>JAIUSX010000019.1:12400000-13600000 GCA_026573805.1 Hesperophylax magnus
CCTTGGTATGTGTAGTAACTTTGTGCAAAGGAAGTGTTTAATTTTGGAAATTGAAAAATGTACTTATGTTGAGTACGGTTTTCAGTTTGAAATTGCTACTTTTCGTTTTCTTTTACGATTTGAATTAATGAATTTTTAATGTACAGATCTTTATTGGGTGTATTTGGAGGAAGCTCCTACGTTAAAGTCACAAACAAAATATCTTGCGATCAAGTTAAAGCCAAGTGGTAAGTTCCTATACTTGCCAATTTATTGTATGATTGAATTTAGCAATGAAAGAGTGTATTCATCGCTAAAGAGGTTTCCCTCTTGCACGACAAAAAATATTATCATTTTTTAATTTTTTTTTTAAAACATTACAAAATTTTATATTTTTAGTGCGTTTTTTAAGATACTATGTTAAATTTTGCATTATTGTGATAAACAGTGTACAAAATATAATAACTGCAAAAAATAGAAACATGAAAAGCAGGTTTTAAATTAATGGCAATATAGCTTCGCGTTTGTCAGCTTCGTTGATGCTAAATATGTCAATATTCTAAGTGATTCTATGTATATAAAAAGGTATCTCTCATCACCGTATAATGATTGAGAAGTTAGTCCTCAAGGCAGGGAGATAAAACAGTATAGTACCTATTCTGTCGGCGACGGAGATAACCATCGGGAACATAAAAATAAATGCTCTTCGTGATAGCCAAGTTCACAAATTATAATAATTATAAATTAAATTATATTCTAAAGAAATGTTTGACAATGTACACATCCCTTTGACCCGTAGATGGTACAATCTGAGCATGCTCAAGAGAAAGTCAGTAGGATAGACTCACGGCTAGTAGTCATCATACTCTCTCAGGTAGATAAATATCAGAAATTGTGTGTTGGAGGCTTTATTTCCTTAACCCTCCAGGCTTTAGCATATTTTGTCTAGAAGTCACTGTGAAATTTCATGGAATTTCGGAGTGCTTCTGAGGTATTTTAAATGTGATGTATATTTCTTATTTTTATTAGATAAAATCATCTTTGAGATGTTTGTATTTTAAATAGACATTGATTTTTGTAAATAATTGTCTACACACTCTGTAACACTATATGTATAAAAACAGCTAGCATTATCCAAACATTCAAAGTAAGGCTTTAAAAGAATATTTTTTAAAAACATATAAAAATGAAAATACGTAATTTTTGTCGCATTGTACTTTCTTTTGTTTCTCTCTCTCTCCTTTTCTATTCCCTGTATTTGTGATCGAGTATAATCTATTTTTACCAATGCATTAGTGGGTAAGTGTAATATAATCTTCCAAATTTCTACCTTGACTCTGTACTTATGTGTATATCCCTGTCTGTTTCCTTTTTTTGTTTGTTCTAATTAACCTCTCTTTTTCTATTTGTGTACTGTTTGTGAAACTTATAATTATGATATTTTTCTATTTTTGTACTGTTTTGTATGTGAAATTTATAACTTTGATATCAAAATACCAATGTAAAATTGTACCTATTAACTCCCACCTATGTATTGTAAGTTCCACTCGTCCTACAATGAGTTTTGCAACTCATCGGGATTGCTCTAGCAAGAAATAAAATAACAATAATTGTTATGCATTAAGAAATTTAATAAAATTTTAATATCAAACATTAAAATAGGGAATTCATAGTAAGAAAACTTTCACTTCACTTTTTATGCCCTTTATACAATAAAAAAAAGAAATAATTCTTTAACATTCAATTATCAACGAAAAAATCCAGCCAATTTGCATTCTTACACTTTGACAGTTTTTTGGATTTTACCTATGAAATCAAGTATAAATATTTCAGACAAACAAAAAACAATTATTTCTCTTTTCAATTGTGAACAAATCACGTATCTCCGCAGGAAAGAAAAAATAAAAAATATAAATAAATACTTTAGAACGCTCCGGAAGGACCTGTCTTTCCGAAGCTTGAGAGGTTAAAATGTAATATGCATGATGCCTACCAACTTAACAAAAATATACACCAACGCAACTTCGCGATAATAAAATATTTAAGAAAAACGCTACGGAGCGTATCAGAACAATGTTCAATAAAATAAATATGAAAAGTTGTTCGGTTTTCCTATAAGTCAGGGAGACGGGATTTATATCCCCCTTTCCCGGTACAACCATTTTCTGGCTTGGGGGGGAAACACCCATTTCTCCAGCCAAGAGGTCTTGCTCAAACTGTGAAATTAATTGGATTTTTAAAAACAACGCCGAGAAGCATGACCGCAAGAAAGCAATGTTAAAATTGTATAAAACGGAATTATTAATGCTTCAATTAATAACATAAAAATACTTCCGAAAAACATATTAAAAATATGTACTTAAATACGACAAAATTGAAGGCCTTTCAAAGAAGCAAATTCCAAAGAAGTGCCGATGGTGAGTATATTTTGAATTTCATATAATTTCACATTATTGCACTCACATTCATGGATAATTTTCGATCTTCCGAGTAGTATGGATCACATTTATATATATATATATATACATATATATATATATATATATATATATAGTTCCGTATTCTCGCTGTCCCCATTTGCAGTATGTTGTGAGGCTGAAGGTAGTGGAAAGGAGATGGAGTTAGAGAAGAGGATAGTGGGAATGTTCCTGGGTATTTAGATCTGTCCACCAAACACGGCCAACGCCATTTCAAGCAACGTTTGAATTCTGAATGGTGATCTTACATCAGGGCGATATTGAGACTATCTTCTACTGTGGAACGTACCGCCAATATACTATATATTATTTCAAATGAGTTATTTGTGAAATAACACAAATTAATTAACTAATATTTTCGATACTTGCGCACGCCGGGATTTAAATCCTACTTTAAAAACCTTCTTCTATCTTCTTCCCACTTTTTTCAACCTCATAACTTTCCATAAATCGAGGATACCATTCAGAAGCCTAGTTTTCACGAGCGAGCATGTCTGGGCAGCATGATGTCACAGGCCGAGCAACGAGCTTTTCTCTATATATGTCTGCTGGGTATCGACTTTCCAATCCAGGCCACTCGCAATCGCCGTCGAAAGTACATACATTGGTCGACATTCTTATTCTTGAGTCTCGTCTTAGCTACATACATACGCCAAACATTAAAAGGCATTCCACTCGAACAACGAGTGGTTCGACCCAATTGGAATGACTTCGTCGAGAATCGAGGCATACTTACAGAAATGCTCCTTTGACGTCGTGCTCGGCCGGGGATCCATGGAAACTCAGGGCAGTGGAAATCAACACACTTTTGACAAGTGATATAAAGTCATTAAAAAGGTCTGTGAACCTTACCTGGTGTATATTTTTCATCACGTTTTATGAATTTATATCACTTTTTAAGAGTGTGTTGAATTGCCACTGTCCTGAGTTGCCAAGTTACTCTCAGCCGGACATGTACGTACCTGAATACTAGGCTATAGTCCCAATGTCATCAGGCAATTAAGAATCTTGTGCTGAAATCACAATAAAGTACCTGATACCTATAAGTACATGTTTACAAAATAAAGTGAAGTTAAGTAAAATGAAGAACAGGAACAGGTGACACGAAGATAGAAGATGATACTCTGAAGCAAGAATCCTAGGTGGTGAAGAAACTGGACCAGCTGCTGCAGCGAAAGAGTCCACCGCGTCCATCAAAAGTGCCAGCACGAGGTTCCTCATCCGTCCAGGTATATGTCTGCTGCTAATAAAGCGCTGACACAATTTCCTCACATAGATACCAGACCGTGGCAGCACCGCTGTGACGTTTGACGAAGATAGAAGATGGTCACTTTTGGGGATACTGTGTGGAGGGTCTTTTTTAAGGAAAGGAAGGACAAGAAGTTCTGGGAAGGAAAAGGGTATAAGGATTTGGTAGGTATACAAAATTATTTTATAAGCTCGTAAATGGACTTTAATAATAAACTTAACCATCTACTGAATTTCTAATAAAATAAATATACACAGGATTTCACGAAAATCCTTTTTGGACACCTAATACTTTAAAGTGATGGTAAACAAAATGACGTAAATATAGGGAGGTGGAATTATCAAAATGGTGATGACTATCAAACTTTCAGAATGTATATTTTTTTGGGTTTTTAACAAAGTATCTGTTTCCGACTTATGGTCAACTTTTCCATGGAGATACTCGTATGTGCTTCATGCAGATATATACGCGAGTCGCCAAGATACTTAAATCCGATACTTGCGTATCCCAGTGGAAGCAGGACCTAAGTGTACCTACTCCATTTCTTGAAGAATCCATCATGTTGTCGAAGTTTAGGCTCCTCGTTGAAAAGCTATGAACTTAAATCATTGGGAACAAAAGAAGAAAAAACATCGATAACTTTGAAAGCATAAAAGATAAGATGTTGGTACTTTTGCAAACAAAGTTAAGAAAATATTTTTGGGCAGCATTTTCAAGGAAAAAACCCAAATTAAAGGGAAGAAAGTTCATTTATGGACTAAGTTCATGAACAACAAAAAAATACAATTAATATTACGCTTCTCTGGGCAAAAAAGTTTTTATTTGTTTCATATCCAAAAAAGAAATGAAAAAAAAAGAAAAAGATAAATATGACCAATTCAATAATAAGTTTTTATTTTGTTAATTTGTTTGACTATAAAATGTTTCCTCGTGTTCAAAATGTATGTTTCTAATTTTCCCTTATTTAATAAATCAAAACCAAAATTTTCCCAGAAATCCTGAGATTTGTAAGTAGGTACTTAAATAGGCACTCACATACTTTATTATAAACCATAATGTATTTTTTTTTCAACATTTTTCAAATTCAAATAAGGAATTATATAATTCGTCAAAAGAAAGATAAATCTATCTCTTTGACAATTCTTTTTCAATCTTTCTTAAGGCGGGTAGGTACCATAATTTTGAAAAAATTGAATGAGAAAGTCGAAATAAACACGAAGAAAAATCTGTTCAAATTTGAGCCGCCACCTTGAACCGGAAACGGACAAACAAATTTGCAGACAGACGAAATGTAAAATAGTCGATATAAAATAGGACTTTACGCTGAGTCAATAATAAACCAAAGACAAAGTTATACATATTATAATATTTGAAGTATATATAAAGAATGCTTCTAGGGTACAGATATTTATTCTGATATGTCCGACGGACTAGTTGAGCCCTCTCATTTGAATGTTACATAGTTTAGGGAGAAAACATAGAACGCACTTAGTTCATATTTTTATAATGAGATGAGTCTAACATAGTGAAAAAGTATCGATAGGCGTAACTACCGATGATTTTATACCGATTTCCTCAGCTTGGTCGCGCTGATTGATATCCAGACGGATGTTCATAACGTAATAAATCAAAATCGATACACGCTGGCAACACTGGCCAATCTTTCTATGAATTAGAATTCAGACGGCTACGAAAATGTTAAAAATACTGACAAATTGACAATGTCGAATTGAAATATTATCTTTAATATACATTGACAGTCCGCTTGTACTTTTTGACACTAAAAAAGCAGTTGATTGGTTCAAGTCTTTATTCATAACAATTGACCGTTTGTTAGATGAATCGTGTGTACGATTTTTTCAGTTCTAAGAGCTTAGTTAGTTCACCTCTATTATAATAATGTTTGGATGATTTGTATTTTGCTGTTTTTATGCAAAATAAGTGAAAGCCATTTAATTTGACACTATCCAAAAAGTCATGCATATTGACAGCTTATCCGACACCTTAGAGGCCACGCTAAAAGTAGCGGCTTTTGTCAATCGACTGTTCGAATTATATTCTTACCGTACTCGCAAATATCGCTAAGTGACCATAGATGACAGATTTGGTCAATATCGTATTGACGTAGGGCTTTATCGATCACCCGTGCTAGACCTCCTGGTAGTCTGAGGTCAGAAATAGGTTTTGAAAATTTGGAAACGTATTTAAAAACACACTATTTGAGAAACAGCTACCTATGATAAACAATATAAAGCGCCTTTGGTGTCATTAAATCACTCAACGGCGTCATATAAAGAAGATCAATCATTGTTATTTTACTTCCTTCCTGTGGAATATACTTTAATCATTTTACCGTTTTAACGAGAGATCTCAATATCTAAACGATCTGTAAAATCATTAAATATTTCAAATCGGGGATGAAATAGTTCCTCTAGCTCCGTGGAAAGCGATTAACCTAATAAAATAAAAATATTCACACGAATACTGTGATTTGAAACGTTACGTCGTTTGAGATTGCCTTTTTAATAGCAATTTTATCGAGTTATTTTTGAATTTCTTAATAGCAAGGGCGTGCCGTACACTAAATATGTGAATATCTCGAAAAAAGAAGAAAGAAAATTTAAAGAAATATTTTTTTTGTTGTTAATTTTTTCCTTCTTTTCTGGGAATTGAACTCAGGACCTCTTCCTTGCCGGTGCATTGCTCTGCCCGTTGAGCGAAGGCTGGCCGCATACATACGTTTTCCGTATTCGATTTCCGAATTCGTTTTCCGTATTCGGAATTCCGTGAGACTAGCGCAAACGTTCGTTTTTCTTCATTCGGAATGTATAAACGTCAGTATCAGTGTTGCCAACAAGGGCGATATATCGCCATTTAGGCTACTCAGAGCGAGAATCGGCGCAGAAAAAATCTAAAAGGCGACTGGTCTCCAATTAAGCTACTATTTTCTTCAAATTCTCTAGCCACCCCCCCCCCCCACGAAATTTTTATTTTCACGTAAAAACATCAATTTTAAACATGTCCCACCTAACAGCAAATTCGGCTACTTTACGCTACCTTATGTATGAGAAACGGCGATATTAGGTCAAGATCCGTTGGCAACACTGAATTACGAACGGAAATTTCCGTACGTTTGCGTCGGCACAAACAAACTGTATGCAATAGCTGCGTTCCACATGACGTCATTAGGTTTTTTCCATTCGGTTTCTCCGAACGCGCCGGCTCGCATTTGGAACGTGCGTAAGGAATTTGTTCCGTTCGGAACTAAAACTAACGTGTGCGGCAGTTAATGTATTTTCTACTGATTCCGTGCATTCGGATGTCCGAATACGGAAAACGAATTCGGAAATCGAATACTAAAAACGTATGTATGCGGCCAGCCTAATACGACCATATCAACTTCTGTCATTTTCAACTGAGGCATACTTCGACTCAACAAACGAACTATCAACATTATTATTATTATATATATTTATTTTTAAATAAATATATTATATACAAATGTAAATAATTTGGTAGACACTGTAATGTATTTATAGAAATAAATAAATTAAAAAAAATAACCTCATTTTTGTCCTCTATATTTGGGTGTAATTGCAAGTTTTTTTTCCCTAAAATCATTTTATCAAATGATAAAAACAATCTTTTTGCTCACGATCATTTGATTACGATGAAAACATCGTTTGGGAACGTTGGGGAACACATTAAAACAATATGTATAAAATTAATAATTTTCTTTCTAAAAAAAAATATTTTATTGATTTTGTTATTTTTAATTATAAACTAATATTTAAAAGACAAAGCTTTTTATGCATAGCACAAAAAATATTATTTTTAGGGTATAATTATTAGCCTGAAACACAAAAAAAATTAAAAATACTCCGCCACAAAAAAAAACTTGCCTGGAAGATTTTATCAATTTACGTAGGTGCTTAAGGCCAATATTTATTGCTTAAAAATAATACTAACTTTTGTACTTATTTCTCGTGCTCAACTAGGCATTTCAGAAGTTGATTTATAAATCAGTAGCGTATGACCATTCTAAGATAAAATTAACCACAGTACGCTTCCAATTCTGTAAGTTCTCCAGCATCCTTTCAATCTGACCCATTTCTCAGTCAGTCATTCAAGATCTTCTTCTCATCCAAAGTCGTGACCGAAATAAAAATCCTTTCGCCTTTGAACGCCGTACGTTTTAGTTTCATCAGAATATCTTCTCTCGGTTTCACAAAGAATGTATCTAAAAGCGTCTGAATTCCAGAGGCGTGCAGTCCACAGTAACACGCTTACTTCAATTTATTTGCTTATTTCAATTTATTAGCTTATTTATATTTATCTGTTTATCTATCTCACAATATTCTCAACAACTCCCAACTGTCTGGAGACAGTGAGACTATGGCATCCCCAATTGGGGTATGTTGTGAGGCTGAAGGTAGTGTCGAGGGAAAGGACGTGGGGAAGAGGAAGGTGGGGAAATACCTGCTTACTCAGATATACTGAGAGTCTCTTCCACTCTGGAACGTTCCGCAAGTATACAAAATATTATTTAAGTTAATTATTTGTGAAACAATAAATATCAATTAGATTAAATTTATTGTGCACATCGTATTTAAACTCGCGACTTCCGAATTGGCAATAGAGAGTCTTACCCATCAACTGTGGAGTCCGTCGTAGATATTATTAGCCTTAAATAAAAACCATTTCACATTCGTTGAACGGTTTTTGTCACACATTGTATAAAGACTGTGAAAGTTTAGATTCGAGTTGGTACTAATAAAAAATATCTTTAACTGGACTCGAATAGAACTAGCAA
Source organism: Hesperophylax magnus (assembly GCA_026573805.1). Lineage (NCBI taxonomy): Eukaryota > Metazoa > Arthropoda > Insecta > Trichoptera > Limnephilidae > Hesperophylax > Hesperophylax magnus. The sequence continues at coordinate 12,408,519 of JAIUSX010000019.1, forward strand.
CGTTCGATTTTCCGCAGATTGACAAGTGAAATTCCGATCTTGAAAAAGTTAGGTTATTTCGGAGACATTATTCTTTAATTGACTGTTACCGCGTGAATTTAATAGGAATTATATGAATGTGCCGTTTTTAATAACATACATGTTTTATGTATGTGTAGGTAAATATAAATCTAATTTTTCGTTGTTATTATCTGCTAATTTTTATATTGTGTTTTTTAAATTTTATTTGTGAAACCGCACGAGAGTCTCAACTGCTCCAAACTGTCTGAAACCAGTGAGACTATGGCATCCCCAAATGGGGTATATTAAGAGGCTGGTGAGGGGAAGGAGATGGAGAAGAGGAAGGTTGTGAATTACCTCGTTTATAAACGAGATTAAAAGAGAGATAACAGTTTTCTTTCCTAAATAAAAGGACTGTGTTTTCAAAATTTCGCATTCTTTCAATTTTTCGACGTTTGGAATTTTTGTGTGTTTTTTCCATTTTTTTACGTGTTTGAAATTAAGATATACCAGAAATCTAAAACGTAATTTTATTTAGTTCATTTAACTAGGAAATATTCGGAAATTCGATGATAAATTTCAAGCTTGTACAACATTTCTATATTAGTAATATTTTCACGTTTATCAACTGAATAAAATTTTCACCACGTTTTTTAGTAAAACCTTCTGTATCTAACTCTCGAAATGACGCACGTTTGGCAACCTATGTTGAAGATAAATGATAAATATGAACCACTTCTCATAACATTTACCAACAATGGACGTGACCGCACGCCTATGCTAAATATGATTAAATCCTATTTCCTCCCCTGAACAGTTTAGGAGAGACGGACTTGAGGGAAAACCAATATTATTGTTGGCCTAGAATGGGGCGGAATGTGTTTGGAGGGGTGAAAAGTGTTTGAAGAAGAAGAAAGAAGTGTTTATTTATATATTCTGCGAAATCGACATGCTCTCAAGACGTCATTTGTTATATTTCGTAGGCTGGATATTCCCAGAATGGTAAATGTTTAATATTGGGTGTATTCGTGCCTTTTTTAAACATGTTTCCATCTTTGGTTACCTTTTTTATTGAATTTAATATTTTATAGATTTATTTTTTGAGATTTCATCTGTAGTGACCTTTCTCTATAAATAATTTGGTTGTTGATGGAAATCATGAGCTGTCCAATTTACATTGATTTATACACCGTATCCGAAAGCTTGTGGTACAAATGGAAAAATGCGGAATCTGCTTCACATTTGTATTCGATTTTGTGGTACAACTTTTTTGATTGGAGCTTTCGTTTTCGAGTAAATCGATTCCGAAGTTCGAATCTTTTAGGTAAAATCTCAACAAAAGTCTTTCGTTATCCGTTAAACTATCTAACTAACTAACCATCACGTTGTTTCTCCACAGGGGTAGGCAGAGAGGATGGACCACCAAACAACTCGGCCTTGGCACATACTTCTTGCCTCATTCACATTCATACATTGTCCCATACATACTCTTCTATTACTCTGATTCTTGACATGGCCCTACTCAAGAATCTGTTTCACTTGATCGAGCCATGTCTTCCTCGGGCGTCCCCGATTTCTGCTACCATTCGCTTTCGCATTATATATTCTCCATTATCCATTACCCGTTTAATGTCTTTTAAAATGCGTCGAAACATAGACCGGACTTCAAAATATGGCGAAAACCTGTTACTGATTTACCGTTTTTGTGGGTTATCAATGTGACCACAACAACAACAAACAAACAACTACGACCAGAGACGGCACCAAGATCTGCTATGAATAGCAGAATGGATACACTGATAGTAGGTATGGCGCTATTAAATAATATTTCTAAGACTATTAACATTTTTCAAGGATTAAAAGGTTTCCCTTTATCTACCGTAGATGCCATATATTACTCATTATGACGTGAATTTAATGTTTCTTCTTTTATTTATTTTGATATGTTACATATGTATTCTAAATGTCTACACGTAGTCTGTTATGCACAAATTTTTTTTTTTTTTTTAAGTTTCTCAAATTTTCCACTTGTAGGTACTGCGAGTTTCCGGATACTGTATACATTTTGTATCCTGAATTTTTTGTGAATGGTTCAATTTCAATTCAAACGCAAAATTTTTACCCGTTTTAATCTTTGATTAGTGGCTTTTTTGTATGTGTTCAATGTTTTACATTTCTGTATTTAGGGTTTCATCTACAAAATTCTTTTTTTTAATCTACTAGAGCAACTACGGTAGGACTGCCATTGCAGCTACGCATTATTACTATGTGTAACTGTAAATAGTAGTCGGCGATGAGAATAAAACAAAGAATTTTTGGAATCATTTGACTGTTGAGATCTAAAAGCTAAAACCTCTTCAACCAACCATGTTTTATTAGGCTGGTAGTTCGGATGGAAGTTAAATTTTTTTTTTCATTTATTCTATAACAGATGTTCTGAGGTAAATAATATCAGGCCATATGTCATCTATTTGGATGCTGTGTCGATAGTCTTTTTGGGGAGATAATGGAGAGTGGTTCTTGAAGAGACCTAAGTTGTAGAAGGGAGGAAACACTGTAGCAGTTCTTTACTACCCGCTACATTTCAAGATTATTCGGAGTATGGAAACACTGAATTCTGGCAAGAAGAGGTGAGACGGCAACTCGAGCGGACCCGAACGGGCAGTACCAATACGGCTCCCGCCGGCGGTAGACGCAATCCCGGAAGACGCAGCGAACGCTACAAACGACATTGGACAAATATTTCGAGACATCGATCTTTTGGGGAAGAATGACGCAACATATTATAATTCGTCTTGCTGGTCATTGCATTCTCATCTAAATTTAACGTCATGTAAAATGACGTTTGGCGCCCTCTACTCTTTATAACAGGTCAGAATACTTTTGTCACACACACACACACGTTTCTCATGTTACTTATTCTTAATTTCACTTTTCCAGTCACACCTTTTAACATTGCTACCTATTATTAAAAAGTCCGATGCGGAAGACCTTCGGTCCGACGCACACGCCCTAAGATTAAATTCAAACATGAATGTTTAGAGATCTCTAGTTTGCTCTGGTTTTGTATGCTGTAGAAATAAATAATATGTTGTAATTCATAACTCTTTTTATTACTACTTCTTTTATCATCATGTTACCTAATGTGGGATTAAATCTCGTCAATAAAGGCGCGCAACATGCCCTTAACCTTGAAATCTGGTTATAATGGCCGCCCAACGTGGTTTTTCTCGGATATTTTTAACATTTTAATTAGGTTAGCATTTTGGATTGGTTTTTTTTTTTTTTTCATGTGTGACATTAGTATTTGGCCTGTTCTTCGTGTTTTTAATGTCGTTTGGAGTGTGTCTTCCTGGATTGCGTCGTCACCTAGCCGAGTTTCTTTTAGAAATTGAAGACAATTTTAAAAATTTTATTATTACTTTTAACCTTTTAAAATTATTTATTGTCCGTTGGTACTCTGCGAGATTGGTGGGTATCTCGTATTTTTTTTTTATTGTTGTAAGTTGTTCCAGATTCCCACATCTGAAATTGTAGTATTGGTGTATGTCCATTTCTGAATTTTTTTTATTGTTATTAAGTTTAATTTGTAGAACTCCATTTTATTTTTTTATTTTTTATATATTCAATAATATTATTATTGGGTTTATAAAAACAGTTTATTTTTAAACAAGTTCTGCTGTGTAATTATTATTACGCGTGACAGCTGTTTCGCCTTCTGAAGGCATTATCAAACTGTGGGTAGCCCACTTACAGACGATACATTTATATTATTTCTAGGTAGGTATTTTAATTACAATTACTGATTTCTTAATTGATTTCTGAGTAAAATATTAGAAATTATTAATGGTTTTTACCCCAGTAAAGTTTCCCCAATTAGTGTAAAGTTTAAATTTGACTGAATGTATTTATGTTAGTTATTCCCAAACGATGACTCATAGGGTTATTTTAATAGCATAATTAAGTACTTCATAGTGCACTCATATGTGCACTAGGTTTGAAGATATCTAGTAGGGGTGAACGAATTATATTTGTTTGTTCGTTAATTAGAATAGCTTTCGGATTATTAGAGTTTTTGTTAATTTCTAACTGTTCTAAAAGATTCAGTTTACGGCCTTTATTTTGTACGTGTAACGGAGTTGGTTTATTATTATCATTAAGTGAGTGATTTTCATCTAGGAGATGTTTGGCAAATTGAGATTGCATTTTATTATTATTTTTAAAAGATCTTATATGTTCTTTGAACCTAGTGTTAAAGGACCGGCCCGTTTGTCCAACATAAACAGCGTTGCATTCGTCACACTGGAGTTTATAAATGCCACTATTTTGTAATTTGAGTACCTTACTTTTTGAGTTTTTAAGAGATGATCCCAAGTTGTTATTTGTGCGGAAGGCAATATCTAAGCCACACTTTTTGAGGACTTTGGCAATTTTATTAGATGTCTGTCCGATGAATTCTAAACACCCGAATTTATTATTCGTCTTATTATTAGTCGCTGGGTAAATTAGTTTAAGGTTATTTTTGTGTTTGTTATTATTAATTATTTTTTCAATGTCTCTACCCTTGAAGCCATTATTTTTAGCAATAGTTAGGATTGTATTTTTTTTTTTTTTTTTTTTTTTCTTTTTTTTTTTTTTTTTTTTTTTTTTTCTTTTTTTTTTTTTTTTTTTTTTTTTTTTTTTTTTTTTTTTTTTTTTTTTTTTTTTTTTTTCCTATGTTACATTTACATTTACTATGTTCGTTATGTTGACGACATTTTGGTCTGTTGGAAAGGTACCAACAGACAATTAGATCTTTTTGTCACATTTGCTAACTCCATCAACCGTAAAATCTGCTTTACGGTTGAAAGAGAGTGTAATAATAAAATTAATTTTTTAGACCTAACAATCGGTAGAGAAAATAATAAACATACGTTTGAAATTTTCCGTAAGCCTACGTTTACAGATACGACCATTAATTATAAATCTTTACACCCATGGTCACATAAATTATCTGCCTACCACTCAATGGTTCATAGGCTTACTAACATCCCACTCGACAAGAAAGCATACGAGAAAGAAAAAAATACAATCCTAACTATTGCTAAAAATAATGGCTTCAAGGGTAGAGACATTGAAAAAATAATTAATAATAACAAACACAAAAATAACCTTAAACTAATTTACCCAGCGACTAATAATAAGACGAATAATAAATTCGGGTGTTTAGAATTCATCGGACAGACATCTAATAAAATTGCCAAAGTCCTCAAAAAGTGTGGCTTAGATATTGCCTTCCGCACAAATAACAACTTGGGATCATCTCTTAAAAACTCAAAAAGTAAGGTACTCAAATTACAAAATAGTGGCATTTATAAACTCCAGTGTGACGAATGCAACGCTGTTTATGTTGGACAAACGGGCCGGTCCTTTAACACTAGGTTCAAAGAACATATAAGATCTTTTAAAAATAATAATAAAATGCAATCTCAATTTGCCAAACATCTCCTAGATGAAAATCACTCACTTAATGATAATAATAAACCAACTCCGTTACACGTACAAAATAAAGGCCGTAAACTGAATCTTTTAGAACAGTTAGAAATTAACAAAAACTCTAATAATCCGAAAGCTATTCTAATTAACGAACAAACAAATATAATTCGTTCACCCCTACTAGATATCTTCAAACCTAGTGCACATATGAGTGCACTATGAAGTACTTAATTATGCTATTAAAATAACCCTATGAGTCATCGTTTGGGAATAACTAACATAAATACATTCAGTCAAATTTAAACTTTACACTAATTGGGGAAACTTTACTGGGGTAAAAACCATTAATAATTTCTAATATTTTACTCAGAAATCAATTAAGAAATCAGTAATTGTAATTAAAATACCTACCTAGAAATAATATAAATGTATCGTCTGTAAGTGGGCTACCCACAGTTTGATAATGCCTTCAGAAGGCGAAACAGCTGTCACGCGTAATAATAATTACACAGCAGAACTTGTTTAAAAATAAACTGTTTTTATAAACCCAATAATAATATTATTGAATATATAAAAAATAAAAAAATAAAATGGAGTTCTACAAATTAAACTTAATAACAATAAATAAATTGAAGGTTGCTGATATAGCTACCCAAGTGATTTTTTACAGACGATTAAAATTAAAACATCGGAAAATAGTGCAAAACCTTTGGTTTAACCAAGAGTGTTTGAAGTTAAACGTGATCCCCAAGTACGTGCATATTTCTACCAAAAGCAAATCCTCGGCAGCCATAAAAACTGTGCATCGAGCGCAGAGGATATGGCTGAAGGAGGAGACTAAGGAATGTTGTCGGAAAAGGGACACAATACTCCAATACATCAAGGTATTGCATTCGGAATTAACTTTTAAACTGCATCCATGGGAATTTGATACCCTGGATTACGATACTCGTGAACACATCGGCGGAATTATATCTGATAAATTCAAAACTCAGAAAAATAAACTTAAAAAACTTGTCGAATCTAAAAATAAAAATGTAAAAGTCAATGAATATCAAAGTAATACAAATACGGAGTTTTATATAAAAACTATTAACCTATCAGGTGAAACTTTTGAAGAAGATGAAATAAATTTACTAGATAAAGGCTTCAAATATAAAATAAATTCAGATATCACTAAAAAACAAATTGAATGTTTGGCAATCGACACAGAAATTTCTCTGTCTAAAATAAAAAATAACGGCTTACCTAAACAAATAACAGCGGATATCTTGAGGAAAACTCTGAAATCAACCAGTAAAAATAAAAATAAATTCAATATAAAAGAAACGGAAATTTTAAATGATATTAAAGCCAAAATTAAAAATAGCGACCTCACAATTACTAAGGCGGATAAGGGGAATTCCGTCGTTATATTAAACAAAATTGATTACTTAAATAAAGTAGAAGCATTCTTAAAGCCAGAAGACTTTGAAATCTTAAAAAAGGACCCAACGGACAAAATTTCAGTAAACGTGCGCAACCTAATAAATAATTGCCAATCAATATTCCCAAATAAATACGCTAGAAGAAGTGCAATGGTGATGAATCCAAGGGCTCCTGCATTATACGGACAACCTAAAATTCACAAGGATAATATCCCCATACGTCCCGTTGTTTCTTTTATAAACGCCCCAACGACAATACTCGCCAAAAAACTTAACTTTCTTTTCAAACAACATACTAAATTTTCCCCAAAACATAGTGTTAAAAATTCTCTCGAACTTGTAAATAAAATAAAAAACATAAATCTACCGCACAATTGCCAGTTCATATCTTTAGACGTGGTCAGTCTCTTTAGCAATATCCCTATCCAAGAATGCCTTAAAATCATTGAAGATATTTTAGACGAATCTAATATAAACCCAGTTACTAAAAAAGACTTATTCGATCTATTTAAAATTTGCGTGGAAACCAACTACTTCGAGTTTAACGATAAATTCTATCAACAAAACGACGGATTACCAATGGGATCGCCCCTCAGTCCACTTCTTGCAGAAATATTTATGGATTACATTGAAAAACAAATTTTAAATTCAATCTTTAGCAAACACATCATTTACTATGTTCGTTATGTTGACGACATTTTGGTCTGTTGGAAAGGTACCAACAGACAATTAGATCTTTTTGTCACATTTGCTAACTCCATCAACCGTAAAATCTGCTTTACGGTTGAAAGAGAGTGTAATAATAAAATTAATTTTTTAGACCTAACAATCGGTAGAGAAAATAATAAACATACGTTTGAAATTTTCCGTAAGCCTACGTTTACAGATACGACCATTAATTATAAATCTTTACACCCATGGTCACATAAATTATCTGCCTACCACTCAATGGTTCATAGGCTTACTAACATCCCACTCGACAAGAAAGCATACGAGAAAGAAAAAAATACAATCCTAACTATTGCTAAAAATAATGGCTTCAAGGGTAGAGACATTGAAAAAATAATTAATAATAACAAACACAAAAATAACCTTAAACTAATTTACCCAGCGACTAATAATAAGACGAATAATAAATTCGGGTGTTTAGAATTCATCGGACAGACATCTAATAAAATTGCCAAAGTCCTCAAAAAGTGTGGCTTAGATATTGCCTTCCGCACAAATAACAACTTGGGATCATCTCTTAAAAACTCAAAAAGTAAGGTACTCAAATTACAAAATAGTGGCATTTATAAACTCCAGTGTGACGAATGCAACGCTGTTTATGTTGGACAAACGGGCCGGTCCTTTAACACTAGGTTCAAAGAACATATAAGATCTTTTAAAAATAATAATAAAATGCAATCTCAATTTGCCAAACATCTCCTAGATGAAAATCACTCACTTAATGATAATAATAAACCAACTCCGTTACACGTACAAAATAAAGGCCGTAAACTGAATCTTTTAGAACAGTTAGAAATTAACAAAAACTCTAATAATCCGAAAGCTATTCTAATTAACGAACAAACAAATATAATTCGTTCACCCCTACTAGATATCTTCAAACCTAGTGCACATATGAGTGCACTATGAAGTACTTAATTATGCTATTAAAATAACCCTATGAGTCATCGTTTGGGAATAACTAACATAAATACATTCAGTCAAATTTAAACTTTACACTAATTGGGGAAACTTTACTGGGGTAAAAACCATTAATAATTTCTAATATTTTACTCAGAAATCAATTAAGAAATCAGTAATTGTAATTAAAATACCTACCTAGAAATAATATAAATGTATCGTCTGTAAGTGGGCTACCCACAGTTTGATAATGCCTTCAGAAGGCGAAACAGCTGTCACGCGTAATAATAATTACACAGCAGAACTTGTTTAAAAATAAACTGTTTCCATTTCTGAACTTTTGTCCATTAGATGTGTAGGTACAAATAATTTTACACCCATTTTTTCCGATTTTGGAAATTTTACTATTTTTGATTATTGCCGTCTTCGGACGTGATTAATGTTGCCTTGTTGTTCTTTTTTTTTCCAATTAATCTTTAGGTACATCTAGTCACAATGCCTGATACAAGGAGTCAAGTAAAAGAATCCGCCATGTCTTCCGTCAAGGTTTCAGACATTATTGTTCCCACATCTCCGTTGGTTCCTCTGCATTTATGGAATATCAAGTACGATGGCACTACTTGCATTAGGAAGTTTCTTGAACGTGTTGAAGAACTTGCCCTGTCTCGCTCTGTAAGTAAGCACAATCTTTTTTTAGGCGCGTTTGAACTTTTTGATGGAATTGCCCTAGATTGGCTGAGGGTCAATCGCTCCCTTTTCGAATCCTGGGATGACCTTGTGGGAGGCCTCAAGGAGGAATATGAAATTCTCGATTATGACCGTAGACTCCTTGCACAGTTGAGGTCAACTATGCAAGCACCTAACGATTCACTTGGTACCTTTATCACTAATGTTCTCATCTTAAATAAAAGATTAAACAAGAAATTGCCTGATGTAGAAATTTTGGAAATTCTCCAGTGCAATATGCTTCCCAGATATATTCAAAAACTTGCATTAAACTCCATTCCGGACATCGCTACCCTCAAAAGATTGGGCAAATTAATTGAATTGGCAGACAGTCGCTCTGATCAGAGGAAAGGTTCAAAGTCCCCTCAAACCCCTTCATCTGCTAGTGAAAAGGCGCCACTAAATACAAATGCTCCTTCTAAACCTAATTCTTTCAGGCATGCGAATTCTTCTCATAAAAACATGTCCTTTAAACGTTACAACGTAAATTCCAGGGAGGAGATTTATTGCTTCCGCTGTGGATGTCCAGGCGTCAAGACTCCTGACTGCACTTGCGTTAGGTCAAAAAACGCGAGAGCCGGACGTTAGCTGTGCCGCTGGCGGAAGACGTCTCCACCAGTATCACTGCTCTCGATCCGGCGTGGCAAGAATGGCTTTCGGTAGTCAGGAATTTCTACAGAAATTTAGGAGCATCAGGTTACGGAGGGAAGGCTGACAGGGACGGCCGTCCTTTCGTATCCTTTTCTACACTCGGAACTGTTTTTTCTGGCCGGTTGGACTCAGGCTCACATGTTTCCATTCTCGGTAATAATTTTCATTTAAAACTTTTAAAACTTGGTGCCAGGTTGGCTAAGCTCAATAATTCATTTTCTTTAACTTCTGCGACGGGTCATTCCGTTTGCTGTAACTTGAAAATCTCGCTTCCTATAACATGTAATAATGTTGTAAAAGAGTTTATTTTTGTTGTCATGCCAGATATAAAGACGGATGTAATTCTCGGTATTGATTTTTGGAAATCTTTTAAAATTTGTCCGGATATTTCTAAGTTTATGAATACGAAGGTAGTAAAATCTGCTCCTCGGGTTACTTCTGAAGTCAGAGGTATTGTGGACAAACATCACTTATCCAAATATCAACAAAATTTACTTGATAATGTAGTTAAAGATTTTATTTCAATTTCTGGGGACAAACTTGGTCGTACACATTTAGAGGAACATGTCATAGACACTGGTAATAGTATACCTGTAAAACAGCGTTACTATCCGATTTCACCTCACCTGCTCCCGGTTGTACACAAGGAACTTGATAGAATGTTGGAGATGGGTGTCGTTGAACCGAGCAGTAGTGCTTGGAACAGTCCCATCTTACTAGTACCAAAGAAAAATGGCACTTACCGCCTTTGCTTGGATTCCAGACGAATTAATTCGATCTCTAAGAGGGACGCATTTCCGTTACCATACATTTCAAACATTTTAGACAGCTTGGGGGGAGCTCGTTTTCTATCCACTATTGATCTAAAAGATGCTTTTTATCAAATTCCACTAGAACATAGTTCAAGGGAAAAAACGGCTTTTACTATTCCTAAAAGGGGTCTCTTTCAATTTACTTCTATGCCTTTCGGTCTTCATGGAGCCAGCTCGAGAATGATGCGGCTCATGTCGAAAATCTTTGGCCCAGAATTTGATGGTAAAGTTTTCTTTTATTTAGACGATATTATCGTAATTTCCAGTACTTTTGAAGAGCATTTAGCATTACTCAAACTTGTAAAACGTAAACTGTTCGAGGCGGGTCTCACGATTAACATTGAAAAGTCGGTATTCTGTAGAGAATCGCTTAAATATCTCGGTTATGTCATAGATAGTAATGGTCTGAGAACTGACCCAGACAAAGTTAAGGCTGTGGTTGATTTTCCGGTACCTACCTCACAAAAGAGTCTGAGACGTTTCATCGGTATTATATCATGGTACAAGCGTTTTATTTTAAATTTTTCTATTATTGCTGCTCCGTTACACAACTTAACCAAAAAAGAGTTCATTGGTAAAAAATTTTCTTGGAATAATCAAGCGCAGGCGGCGTTCTCTAAATTAAAGGAAACTCTTGTCGCGGCTCCGGTCTTAGCATGCCCAGATTTTAATAAACCATTTACTATTTCTTGTGATGCATCAAACGAAGGTTTAGGCGCAGTACTCTCTCAATTAGATGATCAAAACAGGGAACACCCTATTTCCTTCATTAGTAGATCGTTATCGGCTCAGGAAAGGAACCACTCTACTACTGAGAAAGAACTTAATGCGTTAATTTTTGCTTTGGAGAAATTCAGGGGTTACATTGAAGGGTCACCCATCCCTGTAAAAGTAATTACGGATCATTATAGTCTGAAGTGGCTAGTAAACTTAAAATCACCTTCTGGAAGATTAGCTCGGTGGGCTGTCAGATTGCAGCAATTTAACTTTATTATTGAACACAGGAAAGGGAAGGAAAATGTGGTGCCAGACGCTTTATCTCGCGATCCTTTAGTTATTTCATCAATTGTTCAATCTCCCATTATTAGTACTGATCGGTGGTACAATAAAATGTGTCGTGACGTTTTAGCTAAACCTGAGTTATTTTCGAAGTGGAAACTTGTAGAGGGAGTTTTATATAAGCATGTGCAGAGTATGGAAGCCCTGCATAAGCCTAATGATTGGAAGGAAGTTGTTCCTAAGGATCAAAGACAAGAGTTGATTGCGTTACATCACGTACCTCCTACATCTGCCCATTTTGGGATTATGAAAACTCTGAATAGGATTTGTTTGAAATTTTACTGGCCTAGAATGTCCTCAGACGTAAGGAAATTTGTATCTAAATGTCACACTTGTTTAGGACAGAAAAGTTCAAATCAGGCTGCACCCGGTCTTATGGGAGATCCTAAGTTGGTCCAGCGTCCGTGGCAGGTTATCTCGACAGATTTATTGGGACCTCTTCCCAGCTCCTACAAGAAAGGTTATAAATATCTATTAGTTGTCGCTGATTTCTTCACTAAATTTACAAAAATTTTTCCGCTGAGAAGTGCGAATGGGAAAAATGTCTCTGCTATTATAGAGGATGAAATTTTCCTAAAATTTGGCGTTCCAGATTGCATCATCGCAGACAATGGTCCCCAATACATTTCGAAAGAATTGAAACATTTAGTTGACAGATATCATGTACGTCACATGTTTTTTAACTGTAGATATCATCCACAGAATAATCCTGTAGAGAGAATTAACAGAGTTTTAGTTACAGCCTTAAGTTCGTACGTGGGAACGGATCATCGAACTTGGGCAAATCATTTACCTGAAATAGAGCTTGCTATTAACACTGCTGTACATGAGGTAACGGGTTACACCCCTTTCTTTTTAAATTTTGGCAGGGAAGCCATTATTTCAGGCAAAGATTACAAATCACCTGATTTTTCTTCGGAAGATTTAACATTCTCGAAACGTGACATATGGGCTCAAGATGTTTCTGAGCTTAATGACATTTTCTGCCAAGTTAGGACGTGTTTACGTCAATCCTACGAACGGAATAAAGTTCACTATGACCTTCGTAGAAGGAATGTGGAATTCAAAGTTGGTGACATTGTTTGGAGACGCTCTTTCGTGTTGTCCGATGCTTCTAAGCATTTCTCCGCTAAACTTGCTCCAAAATTTTTAAGAAGCAAAATTATTGATAAGGTCTCGGCCGTCGTTTACAAACTGGCAGATATGAAGGGAAAGCCTATTGGAACATTCCATATTAAAGATTTAATTAGGGCAGAAAATTAATTGTTTTTATTATTATTTACAAAGGGAAAAAAGTGAACGGGTTTTCGGTACCTACACTGATCACGTGGGTATAGGAAACTTATTTCCTTTTTGTTACCTTGTTGATTGGGAGTAATGGTTTTCTTTTCCCTGGAGAATTCCATTCCTCTTTTCAACCTGCTTTGTATGTTTCTATGTCGTCATTTCTAATGATTATTATCTATTGTTATTTGTGTTTTGTCTGAAAATTGTCATACACATCTATTTCTCTTAAGAGGATCCGCTCTCATCGTTATGATTATTGTTTACCGCTGTTTTTCTCAGTATCATTGATTAAGATGTGCTTATTTTGCACTCTACCTTACTTATTAAGTTGTCATGTCTTGTTGAATGACCTTATCATAAGCTTATGAGCTTCGAGCTTTTGTTTTCACACATTAGCATACCAGCTCTTCTGTTGTGTTTCAGTATGTTGAAGGAAATATACCTTTTATCTAGATGCTGTCATTTCAGCACTTACTTTGGGAGAGTTGTTGTGGGGTTATAATGGCTTAGGCTCTTTAGCACATGATAGCCCTCATCAGGCTTACAATTAAGATATTTTTGTTGATTTTTTTATGAAAATTTCAATATCAATAGTCGGTAAGCCATTATCACATTCACAGGTTTATGGTGGTTGGTTCTCTCATGGGTTTTATGTTTTACATATTTAATTGTAGTGCATGTTTTAACATTTTCTTCGTAATTTGATTCCTTCCCTGCTTTTCTAGAGCTCGGAAAAGTATGGAACGAATCATGTGTTTCGTCAATTTTCTACGGTATTCTTCAGTCATTCACTGGTTCGCTCTGTGACGGAAGAATATGTGCTTGAAAATAAAATAATTATGATTAGATTAATTTCTATATAATTGCTCTATAAACTCTAGATTTTTATTCAATATTTTTTTTAACAAGAAAATTTATTGATTTTCTATCTAAAAATTTCTACACTACTGCCATCTATTGTCAAGTAGTGCAAAACTTTTAATTACCATTGCTTTTGGTTTGATTATTAGCTTCATTCACTTGTATGGTTATACACTATTTAGCTGTTATCTTCGATATTACGGTAAATTCTTCTTATTTAAGAAAATTTTCCTTTGAATATTAATTGCATTTGTCATCATGACGTTTCACTATTATATTTTTTTTGGGCCTTGGAATTTATTTTTCATTGTTGGTTACCTCGCCTATTTACAACTGTCACTTTTAGTACAAAACAGTTTGTTAGAGTTTTTATTCAGGTTTTCAACTTGAGCTTCACCTTTTCAATTAGTAAATATATTATAATTCTTGCTTGTAAGGTGTGTACCTTCTTTCCTTGAAAAGGGCTTGCTATTTTAATAAATTTTAGCTTCTTTAATCAATGACCAGTTCGGGTAGGCTAGACATCCAACATTCTCACGAAGACTTCTTCTGCTTCCGCTCATCCTACTTCATAATGAGCTCATCAGGATCATCTGGATTGCTCTGCTTCTTCTTCATCTCCGTGCTGTGCTACTGAACAAGTCAATCATCATCTTCCCTCAACGTACTACATGATGCGCTCATCAGGATCATCTGGATTGCCTTGCTTCTTCTTCATTTCCGTGCTGGTGCGACTGAAGTATCACTTATCATCTTAGTATGCTGTCCGTCTTTGCTGTCCTTCTCTGGCAACTTCTGAAACTGAAATGGACGGGCCCTGTTTGGACAACTTGGAACCTGAGGTGCTCCACCACATAGACGTCGGAAACTCATGTCGTCATTTTTGAAGCCCCTTGCTGCCCTCCTTTACGCAACTACTGATTTCTACTGCAGGAGTGGTTTCAAGGCCTGTTGGCCACGAGGTGTCAGGTGAACCTCAGACTTATAGGCATAAGTCTTTTGGCTGAGGGGGCATTGTAGCAGTTCTTTACTACCCGCTACATTTCAAGATTATTCGGAGTATGGAAACACTGAATTCTGGCAAGAAGAGGTGAGACGGCAACTCGAGCGGACCCGAACGGGCAGTACCAATACGGCTCCCGCCGGCGGTAGACGCAATCCCGGAAGACGCAGCGAACGCTACAAACGACATTGGACAAATATTTCGAGACATCGATCTTTTGGGGAAGAATGACGCAACATATTATAATTCGTCTTGCTGGTCATTGCATTCTCATCTAAATTTAACGTCATGTAAAATGACGTTTGGCGCCCTCTACTCTTTATAACAGGTCAGAATACTTTTGTCACACACACACACACGTTTCTCATGTTACTTATTCTTAATTTCACTTTTCCAGTCACACCTTTTAACATTGCTACCTATTATTAAAAAGTCCGATGCGGAAGACCTTCGGTCCGACGCACACGCCCTAAGATTAAATTCAAACATGAATGTTTAGAGATCTCTAGTTTGCTCTGGTTTTGTATGCTGTAGAAATAAATAATATGTTGTAATTCATAACTCTTTTTATTACTACTTCTTTTATCATCATGTTACCTAATGTGGGATTAAATCTCGTCAATAAAGGCGCGCAACGTGCCCTTAACCTTGAAATCTGGTTATAACACATAAGCCGAAAATCGTTCCACAGCAGAACTTTTGAACTCAAGAACGAATTGTAGAAATGACCCATTCTTACTAGGTCTATCACCATCGATAGAGAATAATCTCATCAGGGCCTATGTCATCTTTGGGGATGCTGTATTTTTGAGGAGATGAAGGAGTGAATATGGTTCTTGAAGAGAACCATGTTATAATAACGCATACCGATTGATGTTCGGACTTTCCAGGCGCTGCAGTTCCTCCTCAATGTTTACAAAAGGGCGAGTTCCAGGATTTACAGTTCTATTAAGAACCAGGATGGCAGGACTGAGGGGAAGAATAATCCATTCCAGAAATATTCTCATCATAGAATCCCGTCTGACTTCAGGATCGAGCAATGAAGACCATTGGAAAAGATACTTGCTCCCACAATATTAGATCCGATGGATTCCTGTGCTTCTTTGCTTTGATCTCATTTTAATTTAAATTTAAATTTTTAATCTATTTTTTATTTTCTAATTTTTTTTTTTTTAGTTTCATATTTACCATTATTTATAAAATACCTATGATGTAAATATTATATGTACTTATACTCTTTATTGGATGTGTGGGATTGCACTCAGCTCCCCACATCTTGGAATAAAGAATTATTATTATTATTATAGAAAGGAGGAAACACAGAGGCCCGCAAATCATTTTTCAGCTAGCTATTGAACCCAAGAACGAATTGTAAAAACGACCCATTCTCACAAGGTCTATTACTAGAGTTAGAGAATATTCCTTCAGGCTTTTTTTCGTAAAATGCAAATTTCAAAACTCCATAACGATGCTAATAACTGCTATGCGAAAATACTTGGCCTGCGAAGTACAATTCGTATATTTAATAAAAGTGTCAACAGTGCTATATCATGCCATGAAGAATCATGTACAAAATAATCAATATTCTTTTGCAAACATAACAAAATATACATAAACCATTTTGACATGTGCCATTTCAAAGTTGTCATATTTCCATAACGATAGGTACCTACCTACTTAATATGAAACTCTGTGATTCAATTGGACTTTCACCGCTCCTCTAGATACTTTCATAAACCCGAGAAGATCTCTGGCGTTTGCATTGATCAAAATACACAAGATTAAACTTTAAGATAATTTGGTTATAAATCATTGAGAAGTCTGGTTTGTACTATAAAAGACCAGTGGCGGTTTTCAAAATGGGTTTGTGCCGTTAACACCCATAAAAATATAACCAAACTTTAAACAGTGCTCCATTCAAATCCCGTGCTAAAAAATCACTCGTTCAAATGATACTGCTCGCAGTATATACATAGTAGTTCTGAATCGCAAATCGCATAGGTGCGTTACGAATATCAGCACATATGGAACCTTCTGTCATATTTCTTAGATTCATACAAAATATACTAGTGGCGCTAGAGCGGTAAACCTGTAAACCTCGGTCTACTACTAGCTGCCTGAGTGCGCAGTACCTGTGAGATATTTTGTAAACACCAAATTTGTACGGAATAGGATTTTGAAAGAAGCATCAGATTTTTTTAAAGATTATCTTGTTTAAAGCAGTGGCGGTTTGTGTTTACAAAATGTCTTTGAGGTGTTCTAAAAAGAAAGCTAAGTACAAAAACATGACTTATGCCCAGTGACGAACGAAAGACGTTCTCGTTGGTGTAGAGATAATACCCACACTATTAAAAACAAATAAATTTTGGTGTAATAAAGGCCCACCTGCTAAACTCTCCACCGATGGAAATTATATACCTAGTTAGTTCTCCACCACGACAAAGCTCAATGAAAAGTCTGGGTACTTTAGACATTAGACGGTGAGGGAGGCTCTCCGTTAAGCACATTACCTGTATAAATTACGCCGCAATGCTCTCAGGTAATGGAGTAACCCTTCCACGCATTGGAATTCTCTGGGAATTTGTTTCCCTATCCGTTTTAATGTTTTGCTGCTTGAGACAGTATAAATTGATGTTGTGTTTTTTTGTCGAATTCGTTATTAGAGCTTTTGTTAAGGATGTAAGAGTAAAAATAAATAAAGTGAGCCTTTTCAATTACGTATTAGGTAATTCAATGGTATTATAAGATTCTAGCTGGAGTGCGCTAGTGGTATCGTATACGAACTCCACACCAAACTAGATTTATAAATATGCTGAAATATTTTTTTTTAATCCACATTGAGAGTACTTTGGTATAAGTAACAGATGGTTAATCCATCAGGGCTCTCGCACTGACTTTGATTTAAAAAAAAAAACAAGCTTTATAACATAGAAGATTATAAGCCCTCAAATTTTTATGCACAGTAGTACACAATTATGTGAGATGAGTTAGTAAATGTACACATAGTGATCAATGATTGATGAAAGTAAACAAGTTAATAATGGGAATCAAACGCTGGAAAATGATAACCAAGAAAAACAAATAAAAAAATATTTGTAGAAATATCACTCATCGTTACACATGTACTTATTAATGAATTAATAACATCAAACCGAATGAGATCACCTCCGATAGTGCAGGGACGAGGTTCATACCACCCCTTTTATGGGGGAAGCAACAGTTCAAAACAAAAAATCTTCAGGTCTATATATCTATTCTAATCTATTTGCAGACGCATGGAACTTATGCGATGTGCATGAACCACGTGGACCTACTTGAGGCAACAATTTTTCAAGATTTAGCCTAGAAACTAAACTTTATGCAAACCTTCCGATATCTAACTATATAACTATAACTATTGATAACACAATTCATTTTTTTGTATAAAAGAAAGAGTAACATTCCCGGGCTACCAAAAACCAGACAACTTTTTGAAAATCTATTATTACCACAGCAGTAAGCGGAAAATGTTGCTTGGTTCGTGATGGAGGAGTTAGCCAGCTGAGGAATTGACCTTACGAAGCCTGGGTGGGACCCAAATGCAATGCCAACTCAGCCACTGACTTGGAATGCTATGGCTTACACGTGCCTGAAAGCTTCAGTCATTGTCTTCACAAGGGCTTGTTCAAGATACCACACATCAGAACAGATGTTATAGCACAGCGTAGCATAATAAGACGCATAGTGTTGTTGAAAGAAATGTCTAAAATACTAGATATTTTTAATTACTCTCTAAATAACCTTAATACTCATCTATCTATCTTCTCAAAAGTTAAGAATGTTAAAATAATAAGTCTTTTTCTGTTAATGGACGATTAATCTATCGTTAAATAATACATTAAAATAAAAGTAAATCTTGGTGGTCAAACGATCTGAAAGACATCCAGGATATGGAAAGGCAAAGAAGAGTGATATCCGTTAGAACAGGTATGCTGTCAAGACGTTTTCACTTTTGCAGTACAAACATCAAAAATATACTATTTAACGCGTTCTGCACTTCGCTGTTCAAATCAGAACTGTGGGTAGATTACACTGCATCTCAATGGCATAAGCTAAAAGTATGCTTATCGCCAACTATTTCGCCTACTGCAGCGCTACGGAAATGTTCCTGGAGGGACGAGTGTACTCTTTCAGAGCGCTTCTCTGCCACCACAGGGGAAGCTTATGGCGCAAACTACGCTAATCAAATAACACCATCGTGACTGCCATGGTTGCCTGGATAGAGTCCCCCCTGATCGCCCTCTGGAGACGGGAGATGTTCAAATATCCTCCATAAACGGTTGCTTGCAAACATGTTTGTGTTCTGTTCTTTTTTCACTTAAATTCCACATTTTTTGTGCGTATCTACGCATTATAATTTTTCTTATTCTAATTATTTTATATATTATTTCAAAATATGGAATGTATTGCATTGCACTATCCTTGCATACATTCCGAAATAAATTCTTATTATTATGTAAATGATTACTAACATTTTATCCAGAGTGGTAAATGAAGTAAAGACCACCATTCAGCATCAAACGTTGCTTGAAATGGCTTTAGTTGTGTTTGGTGACCAGATCTGCGATATGCAAATAAAGCACATTTATAAATATGGTATTATACTAGCGTGATTATTACGAATATTTTTGACAAATTACTTCCAATATTGTGTTCCAACCAGAGTCACGCAGGACACACGCAAAACCGAAATGAGTATTTTCGATTTTTTATTTGTAAACTCTCTGTTTTGTACCCGAAACCGCTTTATCTAGAGCCATGGAGCTTATCACTCTGCCACGGACTGTCGATTTTCAACATTATATTGGTGTTCAGTTAATTTCTAATTAAACACTCTACTTTTTTTACTTCTCAAGAGTCAGTAGGACCAGGGAATCCTTAAATATTGGAGATTGTCACGAAGATGAAGGTTTTGAGGAATGGAAGGAGATGTAAAGTAGAAGGAGGAAAGTACCTGTCTCTTTAAGTTTTTAGCAGAGCTAAAGCCATTTTGAGCAACGTTTCAAATTTGGTTTTCACGGCGATATTTATCTATATTATATTTCGGAAATACAATAGCTGAACACATGGGGTCATTCTAATTTATTTTTTTTATTTTACTTCAATAAAATAAGTTTTTTAGAAAACAAAGCGTGCTTGGTTCCGTTTTATAATAAATAGACAAAAACCATTCACCTTACTTTTTAAATTTGACCCAACTGATAAAAAAATCTGAATAATTTGTGAAAAATCACAACAAGGGCGATGTCCCAACAATATACACGGTGTCCGGAAACTCGTAGTACAAGCGGGAATCTGGTGAATCTACATCACATTTGGAGTCGATTTTGTAGTATAATTTTTTTTGATTTGAGCTTTCGTTTTCGAGTAAATCGAGTCAGAAGTTGTTTTTTTTTTTATCAAATTCATATAAATTATTACTAAAGATCAAAGTAACCAACTAATTAAAACTATTTAAAAGTAAAACAAATAAAGAAACCCGGATTTAAAGCATCATACATATCCTCGACTCGTGGCACAGACAGCAGAAAAACCTAGTAAGATGGAAGGATGATTTTTCCGAACGTTTCCTCCTAAAGAGTGGCGTCAGACAGGGAGGATACATGTCACCGATACTGTTCAATCTGTACATGGACGAACTCACCGAAAGGCTAAACAATGCAGGAGTAGGCTGCCACATCGGAGGACAGTGTCTGAATAACGTCAGTTATGCGGACGATATGGTCCTGATGTCACCATCTATAAGGGGACTGCGCATTCTTCTGAAAATCTGTGAAGAGTATGCTGAAGAAACAAATATGTTATATAATCCCGCTAAAACGGCTCTATTGGTCATAAGACATGGGCAAGGCCCGAAAAATATTCCTCCAGCTACCTTGAACAGTGTGAACTTGAAGGTGACCGAAGGAATTAAATACCTTGGACACATAATCACCAGTAATCTGATGGACGATGATGATATTGATAGACAAAGGAGAGCTCTCACCGTTAAAGCAAACATGCTCAGTAGAAGATTTCGCCTTTGCAGTAAAAAGGACGCTCTTCCTTTCCTTCTGCGCAACGTTGTACACGTGCTAACTATGGGCAAACTACAAAAAGAGTAGTATAGAAAGACTACGGGTCCAATACAACAACGCCTTCCGCACAATGTTTTGTCTCCCCAGATACTGCAGCGCTTCCCGTATGTTCACGGAGGGGCGAGTTCCCGGATATGCAGCCCTTATTAGATCCAGGGTGGCAGGAATGAGGGAAAGGATAAGAAGCTCTGGAAATATCCTCACTATGGAAGCCCGCCTCACTCCATCCTCCAGCATTGACGCACACTGGAGAAAAATACTAGCGCCTAATATAGTCACGGCTCCCTAAAGGCTTCAACTTTCTATTATTCTATTATTTTATCATTTTATTCTATTCTATTTTATTCTGTTTTCTTTTCTTTGTTTTTCTGTTCTATCTTTTTTTTTGATTATATATTTTATTGTATCTCTATATGGAATGTGTGGGACTGCACTAACCTCCCCACATACCGGAATAAACACCTTATTATTATTATTATTATTATTTAAAGCATTATTTTGAAATCACCCTTCATTTAATCCGGTGTAATCATAAAATATTTCTGCTCTGCAGGGTTAAAACATCTGTTGATTTGAATTGCATACCTATCTCTGACATATTCGCAAAATATAGCTTTCTCTTGTTTTCTGGGTTCAACTAACATATGAAGGAAAGAGACGCACGATAAGCAGATGTCACATTTCTGTTAAATCGTAAGTAGGTACTAGGTAGGTCAGTTTTGGTTTACGGGTCGCCGCATGTGGCTGTGTGGCTGTATTCATGTGATTGTTTACGAAATTTTCTTAATTTAAACATAAAAGCGAATTGTGGTCGAAATTTTTTCTGTTTGAATACGCGTTATTGTTTTGATAGTGAATCGATGCGTTCGACGTGTTTGAAAACAGTTGTACGTTTTTAATGTTTTGATTTTGAGACTTATCATCCAGCCTTCAACGAGGTAAAAATTAACTCCGACATGATTCAAATAGTGCAATAATCAATCATCAGACGGACCCAACTGTGCTTGGAAGTTAACGGTGAACATTTAAAATAATTTATGTGACGTGTTTGTGTGTTTGAATTGGAGATCGGAACATCGCTAAATATTGTGAGTAGGTACCTACCTATGGTAATAATAATTTCTATCTGTTGCGTCGGCGTCTCAGATCGAATGACGAAAAAAATTTAACCCTGAAATAGCCGAAAAATATTTTTTTTTGGCTTTTTTTGTTTTTTTTTTTTTTATGAAAATGCTCAAATCAAAAAACTTTATATTTATTTGGGTTCCCCATGTGGTGTAGATTCTCCAGTTTCCCGCTTGTACTACGAGTTTCCGGACACCCTGTATACTATATTTGTACAATGCTTTATCTTATTACTAACTACAGACTGGACAGACCACCGGTTCGCCGATCACCAATACAAAACTACACGTACAAAGCATTTGACCAACTAACGTGATGCTGTGTTAGGTTGTACAAATTTATTATTATTTATTTATATTCTGAGGCAGATAATGTACAGAGATGGCCCTGGGAGATCACTTAAGATTAACACTGTTTACTGTGCATTAGATACATTTTGATGCAGTTTATACGCAAAGGAAACAATTGAAACTCATGTTATTTGAAATTATTTTATTCATTCTGATATTTATTTTAATAATATATGTTGATGTTATTTAATGAACGCGTTTAGGAGAGGCAAATTAGAAATTGTTCATCAGTTGTGTAAAATTTAAAACACGTTTATTAGTAAATGGGATACAACATAAATTCCACCCGTGGCTATTTTTCGTGCGGATTTATTCAGATTTGCCTATAAATATTCGTTTTCACCGAGATTTAATGCTCAAACCATTATTGGAGGAGAAGGGATTGTAATCAACCATCAAGCCTTTAAATTCACGCTCCGCTTGTACTGATTCACGGTGGATTGGAGCTAGGGGCAGGAGGCTGATGTACCTGGGAGATTTATAGATTCCACCCTCCGCAAACGCGCTGAGAGGTTGGGAGGCATGGGCATGCATGATTATGTGAAGTACGTATAGAAGTAACATTGGGATTTATGAGATTATATTTTTTATTTATTTATTTTGTAAGAAACAAATTGCTTTTATTTAATATAAAATGATAGATATAAATATACAAGTTAACTGAAGTCAAGCCACAGAAGTTTCTTATGTTAAAGTTCATTAGAAATGAAGTTTTAATATCTTAAAATTTATTTGGTGTTAAAGGAAGGGGAGAGGAAGAGGAAAATAGGAAGAGGATAGGAGATGCTCCCGATACATTCCATACTCTCATATTAATAATCGATCGTACGCATTACTTCATATCGATATTTCTTTAGGTTATTACCAAAAATGTCAATGCTGTAAAAGTTTGTATTATATTGTGCACATATAGGTACGAGGAATTGGGGAATTTTTTCGAATGTTTGTTCTACACGAGGGTAGATAAAATAAATCAGATTGTCGGGTTGATCTAGACGGAATATGAAGATTTATTAAATTGGTAAGTTCTGGTGAGTTCAGACCATTATTTAGGATTTTAAATAATAAGATTTGATCAAAAATTAGACGTCGTGTTTGGTGGGAGTTAAAATTATGAAATTTAATGGATTCGGTATAATTTGAGAAGTGTAAGTTTAGTTTATAATTTATGTGTATAAAAACTTTTTTTTTAATTCTCTCTATTCTTTCGATATGAGCTTCATATAAAGGAGTCCAGATCGGTGTACAGTGTACCAGGTGCGGGCGAATATATGAGGTGTAAAGGGAATATAGAGTGTTTATGTTGTGGAAGGGTTTTGCTATGCGAATTATAAATCCCAGCATTTTATTGGCTTTGTTAATGATGTCATCAGTGTGTTGGATAAAGTTTAATTTAACATCTAGTGTTACCCCAAGGTCCCTGATATATTTTACTTCATTGATGCGTGTGCCGTTTAGTGTGTATACAAAGGATATTTTATTTTTATTACGTGTAAATATTTATTATATATCTGTGACATAATCAGTTGTTCTTGCAATTAGATAGTCTGGAATTATGTGAGTACTGAGCATTAAGCAGTGAGATTTGGCATAATAAAAATACGCAATGTCATTACAATTAAAGAATTGTGTTACGATGGTAAAACAAGAAGAGGTTGATATGAAAATACATCAAAGCAGAAGTACATCTTCACGCAACATGTGGTGTTGTGTTATTGTGATGTTCAAATCATTTTTGTTAATCTAGTTCACAATATCATGATGTGGAAATTGTCAGATAATGTTCACAACATCATGGTGTGGGCAAAAAAAGCCATATAATGTTAACATCATCATGATGAACTGATATACTAAAACATATTCAAAACAGCTCATTAAAACCTGAATGATTTTCGAAGCTTTGTTCGAGTTCACGAGTTTAATGCACTCTATGTAATATGTATAGTATACACTTACCCGTTTACTAATAAATGCGTTTTAAAATTTCACATTTGATAAACAACCATTTAGCCTATATTAATTGGTGTTTATCAGTTGTTTAAAATTTAAAATACCTTAATTAGTGAGTACACTGTACAGTGTAGACTGTAGGTACATGGCATAATAAGTCGGCTTACACGAGTATACTCGTCCCTTGTTCACCGAAAGTCCTCCGTACTATGTAATGCACACACGTACATACGTGAATAGCAAACCATGTTGATACAGGACGTATGTTCTTAATGATTTCCTTTACGGTAGTTTAGTGACACGTGATTCACATAGTTAGCCGACAGGGCTGGGTTTAACGTCATAAGTTAAATAATTTAATTCTTATAACAGTAAGTATTTGTCGAATTGAATATTAAAAACATAAATCATCTTACTCATACCAGATAATACGGGAGGATAAGAACGGGTTAGTAGGAAACGTTACTCATAATCATGCGAATGTGTATTGCATACACCGGCCGTAATACGACAGTATTAGTAGTTGACAGATTTTTAAACCGCCCGACTCCTAGTAAAAGGAACTTATCGTAGTTAATATGATCTTATTATAATAGGATCGTAGTTAGACGGAGATCGCGGACTTGTTAACAATCTGGTCGATTTGATAAACATCGATAACGTAAAAAAGCAGTAATACCCATTTGCAGCACTATCAAAAGAATTTTTAAAATCGAAATATCGATTTACCAATGCAAATACGGAACGCATTATCGAATTGGCCTGGTTTCGATGCAAATAAAAACAGACCGGGTCGATGAAATTACAATCGTCATCTGAAGAAACGTGTAGTTAGCAACAAAACGCAAAATGCGAATATGACTGTGTTTTTGAGATTTGCAACAAATTGATGCCAGTCTAAAAAAAAATCTTGTAAAATATAAAGTAACAATTTTAACTCGAGCAGTATACGGCCCTCTTCCTCGTATAGCTATACCAACGCTGCAGCGGCGTTTTAGTGAATTTACTTTATAAGTAAGACTGGTTATTTTCAATCATGCCGTTTTTAAATTAGTTTATTTATTTTCTGGAAATATACAGGTTACATTTTCGAGAGTTCGACGGCCGGCATAGTCCAGTGGTAACGCATTGGACTGCCATTCCGAAGGTCGCGGGTTCGAACCCGGCGTGCGCAAATAAATTTTATTTGATTAATTTGTGTTATTTCACAATTAATTAATTAAAATTAATTAAAATAATATATAGCATATTTGCGGCACGTTCCAGAGTGGAAGATACTACCAGTATCGCCCTGGTGTAAGACCACCATTCAGAATTGAAACGTTGCTCCAAATGGCTTTAGCCGTGTTTAGTGACTAGATCTGAATAGCCAGGTACTTCCCCACCTTCCTCTTTCCCTTCCCCACTTACCTTCAGCCTCACAACATCCCCCAATTGGGGATGCCATAGTCTCACTGGCTCCAGACGGGAGCAGTTGGGACTCTTGTGAGGTATTCACTATAAAAAAAAAAAAAAAAAAATAAAAGTTTTGAATCCTTCCTTTACTTAAAACGATCCTCCACATGGCCCCGAGTCCTAAATGAAGCATCTAATGTAAGCACTGCATGCAAGGCACAACGCTGTCACAAAATCCCAGCGATGCGGTCCTTACCTAGAAACTAGTCTCTAGTTAACCATCTACAGGGTTTTCCAATAAGAGGTGTTATTTTGAATAGCCCGCTATTTCGGTAGATGTTACTTTTGAAGCTGTCGTTTTTTAACATTTGAAAATTAAAAACTACGCCATTAATACAAATGGAACGATACACGCTTCAACAATGCATTGAAATTATTAAAATTCACTTGAGTGAATCAAATGCAAATCATCTTGAGTGATGATGCCCATTTCCACCTCGGTGGCTTCATGAACAAGCAAAATTGTCGCATCTGGGGCTCGGAAAACCCAAGAATTATTGTTGAAAACCCTCTCTATCTTCAACGTGTGACTGTTTGGTGCGGTTTATGGTCCGGCGGAGTCATTGGACCTTACTTTTTTGAAAATGAGGCTGGAGCAACAGTTACGGTGAATGGATTGCGCTATCGAGAGATGATTAATGATTTTTTATGGCCGGAATTGGATGTTATTAATCTGGACAACGTTTACTTTCAACAAGACGGCACTACGTGCCACACAAGCAACGAAACCATTGATCTTTTACGATTGAATATCAAAATAATACCTCTTATTGGAAAACCCTGTACTTCTAGTAACTACTTCTAACGTGACCAGTTATGAAGTTAAAGGTAGCTTCTAGATCGAATCTTGACATTGTGCAAGTGTTGTAGATTTGCACAAAGGAAATAGTCTTGCCAGAAGATTTAAACGAACATATTAGAAATTCTCGAGTTCGTCCATTATTAAAAAAAAATAATTAAGGCCACGTTTAATGACCATACCTGAAAAGTCTACTGATATAAAATACTGTCATTTTATTAAAAATCTGGTCAAATTATTCGTTTTCCTGTTAAAAACGGGTCTGCAGGCCTTTAACGAATAAAGTGACAAAGTTCCTAACGAAGTATCAGTTAAAAGCGAATGTATTATGAGGACGTCGGAACACGTGTTCCATCATTATATTTATTAGGAAAAAGAACATTTGTTCTCGATATATTTTGAATATCTAATATTTTATCAGGAAATTGGCTTGCTATCACTTTTAAATTGGGACTATTTAAGGATTTATTTAAGTACTTAATATAATACCCTTATTTGTCAAATACATATCCTCCAATTTCAATTAAAATTTTTATTGATACATTAGAAGAATTTTTTATACTTCTAATTAAAATTTGGTAAGCACCCTCGCTGGGTGCTAATCGTCGCTGAGACCCCCATTTAAAGATTTGATGTGACAAATTGAATGGAAATAAAATGAATTGGATTGAAATAATGCAAAATTAAACGAAATTTAAAAAAAACTAATTAAAAGTATAATAAATAAATAAAAAATATAGTAACGAAATTAATATAATTATAAGCAATAATTAGTCGCCTGAAATATCCATACACATTGAAAATATCTCCCGAGTAAAAATAAATGCCGCCGACGGGAATTAAACCTGCACCTTCTGATGTCCGGTCAGATGCTCTGGACCACTGAGTTACGTCGGCTTATTCCCAATACGTCAAATAATTTTATATGTACTAGTACTTCAATCACCAATTACTACTTATTATATTTTTTTCATCTGTAAGCTACCAACTTTATTTTTTGTATGGATATTTCAGGTGACTAATTATTGCTTATAATAGTTTTTTTAACCTTTGTGCTACGCATAAAAAACCTTGTTTTATAAACATTAATTTATCATTAAAAAAATAATTAAGGCAGTTATACAAACTAAGCAATATGTAAGTAATCATTAGTTCGGTTGTATGTATATGATATGTGCACTACGTGGGTAAATTTTTGTTATTTTATTTTTTTTTTGTAATACATTCTTTTTCGTTCTTTAATCCATTTTTTTTTGTTTGAAAAAATGTTTTTTGTTTTCCTCATTTTTTGTGTCGAGTGTCAGATTGTTAAATGCATTTATTGCCTGGTATTTGTGGTGTCTTTGTCCAAAGCTTGTGCTTATCGACGGAGTTTTTATATGCTGTATTTACGCTCGCCTAACTGGTCTATGAGTGTTAGTTTGTGTTTGTAAAAGTTTAGATTTTGGTCAATAATGTATTTTAGCACCTTCCACTTCACCATCTTCTTCCCCTATCCACTACTTTCTGCCTCACAACATATCCCAAATAGGGATGCCATGGTCTCCCAAACGGTTGGGAGCAGTTGGGACTCTTGCGGATTCACAGAAAAACCAACAAAAAAACCGAGCTACGCCGCGCCGGAGACCAGCTATTTTTTTTAAATTGGGTTTAAAGTTAAAATGTACGTCTTTTTATGTAGCATGGACTTGCACCCATACAAATTACCACAACATCAGCATACCCAAAACTTCTACGTATTCACAGAACGGTATTTTTAGGGATGGAAGAACAGTAAAGGATATGTTATTTTCGAAAATATATGGCAGAATTGTAAACTGTTTTGTTCTTTACTTAGATTTGCAGGCTTAAAGTCCGGCAAGGGATACCAATTGGTTAAAACGGTTAACTTTGAGATTTGAATAAAAAAACGTGTTGTTTTCTCTTTCCAACACCGTTCCGATCATATTTCTCGCCACGAGAGAAAGCGGGATATAACGAATTCTATGCGACCATATGAGCTGTTTACAAATTAGCTTAGAGCTAGAGATGCCTTCCTTGTAGATAGGAATCTGATAGTATTATTGTCCTAGCGTCTGGACGATGTAGGCCCTCTGATTGGTCAAATTTAAATTGTGTGTTTCGGATAAATTCTGCATAGGGGGTCTGCAGGCAAAAAAATACCACTCTGCTCCTCAATTTTAAGCAACCGTAAGGTTCATTTCGGTTTGCAGGCGACCGGATCAAAAAAAAATAAGACATTAAAAATTAGATTTCATACTGAAATAGAATCGCCACATGTAATACGATATTTCTTCAAAAATATCGTTTCTGCTCATATAATTTTTGGATAATATCGAAGAATATATGTTTTAGAAAGTTCATAATCCATTGGATTAATTACATTACAATGAAAATTATCCGCAATTACGTGATTATGTTTGACGTTTATAAAAAATCACGCGTTCCTTCAATATGGCCGATACGCACGGCGGCTATAGATGGCCGACAGAGCGCACATCTGGCGGTTTAAGAACGAACCAAATGACTGGCGCGAATATTTAAATATGCAAAATTACTTGAGCGTTTAATAAGAAGATTTCTTCTGGAAGCTTATCACTTTGCAATGGCATTTTTCATTACTATTTATAATTTTTTTTTTGCTTATTAATTATATCTGATTTTATATTGACAATATGTTTTCTAATTTCTAAAATTTCACAATTATTTATCTATATATTTATTTATCGATGCTTTAATCCTGAGTGAAGTATTTTAAGACCTGAATTTTTATCGAAAGTGTGATCATCATTCAAAAGATGATTTGCAAACTCAGATTCACTATTTCCATTTAAAGCCCTGAGATGTTTTTTAGTTCTGACATCAGAGTTTCTATTGGTTCTACCTTTGTAGAAACTGCTAGTAGATTTTAAAGCCGCCGTTGATTTAGTACCTTTTGCTTCTAGCCTATTTAGCAAGAGTTTCGTCTCTCTTACACATTGCCATCCGATTTGAATTTCATCGTGACCATAAATATAATATATATATATATATATATATATATATATATATATATATATATATATATATATATATATATAAAACACAGCTCTATATTCAATTTTTTTTTAAATAATGACTTTGATCACAAAACACGCCCACATATCGCCATTCGTGTTTTATTTTTTTATCCCATCTTTCCACTGCTTTACAATCTTAATTTGTAGTCTGTCCGCCATGCTGTCCGTTTTCCCGCTCGAATTGTCCGTTCGGTCGGTAAAACAGGGAAGCAAGATGGCCGCGCTTTGATAAATTCCACTTTTAAAAGCCGCAGCGGTGTTAATTGCGCGGGAGAGGTGGCTTTGCGACCTAACGCGCCGCAATAATTAAAATAGAGTGGCTGAATTGACATGAAAAATTACGTTAGCGATGCACCAAAACACTTTTTAAATGTTACGCTTTTTTACGTGGACGTAGATGGAACGGTGGCCATTTTCAAGGGTTAGTTTTGTAATTTCATTATAAATAGAATATGCAAGAGAGAATATTGTTATTTTGGTACAGAAGTGGTTAGGTACCTAGATACAAGAGATGTACAATATACATATAGAATTTTAAAAAACGAATGATTTCACATTGTTCCTTTTTTTATTTTCCCTTTACGGACGATTCCGTAAATATTTATTTTAAAGAAGGGTAAATGCAGGAAATTATATTTATTCGACGACCGAATGCGGTTGGCGCTTACAATAAATGTCCATAGAGGCGAAGCTTGCTGTCCACGATGGAGTCCTGTTACCTACCCTGATGTAAGTAGAGTGAAAGCTGTGGAAATGAGATCGCTGAGGCGATTGTGGTAAAAAAATGTATAATCGTTTGAAAGATGTGGAATTCAGATATAATGCAAGGTGTAAGCATAATTTGTAAGGTTAAAAAAGGGACGCTTAGATGGTTTGGGCATGTGGAGCGGATGAACAAAGAAAGTAGTGTAATGAAAATATATGGTGCTAATGTGAATGATAAAAGATGTCGTAGACGCCCGAGGAAGACATGGCACAATCAAGCAAATCAAATACTTAAGTCGGGTCATGTCAAGCATCAGAATAACATAAGGAAGGGTATGTATGTGACGATGCATGTATGTACTAAAGCAAGGAGGTGTGTGTGTGTGTGTGTGTGTGTTTGTGTGTCTGTGTGTAGTTAATTGCTTCGACAAGTGATCTTGTTATGTTTGGTTTAGATTTATTAGTATTATCTTCTTCTTCAGTGATATATTACATTGATGAGTATAACCTACAAAAGTTATTAAAAAGAAAAGCTGTGTCAATGAAAATTAAAGTGGTTACTCACGTCATAGGGGATGTGAAATTGTTGCACCAGATTACACTGAAGAAACATTCGCAGGGTCGCTCTGCAGGTATCTTCATCAGACATTTCAAAATCTGGAATACAAATAAACACATATATTAAAAAATTATTCGAATCTTTTTTTTAATTTCTGTCGCTTATTGTGTTCGAATATGAGTGTGTTTATTTATGCCTATACTACATATATGTCACCTGTGACAGGTAAAAACATGCTTTTTTTGAAGAGAAAAACAGCGCCATCTGTTGGACGTTTTATTATTTTGATTAAATATCGACATACGCCTTAAAGCGAATTTTAAATTGTCATGAATACTTGTATTTACATTGTAATTGAACCTTCTGTTCTCAAACTGCTTTAATGCAGTTAATAGAACAATGAGGGGTATAAACCCAAAACAGCCGCTATCCATCAATGCAAAATGTTCAGATTCTAAAAAAACAATTTGTATTTCTTTTAAATTTTTGCTGATTTTTATTTTTAAATTGCAAACTTATGCATATTTTGTTTTGTTCTGCTCTTAAAACAAATGTCTTTTGAATAAGTTTTGCCATTTGACTCAGTTTAGTGGCGTTTTAGAACCTGAATGTTTGTTACTTTGAATCTCACCAAACTGGAAGTGAGGCGGTGGTGATGATCTGGCTTGTAAGCCACACAGACCATCAGGGAATAATTAATTCCCTATGAAAAAAATGGGTTGATTACAAAATTCACTCTGCAGGAGACGTAACAAATTATAATCCAGTCACCAAATACATAAAAAATAAAGACTCACAGAATATATCACTCGCATTGAGTCTTGCAGCGATTCCTTAATCTCCAAATTCGGTAGCGGACGGTAATCAGCACAATAACACTTGCATTCGCACCATGAAATTATCTGTCACGACAAGCTCTCAAAAGAGTAGAATTTAGAATAATTGAATTAACACATTGTAATTCTAAAGAACTGTCACTTTATTGTGAACTCTAATTATACATAATTGTCTGCTAAATTGTAATTGCCACCCCTTGGAAAGTGTAGATTGTATCATGTATCTAGGTGTAAAGATTGATAAATTTTTAAGATGGAATGACCATATCGATATGTTAACAAAGAATATCAGGAGACTTATATTTATTTTTAAATAACTGCGACACATATTGGACAAAGAGAAATTAAAAACTGTCTATTTTTCCTTAGTCCAATCTCGACTTTCTTATAACATAGTATGCTGGGGATCATGTCTAAAGTCCAATGTTGAACCACTAAATATTACTCAAAAATTGATCCTTAAAGTAATGTACAAAAAAAAATTCTGTTATCCATCCAACCTACTTTATAAGGAATGTAATGTTATGTGTATAAAACAGCTATATATCACTCAAATACTTTGTCGATTTTTTATCAATATTAAATTTGCTGAAAGAACACAACAAATGCGGACAACTAGAATTAGCTCTACATTGGACTTTGTGGCTGTACATACTAAAACTTATTTTGGTCAAAGAAATTATTTATATCAGGCACCACTTATGTTTAATATTCTTCCAAATCATATTAAGTCTACCAATTCCTTAGTTAAATTTAAAAAATTAATTAAGATTTTTGTATTGACAGACAATTATCTTAATATTTTTTCATCCTTGTCCTTTCTTAAATAATAAGATTTTATATAAGTCCCATTTACTAAAAACTGAATGTCACCCTATCTGTCTTTATTATCTACTTTGCTTCTTCTTTTGAATAATGATTATTGATTAGTTATGGTTCAAATATTGTTACAATATACAGTCAAATTACCCATCTGGTAACACATCTAATACTTATTTTTTCTTTAATTTTGAAATATTTTGTGTTTGTATGTAGAATTACTTTATGTTTGTGATTACTCTTATGTTTGCTTCACTAAAATGTAAATTGTTAACCTCGATACAGGCTCAGTCCTAGTGACGTTGATTTTTATGAGAAAAAAAAGTGTTTTATGTATAGTGAGATGCAATAAATAAATAAATTGTGACAAAAATATTTTAATCTTTTAGTCTTAAACCGACCAAACAGGAATAGTGGTGCCCTCTTTTGTCAAACAATATGATTCTGATGAATCCAGCTGTTTAATGCAAAGATTACTGTAATTCATTATCACTTTACCTGCAGAGCAAAATCCATGCGAGAATTCCCAGAGAGGTCTATTCTGTCCACTATTTTTAATTTTAAGTTAACTAAGTTTTAGTTTACTGCTTCTCCAGGCGGTTTTTGCATTTGACCACCGTTTTAAAAGTGGTTTTTGATTGGCTTAGAGGCATTTTTTCTTTTGTTTGAAGATTTTATGGTACAGAATAGAGTGTGAAATATAGATTAGATAATCAATCATTGGTTCAAAATAAAGAAAGTGTGGATAATGGCGGTTTTGCTTCTACGCCCCTTAATAATATATTGTAAAAGTAAGTGTACAATGTGCGTGCCGCTAAAACTCAGAAACGAGTCCCGGTATGATCAAGGGAGTTATACGGTGTGGTAGCCCTCTATCCCTCATCCATGAAAAAGGTTCCCGTTTTTATCTAAAGGACGTGCTTTTGAAGATATAAGGGTTAGATGTTTCGCCCTCTAGAAATTTCTAGAACAGTCCAGAACATTTGAGAGCATTCCACAACATTCCGGAACATTCTGGAATATTGTAGAATGTTCGGGAAATAGTCTGGAACGTTCGAGAATATCCTGGAACATCCCAGATCATAATGAAATAAAAATGTTTTCTGATGAAATTTTTATTAAATTCGTAATCATGACAATACATTGGTGTATTTAAATAGTATAAAACAAAGTCATTTCCCGCGTCTGTCTGTTTGTGCGCTTAGTTTTTCTAACCAATGCATCGGAGTTTGATAGAGTTATCACTATCATTTAGAGAATTCCTTCCGGAAGGTTTACATATTTAATCCATGGATATTATATTTATTGAATGAATAGAAAAGCCGAGCAACGCCGGGTACAGTTTACAATAAAAATTATTTCACAATGTTTTCTTATCGCACAAAATAATATATAAATCTCCCCTCTTATATGACTTAGTTTTTCGAGTTAAGGCGATGCACTACATCGTGTAATATTTTAAATCGAGCCGCTATCAATAACATTCCTTACGTAGATAGGGATAAGGTTTAAATTTCCGTTTAACACCATCCACCTGTATTGATTTATGCAAGAAAAAAACATGGCCAAAAAGTGCCTTTTATTTTATTTTGTGGATGTTCAGGCATAAATAGTTAATTTTTTTCCAATCACTTTATAAAGAACTTAATTTGCCACATTATACAATAAAATTATAACCGAAAAAGGGTTCGTAAGTAGGAGATTTTGAATTTTAATGCAGTTTTCATAGGCCTTATACATTATTTTTTTGTGGGCTTATAAAAGACTAGTTCCATTTTGAAGATTTAATCGTAGAAGAAGTCAGGGACGCTGAAGACATGGCACGATCAATGAATCAGATACAGAAGTCGGGCCATGTCAAGAGTCAGAATAATCTCAGAGTGTAAGAGAAGATGTGTGAATGTGTACGAGGCAAGGAGTATATGCCAAGACAGAGTTGTTTTGTGGTCCTTCCTCCTGGCCTACCCCTGCGAGAAAACTGCGTGTCGGTCAGTTAGTTAGTTCTCTTGTTTATGTTGTGCTAAAACCCAAAAACTGCTAAATGAGGTTCTACATTTAGGGTGAGCAACCAAATGGGGTTAACCAGTAATTTAATATTATAGCTTTACTTAATTATGTTAAGTTAAAGCTAAACGATAAATTAACAAATCACCACAAACTAAACCGTGACTTAAACCTAATTCTTGCCCCTTACATAATTTATTTATAATTATTTTAACCACATGTCCCCATTACCATATACATTTGCTACAATACACGCTTTTGTTAACGATTTTCATGCGATATGAGTATAAAATCCGAATCAAATAGTCGATCGAATTTATCAAGTAAATTTCTACACAATTTTTCTAGTCGCAAAATGAACGTATTGTATGTAGAACATTGAGTCTTGTCTTTGCTTTAAGTTTAAATTAATATTTCTGAGCTTGTTAATGAGATGAACGCTGTTCATAGAAATGAGGATGTGAACCAACAAATTGCAGATCAAATTGCAGATCAGTAATTAAATTTTCACGACGCTAGACGTCAATCGAGAGTGTTTGATAAGAGCTGGGTCGATCGATCATTTTGCGTGTCCCGGGTCGCTCACGACCCACTGGCGAAGTGATCAGATACTTTTGTCGCCGGTCGGAGTCGAAAGTATCGGTCGTACCCGAGACCCGAATACCGTCACCCGTCCCCGTCAGTTTTTTTTTGTTTAAGGCGATGCATTACGTCGTTTAATATTTTAAATTGAGCCGCTATCAATAACAACCCTTACGTAGATGGCGATAAGGTTTAAATTCCCGCTTAACACCATCCGCCTGTTTTGATTTATGCAAGTAAAAAACATGGCCAAAAAGTGCCTTTTATTTTATTTCGTGGATGTTCAGGCATAAATGTTAAATTTTTTTTCGATCATTTTATAAAAAACTTAATTTGCCACATTATACAATAAAATCATAACCGAAAATGGGTTCGTAAGTAGGAGATTTTGAACTTTAAAGCAGTTTTCATAGGCCTTTACATTATTTTTTTCTGGGCTTATAAAAAGACTTATCTAAAAAATACTCGAATAATTCAAAGGCCAAGATGTATTCTACTCGCAGTATTTAATTAAAGCATCTGAAACATGTCTAGGCGACCAAATTTTCAAACAAAAAACACATGATTTTGCATTACTACGTATGGCATCGCCTTAACGGTGGTCGATAAAAGGTAAATGATCTTGAGCGGGTTACAATCTTCTAACCCACTTCCTCAAATCACAGAAAGTTACTTTAGTGGAAAAGATTCGCTAATTCTAAGCATCGAAACTCTGGTGAAAACATAAACAAAATGAACCCCGGACTAGAGGATGCTCTCAATATTGCCCTGGTGAAAGATCACCGTTCTAAATAGAAAAATTTGTTTAACATGAGTTTAGCCATGTTTGGTCACCAGATCTGAATAACCAGGTACTTCCTCACCATTTTCTGCCCCATTACTTCTCGTTCTAGTTTTCTCTTACAACATACCCCAATTGGGGAAGCCATAGTCCCACTGGTTACGAACAGATGGAGCTCTTCAGCGATATTTACATAAGAACCCCGAACAAAATTTACATATATATATTATAGGCAAAAAGGAGAGTGTATCGGTGTAGGTGAGTTTTATAAACAAATCTACAGATTTATTTATGAATTTTTGCGCACTTACGTTGAAAACAGGAGTGAGGTCACAATCTACAAGATACTTCGAAAAACTACTCCTACCCCCCGTTTTCCATCTCATAAATAAGAATTTTGAAATTTTGCACTCTTGACATTCAAAATAAAAGGAAAATTACTTTTACAACTGATTTCGAAAAACTCAGTGGAAAGTCGGATTTCAGTTAGTTATTTATGGGTTTGAAAAGCTTTCTCACCGTGGAAGGTAAAGCTATAGAGGTTGAAGTTCTCGGCAGAAGGGATGGTGTCTCTGGACAGCCTTCCCGTGTCATCCCCCGAGGCCGTGGCGTGGTAGGACAGGCACTCTAGAGCTACCTGGAACACACAATTAGGAGTTGATTATGCAAAACATTATAGCAGCAACGATAAAAAAAATATGCTAAAAAAGAACTCTCATAATAACATATGAAAGGATCGGTTTTTAAAGTACATAATCCTTCATCTTGCAGCAAAGCGACACTGAAAGATCTATACGACATAAAAAAGAAGCATAACGTTATTCATTTTTACAAAAATTGCGTTTTTCGCGTAATTCACGTGATATACTAATACTGATATTTTCGTTTTCCGGGAAAAAAAAAATAAGAATTTTCCGCTATCGCAAACGTAAAACATTTTCAGTAAACGTACTTCCCAAATACACAAACTCTTCCATTGCAAGTATTCGTCGTTCACAACCATATTGCACACTATTTTCGTACTCTCTCTTTCAATCACCATCACAATAGATTTGGTTACATTCATCATTAACTCATTTTTCATACGTACTTCGTTAATCCTGCGAAAGACTGTTTTAGATCTTCCAAATTGTTAGAAATCATATTATATATAATTGCTCCTAAAAATAGTTTCATAACTACTCATATGAGAGATCACTTTGAGTCTAGACTGCATCACTTACATTGTGAATTGGTGAAATTTGGAGTAAAAGAAAACGAAATGTAAAGATAAATGAAATAAAGAAATTAATTTGACATTTTAACAAAAATTCTCTTCAAACAAAACGAACAAAAACAACTTCAAACAAAAACGAACAGCCAATTATTTAAAGTACCCTTCGGTGTCTTTTCAAAATTTCTCAAATTTCTGACCTTTACTTTCTGAAAAGACGGTTTGAATAATATTCCGTTAACAAAATTAAAGACAAAAACTTTCTGAAAGGAATATCTGAAAAACATATTTTAATTTTTCTTACACTCTTTCTTACCATTATTTGAAATTCTGACAAAAATATTTGGCTACAAATTAATATTTTTTAAATATTATGCGTACGTAAAATGAGGTGAATGATAAATTTTGAACCAAAATAACTTTTTTTTAAACATTTGGGTCGGAATTTTAAGTCATATTTTTTACGCAAATATAAAATATCGGAATATATTATGATCAAATAAAAAAATACATCAGCTTATTAAACAATACGCCAATAAAAAAATGCGAGTCAAATATTCAAGTATTTATTTAAATAAACGCATATATCTACTCTATAAACGCATGTATACATCTTATACATATATTGATTAGTTTTGATAAAACCCTTCAAGGCACATTTTTTGAGAATGTTACTTTTCAAGGCATTTTAAATGCTAAAAAGTTAATTCATACGAACAATGTTTATAAGTTATTTAAAAAAAAAAACATAAATCAAATTACTCAACCCCCAGATTTCCCATAATTGTATAAATTTTTCATTTGGTAGCTAGAAGGGTTTTATCAAAACAATATCGAATATATGTATCGATTGATACTGATATATTTTACAATTAAAATGATACGAAACTATTAAAATTATTGAGGATTTTTTTTTTCAAAGAAAGAGAAACATTTCCGGATTACAAATAACCTGATAATACGGGGTTTCTTATAAGAGGTGTTATTTTGATAGTCAAAGAAAAATGCCATTTTTTAATAAAATAATAATAATAATTTTTTATTCCAGAATGTGGGGATGTGAGTGCGATCCCACACATTCCATAAAATATAACTACAAAATATAATATAAATGATTGAATGTTTATTTAATTATAAAGAAGAAGGTATGCCGTTAATAGTAAAAATAACATCAGTCAAATAACCACCACGATCACTCCTACAGGACATATCCTTTTCATGAAATTTTCAATAACCAAATCGCAAAGTGACTGCTTTATGTCCTCGATAGCCTCACGAATTCCATCTTTGAGGTCTTGAATCGACGCTGGGCTGTTGGCGTAGACTTTTTCTTTCACGTGGCCCAAAAGGAAGAAGTCGCAAGGAGTTAAATCACAAGATCTCGGTGGCCAATTGTGATCACCTCTTCGAGAGATAACACGGTCCGGAAGCTTTTGTGGCAAGTAGCGCCGTCTAGTTAAAAGTAAACGTTATCCAAATCAATACCATCCAATTCCTGGCATAAAAAATCATTAATCATCTCTCGATAGCGCAATCCATTCACCAATAACACCTCTTATTGGAAAACCCTGTAATTGAAAATCTCCTACTACCACCACAGTAAGCGGAAAATATCGCTTGTGTTATGATATACGACTTAGCCAGCTGAGAAATTGAACACACTACGCCTGGGTGGAACCCAAACGCGATGCCAATTCAGCCACGGACCGGTCAAATTATAAAATGTGTAACATTGTTTCCTTCTCAAAATTTAAAAAAAAACAGCTTCACAATTCAACCATCATTGTATTTGAACATAACTAAAAACCATTTAATTGGACATACATTTTACGTTGCTTGAAAAAAAACATCATTAAGAAGCATGAGTGATTTCTGAGTTGTAGCTAGAATAATTATGACGATTATACACGATTCAAAAGTCACCCCATACCTATAACGGTAACGTGGCTTTTGGAAAAGATAAAAAACGCTTTGTGATATAGTTTTCATAATCTTTTTTAAATTTAAATTTGTTTTTATTTCATCAAAAAATTACAGAATATATAATATATCATTAGTAAGTAAAATACCTATATGTAAGTTAGTAACAATGACATTGTTGAAAAACTAATGTTACAATAATTGAACAGTTTCTAATAGAAGAAAACGTAAATATGTATGAATTTTATAAAGATATGGCATAATATATTATATTTTAAGTTGTGCATAACCTGCCGGTATAATAATACACGGTGAATTCTTGTAGCAAGTAGATAAGTTAAAGTTAGTTCGTGAGAGACGGGAAGGTTGATAAGGAGATTGACAGAAGGTTGAATGTATGGGACTATGTGAATGGAGCACTGAATGCGATAAATACACTTAAGCTGTCAAAGGAAACTAGTTTGGCAGAGTTCTGATATCAATCCTGATGTATGACAAAGGTATGGTATTATTACAGGTGGGATGAAAGTAGACTTAGAAAAATGTGAATGCTGCATAAAAGTCCCAACTGTTCCTAACTGGGGCCATTTAGACTATGGCAACCCACACTGGGGAAAATTGTGAGTTGGTAGGTAGGAAGTAGGGGAAGGAGATAGGGGAGATGAAGGTGGGGAATTTCCTGGGTCTTCACACTTTACAACTAAATCCAGGGCGATACTGAAATTATTTTCCGCTCCGGAACGAGCTGCAAATATACTATATATTATTTTACCGCGATTTCCGGCTTCGTTGCCAAGGATCGTTACCGAGTCATTTATATATTTAGCATAAACACCAATTATTTACAATATTATACCAATAATGTTCCATTAATTCTAGTCGTTGATTCAATTTTGCACCTTTACAATATATTTATAAACAAAGAAATATAAAAAATAAACATTATAAGGAATTACAAAATGTTATAAAAACAATATTACCAAAATGTCATAGCATAAAATAAAAATAAAACCTACACGTAACACACAAAACCAATATAAACACACATCACTCACAAACACACAAGATTATTTTCATTGTATTACTTTTTAATTTTAAATTTATTATTATGTATTTCGTATTTTTAACTTTATATGTATTATTTTCTTTATTTTCTCTTTAAATAATTTAATTTATTATTTTCTCTTTAAATAATATGTAGATTATATTTTTATATTATAAAATGAAGGCCTCAGCACGGGCAAGCCACCCAGTGAGGCCTACATTACTAGAAAACATAAATTGTAAAAAATAATGTACCAAATAAAAAAAATAAAAATAATAAAATAAAAAAATAAAAATTAAAGACAGTTAGTAGTAATCCAGTTTTCGCATGATTATAATAAAAACAATAAAATAAACAAAGATAATAGGATTATTTCACAAAATAAAAAATTAAGTTATCAGTTTAGTAAGTTGCATTTTATATGTTTTCAAGTTTACAGTTAATATAGTTGCTTTTACATTATCTCCACATAGAAGATTTTTTGTTCCTTATCTCCACATAGGAAAGTAATTCCCCTCAGGGCCTGAGTCATCTTTTTAGATGCTGTCGATGGTCTTTTTGAAGAGAGGAAGGAGTGAACATGGGTTTTGAAGAGACCCATATTGTAGGAGGGAGGAAACACAGAGGCCGGTAAATCGTTCCACAACTTAGCTGTTGAACTCAAGAACGAGTGGAAAAGACCCATTCTCGTGAGTATGGGTCTTTTCTATGAACTTTACTGTGCACTGGTGCCAAAAGGAACAATGAAGCTAGTTCCTCTAAACAAGGACAGCATTACCACTAAACGCCTGTTTTTTTTTATTTTTTTTATTTAAGATTACCAACCGTCTGAAGCCAGTGAGACTATGGCATCCTCAAATGGGGCACGCTTTGAGCCTGAAGGTAGTGGAAGTGGGAAGAAGATGGGGGAGAGAAAGGTGGGGAAACACCTAGCTATTCAGATCTAGTCACTAAATACGGCCAAAGCTATTTCAAGCAATGTTTCAATTCGTGAAATAACACAGATTAATCAAATAAAATTTACTTGCGAACGCCGGGATTTGAAACCGCGACTTACAGCTTGCTAGTCGAGAGCCTTACCCCTTGACCACGAAGGACGTCATATGCGCTCTAAAGATTGGAATCCGTTTCTATAAATCCATCAAACGTACCACCCTTTTCTGCACATAGGTTTTTCAAGTATTTTGTCATTTTCGTT
Source organism: Hesperophylax magnus (assembly GCA_026573805.1). Classification (NCBI taxonomy): domain Eukaryota; kingdom Metazoa; phylum Arthropoda; class Insecta; order Trichoptera; family Limnephilidae; genus Hesperophylax; species Hesperophylax magnus. The sequence continues at coordinate 12,449,965 of JAIUSX010000019.1, forward strand.
TAACACAATGAGAGTATGTATGTATATTACTTTATATATGATTTTGAATATGGAATGTGAGGATGTGTTTTATATAGTAATTGCATATTTTACTTACTTTTTGCTTGGCCATTAGTTTGCAGGCGTTTTCATACATTTGCGTGTTATGTATACCAAGCCCGCAGAAAATCGCGAAGGCCTCGAATATTGAAACATCGCTGTCCGTGAACTGACTGCCATTACCCTGAAACAAATATAAATAAATTTATTTATTTTATAAAAAAGTTCATTCAAATATTATTTGTTATTTGTCCTTGTTATTGTTATCTTCCTGTTGATAGTGGGCAACAAAAATCTGATTAAGGCGATCCACCTCGACATGTTATATTCGGAATCGAGAGTCATCTAGAAGGAGAGGAAGTTTTGGGAAGGTAAAAAGTATGAGGGTTGGGTAGGAATCTAGGAATAAGTGTGTCTAGGAGAAACGGAAATATGAATATATCACTCTCACTGCGGCGCAAACGATGGGTCGAGAGACCAGTTGCATAGGTGAAAGGGTCTCCCCAAACCAGCCTCTCCAGATCTGGCACGCCACGCAGCTGGTGGTCAGGCGTATCCTGAACACACCTTATCCGATGAAACCGGGCACCCCTGCTATATCACCAAATGTAGCAAACCAACGAATCAATTATTAAACTGACGTATGGCAGAGGTGTTGGTTATCTAATAAATGTATTTATGTGCCCTACTTATTAATTTTATAAAATCAGAGGAAATTTTGGGATCGATTTATTAAATAAGACATAATTAGAAGCATTCATTTTTTGACGTCATAAATGTAATAATTATTTATTAAGGTAAGGTACTACGTCGTGTAATATTTTAAATCGAGCCGCTTTCAATAACATCCCTTACGTAGATGGCGATAAAGTTTAAATTCCCGTTTAACACCATCCGCCTGTTTTGATTTATGCAAGAAAAAAACATTGCCAAAAAGTGCCTTTTATTTTATTTTGTGGATGTTGAGGCATAAATATTTAATTTTTTTTCGATCATTTTATAAATAACTTAATTTGCCACATTATACAATAAAATCATAACCGAAAATGGGTTCGTAAGTAGGAGATTTTGAACTTTAAAGCAGTTTTCATAGGCCTTTACATTATTTTTTTCTGGGCTTATAAAAATACTTATCTAAAAAATGTATTCTACTCGCAGAGTTTAAATTAAAGCATCTGAAACATTTCTAGGCGACCAAATTTTCAAACCAAAAACACATGATTTTGCATTACTACGTATGGCATCACCTTAACGGCACAATAAAGTCATTTTCAAAATGAAATATAATATCTACAAAGAATTTCTCCCAATACGAAACAAGGGATACATTTTCTATATGCACCTACCTAGTTATAATATAGCATTTAATAATCATCTAAGAAATTAATATTCCAGAAGATCAAGGGAATTTTCAACCTTGTGATAATTTTGTAAGAAACACCCGTTTATTCTAAACAAACCAATTGAAATAACATTTACTTATGAAACGTTTTATCGTAAAGGAATAATTAATTAAGAATATCTTTTTAGTAAGGAGAATGCGCACCTATATTTAATATTAAAAGGAAACATCTCAGAAGGGGGAATGTTTCTCTTCTGGGGTTTTTAGCTCCGGGCGATATAACATTTGATGAAGGAATTCTCCATGGGAAAATCGTTTGTAACGTCAGTATATACGGTGAATATTCTCTTTCATTAATATTATATTATAATCAAGAGAGTAAAAATTGTGAAATTAATATTAATTAGTTAATTATATTTTGCAGCGCAAGAATTCCAACTGTTCTCAACCTTCTGGAACAAGTGACACTATGGAATCTTCAATTGGAGTATATTGTGTGTGAGGTTAGAAATAACTGGAAGGAGAAAGAGATGGGAAGTACCTGGTTTCCAAACACGGCTAACGCCATTTAAAGAAACGTTTCTTTTCTAAATTGTGGTCTTTCACCAAGGCGATACTAAAAATATCTATTATCACTTTGAAATGTACTTCAAATATACTGCATATTATTTTTAATTGATAAATTGTGATTGGAATCCGTGACTTCCAGATTCGTAGCCAAGATTGTAACCTCTCAACTTAATTGCCTTCTTTTAAGAGGCCATGTTGCGTCAAAACATTAACTACTTTTAAAAAAACATCAAATCTTGGCTAAAATATAAAAAATAAATTTTATAAAATATATTATGACAAAACTATACGAATAGACCTAACGATTAGTCATAATAGACCCGATATAGTTTTACATGACAAAATTAAAAAAATAACTTATATCATTGATGTCGCTATTCAAAATCCCTGTAATATTCAAAATCTGTTTCTGAAAAAATAAGAATATACACAGATTTAGGAAATGAGATTAAAAGAATTTGGCATTCTCAGACTATAAAAATATTACCATTTGTAATTTCGGCTACTGGCATTATACCTAGCTCTCTCATTCAAAATTTAGGCGTATTAGATCTGTCAAAGATTTTATATATAAAAATCCGTCATTTTAAATACATGTAGGATAACGAAAGATTTTTTAAATATTTATGTTGAGGGATTAGTAGGATTTATAGGCCCTATTAGAAGTTCTACCGAGCCGAACCCTCTGATATGAAAATATCTGGAGTCGGTGAATTATTTTCCCATTTGATCTCTGGTGAGTTGACGTGTTGTTCTTGTATTGTTTTGTATTTATTTTGCTTATATAATGCACTTGCATGTGGAAAACTGTGTGGAAGGGTTTAGTTTTTCCTGTGGGGAAGATTTAACCCGTACAAAAAGTTGAAAAATAATTAAAAATATATATTTGGCTAATTTATATAGCCCCGTTTTTGTGAAAAATCACCTCAAGGGCGCTGTACAAAAATATTAAAAAAATATTTAATACTAATGACTTACCTCTAAGACTTATATCTAGTGACTTACGACTAATACCAATAACTACTGTCTCACGACTAAGGCCTAACTATTATCCTAATGACATATGTATTTACATACGTAGAAACTTACAACTAACATTAACACTAACAATCTAATTTTACTAGCACCAGAAGAAGAAGGAAGTTATATTATATTACAGGTGTGCAAAATACGCCCAAAAGGTTAGCTGGATAAATATTTGAAATGAATGAAGTGAACGTATGAGATTAATCGTCGATCTTTACCGCATTCAGATGATTCATCTGCCAACAATTAAACCGATTGACGTGTTATGTTCCCGCTGATATTGTCTATTGTTTATTGGTAGGCAAGTTAGTAGCATTTTGACTTTATCGTAAGTAGTTGAACGGAATCGCTAGAGAATTATCTTTTATCTTTGTGATGAACTTGCCCTGGGATAATTTTTTTTCCGTTTATTGTAGGAATTAATTAATTCTGGTTTCTCCAATCAAAGCGTGATCAGGGGTGACATCTAGAATGAAACTGGGAACTAGAGGGAACAGTGGCGTGTCGTATTTTTTATCTACGCCAAAAGAAAGATGCAACCAATCGGAGAGGCCTAATGAAGCCTTATTGGCCCACCTACCTTATTGATTTATTATGGTGAGAAAGAATTTTTCAGTTGATTTCACGAAATAGGGATTTACCAGATGTTGGATAGCTGTTTTAAAAACAAGTGCTTAAATTTATGATTCTAGAGAAAAAACTTGGAACATGCCCTGCGTTTAGCAGAGACCTCCGTGATGGTGTTTTGAATTCTCAGATTTTATTCAGTGGAGTAGCGGCAAATTTGGCAGGCTGGGGCGGATAGAAAAAAAACCCTAACAAAGCCAAAAAGCAACAATTCAACTCCGTTAAGCAATGCTACTAAGTGACTTTTGAGTAGGAAATACGCCGTTAAATATAGTTACGTAATTTTTCTAAGGATTTGGATGAATTATAATTATGACTAGCGAGGAAAATAACATTTTAACAGGACGAGTTTGGAAGCTGCTTAATTGAATTAAAATCTCGCAAGAAGACTTAAAGATAAAATTATTATATCGTAAATATTTAATACATCCTAGAATTAGGTTCGTAATTTGGAAGGCGAACAAACTGGTAGGCCGACACGCCACTGGACTGGAGGGGTCTAGTTTCATTCCTTTGAACAAAGAATTTGACAGTTTACTTGAGAAGTAACAAGTTATTGGTTTTGAAACGATTGAAATTAATGTGACGGGTTCTAGAGCTCATAATTGATGTGGCCTTTTTTAGTGCAATTCTGTCCTTGAACACACGAAATTTCGAGAATTCGAAAAACATAAATTAGATATCGCCATATGGAGAAAGGCGGAGTTGATTTGGGGGTGGGGGGAGCGCGAGGGTTGTAAGGGAGTCTAGATTGGGGAGCGCTAGGATCGGTCGAGGTTATCAGTTTTTGAAAGCGTTGGAAGACGGGCAAATAGAATGAAGATAGTCAGGGTTAAAGAGCGCGGGTGGATAGTCAGTTTTTGTAAGCGTTGGGAGACGGTCAAATAGGGTCAAGATAGTCAGGGTTTGAAGCGTTGGAAGACGGGCAAGGAGATGCAGATAGTGAAGATCAAGGGGAACTCAAAGTCGGTCAAGCATAGCCAGCATCGGTCAGCATTGTAAGATAGTCGAGTTCAGTAAAAGCTAGGAGACGCGTCAACAAAGAATTTATGATTTTATGACACGAACGCGGCTAAAATCATTTAGTGTAGAAAGTGTGATTTTTCTAACAGCATGGGTATTTTACTGCATGTGACTGTGTTTGTTTCTTATAATTATTTGGAATGCACTAAGATGAAACGGTAAGTCTTGTTATAATCTAATTATTAACCCTTATTTCCTCCGGATTTCTTAGAGAGGTAAATGCGTTCCAATAAATAAAATAATACAATTGTATTTTGAAGTAAGTGTATTTAACTTGAATACTATAAGTAATTATGTTAAAATCTTCAACGGAAGAATTTTAAGTCCGGACCCTTTTACGAAAAGGGGTCATAAATCACATATTGTGTTGAAGCCGACTGAGACTTGAACATTTCAAAACAAAAAAGGGACGACGAGCGGCTACTCTAAATACGTTAGGTTATTGAACAATAAACATGAGTTGTGTTACGAGTTAGGTATTTTTCGTAATTTAACATGATTTAAAATAATTCTCCAGTAGTAATACTTAACGACTAGGTTATACGGAATTCATAAAATATATTTAATTAAATATAACTTATTCAACCATCACTCTCACTTAGCCATGTACCGCGAGTGCACCATTATTTCAACTATTAGAGCTACGTGCGTACATCTAAGTACTACTAATACCTACTTCCGACTTCGTTTTACGAACTTTGTGAAGGCTACGGTGTATTGTATTTATTACAGGGGGTTATCTGTCAGCATATAATTTTCATTCATCTTTGAATCGGGATAATACAGCGGATTGAAGGTAGCCGCCGAGAGAACACATCTGTCTAGCTTCCCTATTCTATCAAGTGAGATTTTCATTTACATATGTTGGGCTTGGGACGAAGTGTACGACTTTTCCGTAGGCTATCCTATCTTATCAAAGCGACAAATCGAAATTGGTAATGGGCTTGCCTAATAGGGACTTTTTTGTGTTAGCAAAATCGGAACCCCGAATACCGAGGTAGCGCCTATTCCAGTAGAGCAGCGCCGGCCTTTCCCGTACTCTTTATGTGGTTGAGTTATTCCCGTAAAAGCATCGGTTTCTGTCGAAGGTGTTGGGGGACCAGCCTAAGATGGTAACCCTGGATAGACCCCTGTTTCGAGTATTTTCAGCTGGTGAGAGGACGCTTTCACGGAGTTCCAATCGAAGGGAACGAAGATTGCCAATGGGCTTTCCTACTTGAGTTAGCTTGGTAGACGAAGGAACAAAGCGGATAATGGCTATGCTTTTCTGACGTATGGGGGGGATTTTCTCGTTGGCAGGACGAAGGGATCGTGACGAATATGAAGTTGTTTCGACGATCTTCCGACAGCCCTTCTGTCACATCCAATAAATATTTACCCCACTATAGGAGGAGAAGTCATCTAGAATTAGGTTGGGAATTGACTCTGACTGAAACCGTTTGAGGTGACGGCGATCGGATGATTTCAGATTCACGACCTGATAATTCCTGTATCCCTGATTCTTAGCGCCGGAAGTCGAGGATACCATTTTCTACCATTCTTTGATGTTTGAAGCGAATGGAGGGTAACAAACGATAGAGCGAGTGACCATGACTTGAAAGTGGAGTAAGACCTCCCGTCCCGGAAACATTCGTTATGTCGGATGGATGCCCTCATTCAATTTAAATATTGATATGACTATTTTGAGTGTGGACGAAAGACTTGAAGTATGTTCTGTATTGCACATATGATAAACATGTGTCATTACCTCTACTGGAACGAGAAGCTGTATAGACTGGAGCCAGGAGCTATTTGGAGTAACGTGACTGCAGAGGCGAAGGCGAACAAACTGAAGCTAAATTAAACTTATTCTTACGAGCGTAAACCAGAGGGGTGTTCACGGGACTTCCGAACTCCTGACGTTGCTGATGCAAACCACTTCAGTATATGTTTATGTTTGAGGTTAGTAGAGTGGACTCCTAACTTTCGGCATGCTGGCGAAGCTTAACTCATCATTGATTTGGGGGAGGTTGACTCGACCTAAACCTCGCGCCACCCACGTGCCTCAAATGGTTCCTGATATCAGGCTATCAGGCCCACCGAACCGGAGCAGCTCCTTGTACCTAACGGTATAAGATGAATCCTCATCAATCATCATCATCATCAACATCACCATAAAAAATTACCACCAAGGACCCACATATCAGAATTCAAAGGAATCCTACCTTCATCGCCCTCCGGCAGGAGGCAAAACATGTAATTATTTCACCTGTCGCTGAGCGATATTCAATTAATTTCTGGAAGAGTTGGGATTGGACCATCAATTTGGCTGCTCTCGAGCTGGTCACGTTGATGGATGGGATTTGGACGGAGACCAATCGAAAGCAACACATGTTTTGTCTCTAGCCATTCCTAAAAATACCTACTCGTAGAAATAACTCACAAAACTAACAATCCATAGCCAAATCATAAACCTAGAATCTTGTGCATCTTGAATTGAATTGTCTATAGAGAATTTCATGTACCTACTTGTAACATTATATTAGCACATCATCGACTGCAGTAGCCAGAAACGATTTGGCGAGCAAAAAGGTAGGGAAAATGTAGTTAAAATCAGGGTAGTAGGCCATTGTCTTATTTTCAAACCATACAGAATGTAACACGCCTCATCTAAAAAGAACTAAAGTTACCACAACCAATTAAAAGGATCCTTCAATGAATTAATCACTGTCGAAACAAAAAATTGACACAACGTGACATATTAATTCGACAATATTGAAGGGTTGATGTAGCGCGAGAAGTTGTAAAATCAGACGGGAGAAATCATTACTTTTCACGAAGTGAAAAGGTTGAATCAGCGATTCGTTTTGCGCGGTAGAGAGGTACTTACCCAAATCATACACGAGTAAAACATTAAATACTCTTTTCTTTAAAGAAAACGTACACCTTAATTTTATGTTTTGTACTTAATCCATTTTTATTTGTATATTTGCATTGGAACTGTTCCAATGTTGTGTCAAAATTATCAACAATTTGAAAAAACCACAGAGGCCATCGAAATACCATATATTTGAAACTGTGGCCTTAAAGCAATAAATTACAATTAATCCACGCTTACATGATCAATTTTTGGTTAAAATGCTGTAATTTATGAAAACACGCTGACCGTTTTTAGCACAACTGTGTCTAGATCAAAGCACACTTGCAGTTTAAATAAAAAAAGTGTATTTGCGCAAGGTGAGAAAATAAATAAAACTTTCAACAAAGAGAGTCGAAAAATTGATTCAAATTATTGTAATTACGTAGGTACCTAACTGCTCTTAGTTGGCAGATTTTTAGCCTAACCAGACATTTCCTAATCTTCCACTTCCCCTTTTCATTGGGATTTCTATAATTACTCTGGGTATCGATTTCTGAACTCATAAAAAAAATAAGTTCGGTTTTGTGCTATGTATTTTGCCTATATGCAGGAGCACATTTTACTCGCATCAAGAATATCGCATTATTTCTTTAATTGATTCATAAAACAACTCATTTAACCACTCGGGTCACAAAGTGCTATATCTGTCACCAAATGACACATCCTCATAAATTCATTTGATCTCGTTTTTTTCAGATTTAGAAAGCGAGAACACCAACCTTTATTTTTGCATTTAAAAGTTTACCATAGACGCTTCCGTATAATTTGAAATAATTCTATTTAACTGCCTAACAGTTTAACCGGACAGTGTTTAAAATTATTATTTTTATGTAAAACAAAAAAAGTGAAGGGACAACAATGTTATATATCTAAAAGACCGCTTCGAAAAGAATAAGTACATTTTTTGTGTATGAAGTTTAGTAAAAAATATTAATACAAGTCTACTAAAATAATAGGCCATTGACTAATACATTTAGGCTTGGGAATATGTATAACAAGTGGCATTAAAAAAGTAATTTTTAATATAAATAATCGATGCGTTCTAGTAGATTTGGAAGCGCTGTCAAACACCAAATAATTATTGACTAGCAGAAACAAGTAAATAAAACATCTAATCATTATCATATATAATAAAGCAAATATTGTTATTTATTTTAATTTTTTTTTATAGTGAATACCTCACAAGAGTCCCAACTGCTCCCGTCTGGAGCCAGTGAGACTATGGCATCCCCAATTGGGGGATGTTGTGAGGCTGAAGGTAAGTGGGGAAGGGAAAGAGGAAGGTGGGGAAGTACCTGGCTATTCAGATCTAGTCACTAAACACAGCTAAAGCCATTTGGAGCAACGTTTCAATTCTGAATGGTGGTCTTACACCAAGGCGATACTGGTAGTATCTTCCACTCTGGAACGTGCCGCAAATATACTATATATTATTTTAATTAATTAATTGTGAAATAACACAAATTAATCAAATAAAATTTATTTGCGCACGCCGGGTTCGAACCCGCGACCTTCGGAATGGCAGTCCAACGAGTTACCACTGGACTATGCCGGCCGTCGTTATGCGCTTAATATTATTATAAATAATATAAATAATAAATATATTTGCGTAAGTGCCTGGGTTCGGAGTTTACAGATGCGGAACAGATATTCTGTCACCCGAATGCATTCGGTAATGTTCGTAAAGTTTCGTTTTCGAGTCCAACGCACACCAATATCTGTTTTTTTCCTACTAGCACCGTTCGGGTACCGGGACTTGGGACCGGATTCCCATTGGAGGATGTTTTTACTATGGAGCTGTGGCGGGATTCATAGAAGCTGATTTTTTTAAACAAAAATAATCAATAATCTATAATACGCTTGTCTAAATAACTAAATATTTTTTTTTAGTTATTTATAAAGTGGTAACTACAGACCTTCAGAAACAGTGATTTATTTTGGGATACGTTTCACCAATGGGAATATAATAGTGAGGAATATGGTGACAAAGGCTAAGCCCACACATACTGTGTCAATATAACGTACGTGTAAGACTGAAATTATTATATTCTGCTCTGCATAATCTAACATCGAAACTCTACTAAAAGCCCAAAAAATGGTAATACGTGTTGTACCGGACAGCAGATGGATATACCTAAATAATTATTAAATAATCAAGAAAATGAATATTTGTCTGACGTCACACATTTTACGATGCCGACTCCTTTGAGGCTTGTCTCGTACGATGATAAGATTTTTAATCACCGCACACGTGTCATATCGCCAGTTCAAGGATGAATTACTCGCACGACAAACCGTGCGACCTTAGTAGTTAATTCTCGGCGCTGTGACGCTTTATCACATTTCTGTTTAGATATAAGAATAATTGCTCCACATTAACACGTGTAGAAATTGTTGAAGTCGAACCCAATAAATACGCAAGCAACTGGCCCAACCAGTCAGTTGTCCGACGACATTCACAAGTTGTGTTTCTTTGCAAATCCTTACCCAAGGTACCCCCCAGAGGAAATCAGCATTTACAGTCGATTTCACTGGCGTAGATGTCCAGTAAACGTGTCATTAACAAGCGACCGACAAGATACCCCTCCACTCGACTTCTCATAGAGTATAAGGTCTTAAACATACGACAATCCATCTAAAATTTTCGCTAACACATTTCCTCTTCAAATATAAAAACAAAACTCTCTTACAACACAACTACACCACCAGAATTCATTTTATACTATATCAATTTAATAACCTTTCAGACAAAACATAATTTATCCTTATTTCCTAACTTAGCGGTATAGTATGTACATAATGAATTAGTATGACTTATATACTAATAATTTCTCAATATTTTTCATCTTCTTATAATTCTCTAACTTCTCCTTCCTCTTCTTGCAAACCCAAACTAGCGATACATCATTTTTCTTTTTTTATATTATAGTAATGTATAGATTCTATGTCCGCAAACTGTAAAATTCACCCGCCATAACACAGGGGTCATCCCTAGCATGGAGGGTGAAATATCACAAAAAACCACATGTACTCTCTAAATCATGTATCAATAAAATAAAGAAATAAATATTTAATCTATATTCTATATATATATATATATATTTAACTATCTTTATTCACTTTACTTAGTCGTTTTGAATTCATCGCTTTACATGTTTTGGCGAATATATTATATTTATTTTTCGGAATAACTTTTTTGAGTAAAACCTCAAAATGTAATATTTAAATATTGAAGACAATATTAGTGATTTCTAAACGCAAATCTGAAACAGAAAAATCAGAAAAAGAAACGGTCACATCTGGGACTCGAACCCAGGACCCTTGTCTTTCCGGGACAGTGCTCTACCAACTGAGCTAATGGGACCCTATTCCCCTCGGTCACTTTTAACTGAATCATACTTCGAATAAGAACTACTAACATTGTCTTCATTTTTTCACCGCACATTTTTATTGGCAACTATCTTTATGTATGATCGCAAGATTCAACCCGAACTAAATGCAATCCAGACAGCGTCTTTTTAGATAAACCTATCTTATTTTATTTTTTATTTTTAATGTGCGACACCTGTTGACTTTTCTGCAAGTCTAGAATGAATATTTATTTTTCGGAATAACTTTATTGAGTTTTTACTAGCACTGTCCCGGAAAGACAAGGGTCCTGGGTTCGAGTCCCAGATGTGACCGTTTCCTTTTCTAATTTTTCTGTTTCAGATTTGCGTTTAGAAATCACTAATATTGTCTTCAATATTTGAATATATTATAGTTTTTATTATTGACTCTTGTATTATCACGCATTATAAAAAATAATTTCCCTTTTATCTTATAAATATCGGTTTACAGCACGCTATTTAAAGAAAGATATCACACACCTGTAGTAACTCAAATACTTAGATTTTCCATAGTCAGGTGCGCAGATAAAGTGCAGATTATCGCGATGGGTTCACCCCTCCAAACTAAAGGCAAACGTATTATTCTAACGACAACTTGAAACCCCGAAATCTAAAATGCCACGGGGAAGTGGGCCGCATGTGGTTGCAATGGGGGTGATTAAGGTTGAATTTCGGATCCAACGATGTTCTTATTCGTTTTGTAGATTTGAGTGGCTTATTTCTCAACCCTTTTATGCCATTATCTCTGTAATGGTTCACTTTTCTAAGGTTTGATTCTCATTTATGGGACTGTGAAGGATTTTATTCGATTTTACTTGATATGGTAAAATTTAGTGTTTCTCCAATAATAAATGTTTGCCGTAATATGGGGTAACTTTTGAATTGGGGGGTGACTTTGATCATCGCGTACCTACTTATTATACTACCATACTTACGTACTACCATTATTAATACCATACTTCTAACCTGAATTTTTCCCACCATCTTCCCTCCCCCACTACCTTCAGCTTCACAACATACCGCGATTTTTTTTTTTTTTTTTTTTTTTTTTTTTTTTTTTTTTTTTTTTTTTTTTTTTTTTTATTTTTTTTTTTTTATATATTCAATAATATTATTATTGGGTTTATAAAAACAGTTTATTTTTAAACAAGTTCTGCTGTGTAATTATTATTACGCGTGACAGCTGTTTCGCCCTCTGAAGGCATTATCAAACTGTGGGTAGCCCACTTACAGACGATACATTTATATTATTTCTAGGTAGGTATTTTAATTTCAATTACTGATTTCTTAATTGATTTTTGAGTAAGATATTAGAAATTATTAATGGTTATTACCCCAGCAAAGTTTCCCCAATTAGTGTAATGTTAAAAATTTGACTGAATGTCTTAATGTTAGTTATTCCCAAACGATGACTCATAGGGTTATTTTAATAGCATAATTAAGTACTTCATAGTGCACTCATATTTGAACTAGGTTTGAAGATATCTAGTAGGGGTGAACGAATTATATTTGTTTGTTCATTAATTAGAATAGCTTTCGGATTATTAGAGTTTTTGTTAATTTCTAACTGTTCTAAATATGAGTGCACTATGAAGTACTTAATTATGCTATTAAAATAACCCTATGAGTCATCGTTTGGGAATAACTAACATTAAGACATTCAGTCAAATTTTTAACATTACACTAATTGGGGAAACTTTGCTGGGGTAATAACCATTAATAATTTCTAATATCTTACTCAAAAATCAATTAAGAAATCAGTAATTGAAATTAAAATACCTACCTAGAAATAATATAAATGTATCGTCTGTAAGTGGGCTACCCACAGTTTGATAATGCCTTCAGAGGGCGAAACAGCTGTCACGCGTAATAATAATTACACAGCAGAACTTGTTTAAAAATAAACTGTTTTTATAAACCCAATAATAATATTATTGAATATATAAAAAAATAAAAAATAAAATGGAGTTCTACAAATTAAACTTAATAACAATAAATACCGCGATTTTTTTTCGGGCAACGAGGATAAAACGACGCGTCGAATAAAATTGTCAAATTAGATGGTTTCTAGTTTTATTAAAAATTTTTCAACCTTAATTATGATTTATAGTGTTTATCAATATACAATATACGTAAAATGTTATGTATTATCTTTGTAAATACATTTATTTGAATTTAACTTTTGTTTTTGGGTAATGAATGAACCCAAATCTGGGAAGCGAATATTATCCCACTTCCAACACCCGATTGAGCAGGGGCAATCAAATACACACACACCGACATATATTACAGCAGATGATATTACAACAGTTAATATACGAAATAAATGTCAGTCCTACCCGATCGGCATGTCAGTAAAGTTGTCTACTGCAGCTCCTGGGTAGGAACGTTCAATCTTCAGTCAAACCTTTTATTACGTTTTAAAAGACATTTTAAAATAGATATATCACAGTAAAAAAACTTTTCATGGTTTGATTTTTTCCTTGTAACTGTTATTACGTAAAACATAAATGTATTGAAATCAAGTAATTTTATTTTGAACTATTTGTGATATATGTACGATATATTTGTGATATATTATGACCGGTCGGCGGCCGAGTTGACATCGCGTTTGGATCCCACCCAGGCGTAGTGTGTTCAATTCCTCGACTGGCTAAGTCCTCCATCACAACACAAGCAACATTTCCAGCTTACTGTGGTGGTAGTAGGAGATTTTCAAATATTGTCAGGTTATTCGTAACCCGGGAGTGTTTGTCTCTCTTTAAAAAAAAATATAGGAAAAGAAAAAATGATTGATAGTCTAAAATCTATATATGGCTATGGGATCACGCTACTCTATATAAAGTCTCATTTTTTTAAATTTATTTTTTTTATTTTATTTATTCAGTGAGTTTTATGAATTACAATTTTTGTAATCATCAATTGTCGTCTCTCTTTAACACTACGTAAAACAACTAAGCATCTTTATAATCCCACATCAATCTTACACGATTTAAACACACATGCGCCTCATAGATAACATTTCTACTGCATTCAATCTACTTCCATCCTCCGTTAACCTCACGGTCTCACTCTTCAGTGACGGTGCGGTGTTAGAATCCCACTGTGTCCAGTTAACCTCGTTTCTGATGACATTTATTAATGACTGCTGCATGCAATCCTGTGTTAATTGTTGAATTAATGAATTCACCCTTCTGTCCATGTCTTTGAAAGCTTCCCATCTCCGGACAACGATACAAATACTTTGCTTAAAATTAATTCAACGGAAACTTGTTAACAATATAAAACTGACGCTTTAATGAGGAAAATATGATTAATGATAGAACTTTAGTCGTTTGGATTTTAATGAGACAAGTTTAATTTGGGTCGTGATATCTAGCGCAGACATCAGTGTTTATCTATAGCACATTACTTGCAACAAGACGTAAATAAACCATTAACCCATTCGCTGCTACGGGCATCATTTTATGATGCCCGAATGATCAGCGCCTCTCAGGGCTGGACTTCGGAACATTTTATGTCCGATGATGCCCCCCTCCATAACATCATGGAAACAAACCTTAAATATTCCCACTAAAGACATTAATTTTCCTTGAAATTAAATAGATTGAAATTAAATAGATTGAAATGAAATTGATTGAAATGAAATTGATTTAAATGAAATTGATTGAAATGAAATTGATTGAAATGAAAATGATTGAAATGAAATTGATTGAAATGAAATTAATTGAAATGAAATTGATTGAAATGAAACACTTAACCCTTTCAATACCAGACTTTTTCCAGCCAACGAAAAAAATGTTTGTCTACATTATTGAGTTCTGTGATTTTTTTCAATATTTTTACAAAAAAAAAAATTTTTTTTTTCCATACGGTTTTCGAAATATTTCATGTTCCTGAGGAAGAACATTGGGGCTTAGGGGGTGTAAGTCAAAGAACGGGTAGTACAAGGAGCATACATAATTTTAAAGTGTTTTTAATTGTTTAAATAGAAAATAAATACACAAAAATCAATTCTATTAATCTGTATAGGCAAGCATATTAAATTGCAATTTAATATTATGCTAAAATGGTTTTAGTAAAAAAGAAACAATCAAAATATATATATTTTTTAAAAAACGGACAATTACCCTAAATTAACGTAAGAAAAACAAATAGAACAAAAAATATTAATGGTGAAATAAAACAAAACAATTTCTTTCTCTTTGGAGACACACACCGACATTCGTGCTTTTGCCCGTGTAAATTTCAGAATCATAGACGAGCCCACTGGCTCCCGCTCGGGAGAAGACTTTGATGCCCCACTTGTGTGGCTTGTTTTTAATATATTGTTTCAAATTACTTCTCCCTTTGAACGGTATCATGAGCTCGTCTACAGAATTGAATTCTTCAGGTTCGATCTTGGCCATATTTTCAAGGAGGGCATTTACTATCGGCCTTATTTTAAATAATTTATCCTTACCCTCTTGTCCTCTTGAAATCAAGGAGGTATTGTCATTTAAATGAAGACACCAGCGTAACTTAGTGAAACGATTTCTAGGCATGACATCAACGATGAGAGAGAGCCTCGTATCATTGGCCCAGTAAAAGTGGAATGCCGGATACTTAAGGATACCCATCATGATGTGGTGTTGACGCTGGTGCTATTTTCTTGAACTGAATACAAATTTGTCTGCTCAACAATATTTTTTATAATATTTTCACCTATGAAACATAAAAAATATTGTAGAGCAGACATATCCAGTGGTGGTTTTGAGAAAGTGACATCACAATAGGAGTCCACATGATCGACATCTTTCTTGATCCACCGTAGATCGGTTCTCCGTCCATGGGAAGCTGAGGCTTCACTGGGCTGTCCTTGCGGCACGGTGCCGGCTCGTCTTCCACTGGCTGCTGCCTCTCTTCCAAAGTCTATAATAAAAAATATATACTTTATGGTTTCATTTAAAACCCAAATTTGTTCATACTTAATTCTACTTCAAACGCAATAATCACTGTAATATAACAATAAGAAATAATGACAAAAGTACTTACATGGACTTCCACATCCATTCCAAGAGCTTGGCTCAATGCCTCCACATTGGTTTCCTCTGCAGCATCCTGGAAATATTCAACTGACCAGCCCTCTTCATCTTCATCTTCCAACTCCAACTCTACGTCGGAAATATCTCCTTCCAGCATCACGGTGATCTCCTCATGTGTCAAACCACGATGCTCCATCTATAAAAATGAATAAAATATGTTAAAGTCTACCGGAAAATAATAAAATAAATTAATATATCTTGAAAGAATCAAATAAAATCAAGTAAAACAATATTAAAGGCCAAAGAAAGATTTCTATGAAAAACATCCACGAACGACCAAAGTGCCAGCTCAGGAACATGAATGTTATTACCGAAAACAAAATGAAAAACCAATGTTTTTGAATGGAAATCATATTTACATATCAGATTAGACATGTATATACAATATAAAAATTATTTTCAACAGAAATATGCGATATCTTACCTTTAAAATAATGTTGAGATCCAAGAAATGTCAAACCGTTAAAAGCTGCAAAACACGCGTTTTTAATTCGAAATAACAGTAATATTATGTGTTTCCAGTACGACATTTGTTCTATTCCTTATAAGCAATATTTTCCTCAAGCGATATGCAAAATACGGGGCTATTTGGTTCATAAAATCAAGAGAAATATTTTTTTTTCCTTCGTGTTCCTCCAGAAGAACTCTGGTAAGGAAAGGGTTAAACACAAACCGTTGCTGTCAACTACCAATCCTATATTGAAAACTATTTTTAAATTTAAGTTGTGCGGTAAATTTTTGTGAATTACGTATTTTTCATTGAAATATGACTCTTGTTAGTTTTGGAGGCGGGTTTGGGTACCGTCGCCCCGGGAACCATTTATTGGATAATCAAAGCCTCTGCCATAGGTCACCTCAAGTGGTTGGTTACATTTGGTGATTTACTGCCCGGCTTCATCGGGTGAGCTGTGTTCAGGATGCTCCTGTGAGAGGCTGGTTTGGAGAGACCTTTTGACCTCTCCAACTGATATCTCGACCCATCGCCTTGCGCTGCAGTGAGAGGGATATATTCAGACATCCGTCACTCCTGGACACACTGATCCCTAGATTCCTACCCAACCCTCACACCTTTTACCTTCTCAGAAGTTCATCTCCTTCCTTTACTTAAAAAAACCTACACACACCATCCCCAAAAATAACATAGGCCCTGAGGGATATTATTAAGGCTAAAAAAACTCTCTCAAATCGTAAACAAAGCCTATCTGCCCGTTTTGCCCCGGGTTCCCCTACTAGCTAACTATTTCACGTACCCAAGGTAAAAGCCTTTTGTATTTAAAGTAGTAAAATAAAAAAATAAAATAAATTAATTGACATCGGTAACCTTTGCACAGAAAATGAATTAGTAAGTTGAAATTCAAACTTATTTGCAATTATTTTTTTTGCATTTATTGTGTCATGGAATCGGGCTTCATTTATTTCATCTCAATAATTCATATAAATGACATCATAAACTTTAGAAGGATATAATTGTAAGAGATACTTACAAATACATTTAGAGTGATTAACATTGATTGAAAAGATACAATAGTATAGCCTTCTTGCATCTTCATTCCTTTCAGTTAAATAGATCCGCTACATTTGTTTATCGATTACAAACTTCATATAATCTAGGTACAAGTGAGTGTTTGAAATGATCTGTTCTGGTATTGTTACATTTAAACATCATTTTTGAATGAGTAGTTCTCGTAGGTATACAAAATTTAATGAGGTTAATCCGGACAAGTTTAAACATATAAATATTACCAATGGGAAAGGGCACAAACTAGTTTAAATAGCGGAGATTTCACAGTTTTGTGTATTAACGTTAACTTTTACACAGTTTTACAAATATGTATATTTTATGTTCCCACATAGATCCGACACTGTAGCGCGTATAATAACGTATTTTCCTCTGTCATATAAGGAAAACGAAACTCAAAACAAACCAATTATCAAGCGAAATCAAATAAAAATGATAAATGTTTTTCAAAGACAAAGAAAATAATTACCACACTATTAAAATGTTCGAACAATAACCAATTTAAATACTTCAGTAATAAGTTCCAAGCATTCGCGATACCAAAAAGGATTTGTTTTCATTATTTGTGAACGTTTCAAGACTCATAGGAATTTCGTTATTCGATTGTGTCCTTTTAAAGACTCTGAACATTGGATTCGATACGTTTAATGGACATTTTTATTGTCGTACGTAAGATAGTCACGTATTTATAAATTTGGCATCGTAATTTTGTTTTTTTTTTGTGGTCTAGGGGGGTCTGAAATGCATGTGATTGGAGGCACCATGGGTGGTTTATAAGAAGTTGAATTACAGCCAATTTGATCAGGTGAATTAATGGCTTGTCAGGGGCATAAATAAGCAAGTAGATAAGAGTCGGTGCTTATATTTAAAAATAAAACGTGTTTAATTTCAACTGTCCATGAACAATGATTTAGTTATTTATAACTACAAATTTAATACAGGAAGTTCTGAAAAAGTCATAATATATCCAACACTTAAACGTACACAATTTTTTTTGATATATTTGTTTATTTATTTACTTTTATTTTATTTATTTATTAACGCCCAGAGGGCTTTTACATGGTTGGTAGTATAATTTTAATTTGACAGATACTTTGAAACATAAAAAATAAGAATAAAATTACATTTGATAAAAGCTATGCAACAAGTCATACAAACACAAGAAACAAAAACAGAAAATTACAGCTATTTGTAGGTTTACATGATGTGTTTAGGAGTATTGTTGAAATAAATGTTTTAAATGATCCACAAAACTTGCCAAGTTGGTATTGAATATGTCAACATCACCCAAGTAATGATTTCCCATGGTGTGAAGTCGTTGTATCGGAGAGTGGGCCATGTAGTTACGCTTATGTGTGCTGCTGTAGAATATTGTATTGTGTCGTGTTATTATTGTGGGTGTATGTATGTTTATAAGTTGCAGAAGTTCACAACAGTCGAATTTAGACTTAAGTATTTTGAATAAGAACGTTAAATCGTTTATTTTACGTCTATCTATTTACAGTGGGTTGCCATATTAATAGGGACAGTTCCAATATTTCCTGATTTTTATATTTACGTTGTCTCTACTTCTAAATAACTTGGATATGATGGCCATTCCTTCGTTATTTTTGTTGCTGGTATCACCACTGATACTTTTAAGAAGTGGCAACACTCGCAATGTGCCACATCCCTCGAAAATTTAAGGTTTTTTCCATGTGGCCAGCATTTTTGTGAAAATTCGTGATTGAAGTTCTGGTAAATAAATATACATAATAATTACATTTAAGAGTTTTAACAGTTTAGCTGTACAAAAATGTAAGTAATTATTAATTATCTATTAATTTTGTAATTTTTTTTTTCATATCTTATTTCAGTGAATAGTTTTTCCATATTGAGTCCAATGTTCTGTTTTTTCAGTATGGCTAGGTCTTCAGACACGTCCCCAAGAAAATGTGCGGAAGTGAAGACACTATTGTTAAACATTCAACATTCCCAAAGGGAAATAGCAACCATTACAGGTATGTTAATGTCTGTGGTTAACAGGATAAATTAGAAAATCAATCAAAACCTGCCCCTTGAATTGAATCACAATGGGAAATGTGGCAGAAAACGAATCACTATACCTCGTACTGACCGCAAAATCAAAGACGTCCGTCTCCAAAACCGCAAAAAGAGTATGGCTCGTCTGACCTTGATGATCAACGAAGATGATATCGAAGTCTCCCAAAGGAGAGTCCAGAGGAGATTGGCTGATGAGAACCTCATTGGTCATCGGCCAGCTAAAAAACCTCGCCTCACAGTAGATATGAGGAAAAAACTACTGGAATGGGCCAACGCACACCAAAACATGACTATAGAGAACTGGAATATTGTTATTAACAATTTTGTGGTTATCAAACTTAAAAAAATTCCATTAGTTTGATTATGGCCTTTTTTTAGGTGTGTTTCTCTGACGAGTCCATATTCCAAATTTTGTTGGATAAATCATCGTTCGTCCGACGACGCCCAGGAGACAAATTTCATCCGGACTGCCTTGTAGAGACGATCAAACACCCTACCAGTATCATGGTGTGGTCAGTCATCTCTTCCAAAGGGATGGGGCGCCTCCACATCGTGCAAGGGACTATGAGGCAGGATCAGTACAGACAAATACTGGAAAATCGATTACTGCCTCAAGTCGGAGAATGGTTCCCTGGTGGCCAGGAATACGTTTATATGCGCAACTCCGCACCTTGTCATAAAGCCAGGACTGTCACTGCTTTGCCGGGGAATTCCCCTAACATGAACCCTATTGAAAACCTGTAGGAGCTCACCAAGAGGGAGATTGCCAAGGAGGTGGTCACAACGAAGCAGCAGCTCATCGAAACCCTCATCCGGGTGTGGCATCATTTTCCTGAACTAAAGATTACTGCAAAATTGTACATTGATAGTATACCACGGCGTGTACAAGCTGTGATTGCGGCTAAAGGCGAAATTACGAAATATCAACTTTTTGTTCGATAATGTTTAAAAATAATAAAAAAAATAAAATTATCGCACATTAAGGACAAATACGGTGTATATAATTTTCAAAATTCAATGTCCTTGTTAATAAATAATAATAACCGCACCTAAAATTATAAACATCTATGTTTTATGAACACAAAGTGTAAAAAACACATTTTCCATAGGTGTCCCTATTAATATGGCAACCCACTGTATGTTCATATTTAAACATGTAATGAGTATCAATAATAACAATGAGAGAAAGTTATATTATTTAATTTAAACTGCTGTTGTTCAAGCTTATTTTATTAAATTCAAACTGAAAGCAGCACAGGAAAAAAATAAGGAAATGTGTATGTTTTCTGTCATATTTGGTCGAATGTTATGAATTTAGTGAGGTTAGTGTTATTTTCGTTTAATATTCTATTAAACGTGCTACAGTTTCTTCTTATAAATACATATTAAACATAAGATTTTGCTCTTAGAAATATAAAATGCATCCGAAGTTCGATGACTCTTAACGAACATCTTCAATTAATATTTAGTAATAGGTACGGGCTATCAATATTTTGTTAATTATCTTATAAAACATTAGTAGATCTCTAATATCTTGACGTTGATCAAGGATTTTAAGGTTCTTGAGACATATTTTTCATCATTATGCATGCAAAAAGAAACGTATTTCAGAAACGTTTAATTTTAACATATATAGTGTATATGTAGAAATAAGATATATAAGAAATAATAAAGGCTCAAGGCCTTTGTCATATTTGGTGATGCTGTATAGGGGTGGGGGTGGGAGTGAGTAGGAATCTAGGAATCAGTGTATTCAGGAGTGATAGATGTCGCCCCAAACCAGCCTCTCCCGATCTGGCACGCCACGGAGCTGGTGGGCAGGCGCTTCCTGAACACTCCTCACCCGATGAACCTGGGCACCCCTGGTAAATCACTGCACGTAGCGAAACACTTAGGGTGACCTATGGTAGAGATTTTTTTTTTAAGGATAACCTAACGTTTATAAGACAAGGTTTTATGCATAGCATTTATTTTTACTCGGGAGATATATTCAATTTGTATTAGTATTTCGGATGACTAATTATTGCTTATAATTATTTGTTATTCTTTGTGCTATGCATAAAACCTTGTCTTATAAACGTTAGTATAGTTATTTGACAAGTCAAAAATATTTCACCAATAAATGAAGATATCATATTTCTCGACGCCATCTAGTGAGAAATTTAGCACTAACAAAGCTTTTCCTACAAAAATTAAGTTGGTTGTTTACAGGTGAAAAAATATAATAAGCAGTAATTGTTGACTGAGGTACTAGTAAGTATTGAATCATTTGTCGGGTTGGAATTAAGCCGACATAGCTCAGTGGATACAGAGCACCTGACCGGACATCAGAAGGCACGGGTTCAATTCCCATTGGGGGGCATTTATTTTTACTAGGGAGATATTTTCAATTTGTAGGTATTAGTATTTCGGATGACTAATTATTGCTTATAATTATTTATGGTAGAGATGTTGGTTTTCAAATAAATAGTTCCCGGGGCGGCCGTACCCAAACCTGCCTCCCAAATACTACAAAGTCTACTTTTCTAATACTACTTACGAATATTTAGGCACACATAAGTAGTACATTTAATGTAACTTACATTAGACTAAGTACAGAAACTTGCCAGTACATTATTTATATAAGCAAAATTCACAAGAGACTATGTTAATTTTTATTTATGCGTCAAATGAGATGCGTAATACTTTGTGTTATTTACTCACTGAAATAAGTTATACTAGTAAACAAAGAAGTGAAGATATTTAATTAATGCTTTACATGCATATTTAACTTTAACTCTATAACATTCGGGATGAAGATCGACCGAAGCGTAAAAATGTTTTTATATTATTATGTATTCTCTCTTCGAGCATAAAATTGTAAATCATTGAAGATAATATTAGCCACTTTATAACGAAAAATTTGAAACCGAAAAATATTCAGTCGCACCTAGGATTTGTATCCAGGACCAAAGCCTTGCCGGGGCTCTGCTGTACCTTCGGTCATACTTAACTGTATCATACTTAGAATAAGAACTTCATTTTCTTAATGCTTGTTTTAATTAACACACAGACATAGGAATTAATAGACGAGAAGATAATGGCGAGGGGTAAAATCAACTGTTGAAGAACGAAGGGGGTGAAGCTGACTGTGATTCGTCAATAAATCAATCTGACAGTAAATAGGCATCTCGCATTATAATATCACCATTTACTTCTTAAAAGTAAAATCTGCTTTTGAATGAATAGACATTTTTACATGGGAGCGCAAATTACTCGCCACGTTATGAACAAATTTGCGAAGTCCAAATTCGGCAAAAAAATTCGGTTCTATTTTCAGAGTCGAATAGTTCGTTTAAGTATTTAGTTAAGACACTTTTATAAATGTTCATAATTTACTTCCCAGCAACCAACCAGCTTTGTGTTTCGCGTCCAGACGTTTCTCGATGTGATATATTATACGATGATATTTATTATATGATGTGACATATTATACGATGTGAATATGCTTAAAATAAAGTAAAATAATGCTTATATATGGAATGTAATACGACAATTGGGTTTATTCTCTGTTTCACATCTATTTTTACAAGTTTTCATAGCACAAGTCAACATTTTGCCGTGTTATTTCGTAAATTGAACCGATGATGCCTCGACCATAGTTCGCACAAGAATGATGACGTCACGTTTTCAAATTTCACTTGAGGCCATACGCGAGCACAGCCGGCTCTAATGGAACCGGTATGGGGAGTGGGGATAATACGCTTTTAATCACTTAGGGCAGGTCTACTAATATTCATATGTCTATGAATTAACAGCAATCTTCACGAATGATTGCAAGATTATTCCCTTGACTAAATGGAATCTAGATAGTTTCTTGGATAAATATATCCATTTTTATTTTAATTTTGCGACATATATTGAGTTTTCTACATGTCTGGGATGAATAGTTTAATTATATTTTTGGACTAATTTAATGAGAAATAATGCTATTTATTTCCGTAGTCAAACTATAATAATAATAATTTGCAAACATAAACAAATTAATAACTAAACACACAAACACAAAACGGACCCTCAACTGCAAATTTGCCTCACTACATTAATAGAAATAGCCTTACTCATCGGGTGTTTGAGGCGCGCCTCAAACTAAACAACGCCTGACCTGTCAGCTACTCTTGATTTATGTTCTATTTGACTTCTCCACCCCCTCCGCCTGCACGGAATCAGCGGCGCTCGGAGGCGAGTCCTAACTCAGCCTTCCTGGTGTATAGGACAACCTAATTCTTGTAATGCGTTGCGTTTAAAGACAACTAGTCCTAGCGAAATAAGAAAGTATCAACCCCTAAGGCCTCTGGCAAATTGAGCATTACATTTTTAAGGACAAATCGGTCAGAAGGTCGGAGAATTCGAATGTATATCGGCTTTGCAATAAAATACAAATAAACGCCTTCTTAACGTATCCTAAAACTAAAAACTGTTTGATAAAATTTTTCATAAAATAAGCTTTTAAATTTTATCATCAGAAATAAACATTGATTTTAATAATTTGAAAATTTTTAATGCAAACATAAAAAAGTTTAAAAAAATGGCTCACCTAAGGTTTTTCGTGTAAACAGAGAACTGTAATAACTGATAACGACAAAAATACACATTTTTTAGACAAATTTACTATTAACATTAATGTCATATCGCTTTTCTGTCGTTTCATATAAAAATATTTTATAAAAAAATTTCAAATTACCGTCGGAACCTTTGGTTTCATGGAGGTGCAGATTTTAATTCTGCTGTAGTTAACATCTAGATTTGAATATAAAGCGTAGTGTTTTCTCTCTCTAACACCGTTAGATCATATTTCTTACTATGACAGTAAGGGAGACACAACGATTTATATGAGACCATATGAGCTGTTTCGAAAAGCGAACAAATTGACTGTGCGGTAATTGCTGTTTGTTCGCAAAACCGAACAAATTAGCCCAAGGAGTAAGTGGCTAAAATTTAAATTGAAATGACTTTGAGTCATATCTATTGTAAAATGAATGTTTCTTTGTTCGTCCCCTATAAACTCAAAAACTACCGGACCGATCTCGCTGAAAATTTGTTCTTATTTGTGTCAGGGGTGTTTAGAGAGTGATTTGAATGGTAGGAGAATTCGGAGACGCCCTGTGAAGAATTAGAGTCGATGTAATGTAGTTTTTTATAAGTAAAAATGTGGATTTCATGATACTATCTGAAGTGTATGTAGAAAAAGGTGTATGTAGAGAAATATGTGAATCAAATAGTTATTAAATAATAAGATTTTATAAAAGTGCCATTTGCTAAAAACTGAATTTCACACTAGCTGTCTTTATTATCTACTCTTTTCTTCTGATGATTAATAATTATTAATTAATGATAAATAAGTAGTTATAGTTCAAATATTGTTACAATATACTGTCAAATTACCCATCTGGTACATCAAATACATATGTTTTTATTTCTTTTTGAAATATTTTGTGTTTGTAGTATTACTTTTTATTTGTGATTACTCTATGTTTGCTTCACTCAAATGTAAATTGTTAACCTCGATATAGGCTTAGTCCTAGTGAAGTTGATTTTTATAAGAAAAAACGTGATTTATGTATAGTGAGATGTAATAAATAAAAGAAATAAATAAATTATTTGTGGTAAAATGAGGCGTCCATGATGAAAGAAAAAACAGGTGTAAGGAGAATGCATGACGTGAATGGTTAAAGAAGTCGTAGACACCCGAGGAAGACATGCCACCATCAAATGAAACAAATACTTACTACAATACAATTATTTATAATAAGAATGTGCCCGGTTTTTATTTGTATTCTGAATAGTGGACGTTCAACTCAGCTTAGTGTCGTTTTTGAAATTGAACATTTGTCAATAGTGTGTTTGCACTTCATTGAATTTGCGGAAGTACTTTTCTGGTTTGTGATTGGTGCTTTTGGACCTCACTAAAAGTGGAAGAGAGGGGGTTTTGCATTTGAACACCGCTTTAACCCATTCATGACGAACTATTTTTTTTTCGAATTTCGCGCAGAAAATTCACAGAGTGGTTGGTTTTGAAAGTAGAATAAGAACGTTTTTTTCGGAATTTGAAAAAATCGTCTCCTCATCCCCCAGGAGCCTCGAGAAGGATGAGGTCCATATGGATCTTTCGGCAAATAACTAGTCAGAAATTTCATTTTTTCATCTTTATTGTTCAAAAAGTGTAATTTTCAACAACATTATTTAGTGTGATAGCCCTCGAAGCATTTCACGCATAGTCCGACCTTACATGTGATGCAACGGATGCGCTGCTTGCTTTTACAAGATACACAAGACAGTTTTCCTCCCTTATTAGTCTCAGTTATCGGTATTGGCCCAGGATAATGGGGGACGGAGGTATCATACTGCATCGCCGTTTGACCTATTTTGGTGAGTTTGTCGGGTGCCTTGAAGTATTTCTGGATAGAATACTTCTCGCAGTAATGCTTTGATATTTCTTCACGGAATTCTAACTGCCCCAATTTAAAATTGCCCGTGGCTTTGCGCTTCAGAAGCCAGCAATTCTGAATGGTTACATCAATGGCCCAGGTAAAAATGGACCACCACCATTTCTGTTGGCGAACAGTAATGCGATAACATGCAACGTTTTGGTCCATTCTGTCAGTTCCGCCCATATTCGTGTTATATTGATGAATTGCATATGGCCTCTGTATACTGATCTTTTTTTGCTCCTTCCGTGAGTAACGGCTTGCTAGATCCAATGGATTCTTTCCGTATTTTGTTGAAGCTACAGAACAAACAGCGTTATCAACCCATTGAGTAACGTAGATGGGGGTCTTGCCAAATGATGTCTGCGCACTTTCAGTATGTCCTCGAGAAAGCACACCTTTGTTGTATTTTGACATTGTTGCCTTCTTCTTGGGAATAGGAGATGAACTGGGAATCCGATTGTCTCGAATTGTACCTGTGCCATTGTATCCATAAAAATGCAAATAGTACAGCAATGGCATACCCGTAAAAAGATTATCAAAGTAGAAGTGATATGGCAATTCGCGCTTTTCCACTGGCAATTGATCGACCAACATAAGTAGTGGTGAAGCATTCAAGCCTACAACACCATACTCCTTTGGAATCCGGGGATTGCTGCCTTGGTAGATCTCAAAATTGATCAAGTAACCGGAGGGTGTATTTAGGCTCCACACTTTATATCCGAATCGAATGGGTTTGCCTTTTATGTATTGCTTACATCCATGGCGGCCATAGTATGGAATCATCGATTCATCATAACTTAAATTTTCTTCTGGGTGGAAGTTTCGCATAAGCCGTTCAATAAGCCTATCTGTAAATGGACGTAACTTCCACATCCGGTCTGCACTATTGAACTGATTTGGTGAAGCAAAGTGTATCATTTTGTGTATCTGTTCAAATCTATCATGAGACATGGTGGACGCAATCTGCTTATTGTAGAAAGGGCGAGAGCTGCTCCAGTACAATCGAGTTGATGGAATCGGGCATAATCCCGATGTTATAAGTATACCCATGTACGCTTTGATATCCCCGACAGTTAAAGGTGATACTTAATGACTATTTTCAGGGTCTTGCTTGGTCTGATATTTGTTGGATTCTGTAACGATGAATTCGTACATTTCGTTGTCAAAATTTAGTTAAAATAATTCCACCGGTGATAAAGCAGCTACGTCGGTATAATTTCCTTCGGGAAATATGCTAGAAACAATTGGCGTCACATCGTTAGACTTCCATTGAAACATAGTTTTCGGACCAGGCATACGTTTTGGAATGCGATAAGGTGGTTCAGCGGGATCATTCACTCTTTCTCCAGTACTAACACGGCATCGTTTCAAAGGAGGCTCGAAAGAAGTGCTTGCAGACGCTTGACCGTGTGATGCTGAAGCGTCGAATAAATTTATGTCGAAGTCACTGAAAGTTGAATCCAAACGCTCGTCTCCGAAATGCTCTAGATTAGGGTTCTCTTGATCTGAATCATAATCGGGCGTATCTTGTCCCTTTTTGTGTCGACGGCGATTTACGATTTGGCAATTAGAAAACAATTGCGCTCGAGAAATATTGGCAATTATTCCACCGTCATCTTCATCAGCTGAATCTGCTCCGGACAAATCACTCTCATTTGGCGGCTCCACATACACATCCACATCCACTACCTCATCATCCTCCAAATTCGTATCCGATTGTTCTTCAAGCAGTAACATCACTTCTTCAACAGTCAGACCCCTAAAAAACACGAAAAAACAATGAAATCTGCGAAAAATTACAATTTATGTATAGTGAGATCTGCCGAAAGGTCCATATGGAGCCAAAAATCAAAACCTTCAATTCAAAGTACTCTCTTTGATACAATAAGGATTATTTTTGTAACAATATGTCTACAAATAGTTAGTAAATTTCATTCTTTACGGATCATAAACGGTTTTGGAAAAAAAAAATCAAATCTACACATAAGTTTATTGGATTACTTACTTCACTCGCTTTGACATTTTGAAAAATTTGCACTTTTTTTCAAACTCCGTTTATACACGTCTGTCCACGCCGGCACATGCAAACGAACTGAGCGCCTCTAAGACAAACGTGTTCGTACATGCTTGTAGACTACATAAAACTGAATTTCGCATCGCCATTTTAATATATCGGCATGATGTGACTAATTGAGGTCCAACACTTTTTCGAGGTCCATATGGCACCTTCGTCATGAATGGGTTAAAAGCCATGTAGGAAATGGGAAGATTTATTGGCTTGCCAGACCCAACTTCGCGTGATCTGTCCACTCGAGCAGCCGTATAGAGACGTCATGTGTTTATTTATTTATTTATTAATCTTAAGTTAGCTCACATCTTCGTGTGTGCTAATAGTTTTATAAACATATAAACATGTACATTGTTTGGCAAACATAATCTTTCTTTAAATATTTCAATAAAGTCACAAAAAAGAAACATTAATAATTGAGATAGACATATTTTCTTAATTCATTTTTGAACTTATTAATATTTTCTATCACAGCAATTTCCTTCGGGATTTTGTTATAGAGTTGAACGGCCTGGTACATCAGAGATTTTTGGGTGCTTGTTTTTTTTCTTGTTGGCAATCTAATTTGCTTAGAATTTCTCGTCCCGTGTCCGTGTATCTCGTTATTGTAATTTATTTTTCTTTTCAGTTCCTTAGACATCATCCCTAAGTTAATTTTATGTATAAAAATAAGTACATTCAAATACACAGTTTGCTTCACCGTCAAAATATTCAGCTCCTTTAATTTTCTCTTTATTGCAGAGAAAAAGAATACTTGAACAGTAATTAAAGTGTGGTGATATAATTGTATTGTATATTATCTGGCATGTTTCTTTATTTACTTTGTTTCTGATTCTACCAAGAAATGATATTTTTTTGCAATTTTTTTAATTGTATAGTCTGCATTTTTTGAGAAGTTCAATTTTGAGTCTATAATAACACCTAGATATTTAATTTCTTCCACTTTTTTTATGATTTCTCCATTTATAGAAACCTTTGGTTCCTCATGCGTATTTGTTCTGCCTATATGCATGTATTTTGTCTTATTTACATTTAGTTTTAATTTATTTAGTTTGAGCCATTTTGACAATGTTTCTAAGTCACTATTTATCTTTTTGATTGCTTTCTCATAATTATCTTCTGCAATATAAATTAGTGCGTCGTCTGCAAACAGTCTTATTTTGCAATGTTTTAATATTTTTACCATATCATTTATGTAGAGTATAAACAATATCGGACCCAATACAGATCCTTGCGGTACACCCAGCTTATTTTCAATCGGATTTGATATATTGTTTCTTATCTTTGTTGTTTGTTGTCTGTTGCTTAAGTAGCTTTTAAACCATTCCAGTTCTTTCCCTTTTATTCCATATTTTTTTAATTTTTTAATAACACTTTTTCTATCTATTGTTTCAAAAGCTCTCTGAAAATCTAAAAACACCGCAACAATATGCAAGTTTTTATCTATATCTTCCTTCCAATCATCAATTACTAAATTTAACGCTGTTTCACATGAATTATTGTTCCTAAATCCAGATTGTTCGTCACAAAGGATGCTATTATTTTATTAAGTATTCTTGAAGTTGAGATTTAATTATGTATTCCATCACTTGCTCATATTTTGGTAACATATTTACAGGTCGAAAGTCTTCACATTTTTTTGTTTTCGAAATGTGTCTTACATAGTAGTTCCTACCTGCGTTCACCTAATGGTAAATAATATTATCTTGTGCTTTTAAATAAAAGTAATCTATCAAAAAATTGTAGTGGTACGCCACTACTTTAGTCGGACGGTCATTATAGAACATACTAGAAGTTTCGGCCTTTGCCAAGAAGCTTGCTTGGCAATATTTGAAACTGTAGCAGCTAGAGTGTTCGAGAACGTTTTTGAACTATATAAGCGACAGCAGGAAGGAACTCGACAGTACAGTATCAGCAACCTCAACACTGAGACCGAGTTAATTGCCTACGTTACGCGCTTGAAATTATATCTCGAACTTTCCTTTTGTAAAACGTTCTGCTTGTGTTTTCTAGGTTTATTTTTTGGATGCAATATAATAAACCGCTCCTACCAAATTAAGTCGTAATTTATTAATATTTAAGAACACGAACTATAATAAACGATTGTCCTTCTTCATTCATCTCTACAACCCGCGACCTTTTTAAAACTGCGTTAAGGTGAGTCGCAGTTGTACACTCGCTGTTAAAGTCGTTTTTGATTGAGTCGTTTTGCTTTAGTTTGAAGACTGTATGGTGTAGAAAGTTAAATACAGATAACTAATCAATCATTAGATCAGAATGAACAAAGTGTGGATAGTAGGAGTTTTGCTTCTATATCCCACAATATAAAAAATATATTTCTATTAAAATGTTATATTTTGGGTAGTTACTTTCTTCGGTTAGCTTATCTGAATTCTTGACAGAATCAGTTCCAATTTCTAAAATGACACTTACATTCAAAACAAATTCGGGTTCATTGAACTAGAGTTATATTCGCTATCGATCAGACCAAAACCTAAAATTAGTATTTTTGATGATTGATATTACATACTATGTTAATTCCGTTTCAAATTGCAAACTTAACTTAAAATTAGGTAGGTAGGTTTTAATAATAAATAAATCTTGCAGAAGTATAAAATCGAAATTGAATTAAAAATGATGGCATTTATTACGGTTAATGTAAGAAAAGGCAAAAACAAAAACGTCCATAAAAACTCATAAATATCTTTGAAAGTAAAAATATTTCGCATTTCAAATTAGCTATATTGAAAATTGAGCACTTCTTCTTTGATCCTTTTCAAGCCTTCCAAAATAATTTTACTAAAACAAAATAAAACAAATTCAACGAAATTCCAAAACCCAATTAAATAAAAGTTCGCGGAAGGCGAATTATCGTTGTACCTTTATATGTCCGGAAATCCGGATGAAAAAAATTCAAGACTCAAAACGAATTACTAGATTTATTAAAAGTTCCATCTCAACGCTTCGGTGAAACTTCGAGAGGAGTTCGCCTTTTTGACCCATTTTTATTAGAATTGGATTTTAAGTTCCAAGTTTTATAGGATTTTCGTTTGCATTTCCTGGGAATTTACTACATCTCATTTTACGACATTTTAGATTTATCGAACGGAAAACAGAGCCGAAAAAGACTTTGTACAGCAGAAGTTATATAAGGGTATATGGCGTGTTTTTTTATGCGATTTGGGTGTTATTTTTGACAGTTTAATGAATTAAACTCTCATCACGGAGAGATTCAAGTTGTAGGTTGCAGGAGGAGACGAAACGATGTGATAGAATAGACGAAAACCTGTTTCCAATTAAGTTGTGTGAAGAGTGTGATGAGTGTGTTCGAGCTATAAAATATAGATGACTCTAGTGTAGATAGAATTAAGAGGTTATTGACTTATCCGACAGACGCCGGTAGTATGTAGGGTCGCCCCTCCATATTGGGTCCCAAGGTACGGGGAACTGCGAGGATTCAATAATCAGAGATTTAGAGAGCATAATAGAGAGGACTTTAGCCTCCAGGCCGTCCTATACATTTGTTATTTATTTTTTAGTCTAAATAAAGACACTGAGTTCTGTCGTGAAAAAGAAGGTATTATATCAAGAATCCTAAAGAATTTATAAAGCTTATGAATATGTCGGGAAAACTGTCCTTTCTCATCTTGAAATGTAAATAGTTTACGGGTGCTGGATTGCCTATCTTTTAGTTAATAGTTGATTTCATCGTATTATTTGTGGTATTTTTCTACCGTTGATATTTAATAAACACCCAAAAGAGTATTGGCAGGATAGAGCCACGGGGATTGGTCATAGTATATATTGGATATTAGAGATATAAATACCACAAATAATAATACGATGATTATTTGTGGTATTTTTCTACCGTTGATATTTAATAAACACCCAAAAGAGTATTGGCAGGATAGAGCCACGGGGATTGGTCATAGTATATATTGGATATTAGAGATATAAATACCACAAATAATAATACGATGATTATTTGTGGTATTTTTCTACTGTTGATATTTAATAAACACCCAAAAGAGTATTGGCAGGATAGAGCCACGGGGATTGGTCATAGTATATATTGGATATTAGAGATATAAATACCACAAATAATAATACGATGATTATTTGTGGTATTTTTCTACTGTTGATATTTAATAAACACCCAAAAGAGTATTGGCAGGATAGAGCCACGGGGATTGGTCATAGTATATATTGGATATTAGAGATATAAATACCACAAATAATAATACGATGATTATTTGTGGTATTTTTCTACCGTTGATATTTAATAAACACCCAA
The DNA here is from genome assembly GCA_026573805.1 of Hesperophylax magnus. Lineage (NCBI taxonomy): Eukaryota > Metazoa > Arthropoda > Insecta > Trichoptera > Limnephilidae > Hesperophylax > Hesperophylax magnus. The sequence goes on from JAIUSX010000019.1 coordinate 12,482,358, forward strand.
AAGAGTATTGGCAGGATAGAGCCACGGGGATTGGTCATAGTATATATTGGATATTAGAGATATAAATACCACAAATAATAATACGATGATTATTTGTGGTATTTTTCTACTGTTGATATTTAATAAACACCCAAAAGAGTATTGGCAGGATAGAGCCACGGGGATTGGTCATAGTATATATTGGATATTAGAGATATAAATACCACAAATAATAATACGATGATTATTTGTGGTATTTTTCTACCGTTGATATTTAATAAACACCCAAAAGAGTATTGGCAGGATAGAGCCACGGGGATTGGTCATAGTTTATATTGGATATTAGAGATTTGCTTTCTAATAGTATCTTGATATCTTAGGTTATGTACTTTTACTAAGGAACGTAGTTTCACTCTTGTTTAAATAATTTCCGGATACTGTGTATATCAACCTACCTTGTTGATCAGCTGCGCTACCCCTATGACGTCCTTCTGCCCATTAACTATGGGCATGCACAGAATGGTCTTGGTCTCTTGGCCTCCCGAATCTGCGGGGCCCACGCCGCCGGCCCCCAGCCATGCCTGCCCGTCCGCGATGTTGAGCGTCTGTCCCGTGGAGGCCACGTACAGGGCCAGCTGGGCGAGGGCGCAGCGCCGGAGCTCCGGCATGGTGGGGCGCGATACAACAGCGGAGCGCTCGGCGCCCCCGAGTTCGAAAAGCATGGTGAAACGGATTTTGGCACCCTGCAAGAAAAAAATATAATAAGTACATTGATTTTACATATTTTTTAGAAAATGGTCATTTTTATTCGTGGTTCACGAACATTTTCCTGAATCTGCATTCGTACCAGTCAGGAGATACAGGAAACTATGTTAAACATGGATTCAACATTTCCACAGCCAAACTGTCAAATATCGTGATTGATTTTTAATATCATCCTCCCAGATGAACTACACTGCAATGCTACCTGCAACGTTGACTAAATAAAAATGAGGCGTAACACGGCATAATATCCCAAAAATTTGAAACAGAAAAAGATTCGGTCTCGGAAATTAATGACTTAGGTATTTGGTTTGACACGAAACTTAACTTTATCAAGCATATTGAAATAATAACCAATAAAGCTTTGAAAATGTTGGGATTTATTTTAAGGGTATCTAGTGATTTCAATAATGTAAATACTGTAAAAACATTATATATGTCACTAGTAAGGAGTCATGTAGAATACAATTCCACGGTTTGGTCCCCAAATTATGAGGTTTATTCACATGCGATTGAAAGAATCCAAAATAAATTTTTAAGATATGTAAATTTCAAAATGGGCATTCCTAGAGAAAACCTAAATTACGATAACTTACTTTGTTCATTAAATTTAATAAAATTATCTGATCGCAGAATTATTTCCGATTTAACCTGTTTGTATAAAATCATTAATTCAATGTTTGATACCCCTGATTTATTATATGTAATCTCTTTTCATACTCCAAGCAGGTCGGTTTCAAGACAGTACCTACCATATTATTGTAGCAATTCTATGTCAACGTCCCAATATCATACTCCTATGCGACGGATTCAACAACTAGGAAACAAATACTCAGATGTTGTTGATATATTTAGTACATCAATTTCAATATATAAGCATACCCTATTGAAGTTTTTTTTTTCATCGAGTAGTGGAATATTTTAATAAAGGTATTTAATTTGATTTGACTAACATTTAATAATTTTGTCAACTGAAACAGAAAAAATATTTTGGATTTTTTATATGTTGTGCCTGCATTCTGTGTAGATCAAGTTGAGTGATATTTTGACTTTATATTTATTTTTCTGCAATTGTATTAATAGTCGTTTCCTGCACTATTTTCATGTATAATTTCGTAAATATTTTTTATATATATGTATGTAAAAGCCTTAATAGGCGTGAAATAAATAAATAAATAAATAAATAAATAAATATATAAAATTAACCCCACACCCTCAGCCTTGCCGGGGCTTTGCAATACAATTGAGCTAATCTGACCCTATCCCATCCGGTCATATTTAACTTCATCGCTATTCAACTAAGAACAACCATCATCATCTTCAATTTCTTAACGCATATTTTTACTGGCTGCTATTTTTGTGTATGATTGCAAGATTATTCACGAACTAAATGCAATCTAGATAGTTTCTTGGATAAATATATCTATTATAATTTGAGACTTTTCTACAATTCCATGATCAATATTGTATTTATATTTGGAATAGCATATTGGTATATTAGCGACAGAGCAAAGCCAAGCAATTCCTAGATATGACCGAATCTTTTTCAGATTTTTCTGTTTAAAAATTTCATTTTCGAGTAGACTATGACCAAACATTTTTAGATAATATTCGCCAAAAAATAAAAATTCCAACTAATTGCAGATGATCTGATTTTTTTTAAATTATGCGAAATGTATATTATTCATAAAAACAACTATGCCAATTATTTGAGTCTACATCTAGGCTTTTTTTAATTTATGTACAGTGTAAGGGCAGGGGAGCTATGTCGCAACCATGTTGGGCAGCGTTGTCAGGCGGGTTAAGGTAGGAGCTGTAGGAAGGGATTTATTAATGCGGGACTTGAAGAGAATTGAATTATTAGAAGGAATAAATATAGATGCCGGCAGCTCATTACACATACGAGCCGTCTTACACAAAAATGAGTCGAGGAAGCGACCCGTTCTCATTAAGTCAACATCAACTGTGAACGGGTATTCCGCTCGTGTGTGTACACGGAGAAAACTGACTGGTGTTTATTTATTTATTTACTAACGAACCATGTCCAATTTCAACATACTACACTAACTGAATACAAGGCGAAATGTTACAATACAGGATAATTTAAAAAATACTGCAATGACAAAAATAGGGCATATTTACAATAAAGTCAAGACAAAAACAAGGTTTTGATGGAGTTTGCGACTTTTGCTACATCAATATAAGATATTACTTGCGTAATGACTGATAAAACCAATTTAAGGTCCTGACTTGAGTTGACAAGTCTTGCCATTCTGGACATTAGTGAATAATATCCATAATTTGTGATGTATTGATTGAGAAAAACGTCTACGGGAAAGGATATTGAAAGGGATGAGTTGCAATAAATAAGGTGAGTCAATCATACTGTTAATATTTTTTTAAATGCAGATGAGATCAAAGCTACGTTTATTTATTTAATTTAACTTCAAGTTCATCGTATGAGTAATCGCCTCTTTCCAGCCCTAACCTCCAAGCAATTCCTCTTAAGAAGTGATGCTTAAGCGTTACCTGGGAAAAACTATTATCTAACGAATGAACTTTGATTTTTTGATTTCAGATGACCCAGCACCGAGTTATGAGGGGCACCGCCATTCTACTTTTTTTGAGACACGTCCGAATAATTGCTGCCATTGCCGTGTTTTTTTAATATTTCTCCGTGAAAAATTTATACAACATTCTTAAAATGTCATACTTTACTGTCCTTTTAGATTTAATAAAGATATTTTAACTGTGTTGTCACAAAAAATTCACAAAAAAATCACAAAAAATGCCTTTTTTCGTACGAATTAACCCTAGCCCCCCCTTAAGAGATTTACTAACCACATTATGAATGTGGTTAATAAATTAATATTATTTATTTATTCAAAATCTTGTCAAATTATTTATTTTCCTATTAAAAACGGGACTGCAGGCTTTTAATGAATGAATCGACAGCGTTCGTAACAGAGTATCAGTTAAAAGCGAATGTTTTATGAGGACGGCGGAACACGTGTTGATACTGAAACTGATATTGTCGCATTCCGTCATTATATTTATTAGGGAAAGAACACGTGTTCTTGATATATTCTGAATGACTAATATTTTACTAGGAAATTAGCATGCTATCACGTGCACTGGTGCACCAGGGATCAATGCTGCTAGTTTTTTAGAGCAGACTCTATTAAAAATTCTGTAGAACAGACTCAGCATGCTCACATGAGAGTTGGCAATTGGTCTGTTAACAATGGATTGTCAACCGGATGAACGGCACTTTGCACAGAACCAAGCAGGTATATCAAGTATTGTGGGGCTTCAGCCCAGAGGTGGCTCCCAAATTCAACTAGGCGTATTTGAGTACTTTATATTATTTGAGATATAAAGTATCCATCTTACAAGCTAACCTTATACATAAATAACACGGGATCAATCCTCTGGTATCGTACAATATCAATTCCTTCCATCAACGATTTATTTTCGTCCTTTTCATACCGTAATTAAATAGCCCACATTGAAGGAATTGATAGACAAGGACTCGGGTCGGCACTTAACTAACATTAATGGTTAATTCACCCAAATTCTCCATTTAAGATCAGTACGTTAGATGCTGATTTTTAAAAACATCTAATTTCGATTTAGTTTTCTTAATTGAATGAATAAATTAATGAAATGAAATCTCGGAATTGGCAAATTACCATCTTCCCGACATCCGATCGAGATGAAACTCGCAGATAGACTCGTCGTCAATTAAAATACATTCATGGCACTCACGCACACACACGCGCACACGCGCATTTCTCAGATATTGTACATAACAACCTTCCACGTAGCATCAAACAAATAACCGACATACTTAAATTTAAATCATCACTAAAAACATTTCTTTTAAACAAATGTCACTACACCTTAAAAGAACACCTTACATAAATTAAATACCTCTATTTTTTTATTTATTATTTACATACATTTGTTAACATGTAATTGTTGGGTTATGTAATATAATGTGTATTTGTTGGGTTAGCTGGAAGAAATAGGATGTAACCTATAAGCTATACCCTTTGTACTCTTTTTGTGCAATAAATATTTTATGAATTTAATTTAGAATTTTTGAACTGGATAAATTATATAAATACGAAATAAATTTTGGTAGCATCCAATTAGGATTTGGCTTACATGATAGTGGTGTTTATTCATTTTATTTAGTACCTTAAGAAAAAAGCTCAATCCTCAGTGAAACCAAAAAAAAAAAAAATTTTAAATACTATTAATAAAAATACATGTATTATGTAGAAAAAAAAGTTGTTACGGGTTGATTATTAGAAAGTTCAAGATCTAGAAAATTTTTTCCAATAATCATCTATCAAATTCTTGATTTGATTATAAGGGTCTGAGGATCTGTAAAGAAGGAGAATGAAATAAATATTAAACAAGAAAATAACTGTATGCTGCCGCTTCTTCTGCTTTGAGCTTTCAGAAGATAATGTATATTTAAACAAAATCATTTGCTGTAGAAAGTCTAGGTGACCGTATAAATCATCAAAATGATAATTCATCACATCTTTAAAAAGTTATATAAAGTCATGGAAAGTGATGAAACAAAAACTTTATTAACTGGGTTAAGTAGGTTAGGTTAGTTTAGGTTAGGTTAGTTTAGGTTAGGTTAGTTTAGGTTAGGTTAGTTTAGGTTAGGTTAGGTTTAAATTTTTTTTTCATCGTTTCTAATGTCTTTATATCACTTTTTAAAGGTGTGTTGAGTTATCATGGAACGGAAAGTCTACGAAGGTTTTATTTCTAAAGTAATCTGTTAAGCATTTCACGGCTAAAGAAACATTAAAAAATATATTTTCAAGCACTAATTGTTAGTCTTAAAGAGCTATATATAAATTGAAAAAAATCTTTCGAGAGAAAATGCATGCCGCCGACGGGAATTCAACCCACAGCCTTTTGATTGCCGGTCAGGTGCTCTACCAATTGCGTTACGTAGGTTTATTCAAAACCCGCCAAATTATTCAATAAGTACCTGTATTTTTCATTCTACAATATTGCTTTTTAGTGTTTATTCAATAGGTAAAAAAACAAACTTTAATTATTGCTTAAAAATAAAATGTTACCCTTTGTGCCATGCATAAAAATCTTGTCGCGTAAATATTTAAAAAACGTATTAAATTTTATTTAAAAATCTCATCTAATATAGACTTCTCCAGCGTTCCAAATTATAGCGCAGATGTTGTGGTTTCATGTCAAAAAAGAGAGCACATTTTTCGCCATAATTCTCAATCCTTAAAAGAGAAATTAGCTGGTGTGAGTAAAACCTTCTCTGTAAAATTATAATCACAGTGTTTAATTTATATTGTATGTTATTTTTATTTAAAATTACTTATTTAAACCCACTAGTGTTTATTGAGAAAGTAAAGTCGAATTTTAATGTTATTTAATTTGAATCTATGTAGCATATTTAATTCAATTTATTCAGCTGGCTATTACGGATTGTAACAAGGTATGTGGTTCATTCTAATTCATTTTATCTATGATTTTTACTTGTGCGTGGCACCTCTAGTGTGTAGGTACTCAATTTACTGTTGTGCATTGGTTAGATTGCCAAGTCTGCAATATTTTTGACATCGATTGCCACACTGCGCTATGAAGGCAACATCTGAGCAGTTAAAAAATCATATTCTGACATTCCTTGATCGACAGCCGAAGGCATTGGGCCGCCTCTGGAGCGACGGATCTGCAACTCGTTAAATAACACCTCCATTACCTGGTAGTGGAGACTGTATTCTTGGAGAATTTGGTAATCGGAAAACATCTTCCTGGACACTTGCGGGGTTGTTGTTATGAAGCCATGATTGACAACAAGCACTCTGTAAGTTAAACTATTTTTTGGTAATGCAGTCGAATTTCATTGTTGCCAAGCCGTTCAGCAGCTATCACACAATTTTCACCTCTCTATTGCAACCCTCTATATATCTATGCAAGCCCTTTTGCCAGACAAATTTAAGGAATTTGGTTTTCAGTATATATATATATATATATTATAAAATCATAACATATTCTTTGTTTAAAAAAAAATCCCATCCATTTTCAAAGCAGAAGAGAAGAATTCTACATTTCAGTATATTTTATTTGTTGCCAACAAATCTCGTAGTAAAATGGCATCTCAAGTTTTCGTTTTTATTATTGTCATAATCAGATTGTATCTAAGATACACAATAGGCCCAGTTGTTTCGCGGAAATTCAAATGTAACATTGTCATCAAAGTGCCATTCGGCGCCTTTTTTTGGCATTTGAAAGGTCTCCGTTAATCTACGGTGCATTTCGGTGCAGCTGACAAACTAACAACATGATACGAGTAGTTGTCCTCTTCTCCCGATTACAATTTGTTCAAAAGCTGAAACGGACTTGGAATCGGCATTTAACGGGCCAATTGATGACTTTGTCACACTTGGTGAATTTCTGCAAAACAACTGGGATATAAGTTATATAGTTCTGCTGATACTGTCGATGAAAATGATCAGTGCTTACTGATTAACTCTCAGTCATTTCAACATGAAAAACACATTGCCTTCAAAATTAATTTCTGATGTAGTTTTCCATTATTATTCTGCTTTTAGGTAATTATAAGTAAAAGCACTTCTCACCTGTTCAAAAATTTCATAATAATTATTTTCTAATCCTTGTTGTATGAAACATTATTTGAAGGATAGGAAATCCTTGCTGTTTTCGTTAGTTATTCACAAAGTTTTAAACCATTAAAAGCTACTCGGGGTGTATTAATAATATATTAAACAGATTCTGTCAGAAATGTTTTGAAATTAATATAAGTTCTTCATTTTGTTTAAAATTACAACGGTCTCGTTTTGGTAGATTAAGATCAGACAAACAGGTTAGGTTAGGTTAGGTAAAAATTCGTGAAATTCCAAATTAAAAAAACATTTATTTAACAATAGGTAAATTACGTATTATATTTATGGACATTACAGTCCCTTTGACCTCTCCAACTGGTGCTCCACAAAAGACCCTCTAAACAGCATCCCAAAAGATGACACAGGCCCTGAGGGAATTATTTTCTTCGGGCCTCCTATGTGAGGTTAATGAATAAAAAAGTCAGAGGCAGCTTGTGGCTGAAATTTCCAACAATGCATTTAGCATGTACGTAATGTTTATACACTTGTATTATTACAGGTGTAGCAAATTAATTTACTTGGGTACTGCAATTCATTCACTTATTCGTATGCCAAATAAATTAATTAAAAATACTGCTCCGTCAGCGTTCGCAAAATCATCTTTATAGTAAAGTACACACAATTCATCGCTGAAAATCTCGCGAAACCCTTCAAATTCCGTGTGAATGTTATAGCGCTAACATTATCAATTAGTATGTATTCCTAAACGAATTCCTATATCTGTCAGTATTCTGTATCTTAAGTCAGTATTAATATTTTCCTGATGAAGGAAAGGTTCTTCCGAAACGGTTGAGTTTTTAATAAAATTAAAGTGGTCTAAAACCAATGTATGCGTTTATGACCGGTCGGTGGCTGAGTTGATCACGTTTGGGTCCCACCCAGGCGTAGTGTGTTCAATTCCTCGGCTGGCTAAGTCCTCCATCACAATAAAAGCAACATTAGTAGGAGATTTTCAAATATTGCCAGGTTATTCGTAACCCGGGAATGTTTGTCTTTCTTTTTAAAATGTATTAATCAATAATATAGTGTAAAGTATGGCGAGTCACACAGTTAATGCTTTTTACAATTACGAAACTGTAATTATTGATATTTATAAAATCATCCTCGTTCAGGTAATAATACTCTTAGTTGAGAGATGAATACATATTTGATAAGGGATTAAGGAGCTTTGATATTCCTGGTAGTAGCTGGGGGTGGTTTCTCTCCCTATCAATAAATCAGTTTTATTTCAGTAGTAAGCCTCACTTAGTTAAGTGCTGCTTATATCCTGTTTATGATGAGTTAATACTTTCAAATGGGCTAAGTTGGAGTTAGATTGTAATGGCTCCGGATTTGAAGGTACTACCAGTTCTCTGAAGTACAGCATGTTAAATTACGGAATATTAATCATAATAATATAAGTTACGTTTGTTTAGTTTTGTTTTGTGAAATATTAGTAAGCTACCCGACTATTCTCGATTTTTTTTTTTTAATTTCTCTTTATTCAGTGAAATGGTTAATAAAATTATTAGGAATGTTTAGACCGCCAAGCTAGGCACATGCACGTCTTGTGGCGGTTGATTATATATAGGCACAGTACATTAACAGAATATTTATATCAGAAAATGATTTGCAACTAAATATTAGTAAATGCCAGATTATTAGTTTTTACAAAGGAAAAAATCCTCTTCAATTTTCTTATTTCATTAATGGCGCTAATCTTCTTCGAGTTTCCCAGATTCTAGATCTCGGTGTCTTATTTCACGAAAGTCTACAGTTTAACTTACACATCGATGAAACTACTAGCGATGCAATGAGAATGCTCGGTTTTATTTTGAGAATGGGGGCAAAGTTTAAAAATGTGTTAACTTTAAAACATCTATATTGCTCATTAGTTCGAAGTAAATTAGAATATAATTCAACAGTATGGTCACTGTTCTACAAAGTCCATTCTCAAGCCTTAGAATAGGTACAAAATAAATTTCTTCGTTACATCAATTTTAAAATGAATGTTTCCATCGAATTTATAAATTATAATAACTTACGTACCGAAACCAGATTTCTCAAACTATCGGATAGAAGAGTTCTAACTGATATATTATTTTTATTCAAACTTATCAAATCTCTCACTGACAGCCCTGAGAGAAAGACCCTTTTAAATGTAACAATAACCTCAATACTAACTAACTCTATGTATTCACCAATTCCAAGAATTCATCACCTTGCAAACAAATACTGTAAACTTATTGATATATTTGGTGTTAATAACTTTGTGAGTTTCAAAAGGCAACTAATTTCAGACCTATTTGCTAGTCATTAACTTGTATTATTTATTAGCTTTAAAAAAAGGTCTTGTCTTCATACTTTGATTTACTTTACCATATTATTTTCTAATTACCTTTGAGTAAATTATATTTAGCTATTTTATCCATGTACATGTTACACTTATTACATATACTGTCAACTTATTACGTAAAAGCCCAGTAGGGGGTTAATAAATAATAAATAAATATATCAAGTATAAAATAAAGAAGAAATAAAAAGAAATATAAAAAGTATATAATTTAAAAGAAAATAAGAAATGTATAGTTTAAGCGAATATTAGTAGTATATCTCGTATATAGTTCTATGATAAATCCTCGAAATGATAATTCAACACACCTTTGAAAGGTGATATAAAGTCATTAAAAGTGATGAAAAAAAGATAGGTTAAATAGCTACTTATGTAACCTATTTCACCTAATTTTTGTTTCATCACTTTTCATAACTTAACACTTTTTATAGGTGTGTTGAATTGTCATTTTGATGATTTATCTGGTCACCGTGGAAATCAACCCGTTTCCCGAAACCCGATCGAAATTAAACTCGGCAAATTAACTTGTTGTCAATGACAATGCAATCTATCGACTTTTGATGGAATTCATTACAGCAGTTAATATACGAAATCTTTTTGGTCCTACTCAATTGGGATTTAGCTCAGTTGTTAGAGCGGTTGACTCCGTCTCTGAGGAGATAGGTTTAATCCACAGTCAATTCAAAAAAAGACCTTTTTAAAAGTTTACAGCAGTTGAGAGCTAGTTCCTGGGGAGGTAAGGTCTGGGTAAATTCTTAGTCATAAAAACAAAATACATATTTTTACTTATTTTTTTGTCTTTCTGTTTGTGTGCTTAGTTCTTCTAAACTACGCAACCGAATATGATATGTTTTTGATTTTTTTCCCGAAGGTTTATATATATAATCCATGCATACCCATATTTACAGAAAATAGAGAAAAGTCGATGTTTTGTAATCAAGTCGTAAAAAAATATTTTCGAACGCTTACATTGCTAAGGCTGGCTAAACCTTATGACATACCTTAAAATAATGTACTACGCAATTACATATCTTTAAAAGGTCTATAGAAAACCCAGGAAGTATATGTCTATCTTTTAAGGATAACTCTCGCAAATTCGGGTACACGTCAGCGTAAGTACAGAGGTACGGAGTAAGTAAAAAAATCCAGGTATTTATGTCTTTTTTTTGATCCTTTGCCATTCTTACGTGTAAAAACCACCGTTCGGATAGGAGCTCATTTAGAACCATTTTCTTTTCAAAATGATTATTAACGGTCATTATTCGTTGATCCTTATTATCTTCCTTTTCCCTTTTCTTGTCAACGCGCTTAATCCTTTCACTTTCAGCTCTCCATTTACTGAAGATATAAACAGATAGGTAACAACTTACTAAATAAAACCTCAAATTAATATTTAACGCGATGCCATACGTAGTAATGAAAAATCATGTGTTTTTGGTTTGAAAATTTGGTCGCCTTTTTTTATTTTTTTTTTTATATTAACTCCACACAGGAGGCCCTGAAGAAAGTAATTTCCCTCAGGGCCTATGTCATCTTTGGGTATGCTGTGTGGAGGGTCTTTTTGTGGAGAGGAAGGAGTGAACATGGGTCTTGAAGAGTCCCGTGTTGTAGGAGGGAGGAAACACAGAGGCCGGCAGTTCGTTCCACAGCCGAGCTGTTGAACTTAAGAACGAATCGTAGAAGCGACCCGTTCTCATGTGACAAATGTCAACCGTGTACAAATGTTGGGCGCGCGTTTGGCGTGTATCCCGACTACGCACCGGTGCCGAAGGGATCAATGACGCTAGTTCCTCAGAGCATCTTCCATTGTAATACCGATAGAACAAGGACAGCATACCTACCTGACGCCTGTGCTCTAAAGATTGCAGTCCGTTTGTTAATATTGGGGAATCTATCAAACGGACCGCCCGTTTTTGCACAGAGTCAAGGGTTTTTTTCAGGTATTTAGGGGCTCCGGACCAGAGATGGCTGCCAAATTCGACAGTAGGGCGCACTTGCGATTTGTACAGGGTCAGAAGTTGTGTACTATTAAAGTATCTGCGGGCCCTGTACAGTACGCCCAGCTTCTGAGAGGCCAACTTTACTCTGGCTTCGATGGAGCCCCCGTACCTGAGCTGGTCACTTATAGTTTTTTTTTTTTTTTAATATTTTTATTCTAGATAAAAGAAAATTACATTTTCACTTATTTAACTAGAAATAACATATATATACTACACATAAATATATTACACACCGATATTATTCACTTTCATTGTTTTGCTGATTGAGCATAAAACTGAACAATTTTTTTTTAAATGTACCTATACTTTTTTCATTTTTAATTTCGTCTGGGAGGCAATTATATATGTTGCTTCCCTCGTAACCAATGGATTGCTTGCCATAATGAGTATGTATGGTGTTTAAATGTATTTTATCGTGTTGCCGTGTAAAGTGTGTGTGTACTTGGGACGTTTTAATGAGTTCTGTATTTGTATGTATGAGTTTATTATTTATTTTGTAAATAAGGAGACATGTATTATATTCATATAATTTTCTTAATTTTAATAGTTTTGTTTCTATATATAATTTTTTTGTTGATGTTCTAGGTTTGAAGTGGAATAGCTTTTTGATTACTTTGTTTTGTGTTACCTGTAGTTCGTTTATATATGTTTCACATGTATTTCCCCAGATTTCAACCAAGTAGTTTAAATGTGAGTGTACGAGGCTATAATATAGACCTCTTTTAATTTTATTTGGTAACAGATATGATATCCGGCTGAATACGCTAATTAAGGGGGTGATTTTATTTTTAATATCTTGAATATGCTGCTTAAAAGTTAGGTGTTTATCAATGCACAGCCCAAGATATTTCTCCTGTATCAGGATTTGCAGGTTGTTATTTTCAATTTTTAAGGGTACATGAGGAGGAATTATTTTACGAGTTGAGCTTAAAATCATGTATCCTGTTTTTTTAACATTCATTGTTAATATATTTGATTGGAGCCAACTGTTAATTTTGTCTAAGTCACTCTGTGCATTTTCTAGTAAGATTTTTAAATCTTTACCCCAGTAGAAAATTGCAGTATCATCTGCATACAAAAAAATATCACCGTTTAAATCTAATTGGGAGATATCATTTATATAAATTTGGAACAGAAGTGGTCCTAGTATGGATCCTTGCGGAACTCCGTAGTTTATTGGTAGGTGGTTGCTATTTTGATTATTGATGCTAACGAATTGCTTTCTGTTGCTAAGATATGATTTGAATAGATTAAGAGCAGGACCAACTACACCAATTTTCTCGAGTTTCTTGAGAAGTATGTCATGGCTTACTGTATCGAAGGCTTTTTGAAGGTCAATTAGTATAGATAAAATATAATTCCCACCATCAATGTTGCTTCTAAGTTTACTGATTAAGTCATTTATTGCCGCAAGTGTGTTTGATTTTTTCCTAAAGCCATATTGTTTTTTATATAAGAACGATTTTTTTGATAGAAAGTTGTTTAATCTATCGTAGATTACACGTTCAAAGATTTTAGATAAGATTGGTAAGATAGAAATGGGTCTGTAATTTGAGGTATCCGTTTTGGACCCACCTTTGTGAATTGGTATTACCTTAGCAATTTTGCAACTATCTGGAAAAGTTCCCTCTTTAAGACACTGATTAATTAACTTTGATAAAATAGGAACCAATTCTGTGGAGAGACTTAGAACTGTCTTACATTTGAGTGTATCGTAACCAGCGCTTGCATTTAGTTTTAAGGATTTTATTATTTTACTTATTTCTAATTCCGTGGTAGGTTGAAGATATAATGATTCCTTGCTATCATGCACTAATGTTATTTCATTGGCTAGATTGTGTGTGATTTTGTTGTGTATATTATTAGCTAAGGAGGAGCCAATGTTACAGAAGAAATTGTTAAAGTGGTCGCATATCTCTACGTTGTTTGTGATTATTTCGTTGTTAATGATTAATTTATTACAAAAAGTATTCAAAGTATTCGATTGGTTCTGTATGATGTTGTTTATTAACTTCCAGGTTTTTTTACTGTTATTTTCGCATTTTTTAAAAAGATCACCGTAGTGTTTTTGTTTTAAGTTTCGTTTTTTCTTAGTAATATTATTTCTTACTACTAGGAATTCTGTTTTCAATAACGTGTTGTTTGGTTGTTTTTTTAGTTTCAGGTGTAATCTGTTTCTTTTGTTGATTAATTTTATAAGGTCTTTGGTTATCCAGTCTGGGTTATTTATGTTTTTTGTGTTAATTTTAGTGATGCTATTATAATTAATTTTATTTGTGAGGTAGTTTACGAGATTGTCATAGTTTAATACCGAGTCGTCATCCATGTTAAGATGAAAGGGATTTTGGATGATATCATTCTTTAGATTATCAAAATCAATATGTGTATATTTTCGGGACGACTTTATAGATGTGTTTTTAGTATATGTGTGAATTACATCAAGGAGTAAGATATTGTGGTCGGATATTGAATTATCACAGTTCGTTAATGAGTATTCTAGTTTTATGTCGGTGAGTATATGATCAATGATTGTGTTTGTATTTTTTGTGATGCGTGTTGCGTGTTTTTTGTTTATTTTGTTCAAAATGATATAGTTATTAAAACTAATTGTATTTGTGTATTTACGAGTGTGTGTATTAGTTGGATCAAGCAGATTTATGTTAAAGTCTCCAAATATAATACCTCTTTTATATGTTTCTAGCTGAGAGGAAAGTGTCTCTAAGAAGTCTTTGAAAACAGTATTTGGTTTTTTATATACTAATCCTATTTTAAGATTGAGCTTGCTTACATGAATCCATAAAAAGTTGTTATCAGAGTCGCACGTGTTATCAATCACATTGTATTCTAAAGAATTTTGTAGAAAAATAGAGAGTCCGCCACCAAGTCCAGCTCCCTGTGGCCGGCAGGATGCTTCGTGTTTGTATCCTTCTAAGTTGAAGTACTTCAGGTCCGCTTCTTTAAGCCAAGTCTCAGATAAGAGGATGATGTTGAAGTTCGAGTAAGTGGATTTCAGTAAGCATTTGATGTCATCTAGTTTACCTCTCAGGCTTCTGACATTTAGGTACATAAAAGAGAGTAGGGTTTTTCCTTTAGATGTACTTGGATGTGTATGGCACGAAATTTTTTTAATTCTGATGTGTTTTTTTAGTTTTTCTGAACATATATTTTTTTGGTTAGAAAAACTCTGAATGGAAAGGTGTTTACTATTCATAGTTTTCGACCTCGGTGAAACCCCGCGCTCGGTTCATGTTCATGTTTGTTTATTTCCTTCTCGATATTATAGCACATTTTCCGGTGGTTATTCTTAATTATATCAATTATGTTTATTCTTGCCAAGCTCATCAATTTCGAGATATCGTATTCATTCATTCGGTCGTGGAAGATTGGCCCGATGAATTGACAATGATTTTTGAATAGAGCAGCGTGAGACCTCATTTCGTGGTTGAGTTTGGAAACATTCAAATGATTATTTGTAGGTACCGAGTGAACTATAACATTGGTGTGGTGAAGATTATTTACAATGTAGTACAAGTGACTAATTATATTTTTCGGCGATTTTTCATTTGTCCCAGTAAATAAGATGACAAAATCTTTTTTTGTAAGGATTTCACATGACTGTAATATTGTTGCACTAAATTTGTCTATAGTGGCACCGGGATAAATATAACTCCGGCATTCCATTGTTTTTGAATTTTTTTCAATACTTCTTCTCATTTTTCTTCCATCCTCATCTCCAAAAATGAGTATTTTAGATTTGTTTTCCTGCGGCGGCATTACAAGATCTGCTAGTTGATGTGAAGAAATGTTATTTTCCACTATGGGAAGTTGATTTGTTTCGGCTCCATAAGTCGAGAGCGATTGATTACTGTTTAAAGGTGTTAGATTTGTTAAGGAATTCTCCACTTTTTTTGTTACATGCTTAAGTTCATTAATGTTTTTATCTATGTTTATAATTTGACTTTTAATTTCTTGTTGAAAATTTTCGAGTAGTGAATATATTTTTAGAGACATCTCTTGGAAGCTTTTGAAGTTTTTGTTTAATTGGTTAATTATTGAATTAATTTTATCGTTATCGTCCGGTGTTTCATTATGTTGTAGGGTTTCGTTCACAGATGTCTCCGTCAGCTCATCTTCATTCTGTTGTGAGGTTTCGTTCACAGATGTCTCTGCCAGCTCATTTGTTTGTTGAGAAGTTTTATTAGTTTCTTTGCAAGATGGGCACTTGAAACTTTGTTTGTAGTTTTTATTCATCTTGCGAAAATTGATTTCAGTTATATGACAACAAAAGAAATGAAAATTATGCTTACATGTCTTGCAGTATAAATTTTCGTTGTCATGTATTTGGGTCTTGCATGATTTGCATTCCATCATTGCGGATGATTTGTACAGTGTTTTTGTATAATTATTTACGCAAAGATGTGAACAAGTATTGGTGTTAAGTTATTTAAGTTTTTTTTTTTTAAACTTTTGCGCACTGTATTTAGACGATCGTTTTTATTGAAATTTGATTTTTTACGTGGGATTTCACAGATATTTGTTTTCTCACAATATCATGTGTCACTGCGATTACCAGAAGCGGTGTTTATTTTAGTTTTTTTTTATCACTTTTACGCACTGTTTTAGGCAAAGATTATCGATGATACTGATATTGGATGTTCGAATTTAATATTTGAAGTCGGATTTCGCTAATATCACGTTTTACACAAAGTTTTCTTGGTTTTTATAGGAGCAAAAAATTTGTACTTGTTCACTGTTTGACGTTTGTGGAAGAGTTACACCAAGCATATCAATGGAAGGCCTGTTCGGAAGATTGCTTCCGTTGAAGGGGACTAGATTATCATTTGGATCCCTTTTAGACGTAATCAGACAGGATTGGGTCTTTGAAACATTAAATTCGAAGAGATTATTTTTACCCCAGGAGGAAATACTCTCGAGATAACTGTCCTTTCTCTGCTTCAAAGCCCTCCGAGCCGTTGGAGTTTGTGTGCCCTTTGGGGGCTTGTCAAACAAAAAGCTATCATGAACTGTACTGTCATCCGCGTAACAATGAATGCACATGTCAAAAAGTCATTGGTGTGTAACAAAAACAAAGTCGGAGACAAAACCGATCCCTGTGGGACGCCAGCATTTATGGAGTGTGAGGAAGAAGTGAAACCGTCAGCAACCGCCTGAATCGACCTATCCCTTAAAAAGTCAGCAATCCACGTACACAGGGATGCGGGAAGTCCGTAAGAAGGCAATTTGTTGACAAGTCCTCGGTGTCAGACCCGGTCAAAGGCCTTGGATATGTCTAGTGCGACCGTTTGGGTCTCACCGTGACGTTCCAGGCACCGCCCCCAAACATGCGTCACATACGCAAGAAGATCACCGCACGAGCAGTTCCGCCGGAATCCGTATTGACGGTCGTTGATAATTTTGTTCTTGTCGAGGTATGTGAGCAGTTTGTCGTTGATCACACGTTCCATCACTTTGGACAGAACTAATGTGATCGCTATGGGGCGGTAGTTGGCCGGGTTGTAGCGGTCACCTTTCTTGGGAATAGGGTGAATGACCGCTTTTTTCCAACCATAGGGCACAGTGCCACACTTCAGGGACATTTTGAAGAGCTTTGTCAAAACTGGAACTATTTCCGCAGCACACCTCTGCAATACCAGGGCAGGTATTCCATCAGGTCCACTAGCTTTGTTAACATCGAGCCCCCGTATGACGTGGAGTACATCCCGATGCCGGATCCTCAGCTTTTTCATATAGAAGCCGCAGTGAGGAACCGACGGCGGAACAGCACCTCCGTCGTCGAGGGTCGAGTTTTCCGCAAACATTTTCCCTAATAGGTTAGCCTTTTCGGTGGCGGTGTTTGCTAGTGAGCCGTCAGGTTTGGTAAGAGGTGGCAAACTGGGTTTGCAAAAATTCCGACCTATTGAGCCCGCAAGCGACCAGAATGCTCTGCTGCCATGCGGGCAGGCAGCCAGCTTTTTGC
Source organism: Hesperophylax magnus (assembly GCA_026573805.1). Classification (NCBI taxonomy): domain Eukaryota; kingdom Metazoa; phylum Arthropoda; class Insecta; order Trichoptera; family Limnephilidae; genus Hesperophylax; species Hesperophylax magnus. The sequence goes on from JAIUSX010000019.1 coordinate 12,500,091, forward strand.
TGATCTGCAGGTCGTGTTCGAATTTTGACCAATTAATGATTCTCTTGCATTCCTTTGCCGATTTGTTGTATGCTGATCTGCTTTCGGGCGTTCGAGATGTGTTGTAGGCTCGGTAAGCCGCGTTTTTTCGTCGAACTGCTTCGGAGCATTGTCGACTGAACCACGGCTTTGAGCCCACACCAGTTTCTTTAGTAGTCGATTGTATGAAGCCATCCATCGCCGATTTTAAGACTTCACCAATCTCCTGGGCACATCTTGAAGGGTCTGAAGTCCGAAAACAAACAGCTGACCACGGAAAAGCGTTGAAATGGGCCCGCATACCGAACCAATCTGCTGACCTATAGTGCCACACTTTTCTCCTCAGCCTCTCATTGGTTGGTCTGAGGTTAACGGGGATTGATTTTGTCACTAGACCAGTGGTCGGATGATCCCAGAGGCGCTGTGACGTCAATCTTATAACCGTGTGGCACAGTAGTTAAGAATAGGTCTAACAGATTGGAGCGGTGAGTCTGGACATCAAGAACCCTTGTAGGCTCCTGAACCAGTTGCTCTAATCCGTAGCAAATGGCAAAGGATTCCGCCTGTCGGCCAGCCGAGTCCGTTGGGCCTGAGAACTTCAACCATGGTTCGTTATGAAAATTGAAGTCACCCAGAACAATAAACTCGGCCGAAGGGTAGCGGGGCAAGAGATCATCAATAGTATCTCTCAAATGTTTGAAGAGTTCGGAAGTGTCTGATTCGCTATGGTTCGGTGAGCGGTATAAACATGCGTAGAATCTTGCCGTACTGGCAAGATTGACGCGCACCCACATTTCGTCGAATCTGGAGTTTTCCATACTCAATAGTCGTACACAGTTGACGTCAGCTCGACTATAGAGGCAGACTCCTCCTTTGAGTCGGAACTTGCTTGCAAATGCCTAAAAATGTTTCAGATGCTTTAATTAAATACTGCGAGTAGATTGACCGGTCTATTTACTATTGACCGGTCGGTGGCCGAGTTGACATCGCGCTTGGGTCCCACTCGGGCGTAGTGTGTTCAATTTCTCGGCTGGCTAAGTCCTCCATCACAACACAAGCAACATTTTCAGCTTACTGTGGTGGTAGTAGGAGATTCAATTCTCCTCAATCTGGTCCCCCCACTACAAATTACATTCAGATTCAATCGAAAAAATTCAACATAAATTCCTAAGACACATTAATTTTAAACTCGGTATTCCCATTGAAAATATAAATTATAATTACTTGATGAAAAATCTAAATTTATTAAAACTCTCAGATCGAAGAATTATATCCGACTTAATATTTATGTTCAAAATTGTAAATGGTAGTATAGACAGTCCTGATTTAATTAACCTCATTGAATTTCATATACCCACGAGAGCTACTCGTTCTAAAATTTTGTTTAAATGCAACAATATCAGGACTGAGTATTCCAAACACTCGCTTGTACCTAGGTTGCATGAAGTTAGTAATAGATACGCAGATGTGGCAGATCTATTTAACTGCACGCAAGGTAGGTACAAGAGGGCTATGCTATCAAATCTTTTCAATCAATATTAATTTAATCTAATTCTACCTTATTTGCACTATAGAAACTTATGTACTTGTATCTCTTCGTCACCTCAGTGCTTAATTGTCCAAACGACCATTTGCAAATTTTACAGGAGGAGGTTTTCTTTGATTATTTCAATGAAACATTATGACAGGTGTTTAAGATGGAGATATTTCCATCAAGCTAAAGGTCTGATCAGTTTAAGTAATTCTTTGTAAATTGACTAAGGATAGTTTTTGGTACTTTTTTTTACATTTTAAAATGGAGATTGAACAAAAACGCACCACCAGAATTTTGTAAAAGGAGATTGAACAAACTGGAATTGGAGATAGGGCAACTTTTGCGTAGAACTTTCCGTACTTGTTTGTTCAAACGACCACCTTTAGTTTTATACAGGATGAGTTTATTTTCAATATTTCTATTTTGGATACTGACAATTAGTGGTGGATATATATATTTATAATAGTGATTTTTTATTTGTTTGTTCCTTCTTATTTCCTATACCTTTTCTATACATAAAAGTGAGCTCTGGCGTTATGAAATTTATATACAAATTCACATCTTATTTCCCATACCACTCTACCGACTTCGATAAAACTTTGTAACTTTGAGTTGTTCGCATGCCCGCGAAGGTTTCCCTATATTATATTGAACTATGGCGTTGTGAAATTTGTATAAAGATTCTCTTATTATTTCCTATATCATTCATCCGATTGCGATGAAACTTTGGTGAGTTGCTTTGCGCACGCCGGCGAAGGTTTCCATACATAAAGGTGAACTCTGGCGTTATGAAATTTGCATTCAGATTGTATAATAGGTGGCGATCGAGTTGTTATAAAAATGTGTGCATTATTTCTTGTAGCTTAGCAGTAGGGACTGAAAGAGGGAAGGGTGAGGGTAATCCGTTAGGGGGGGGGGGGGGGGGGTTCGTGGGATGCGGGACAAATCTTTCTTTGAGTGGCATTGAAACGCGTGCCAGGTACTCGACAGTTCCATTATAATAATTTACTTCCATGATAATAATATATTAAACAATGTCCAATTTTTTTTTATTTCTGAATGTGACCGGGTTTAGCCTATCAACCATCTTTAGACTTCCATCTTCGTTGTTACGACATAGCAACGAAAATGGGATATACATATAATTTGAATAAAATCATTGCATTCCACCCCTTTTAATCCCCCTCCCTAAATTTAATGTATATAAAGCACAGTTTAAGGAATATCTGTACCAGTCTGAAGATGACCGCAGTAGGCTGAATCTCTTACGATCAGATTTTTTTTTTTATGTGACACCTCACAAGAGCGTCCCTGCCAGTGTACAGACAGGGGAACTATGTAACCACCCGGTTGGGCGGCGTTGTGAGGCGGGTTAAGGTAGGGGCTGTATGAAGGGATTTATTAATGCGGGCCTTGAAGAGGCTCGGATTATAGGAGAGAGATGCCGGTAGCTCGTTCCACATACGAGCCGACTTACAAAAAACGAGTCGTAAAAACGACCCGTTCTCATGAAGCTAACGTCAACCGTAAACGGGTGTTCCGCTCGTGTCCGTCTTGTTTCGCGCACGTGCACCGGTGCATCAGGGATCAATGCTGCTAGCTCCTTGGAGCAGGCCCATTGAAATACCTGTAGAACAGACACAGCATGCCAACATTGCGTCTATGCATTAGAGAAGGCAATCGGTCTGTTAACAACGGATTGTCAATCAGACGGATCGCCCTCCTTTGCACAGATTCAAGTAGGTTAATTAAGTATTTTGGGGCACCAGCCCAGAGGTGGCTCCCAAATTCAACTGTTGGGCGGACTTGAGACTTGTACAGGGTCAGCAGCTGGTCACTGTTGAAGGATATCCTAGCCGTGTACAAGACGTCCAGCTTCTTGGAAGCCTGATTTACTCGGGCTTCTATGGATCCCCGATACTTGAGCCGGTCTGATATACTAACTCCAAGCATTTCAATTGAGTCTTTATTGGGGAGAGTGCTCCCATAGAATTTCGCCTAAACAGTACGCGTGGCCAAAAAACTAAATCACTTAAATTATATGAAATTTATGCAAATTATTTCAGTGAATAATATACCTATACATGTTTTTTTGGCTAAAAATTAAAATCCTACCGTTTTTGTTGGTAATACTCAGAATCGTAATCAAAACCCCAAAACACACAAATGAGGAAAAAATCAGAATTATAATTTATTATAAAACTATAATTTATTTCAACAAACTGCCTAATCACTATAGATCAATTTGTAAATCTCAAACGGCTACATACAAATACGGATATACTGAAAATTTCGAATTGAAATACTAAGTTTAATATGAATCGTCAGTCAACAAAACCAATTTTGACAGCAAAAACTTGCAAAAAGTAGAGTCTGAGCGAAAACAGAAAAGTGAACACGCTGTATCACAAAGTTCATTGCAATGTAAAAAAATAAAACAAATTTGGTATTGATAGAGATCTTTAAAACTAACACTTACCGCTTTATTTCCGCACTGCTGCGTATGTATGCACTTTTGTAATTAGTTATTGACATTTTCCTGTTGTTTTGTCAATCAAAAACTCCTTGGTATATATTTAAATGCTTTTTTACTTCCACGTGACACCATAAAACAAACACCGTTGGAATGTAAAAACATAAGATGGCGACATCACGTGATCCTCGCATCGTGCTGTAATTGGTCGGTTGGTGGAGTTTGAACAAACTAGCACGCAATTTTAATTCTCGACTCTAGGAGGTTGGCCTAATAAGGAGATTGGCCAAACAAGGACTCACTTTTAGAATATTGTTGTGGACATTGACATTTTAAAATGCTTATAATTAATTGTAGCAGGCTGATAAAACTATTTTTTCTTCATCGAACGACGCGTAATTTGATCCTTAACAATATTGCGTTAAAAACTCATTTTCGCTAAAATGGTCGTTTGGACAATTAAGCACTGGGGCGACGTCTTGTTTACTTACTTACTTACTCTCTAATGTCATTTCACAATCAAATGCCACATATATTTGTAATTCTTTTTTTTTTTTATATTTTTACGATTTTAACTGTGACATGTTATCATTGTTTATGGTATATGTATACCGTTGATATTAAATAAATTTTCAAATATTGTCAGGTTATTCGTAACCCGAGAATGTTTGTCTTTCTTTAAAAAAAAAAAAAAAGAATACATCTTGTCCTAGAAATAATCGAGTATTTTTTAGATAAGTTTTTTTATAAGCCCAGAAAAAAAAATAATGTATAAGGCCTATGAAAACTGTTTAAAGTTCAAAATCTCCTACTTACGAACCCATTTTCGGTTATGGTTTTATTACGGAAACGGTGTGATGGTAAGTTAGTTAGTTCTGTTAAAAATGGTAAAGCATGCCATTTCCGAATAAACTATTGGTACATTCATAATATATCAGAACACGTGGTCATGCACCTGCGTTTGTCATAATGATACATAATGACGAAATGCGAAAATATTAGAAATTTTATGAACACGTGTTCCGAAATCGCCATAACACATTCGTGTTTTACTGATAGTTTATTAGAAAACCTGTTAATTGATTCGTCAAAGGAATGCAGTCCCATTTTTAACCGGAAAACGAATAATTCCGTATCACTGGTTCCAGTTCGGTTGGGAAAAGTTGAGACTCTTGTACAGTAAAAAAAAAAATTATTGCTCTCACGTTCCCAAATAAGAAAACACTTGTGAAATTAATAATTGCAAATAAAAACTATTTCCCTTTTACATTACAAGTTGAAATTAATACGTTACCCAGGAAGGTTCTTAGTACAGCCATCTCTAAATACGCAGGTACTAACTAGTACCAGAGAGCAGGGAAAAGAGAAGTGGGGTGAAGAAGTCCCGACAGTCAGGTAGGAGGCAGGAGGCAGGAGGCAGGATGGGGGGCCAGAGCTAAATTGGCCGGGGACACTCGTAAAGTCAGGCCTTAATAGCCCGCTCGTTTAGCTACGAAGTCCCGGTCTAATCAGGGACTTTTATTCAGGGAGGGGGTGTACGAACTAGCAGCATGTGGGGTGTGGGGTGTTCTAAAATTTGCCGGAGTCAGATTATGGTCGTAGCTCCACACTATTCAAGAGTCCCAACCGTCTGGAGACAATGAGACTATGTTATCCCGAACTAGTGTATGTTGTGAGACTGAAGGTAGTGGGAGGAGAATATGGTAGGGAAGAGGAAGAAAGGAATACCTGGCAAATCTGTTCACCAAAATCTCCAAAAAGGACCGACTCTACCTTCAGTGAGTTTTCGAATCCGGCCGAGGTACTTAAAGGTACTCTAGGCAACAGCCGACATGTCCAGTAGGTTCTAGGACGGCCTATGCACTGTAGTAGCTTAGCGCTTTGTGTAGTACCTGGCAACGTCCGAATCAGGCATATTTTGAATTATATGGGCGATACCAGTGGCGAACCACTACACATAATATGATGTTTTATCAGCTATTTGTATTTGTTTTGATAAAAGACTACATGTACGCGAACCAATAAAACTGCTTGTTTCCATAAATTTGGTATTGTTTTGGGGGTGTAAAATATTTTTAATCATTTTGCTTTTTCTGTTTACTTTGCTGGGTAAACATTGCGATAAATTGCACAGAAGCAATACAACGCATTACCTAGTAATCTAAAACTTCCGGCAACGAACAAAAAAACATTGGCAAAAGCATTCAAAAGCTATTTCCTCAGCAGTTTTATTAATGACTGACACATTCTTTCTTCGGAACTCCAAAATAACTTCTGCGTTTATTTATTTTAATGTATTTGTGTTGTCTTGTCTTTAATCTAATATTGTCTTTCCCGAAATGAGTTTTGTAAACTCACTGGGAATAATAGATTATAAATTTGTAATGATCTGGTAATAAATAAAATATTTAAAAAAAATTGTTAAACATTTTATTTTCATAAGTCAGTAGAAATCTTCCGCTTTCTATTATATATAACTGTTGAGTAATTTGTAAAGGCTTAGTAAATGCATCGAGCGCACCACCCCATCCTATAATGCCGTAAATTATTGAAGATTGCACAAGAGAAAAATAGATCATTTTCAATTTGTCAATATTGAGTACCTAATAATAATAATTGGATAATTTGTAGAGCGCCGTTTTTGTGAAAAATCACCTCAAGGGCGCTGTACAATTTATTTCCTAGGATCTACATTTGTTATTTAGACCAACTGTGCCAACACGAGGTTCGTCATCCGTTCAGGTATGTGTCTGCCGCCAATATAGCGCTGACATGTGTCTGCTGCCAATAAAGAGCGCTGACACAATATCCTCACATAGATAACAGACCTTGGCAGCACCGCTGTGACGCTCGACGAAGATAGAAGATGGAGACTCTGCTGTAAGAATCTTAGGTGGCGAAGGAACTGTACCAGCTGCTGCAGCGAGAGAGACCACCGCGTCCACCAACAGTGCCAGCACGAGGTTCGTCATCCGTTCAGGTATGTGTCTGCTGCTAATAAGCGCTGACATGTGTCTGCTGCTAATAAAGAGCGCTGACACAATATCCTCACATAGATAACAGACCTTGGCAGCACCGCTGTACAAAATCACCTCATCCTAGTCTATAAATAAAGAAATAATCTAGGATTATAAATCATTAAAAATTCGCCATACTAGTAGAAAACATCCTTACTTTTATATAATGGGTACGCAATATATCTTAATATCGAGATGGTTTTATTTATTTGCGATTTGGATTTGAATCAATAATAACACCTATTTATTTCATATTTTCAACTTTAGCCTTTAGACTTCAGCAGATGTAATGTTACCACCCCCACAAACATTGGCTAGAGAAGAAGGAAGTTTAACATGGCATTAAAACCCAAAAATCTAAAATGATTTCATCCTAAGGCGATGCACTACGTAGTAATTTAAAATCATGTGTTTTTGGTTGGAAAATTTGGTTGCCTGGAAATGTTTCAGATGCTTTAATTAAATACTGCGAGTAGAATACATCTTGGCCTTTGAAATAATCGAGTATTTTTTAGATAAGTCTTTTTATAAGCCCAGAAAAAAATAATGTATAAGGCCTATGAAAACTGCTTTAAAGTTCAAAATCTCCTACTGACGAACCCATTTTCGGTTATGATTTTATTGTATAATGTTTCAAATTAAGTTATTTATAAAATGATTGAAAAAAATTTAAATATTTTTGCCTGAACATCCACAAAATAAAATAAAAGGCACATTTTGGCAATGTTTTTTTCTTGCATAAATCAAGACAGGTGGATTGTGTTAAGCGGGAATTTAAGCCTAATCGCCATCTACGTAAGGTGTGTTATTGATAGCGGCTCGATTCAAAATATTACACGACGTATTGCATCGCCTTAAGTCCTTAAAATTACATACATCAACAATTCTAAAATCTATTAATTTCCAAAGTTTTTAAATTACAAAATCTAAATGTTTCTGTAATCATTAGTCCTTTCCGTGTTGCTCCTGTAGTATAGTAGTAGAGGGTGTGTGTCTGCATGAGAGTAAGTGTGTATGAGTGGGCGTAGGGTCTGGCTGGGGGAGGTTGGGATAACTTAGTTGATAAGTGGGTCAAATTTGGCATCGATTAGCTGTGTAAGGAAGGTAACAACTATATGTAACAATAAATATCACTGACAGCTGTCGAGTTTTTTCTGTGTCTTACTAGAAACTTATAAATAGAACAAAAAAAAACAGTGTTTTTAAACAAGTTTCAGTATACTGCAACATAATTTAGTGCACTACGTTATTTATTAATAATCATTTCGAAATCATCGTAAATATTCACCATTATTATAAAATTTATAAATCAATTTGTTTAATAATCAATTGTGCACAGTGTTCCCTACGTCTCGCTCTAACAAGTAACAGGATAAGGTATTCTCTCCCTCGCACTTACTGGATAACACTTGTGGACGCTCCCGCTACCTACTTGAGTTAATTACCTGTACATTGCGAGCAGGGTTGTCACTCATATTATTTTCTTATAAAAAAAAAAAATTTAAATTTAACTTTCGAAATGAATAATAATGAAGCAATTGCTTTCCTAAACAAAGCTAAGGAGGAGATTAATAGCATCCACAATGCCATTACCGATCCTGTCTTAAAAATAACAAAAGACCAAATGGCAAAAATACTCAGTAAACTTTCTAATCTATCTGGAACTATGCAAGACCTAGGAGTAACTGTTGGAGTTCTTGAAGGAAAAGTTATGACATTCGAAAAAATCATTGAAAAGAAAGTATTACCACATGAAACAACGCCAATTTGTGAGGTGCTCGCTGAGATAGAGGAACGCAAGACCCGCTCGAAGAACATAATTTTACTCAACGTCCCCGAGTGTAATTCGAACTCAACTACAGTGAGCGTCTTGGAGGATGGAAAAAAGGTATTAGCAGCTATTAGTGAAATTAATAGCGAGTTCAATCTAGAAGATGTGAAAATTTACAGGCTCGGAAGTAAAATTCCAAACAAAACCAGGCCAATTAAATTAGAATTTGATGAAGTCAAACAGGCGAAACTAATACTCTTTAACAAAACTACTCTGTCCAATGGAATTATAATCAAACCTGACAGGACACTACAACAAAGAAATCACTTAACTGACCTCTGGAAGGAATTAGAAGAGAGGAAAGAAAAGGGCGAAGTCGATTTACGAATCAAACATTTCAACGGAATTCCCAAAATCATCAAAACCCAAGCAAAAAACTAAAAAACAAACAGAACAGATTTTCTAGACTTACAGGATATTATCAAAATGTACGGGGAATGCGTACAAAATTGCACCAACTTAAAATTAACTCCCCAATCTTCTCACACGATATTCTGTTTTTAACTGAAACATGGTTAAATGCTGATATCAGCTCGTCAGAATTAGGCCTACATCAATATACCACATATCGTTCTGATCGAAATTCTATTACGAGCAAAAAGTCTAACGGAGGAGGTGTGATGCTGTGCGTATCCAAGAATATATCATCTACTAAATTACCGGTAAAACACAAAAGTGTTGAACAAATTTTTGTATTGCTCAATATACCTAATGGAAAAATTATTATTGGCTGTGTCTATATCCCACCTGCATCGGATTTGCAAACGTATAAAAATCACAATGAGGACATAGAAGTACTCAAATTCAAATATCCTAAAGCAAAATTCATTATTGCTGGTGATTATAACCTTCCTAACTGGACCAGCCAAGATGACAACGGACCTGCTACAAACCAAGCCGATTTACAGTGTGCTAAATGTAGTGAAATTCGTGATATGTCTTTATTTTTGGGACTAACTCAATCAAACAAGATTTTCAACTTTAACAATCGAATGTTGGATTTAGTGTTTTCAAGTGATTCGAAAATAGTGGTTGAGCTATCCGACGAATTATTATTACCATTAGATCAACACCACCCACCGTTGGACATTATCATAACAAATAGGCCTTTAACATCTTCAAAAAAAACAAGTGTCCCATCGTATAACTTTTCCAAAGCTGAATACCATCATATTACGGAGTACCTTGCCCAAACAGATTGGTCCTTTTTAGATGAGGAAAATAATATAAATGATCAATTAGAATACTTTTACTCGATTTTAAATACCTCTTTAGAACAATTTGTTCCCAAGGTTAGCTTTACATCATCTAATTATCCGAAATGGTTTACAAGGGAACTAACTAATTTAATTAATAAAAAAAAATGTATCCACAGAAAATATAAACATACCAGAAATTCTAACGATTATATAGCATTTACTAAACTACGAAAACAATGTAAAGAATTATCAATAAAGTGCTATAGTGACTATGTTAACGTAATTGAAAATGAGGTACATCATCACAATGTGAAAAAATTCTGGAATTTTACTAAATCTCAACGAAAAGACAACTGTGGATATCCTAATAGCATGTTCTTTAAAGAAAAATGTGCCGACAGTATTGAGGGTATAGTTAATCTTTTTGCTGACTCATTTAAAAGTGTCTACGACAAAGATATTCCCATCAAAGCAGTCTCCAGTACGTCAGTGGAAGAGTCATTAAACCTAAGTCAATGTTTCATAAAATTAGATTCCATAGAAAGAAGCATAAAAGCACTAGATAGTAATAAATCTGCTGGACCGGATGGTATTCCTCCCATATTTTTAATAACTTGCATTGATAGTTTGATATATCCCTTACATAAACTTTTTAACAAATCCTTAGCGTCTGGCTGTTTTCCGGCTCTGTGGAAAAAGAGTTATTTAACGCCCATTCATAAAAAAGGCGACAAAAGCGATATATCTAACTACAGACCTATTTGTATTATGTCTGCTTTACCCAAACTTTTCGAGTCATTAGTATTAGATACCATTGTAAAACCTATCAACAATATTATTGTTCCTAACCAACATGGCTTTATCAGAGGTCGATCTACCTTAAGTAATTTAACTATCTACAATAATTACATATCTGAATCGCTCAGTCTGAAACAACAAGTGGATTCTATATACACCGATTTCAGTAAAGCATTTGATAAGGTTCGACATCATATTCTTATATCCAAACTCCGACTGTTAGGCATCAAAGGTAGTTTATTGACATGGATTATTAGTTACCTCAGTAATAGAGTTCTTTGTGTCAGGATTAATTTTATAGAATCCTATGTATTCGAGGCCACAAGTGGTGTCCCGCAAGGGTCCCACCTTGGCCCAATATTATTCTTAATATTCATTAATGACATTGTAAACATATTTAAAGATGTACAAGTCCTACTTTTTGCAGATGATCTAAAATTGTTTAAAAGAATACGAAATATATATGATTGCCTAATTTTACAAGCTAATTTAGATAAATTTTTTAAATGGTGCGAACAAAATATGTTATTTTTGAACATTGAGAAATGTCAAGTAATACGATTTTCCAGAACTCATTCTCATATCTTACATGAATATAATTTAAATAATGTTAAATTAACACCAGTATCACAAATTCGTGACTTGGGAGTTATATTCGAATCAAACTTAACATTCACAGCGCATATAGATGATATAACTAATAAGGCTTTAAAGATTCTTGGCTTCCTTTGTAGAACCCTAACTGATTTTAAGTCCTTGGATTGCATGAAAACACTCTACATTTCACTAGTTAGAAGCCAAGTGGAATATAATTCACCTATTTGGTCTCCTTTCTATAAAGTACACTCTAACAAATTAGAACGGGTTCAACACAAATTTCTTAGGTACTTAAATTTCAAGCTTAAAATTCCAATAGAAAACATGAATTATGTAAATTTGATGAATGAACTTAATTTAATTACGCTGTCTGACAGAAGAACCATTTCAGACCTAATTTTATTATACAGAGTCATGAACAACCTTATTGACAGCCCTGCCATCGTTGCTGCTATTAAACTCTATGTACCGACAAGAAATACTAGACAAAATACAACATTCTTTTGCGACACATATAAAACCAACTATCAGTCAAACTCACTTACCAATAGGATGCATGATTTGGGCAACAAGTTTGGTGGTATTATAGATATATTCCATGATTCCCTTTATAATCTTAAATTCAAATTAAACCAACACTTTGTGGAATCATACAAATTATTGTAATAGATTTAACGATTAGATATGTTATTGTAATGTTTTATATTATATTTTGTTCTTTGTTATTGTTAAATATTATGTTGTTTAAAATGTTTCTTTACGCCATATTCTTCAAAAACTACTTGTATATTTTTTTAAAAATTCTTCACTTTTATAACTCTTAGTATAAATTCAAACTCGATAACTTATGTAAAACTTATTTATAATCTATGTAAAAGCCCCTATGGGCGTATAACAACAATAAATAAATAAATAAACTACACCGGGGTTAGTCCAAAGTAAGGAGAAACAAATTCAAACTGCAGTGCAATTAGGTGTATGAAACTTTTTTTAATTTTGAGTTTTTAGTTCAACTTTATGATGTTGATTGTCGGTTCAAGCAAAGCTAATTCAGCAGTATATAACATTTGTAAGAAACGAAAATCTTTAAAATATTTTCAGTTGATTGATTTTCATTCTTTAAAGGTGCGAGAAAATAATAAAAAAGAAGAAAAATTGTAATGCTGGTATGTTGATACTAGCACAAACCCGTGAATATTATAATTGAAGGATTTTTGAAGCTGAAAGAATTTATAAAATATTTTCTTATCAATTATAATGATGAACGATAATTAGTGGAGTACCTGGATATTCAGATCTGTTACCAAATACGGCTAAAGCCATTTTTCAATACGATTTCAGGGCGATACTGAGTTCATCTTTTTAAATTAATAAATTGTTAAGTAACAAAAATTAATCAATTAAAATTTACTTGCGCACGACGTGATTTGAACCCACAACCTTCGGATTGATATTCGAGAGCCTTAGCCCTCAACCACGGAGGCCGTCAGAATAAAATAATGTTGGTACCTTCTTTATCTCTTGTCTGATATGATTTAATACCTCTTACTGCTAATTAAAACTTCATAAAACTTAATTTAAATACGAAGATATGTTTCACATCACGCATACATTCACCGACAACGGTAATTAGTAACTATGCATAGTAAATAATTCGTCGAATTAGAGGAAAACTTACAGGAAAATGATTTGGGCCTTAGCAAGATTTTTCAGGTGTACTAAAACACTCTTAAAGGTACCTGAACCAAAAACAAGGTGCTAGAAAAATAATCAGAATGCAAGGATGCTTGAGAGGTACACATGGCACGATCAATTGAATCAAATACTTGTATAGGTCCATGTCAAGAACAGATGGCAGAATAGTATGAATGCGACAAAGTTGAATTTGTGAAGGCGGGTTTGGGTATAGCCGATCCCGGGAACCATTCATTGGATAACCACGCCTTAACCTGCAACTCTGTCACAGGTTAACCCAAGGTGTTCGCTACGTTTGTATACCAAGCAGGGGTGCCCGGGGGAGGTTTGTTCAGATTCGTCTGCCCGGATCGGGAGAGACCAGTTGTTTGGTTTTGAAATGAGAATATGCTTAGTTCCTACCGGAATGTCATTTATTCAGTTCCTACCTATCCTAACCATCACCTTACTGGAAAAGTATTTGAAATTTGAAACAATGGCAAGAGCAAAATAAAGTGCAAATTCTAGTGCATTTGTTTTTAAAACAGAAAAAGGATTATGGCTACCTTGGAAGCAAGCTGTTGGTGTTTTTTTCGTGTACACAATCTCGTTGAAAAGTGAGAAGAAGGAAGCATAATATCGTTTCAAGTACTGATTCGTTTTGTTGTAGCGATAATTATCTCGAGGTATCGCGGTTGAACTCACTATATTGTGATTGTGTTATGTGCTTTTACAGTGTTAAATGATTGGTCATCCAGGTTTTCATTTCTTCCATACATTGTTAATTCCTATCACCCAATTCTAGTAAACACCTATTCATTACGTATCATTTAAATTATGTATAGTCCACTTTCTTGTTCATCTGAAACTGTAATTTATAAGAAGTTTCGGAAGCAACACCAGTTAAGGAAGACTCTTTGACCTATATAGCCGGACTCTTTCGACCTAATGTCTTTCGCCGCTGTGGGAGGGATGAACTCATACGTCCCTCTTGGATACACTGATTCTCAAATTTCTTCTTCTTCCTTTATTTAAAAATCCTCGTCACACAACATCCCCTAAGATGTCATAGGCCCTGATAACAAAAATGGAATTAACGCACGTTCAGTAATCCCTTATTTCCCAACCTACGCGGCGTCATCCTCAATATAAATCAGTGTCCGTTATAAATTACACAAACAATAAATCATTTCTTCCATTCGCTGATAAATTGGAAAAGTCTTCCGTGAACTTACCTCTGCAAATAAATTATCACTCGTTTCAGAAATGTGAAATATTGGTGAGATTATATCTCGTCGAAACTTGTTCCACTGGTGCGCGTAGACCGGATTCGGTAGTCTTAATTAGAGCATTGGGAGAGTTGGAGGTAAAAAAGCGAAACCCATTTTATCGTTTCATGTCTCATCTAAATATAATACATCAATGATGACGGCTGATAAGTATAAATGAATGTATAATACCTAATCAGCAATATTTAAAAAGAAGTACCGTACCTATAAGATGGACGTCGTAGAAATAAAACCTAGTTTTAGTATACTGCAAGAATTTAGTATAATGCATCACGTAAAAAAAAATGTACATATATACAGGGTTTTCCAATAAGAGGTGTTATTTAGAATATCCCGTTATTTCGATAGATGTTACTTTTAAAGCTGTCATTTTGTTACATTTGACAAGTAGAAACTACGTCATTAATAAAAATGGAACAATACACGCTTCAACAACGCATTGAAATTATTGAAATTCACTTGAGTGAATCAAATGCAAATTATCTTGAGTGATGAGGCCCATTTTCACCTCGGTGGCTTCGTCAACAAGCAAAATTGAAGCATCTGGGGCTCGGAAAACCCAAGAGTTATTGTTGAAAAGCCTCTTTATCCTCAACGGGTGACTTATTTGTGCGGTTTATGGTCCGGCAGAGTAATTGGACTTTACTTTTTCGAAAATGAGGCTGGAGCAACAGTTACGGTGAATGGATCGCTATCGAGAGATGATTAATGATTTTTTATGGCTATAATTGAATGGTACTGATTTGGACAACGTTTAATTTCAACAAGACGGAGCTACGTGCCACACAAGCAATGAAACCATTGATCTTTTACGATTGAATATCAAAATAACACCTCTTATTGGAAAACCCTAAATATTATCAAGATACGAGTACAATACGTAATAAATTAAGGCTAATTGTTTGAAAAAAAAATTATGATAACTCCGTTGTATATTGAAAAATTGTAAAGCTGAGAGATTTCTTACTATCAGACTAAATACTACTCTGTTTTGGAAGACACTATGTAAAATACAAATGTAAAAACAACTGAATAAATAAATCATTAAAAAAATAAGTATACGGATCGTGTGTACGATTTATTTCAGTTCTAAGAGCTTAGTTAGTTCACCTCCTTTCATTTCCATCCAGTTATTGTGAATAACTAACAACATTTTCCTAAAAGTACGGACTTTCGTCAAGCGATTATAGGAAACATATTCTGACCGTGTTCGCAAATATTGCTAACTGACTATTGATGACGAATTCGGCTTTATCGATTGTCCATCGCTGGACGCCAGAAGACGCAATAATATTTTCATGATTTTTCTTTTCTTCCAATCCGTCTTTGTAATAGGCAATCTTACGTCACCCAAATCACCGGTATCAGATTGTGTAAAAATGAGACTATATTTCTACCTCAATAAAAATGTCAATTGATCGGAGTGATTCTATGTTCTATCCAGGAAAACATATTTTTCATTGGTGGTCTCTGTAGGATAGATTTCCCCAAAACTGATCCTACAAACAATAATACTGTTTGTCAAATCTCCTGTGGGCGTCCATTACTTCCTTTCTTTGTTCCTTTCTCTACAATATACGTCAGGTTTTTTGAGAAATTGTTTAATTTTAAGTAATGATTTATCTACCAGCCAACCTCTTAGGATGGGTTGTTTCACAGAATTTTAACAATTTATCAAATTAAAAGTTCATTTTCAAGTTCTGTGAAGGTTCTATTCAGGTTCTGTTATTATAATAATAATATTTGGATGATTTTTATAGCGTCATTTTTGTGCAAAATCACCTCAAGGGTGCTGTACAAGTATATAATACATTTCTACTATGTTATTACTAACTATATATATGGAGATAATATACAGTACAATACTTACCTGGTAGGTCACTTGAGATTAACACTTAATTAACATTAACTAATTGTTTACTAGCGAAATTTAGATACAAGTATTAGGACATAATTGGATATAACTGGACTTTATCTCATGAATGGTATATTTAATGTAAGGGTATGACAGCTTAAAAAGGTAAGTTCTTAGATTAGACCTGAATTCTGTTGGACTTGTTATGGATCTTAATTCTGGAGGGAGTTTATTCCAAGCCTTCGGCCCAGATACTCCGAAAGCGCGATCACAAAACTTAGTATTTGGCTTGCGCTTAAGTTCTATCAGTCTGCCTACAGCTGATGATGTTGCTGATCTAAGAGTTGACTGTCTCAGACCAGTGTTTTCCGGGATTCATAGTTCAGAGATGTAGGGTGGGGCCATTTCATTGATGGATTTAAACACCATCCAGCACAATTTGTACTGGATTCTTTCAGGGTACATGAGCCAGTGAAGGTTACAAAGGTGTTCTGAAATGTGCGAATATTTTGAAACCCGGTTATGAGCCGCGCTGTTGCATTAAATGCTGATTGAAGCTTGTCAATTTGATATTTTGGAAGGCTAGTAATCGAGAGGTGAGACTACGTAAGTGATGATAAGTAGTTTTGTTGCTTCTGTAGGAAGATTTTTTCGGACAGACTTGAGTTGTCTTAGGTGATAAAAACCGGTGCTTACAGTCCTATTTATTTGACTTTTAAACGAAAAGTCTGAATTTAAATTGATACCCAGAAGTTTGACTGTTGTTTTTGGAATGATATCGCTGCCGGAATTATAAATAGGTGAATCGTCTATGAAATGTTGACGTTTGTTTGTGGCCACTCAGAGAAACTCAGTCTAAGATGGGTTTAGCTTCAGCTTGTTTGAAGACATCCAACGAGTTATTGCTTCTAGACATTCAGATATACGGATCTTGAGGCTATTGATTTCGTTTGTAGCGCAGTAAAAATATACTTGCTGATCGTCAGCGTAGCAGTGAGACAAGAGACCGAATGACTCGATTATTTTGGCGACATCATTTGTAAAAAGGATGAAGAGAAGTGGACCCAAAACGGATCCCTGGGGTACCCCTGGAGAAAGTGTTGCGAAGTTGGACAATTTATTTCCAACCCTCACGGCTTGTAAGCGATTGGATAAATAGGATACCAGCCAATTTTTTTATGTCGGAATTCAAACCAAATGTTTCCTCTAATCTCCTAATGAGGAATTTATGATCAATCGTGTCAAAGGCTGCATTTATGTCTAGGAGTGAGATAAGTGATAACTTACCTGACTCTACGGCAATAGTTATGTCTGATAGCATACGAAGTAGTCCGGTATCAGTTGAGTGGAAATCTCTGTACGCAGATTGACGATTTGCGAATAATTTATTTGAATTCAAGTGACTGGTTATTTGTGCGGCAGCAATTTTCTCCAGGATTTTTGAAATGAATGGTAAGTGGTTGAAACGGGTCGATAATTATCTAATAAGTTATCGGCGTCTAGTTGAGTTTAGTGAATTTTTCAGTATTGGTGTAACTACAGCTGACTTGAGTTGTTCAGGAAAGTCACCCGTGCTCAGTGATTTATTAAAAACGTGAACTAGGAATGGAGCTAAAACATTATAACATTGTTTTAATAACCATGTCGGTATAGGATCAAGACTGCACTGCTTATTAGGCGAGCTTGAAATAATTTTTATTATATCATTACTAGTCAGTTATTTCATCAAACTAAAATAATGACAGAGCTTGAATAGTACCTTCACAGAACTTAAAAATCAACTTTGAAATTTGATGATATGATCAAATTCTATTAAACAACCCGTCCTTAAAGCAACACCATTGATAATATTTTTATTTATTTAATCAAAGATATCTATATAATTACAGTACTACCGCAGACTCCACAGACAGTCTAATTATACTCTCAGTATCGTCCTGACTCCTGGTGTAAGACCACCATTCAGAAATACAACATTGCTTGAAACGGCTTTTACCTCTTCCTCTTTCTCATTTCCTTCCCCTCATCACTATATTCAGCCTCACAACATACCCTAATTAGGCATGCCATAGTCTCAATAGGTCCAGACGGTTGGGAGCAGTTGGGACTCTTGTGTGGTTTGACGTATAAAATAAATTTTAAAAAGTACCTACTTTATCGCTTGTCTGAATTCTTCACACAATTATCCATTTTTGAAAATGACACTAGATTCAATGCAATTTTGAGTTCATTAAACGAAATTTTATGCAAGATGTTTTCATGCACACACAACCAAAATTAGAATTTTGGATTAAAAAGAAGGTAAGTACTTAATATTAAAATCAATTAAGGCTATGCCATACGTAGTAATGCAAAATCATGTGTTTTTGGGTTGAAAATTTGGTCGCCTAGAAATTTTTCAGATGCTTTAAATAAATACCGCGAGTATAATACATCTTGGCCTTTAAAATAATCGAGTATTTTTTACATAAGTCATTTTATAAACCCAGAAAAAAATAATTTATAAGGCCTATGAAAACTGCTTTAAAGTTCAAAATTTCCTACTTACAAACCCATTTTCGGTTACGGTTTTATTGTATAATGTGGCAAATTAAGTTATTTATAAAATGATCGGAAAACATTTAAATATTTATGCCTGAACATCCACAAAATAAAATAAAAGGCACTTTTTGGCCATGTTTTTTTCTTGCCTAAATCAAAACAGCTTGATGGTGTTAAGCGGGAATTTAAGCCTTATCGCCATCTACGTAAGGAGTGTTATTGATGGCGGCTCGATTCAAAATATTACACGACGTATAGCATCGCCTTAACCTTTTTTTCCGTCAGCCGTTTAAGTTCTACGCTTTCAAGTTTTCGCGACCAGAAAAAAAGATTTTTTCCAAGCGTCATCAATCTAACATACGAATTTCGGTTTTTGGTCACTCTGTGAGTGATTGTAACTCTTGTTAAATGAACTCAAATTTGTTTTGAATTTAAGTGTCGTTTTCGAAATTGGAACTGAATGTGTCAAAAATTCAAACAAGCGACAAAGATTTTAACAGAAAATATTTAGTTACTTTCAAAATTGGAACTTACGACGATAAAGTAGGTAACTACCTGTAAAATAATATTTTTAATCAGATTTTTTTTAAATTCTCTATTTCTTTTGTTTAAATTTTTAAAAGTTAATCTTGACAAGTAAACACATATTTCGTGATTTTTAAAGGGTATGCGCATTTTCCATTTCCAAGAAAAGGTTATTTAGTAACTAGATTAACTAACACAGTATCCCATGATTTTTCATTGGTCTGCGCTAGTGTAATAATCATTTTAGAATGATCTTACGTGATAAATATGTGCATACATATAAAAAATATATATATTTATCCCATATAAATAAAAATCGGACATGTTTATCTGAGACACTATCTAGATTACAAAAACTTCTTTGTAACTTAACAATCATTCAAAACGATAGCCGCCAAAATATGGTAAAAAAATTCTTACAAGTTATTATTATTAATTTTGAATTTAAAATGTGAGATCGACTAAAATGACGTATAATAATTATGTTTCAATGGCGGAGTGGTAAGAGGCTTTGTCCCGGTAAGAAAGAGATACTGGGTTCAATTCCCAGTTGAGACCGTAACGTTTTTATTTGTTTGTAACTTTTTCTGTTTATTGTTTCGTTTAGATTTATTAGTATTATCTTCTTTTATGATAAAGAATAGTATTTACCTGTTGTTCCAAAATTTCTTCGACGTCAACATTGTTACTCTGTCTCCTGGACAAGGGCTTGTGTTCCTGTATCGCCCTCCCAGGTCGCTCCACGATCTTCTCCAGGTGACTCTGGAACAAATAAAACCAAGAGTAAGTCATCATCATCAGACACTACCATATTAAAAGTGTGTATAATGAATTAACCTATATGTCCGTCCTGACACAAAGGAATACAATGAATGAACTAGTCAAGTGCAGGCAACAGTTATTCAATATTTCGTTTGCCCTGCTAAATAATTCATTTGTTGGTTGAACTGCCTAAAATTAACCGCGCTTTTAGCTTCTGGACAGTGCTTACATTAAACATACTAATTTCGGTTGTGACTCTGTCTGTAATTTCGGATTAATGAACTCTTCGGTTTGCTTCAAATATGAGTGTTATCATTTTAAAAATTTTCAAATGTTTGTTTGGAGAATTCAGACAAGCGATAAAAACCTATCCTGTACCTATATCGATTAACATCATTATCAAGCCTTGTGTACCGAAATAGCTGTAAAAGAACGTTAACTCAAATCCACGTAAGCATTAACATTGTAAATCCCCACGGGAAAAACTGTGATGGATGGGCAAAAAATATACTGAAAGATACGTTAAGAGTTTCCCTCGAAACATCATTAGGAAAAGGTATGTCAGTCTCCCGGCATTTAGAAATTGACAGTGGATGCTTTCTTAACTGTAAAACAAATACCACACTTACGTTATGAACAATTACATCTGAGTAAGTATTATTTATCTTCTTTAAAAGAGTCCACGTTCCGGTAAAAGAATACGTAATAAACTATAAACAGTATAAACAATATAGAATCTTTTATTTGCTTTTAACCCCTAGTGTGCCGAGAAATCCACGGTGGATTTTCTAGAAGCTCACCGCACTCACCTCGATTTTATGGAATTTTGAACCTTAAAAAATGCTCCCAGCATACTAAATATATTTTATTCACTTGGCAAGGAAATATATATAATATATCTGTAAAAAAGCGCGTCGTACAAAAGCGCGCGCTTACTCCACGTCAAATGTCACAATTCCGAACTGTATTTATTTACAGGAAAACCTCATATGATTAATTTTCCTTATGAACAGCGCTCATTTAGCTGGAAAATGTAATAAAACTCAACAAAATTTTTGTTTTTATTCATTTTTTTTTATAACATTAAGGAGAAAAAAAAACATTTCTCTGAAAATAAGTAACTATCCTGAAGAAACTATATAGGATATATAAACTACTAAATTTGTACTAGTATGGTGTACTTTAATATAATTTATACATCGAATAAACAATAATACTTTATTCCAAACATGCAAACACCTCAGCACAGCTCTCTCTATTTCTACAGATGTTTAGTGGGTAAGTACCTTCTTCTAAATTCTTACCTTGGCTCTGTGCTTATGTGTATATCCCTGTCTGTTTCCTTTTTTGTTTCTTCTTGTTTGTTCTACTTAACCTCCCTTTTTCAATTTGTGTACTGTTTCGTGTGTGAAACTTATAATTATGATATTTTTGTACTGTTTCGTATGTGAAACTTATAATTTTGAAATCAAAATACCAATGTAAAATTGTACCCATTAACTCCCATCTATTTAATAATAATAACATAGTATTTATATAGCGCAGTTTTGTGTTGTTTCACTTCAAGTGCGCTTAACTATAATGAACTTAAAAATAAAATCTCCTATTGTGTTCCTTTAAAAAAAAAATTAATAACACAATATGAAATAAAGAATAAACAGTTTGCACAAAAGCAGAGAATAAAATTTAACAATAACAGTGCTATTTTAGTAGAGGACAACAATAAAGACAATAACAGTGCACGAAAAATAAGAACTTTAAAATTAAAATATTATATAAAACAGGAAAGCATTCAAATATTATATAAAAGGTGGACATTAAACATAAAAGTACAATAAGGAGGAAACCGAAACCAAACAATTTCCGGAAACTTCAAAACCTGGCTTATTATAGTATATTGAAAAGAAGCTTAGATTCATGAGAATATAAATGATTTTCATATTATTAAATATGATTTTTTGAATAATTTTGTTTTTAAAACCCGTTTAAATTCAGCCAAATTTTGTATATTGGTAAGGGCTGGGGGAAGTTTATTCCAAATGAGTGGGCCAGCTACACGAAAAGAGCGATCATAGTAAACAGCTCGATTTGACCGAGAAAGTTCGATTAAACGATTGGTAACATCTAGATCTGCTGACCTCAGAGTAAGCTGTCTATCGCTTAGGTTTTGTCGGACACATAATTCCGATATATAGGCTGGCGCCATTCCCTGCAATGCTTTGAAGGTCATTAAGCAGATCTTGAACTCTATTCTTTCAGGGCATCGAAGCCAATGGATGATACTGTTCTCCTTATAAATGGGAATAATTGGACAGAAACATTTAAGAAAGCAGAAGACACACTAAACAGGATTAAAAAATGGCTAGACTACTATTCACTTACACTAAATGCTAATAAAACCAAATTCATCACTTTCAAAATAAAAAATACAAAAAACTCTGAAGAAAACCTTAACTTGAAAATTCATAGCCCGCATCACTTAAATGAGCATTGTAATTGTCCCTCATTAGAAAACGTTGACCATATAACGTATCTAGGTCTAAAAATAGATGGAAATTTAAAATGGACCAATCACATTAGCTATTTAGATAATAAAATTAAAAAACTAAGTTATTTTTTCAAAACTATCAGGAATGTGCTCATTCAAAAAGACTTAATCAAAATCTACATGGCTCTCTGCCAATCACTGTTAGAATACGGTATTATCGGATGGGGCAGTGCAAATAAAAACATACTAAATCCACTTATTAAATCTCAAAAAGCCATAATGAAAATTATCCTTAAAGTTCCTGTAAGAACTAGCACTAACGAAATCTTCACCAATCTTAACATCATGTCAATAAAACAACTATATTCTAAAACTATACTCATTTACATTCATAAGCACAAAACACAAGAAATAACAAACACGTACAATAGAAACACTAGATCTCATGATCAAAAACTTATCCAACAAATAATTACTAATACAACTTTTGGGCAAAAAAGCTTCTTATATCATAGTATTAAACTCTACAACAAAATACCACTCACACTCAAAAACCTCAACACTTTAACATTTAAATCTGAAATAAAAAGCTGGATACTTAACATAGGAAGATCTGAAATAGAAAATTTACTGAAATCAAACACAGACTAAAACAGAATCAACTGAACTATACCAAAAAACATTTCATATATATAACTATACCAAAAAACACTTCATATATATATATCAAAAAACATCTTACTTATTTTAAAATTATAAAAAAATATATATATATATATATTGCATGATATTTGTTCATAATTAAATTTATTTGTAACTTTGATGTAATATTAATTTTCTTATAATTAAATTATACATAATATGTAAATGAAATCCTCAGCACGGGAGATCCCAGTGAGGATATCATTATATCTATTTGTTACACAAAAAAAAAGAAAATAAAACACTTATTATTATATTATTAATGAAGACGATCCCTTAGAAGCGGGGCTATACGACAATGCTTAGATTCACCAAAAATCATTCTCGCCGCAGCATTGAAAACGGACTGGATTCTGTTGAATTGTTTTTTAGGTAGGCCAGCATATGCACTATTACAATAGTCCATACGCGAGACAACGAACGAATTTATGAGTGATTTTGCTCCATCAGAGGGAAGGCATCTCCTAATTGATTTTATCTGCCTTAGATAGAAAAAGCCAGCACTTACAGTTTTTGAAAGTTCCTCTCGTCCTACAATGAGTTTTGTAACTCATCGGGAATCGGGATTGCTCTAGCAAGAAATAAAAATAACTAAAAATAAAAAAATTCTATTGTCTATTGGTGTTAATTGCTTCATTAGGTTGACTTCTCGATAAATTCGTTTACTTCATTGCTACTTCATTATTACTATAGTTATCATGTCTGTATATTAGACTCGGAGTCGCAAAAACCGCACCAAATACAAAATCTTTTACAGAGTATTTTTAACTACAGTTATTCAAAGGTAGGGGCACTGTTATGTAATGATATATAAAATTACAAGCGTAATATTTAATATAAGTTAATCATTATATAAGAAATAACTGAATAATGTTTGTATGTAGCTTATATTACTATGTAGGAGTATCGCTTAGAAGCGATTACATTTATTTTTTTCATAAAAAAGTTGTGATAAAACAATTAGTCAATTTACTAGAAAGTAATTAAATTCTACACAAAAACCAGTTTGATTTTATAAAATCATTCAGCACACAAGATGCTATTGCTAATGTAACTTCATACATTGACTAATCATTAGATAAGGGTAAAAATGTGCAGGTACGAGATTCTGCTGAGAAAATTGAATAACATTGGTACTAAAAACAATGCATTAAATAGATTTCCAACTACTTCGCAAACTTTCCAAAAAAATCACACGCAAGTAGTAAAAATCAATCTGGTTAATAGTTATAAAGAAAAATCAAACTTTGGAATCCCACAAAGTACAGTGATCGGGTCAATTCTTTTCACCATATATGTTAAAGACATTTACATGGACAAATTACCTCATACGCCGATAATACAGTACTACTAATAACCGAAAAGCTTGGGATCCTTAAGTTAGAAGCTACTGAAGACATAAACACACTAAAGATTTTCTTCGACATAAACTTACTATCTCTAAGTGGTGAAAAAATATTTGTAGTTCCATTTGTAATACACACAAACTATACACTAGAGGTGAGGCGTATTTATCGTACCCAGTAAAAGTACCGGGTATTTTCATGCGATACTTTGTACTTGTGAAAAATCTCCAAAATACCTGGATCCAAAATACTCACAAGTATTTTATACCGCGACTAAATATTTTTAATCAGTACTTTTACCAGGTATTTTGGATAAGTATTTTTGATGGGTATTTTTAGTAGGTATTTTTGATGGGTCTTTTTAATAGGTACTTTTGATGGGTATTTTTGATGGGGTATTATTGATGTGGGGAATGAAAGGAGATAAAATGTGGGGAATTTTTCGACAGAGAATTTCGTAGTTACCCCCCGCCCCCATGGATTTGGAAAAATGATTATTAAAATAATGTCCCCACAAACAAAAATTCATATGTGATTATATGAATTTTTGTTTGTGGGGACATTATTTTCAGAGAACTTCTGTAACAACCCCTCCCCCATGGATTTGAAATATTTTGTGGGGAAGTACACATTTGAAATTTTTTGTAGGGAATTATTTCACAGAAATTCTCTAACAACCCCCCCCCCCATGGATTTCGAATAATTAATGGGGGAATAAAACTTACGTAGAAGAATTTGTCGGGAATATGTGGGCAGAATTCAGGACTTATTCTAAATCAATCCTCAGGTCGGTATTAAATACTTTTGAATATTTTGTCACCGGTATTTTTACCAGGTATTTCTTTGTAGCTGTACTCATTGTATCTAGTAACGAAAAGTACTCATAAGACCCACCTCTACTATACACCTAAAAACTATGACATTATCATACACACAAACTCCAACGGCTCGGAGGGCTTTGAAGCAGAGAATGGACGGTTATCTCGAGAGTATTTCCTCCTGGGGAAAAAATAATCTCTTCGAATTTAATGTTTCAAAGACCCAATCCTGTCTGATTACGTCTAAAAGGGATCCAAATGACAATCTAGTCTCCTTCAACGGAAGCAATCTTCCGAACAGGCCTTCCATTGATATGCTTGGTGTAACTATAAGTGACCAGCTCAGGTACGGGGGCTCCATTGAAGCCAGAGTAAAGTTGGCCTCTCAGAAGCTGGGCGTACTGTACAGGGCCCGCAGATACTTTAATAGTACACAACTGCTGACCCTGTACAAATCGCAAGTGCGCCCTACTCTCGAATTTGGTAGCCATCTCTGGTCCGGAGCCCCTAAATACCTGAAAAAAACCCTTGACTCTGTGCAAAAACGGGCGGTCCGTTTGATAGATTCCCCAATCTTAACAAGCGGACTGCAATCTTTAGAGCACAGGCGTCAGGTAGGTATGCTGTCCTTGTTCTATCGGTATTACAATGGAAGATGCTCTGAGGAACTAGCGTCATTGATCCCTTCGGCACCGGTGTATAGTCGGGATACACGCCAAACGCGCGCCCAACATTTGTACACGGTTGACATTTGTCACATGAGAACGGGTCGCTTCTACGATTCGTTCTTAAGTTCAACAGCTCGGCTGTGGAACGAACTGCCGGCCTCTGTGTTTCCTCCCTCCTACAACATGGGACTCTTCAAGACCCATGTTCACTCCTTCCTCTCCACAAAAAGACCCTCCACACAGCATCCCCAAAGATGACATAGGCCCTGAGGGAAATTATTTTCTTCAGGGCCTCCTGTGTGGAGTTATTATAAAATGTCAATTCCAAAACTCACAATAAAAAATATTGCATCTCAAAAGCGCACAGTATTAAAAACAACAAACTCAATCAAATATCTAAGAGTAATTATTTATAAAAATCTGGAAGGACCAAATATGCCGTGAAAACAATTTTTACTGAGGCAAAATGTTACAAATAAAAACAGACAATGGACTACACATGAACAAAATAAAAACTGCCATGTGATGCTTACTAAAAGAATAAAAACGTAGCTTTTTACGGTTTCAATCGTTGAATCGTTGACTTTACGTTTAACTCAATTAGATTGATGGATACGACCGCTCAACCAAATTGAGTCGTCTGTAGCGTCAGTTAACAAGTCGAATTTTTAATATTTATCGCCGTTCCAAGATGGCGCCACTTTCGTTCGCAGCTTGCATATGGATAGTTCCTGTTTATCAATATATGCCCCAAATTTTAATTTTCAAGTATCGCTTCTCGGCCTGTTGGCTAAGATCAAAGTGTAGTATCTGTTCTTATCAGCTTAATATCTGATAGTTCCCGCAATGCGGGACCAGTATATTAAACTGATTTTTGGAATGTGACGGGATGTTCGGGGCTTGCTCCACTCCTGTCGCGGGTTGGCCCGGCATTGCAGTGCCGCCGGGATCGGCCCATCTTAAAAATTTAAAACCTTTGCCGGGTGACGGGTGTTTCTCGGCCTCGGTAATCCGGTATAGGGTTAGACTTGCAAGGCTGCCCAACCTTTTTAACAGTTGGGCAAAATTGACGATTTAAAAGTCGCTGGCGGGCCACTGACTAGAGGTGAGTCGTACTAGCTCTTCTTGATACTCTGAACTAGAGGTGAGTCGTACTAGCTCTTCTTGGTACTCTGAACAATTGGTACAAGTATGAATAAATACCTAGTCCAAATACCTGTTCCCTAGTATTTCACTTGGTCATTACATGGGAGGGGATTGTTAGAGAATTTCTAAAAAAAAATTCCTACAAAAAATGTGATTCCCACAACGACTGTTCAAATCCATTATGGGGGGGGGGTTGCTAGAGGTTTTCAATTTCAATGGACTCTCCGAACGAACCGGTTTCGACGATTCTCATCTTACCTAACCTAATTAATTGATAAATGAGTCTTAGCACGGAAAACTTGCTACCTAAATAAGAGGCCCCAAGAAGTTAAATAAATTATTAAATGACTGTCATCCCATACAACGAAAGCGAATTTTCATTTTATAATGAAAATTAGAATGTAAAATTTAAATTTCCCAGATGCAGATTGCCTTTTATAGTAATTAAGGTGAAACAAAAGGACGACACAGTGCTACTAATAAACATGGACGGAAATAAACAACATGGCCAACACAGATACATCAATGAACTAAAAGAAGTGGTTTGACATAAATTTACTACTTAACACTATGTTTAAAAAAAAATTATTATATACAATTCTGCATAAAAAACAAGGAACACTAAAGAAAAATAAATTATAATATACTCTAAGCAAATACACAAAAACATATCTGCAATATCTTGTGTTTAGTGATAGAAAGCCAAACAGAAATAAAATACCTATACATTACAGTAGACAAATTAATGGATAAAATCGTCCACACACATTAACGTACTCAAAGACAGAGTGAGGAAACTAAGATACATCATAGATTCAAAAAAATAATAATTAAAAAATAATTCCACTTAAATCATATAGGTACATATTCGTCAGAACTTCTGTTTAAAGAATTTAAAGTCAGAAAACTAAATGCATTATTTTTATATCACGTAATTTTACAAATTTACAAAGAAAATAGTCTAAATAAAACTGCACCTTTTAAAATAATAGAAAACCCAGATAAACATCAACTCTCACAACTCGAAAAAGTAATTAAAAAAACAGTGAAATTCAACTATAAATATCTTGGAGTGAATTTTTTTTAATACATTATCAGAAAGTATTAGAAATAACAATAAACATTTTAAATACCACCTTAAAAATACACTGAAAATATAAACAGAATACTCGTAGTAAAAATAACGAACGTAATATTACACCCCCACATACACAAGCCAAGCTTTATTATGGTGGTGCATCTCAACAACAAAGATTTTAAATGCCAACAAAGAACACAGTAAAAATATTTTTTTATAAAGCCCTAATATTTTATTTCTAGGTGGCGCCACTTTCGTTCACAGTTCGCACAAGATAGCTTCCAATTTTCGAAAGCCAGAAATAATACATTAGCCGTGCATAATTATGTGCACTAGGTAGGAAGCGCCCGGCCGGACCTTGTCTCCGGCGATGCTTTTGTACTCTTGCTAAAACCTTTTTTAACTGGTGGACGCATACTGTTGGAATTTATTGACAATACCAGTCGAGATCGCGCTGATCGCGATCTACTAAATTCAGTATCATATCCTTTCTCGCTTACTCACCTACATAAGAAGAGTGTTTCCCTAATATTCAAAGATTAGGGAAACACTCTTCTTACGTAAGCGAATAACGAGATGCCTATACATATGCCCCGCCCTCGGTATGAATACGCGAGACGCGAGACGCGCAAGACTAGCAAGACGCGTAAGACGTCCAATACTCGCAAGACGTGCAATACTCGCAAGACGTCCAATACTTGCAAGACTCGCAAGACGTGCAATACTCGCAAGACGTACAATACTCGCAAGACTCGCAAGACGTGCAATACTCGCAAGACGCGCAAGACTCGCAAGACGCGTAATACTTAAGAACAAATACTAAGTACGAAAGTCTCTTTGAAATATCTGTTCCAAACATCTGTTCTAGTAAATACGCTTCACCTCTACTCTGAACAATTGGTTTATAAAATACCTACTGAAAATACCCATCAAAAATACCTATCAAAAATACCTACTGAAAATACCCATCAAAAATACCTACTAAAAATACCCATCAAAAATACCTATTAAAAATACTTGTCAAAAATACCTACCAAAAATACCTGGTAAAAGTACCTATTAAAAATATTTAGTCACGGTATAAAATACTCATGAGTATTTTGGAACCAGGTATTTTATAGATTTTTCACAAGTACAAAGTATCGCATGGAAATACCCGGTACTTTTACTGGGTACGATAAATACGCCTCACCTCTACCACTGACTACTGACGGTTCTTATTTTTGTAACTGTTATATACAGACTTGGTGGTACTGTGAGGATTTCAATAATTATAACATATTGAAATTTTATTGTCGTTTATTGAAATAATAAAATATAATATAACGACACTGCAATTTTGTTCAAGGCACAATCATGGGAAAAGGTATTCAAAAACACAGAAACAGGGATGACTGTAGTAAATAAATGGCTACAAAATAATCTACTAGCACTGAACATTTCAAAAACAAAATATCTAACTTTTAGCAAAACAAAGGCTGGTCAACCACATAGCCAACCACAACTACATCTTAACCCCTGTACCAATATTTCGTCAAATAACACATGCTGTACTTGTGACAAAATTGTTTATGCAGACAATATTAAATATCTAGGTTTAACTGTAGACCATAAACTAAAATGGGATCTCCATATTAATATATTATCAAAAAAATACGAAAATTATCATACATCTTTAAAACAATACGAAACATCATGTCATTAAATCAACTAAAAAATATATATTTCGCACTCTGTCAAAGTATTTTAACGTATGGAATATCAGTTTGGGGAGGAGCAGCAGATACTTACCTCAATTCTCTTAAAATAAATCACAAAACAATAATTAGAATTATGTTTAAAAAACCTTACCAACATCCGACGGAACAGCTAATGATCAAAAACAAATTACTAGACGTAAATAAACTATTCATAAGGAAGATCATTTAAAAAAACTGTATCAAAACTTCACATCTCCACATACCTCACTCGCAAAACACAAGAGCAAAAATTAATAAGCACTTTCAAGTTCCCCATATCAAATCAACTTTTGCAAAAAAACACGAATCTTACCTAGCACCACACATTTTCAATACCTTCCTAACACAAACAAAAACTTACGTCACCCCAAATAATTTGAATTGGCTGTTCAAAAGATTTGTATTATGGCTGAATGAAAAGGAAAGAACAGATATTCAAAATATTCTAAATAAATAACATTTCATACAATTTCTCACGAAATTATATAATATTCAAATAAAACAAATGCGAGAAACTGCAATTTTGCAATACTAATTATCATGTAACCGCTATATCTATATTCAATTGTCACAAAATTTAATTTAAAAAGTATGTATGTAAATATTTAATATACCACCACATAATTGTATCTTTTTGTCTTTTTACATACATATATATATTTTTTATTTTTTTAAATACATACATTTCTTTTGGAACAAATATAATATGTGATTTACCCGCCTCGGAACAGACTTTGTCTAGTGAGGCAGGTAAAAGAAAAGAAAACAATGTATACAACCATGAAATTAAATAAACGCCCGGGTTGCCGGCACTGAAACTGAAAAAACTGAAATAGCATCTACTGCCAAATAACGAAACAACATTTTATGTAACAAAAATCTAAATCAATACAATGAATGTGATTTCTGAAATTGTTCTTTTGTTTTAAGAATTCTCCTATGTTAGGAGTCAGTTCAGATGTTGACAGTAGCAACAAATCAGACAAATGTTGCTCAGTGAGATGTGCGGTATTTATTTAAAAAAAAATTAAGATTAGGAAAAAACTTTTCACAAACATACGTTGATCCAAAACTACTTAAAAATTGAAACGCCAGTCTTCCTTTGGCACCAATTCCCAGAAATCTTCAAATTCTTTTGAAGAAGTTTGTGAATTACTTTTTCTGCAAAAAGGTTTTTCAGTGCAGAGTGATTTTGCAGTTCAGTGAGTTCCAACTGGATATTGGCAGAGTAACTAATTATTTCAGTCAAACTGATTGTGAAAGAATTAAAAAAAAAATTGTTCATTTTGTTTTGTACTTTCAAAGTCCTGGAATCTGCTTTCAAGCGACTGTAATAAGCTTGTAATTTTAGCTTCGTACTTAGTAAAGTTTATGGTGGCAATATTGAGCTTCTCTTTTAAATCTTTGAGTATGGGAAAAAGGTCAATATTTTCGTTGGCTAAATATAGTCAGAAGGGCCTTGTAATTTGAATTTAAATTATTGAGATAATTGGTGATGTCAACAAGAAATGCAAGATAAATAAACCAGTACTTATTCTTGAGTAAATCACTTTCCAAAGGTAACGCCCCTTTTTCTTAAAAATTCCAACACCTGCTCTCTCAAGATGAAGAAATGTTTTAACATGTTACCCCTTGAAAGCCATCGCACAGCGCAATACAGTTGTAACTCTCCAAATTCGCTGATTTCTTCTTCAAATAAAACTCTGAATTGACGTCTGTGAAGAGCTTTTGAATGTATGTAATTTATGCAGCGTAGGTACTACCGGCTCCATTATATCATTCAACTGTATGTCCTTTGCACACAACGCCTCCTGGTGGATGATCCAATTATACGAAAAAAAATTCGATTCAAGTAATTTTCAAATTAGCGGGTATTTTAAAAATGGTTCACGCGGGCCGCTTGTAATTCTTTCACGGGCCACAATATGGCCCGCGGGCCTGGGGTTGGGCAGCCTTGGGTTAGAGGTAGGTCCTGTGAGTACTTTTTAGAGGTGGGTCCTATGAGTACTTTTCGTTACTGGGTACAATGAGTACAGGTACAGAAAAATACCGGTGACGAAATACTCGAAAGATCGATTCGGAATAAGTAATTTCTAAACTACACTCACATAAATTCTACCCACATATTCCCCACGAATTTTCTACGTAAGCTTGATTCCCCCATTAATTATTCGTAATCCATAGGGGTCGAATTTCTATGATACGTAATTCCCCACAAAAAAATTTCATACATGTAAAATATGATTTAAGATTTTCACGGCCAAAAGTATTTTTGTTATTTGTTTTTGGGGTGTTATGCCGTGTTGCGCTAACTCCTTCTTTAGCCAACGTTTCGGACAGCATTGCAGTGTCCATCATCAGGGCAGATGTGTTATTTGAGGTTGTGTTAAAAATGTGAGCTTATGTATGAGGTTGTGATACCGTGTTGCCAGCTCCAACCCTCTGAGCTAACATTAACGTATCATTTTTTAATTTAAAGTGGTTTTCTTCGTTTAGCTCTGGTGTAGCCGTCAATTACCGGATACCAAGAACTATTGAGCTTAGCTCCATCGTCTCTGTTAATGTTTACGGGATTTTTATGAATTTCAATGGCCTCCGTAATCAGCCGTGCTCTATAAGTTTTGGGTCTCCCCAGGATTTCAGGAACAAATCCAAAGTAATGCCCGGTGTCAATCAAATGCTCGGCAATTGCCGATTTGTCAGGGTGGCCGAGTTTACAAGCTCTGAAGTGTTCTGAAATCCTTTTGGAGATAGTCCGCTCTGTCTGGCCTACATATACCTTGTCACATCCGGAACAGCTGAGTTTATACACTCCATCTGTTTCCAGAGGAAACTTAGTCTTTGCAGACCTCAGTAAGTCCTGTATCTTTGTTGTTGTTCCGAAGACAGTCTTGATATTTTCCTTTCTCAATAGCCTGGCAATTCTGTCTGTCACATTGTGCACATAAGGCAGGAAAGCACAGCCTTTCGACTCTTGTTCAATTCTGTCTTCGTTTGGTGCAGATTTGGCTCTTATGATTTGCCTTGTCTGACTTGCTGGGTAGCCGTTACGCTCCAGTGCATCGGTCAGCTTCGTAAGTTCCGCTCCGATTTTATGTTCTTCACATATTCTGGTCGCTCGGGTCACCAATGTATGGATAAGTCCTCTCTTCTGCGCTGGGTGGTGGTGCGAATCAGCGTGTAAGTACCGATTCGTATGGGTTGGTTTCCTATATACAGTATGCCCTAGGCTACCATCGCTTTTTTGCATCACCTCCACATCTAGAAAAGGCAGGATTTTATCTTCGTTTTCCAGTTCCATTGTGAATTTAATTTTGCTGTGGAGAGAATTAAGATGTTCCAGGAATTCATTTAGTTTCTCCGTTCCATGAGGCCAAATGGCGAAGACATCGTCGACGTAGCGCCACCATACTTTAGGGACAGCCGAAGCTGTGTCGAGTGCCACTTCTTCAAACTTCTCCATAAAAAAGTTGGCTAGTACTGGCGATAACGGACTGCCCATCGCAACTCCCTCCAATTGCTCAAATAGTTCACCCTGAAACGCAAAGTATCCCGTTTTGAGGCAGTGTTCAAAAAGTTTGCAAATGTCTTCCTCATATATCTCCCTGAGCATTGTCATGGAGTCTTCTAGAGGCACATTTGTGAAAAGTGACACGACGTCAAAGCTGACCAGAATATCTCCTTCCTCAGTCTTAACTTTCTTGAGCTTACTAATCAGATCTGTTGAATCCTTAATCCACGATTCGGTTTTTCCAGTTTTCATCTGCAGTAATCTCGAGAGGTATTGGGAAAGTTTGTATGTAGGAGCACCAATAGCGCTGACAATCGGTCTCATTGGGATTTCCTTTTTATGTATTTTTGGGAGACCGTACAGGGCAGGAGTTCTAGAGGCTTTTACAAAAAGCTTAGACCAATCCTCTTTCCTGATGCTAGAAGCTTTCACTAGTTCCCTTGTCTTTATATCAATCTTGTTGGTGGGGTTGTTTTTAATCTTCTTATAGGTGCCTGAATCGCACAAGAGGTCTTCCATCTTCTTTGTGTAGTCTGCCGTATTAATCACGACAGTGGCATTTCCTTTATCGGCTGGCAGAACCAAGATTTCCTCATTGGCGCGTAATTCTTTTAGGGCCGCAAACTCTCCTTTCGTGATATTGGGGCGGGGTATTTCAGCCCTTTTCAAAATATGGCAAGTCTCTTGCCGGATGTCCTCAGCTAGGGAGATATATGAGGAAGACATTTGCAAACTTTTTGAACACTGCCTCAAAACGGGATACTTTGCGTTTCAGGGTGAACTATTTGAGCAATTGGAGGGAGTTGCGATGGGCAGTCCGTTATCGCCAGTACTAGCCAACTTTTTTATGGAGAAGTTTGAAGAAGTGGCACTCGACACAGCTTCGGCTGTCCCTAAAGTATGGTGGCGCTACGTCGACGATGTCTTCGCCATTTGGCCTCATGGAACGGAGAAACTAAATGAATTCCTGGAACATCTTAATTCTCTCCACAGCAAAATTAAATTCACAATGGAACTGGAAAACGAAGATAAAATCCTGCCTTTTCTAGATGTGGAGGTGATGCAAAAAAGCGATGGTAGCCTAGGGCATACTGTATATAGGAAACCAACCCATACGAATCGGTACTTACACGCTGATTCGCACCACCACCCAGCGCAGAAGAGAGGACTTATCCATACATTGGTGACCCGAGCGACCAGAATATGTGAAGAACATAAAATCGGAGCGGAACTTACGAAGCTGACCGATGCACTGGAGCGTAACGGCTACCCAGCAAGTCAGACAAGGCAAATCATAAGAGCCAAATCTGCACCAAACGAAGACAGAATTGAACAAGAGTCGAAAGGCTGTGCTTTCCTGCCTTATGTGCACAATGTGACAGACAGAATTGCCAGGCTATTGAGAAAGGAAAATATCAAGACTGTCTTCGGAACAACAACAAAGATACAGGACTTACTGAGGTCTGCAAAGACTAAGTTTCCTCTGGAAACAGATGGAGTGTATAAACTCAGCTGTTCCGGATGTGACAAGGTATATGTAGGCCAGACAGAGCGGACTATCTCCAAAAGGATTTCAGAACACTTCAGAGCTTGTAAACTCGGCCACCCTGACAAATCGGCAATTGCCGAGCATTTGATTGACACCGGTCATTACTTTGGATTTGTTCCTGAAATCCTGGGGAGACCCAAAACTTATAGAGCACGGCTGATTACGGAGGCCATTGAAATTCATAAAAATCCCGTAAACATTAACAGAGACGATGGAGCTAAGCTCAATAGTTCTTGGTATCCGGTAATTGACGGCTACACCAGAGCTAAACGAAGAAAACCACTTTAAATTAAAAAATGATACCTTAATGTTAGCTCAGAGGGTTGGAGCTGGCAACACGGTATCACAACCTCATACATAAGCTCACATTTTTAACACAACCTCAAATAACACATCTGCCCTGATGATGGACACTGCAATGCTGTCCGAAACGTTGGCTAAAGAAGGAGTTAGCGCAACACGGCATAACACCCCAAAAACAAATAACAAAAATTCATACATGTACTTCCCCACAAAATATTTAAAATCCATGGGGGGGAGGGGGTGTTACAGAACTTCTGTGAATAAATTTTCCCCACAAACAAAAATTCATATGTGATTCCCCACAATAATTTTTCAAGATCCATGGGGGAAGGGTAGCTACGGAATTCACTGTCGAAAAATTCCCCACATTTAATGAAAGTAATAAATACTCAGTCCCAGTATAAAATACTTGTAAGTCCCAGTATAAAAATATTTTGGAACCAGGTATTTTGGAGATTAGTCACAAGTACAAAGTAAGTAACTCTTTTGTTATTACTGAACACCTGTCTCGTTCTGAATGATGTAACAGAAGATGATAGCTGAAACTACGCTACGTAAGAGCAAGTCCCAGGTTATGTCGATCGACTTATATTCTAAATCCTACATCACTGGTTATAATGCTCCGGCTTCCAATGTAGGATAGCATCTCTACTCATTATATTGCAATATAACACAGGTGGAACCGATTTCTCAAAAAATGAAAAATATATTTTATGGAATAAACCAGTTCCAAAAATAACGGGTTCCTCAACGAATAATATAGACAGTTCCAGCGACAGTAAAAGAAAAATAACCAGTTCCTTATATACTGAACAGGAATATTGACAATCTCTACTGACATATTTCAGATATCACCAAAAAGTCGATGAAAAGAAAAAGGATTGGAGTGGAAAAAAAACGAAATTTTTTGAGATGGTCGATATTCCTTTCACGGTTACCAAGAACCAGTTAGTTTGCTGTCACTGGGACCGTCGATAATATTTCCCCGAGGAACCGGTTATTTTTTGGAAAACATATTTATATTTATAAAATTTAAAAAAGTGACAATATTTTTTATTCATAACCGTAAATATTTCAACAGTATTGCATTGTTTATTTATTTCTAATTTCACGCCCGGCTGGGCTTTTACATATTATTTTTTTTTTATTTATAACAAAGAAATTAAAATAGAAGACAAAATAAAACACAACCTCTATGTCAAAAACGAAAGAAAGTGGAAAATAGACACTCCACCAAGCAAGATGGAAAAATATAATACTAGTAAAATTACAAAACATTAGTAATATAAACAGAGCTACGTAGTTTCTATAGTTAAATTATATTCAATTTGATGTTCTTCTTTCTGAAATAAATTGGGTAATGAATTATAAAATTTCTAAAATGAACCGGTTGCAAAAATAATGCGGATCGATTCAGTCACCGGGAAGAACAAAGTCACCGGGTCAGGAATATCAATCATCGTTACTTTTGCGCAATACTCATAATTAGGTAGACGTAGTACTCATTTTTTCTCGACCCTCCCTGGTATTCTGGTATTCTGGTAGGTGGTAGGGTACGTTAAGGCGAAGCTTAATGCTAAATCACTATTTTGATTATTCTTTATTACGAATTGGTGTACATTATGAATAACAAAAAATATGATTTAGATAAATTGAAGGTTTTCCTATCGTTTCGCTTGAGTAGAATACAAATAAAAAAATAAATGACTCATTAAAAATATAAATTTTTTTCAATAGAAATGTAAAAACGCATAAAGGAAACAACTTTTAAAAAATACAATATTATATCTAAGATTATCTGTGACAGTTTCACTTGATTAACTTTTTTGCTTTCTTATAAAATTATTTACAAAATAAATTAAAACCAGTTTTGTGCTTGAAATCGATCGTTTCTGGACTCCGTTTGTCAAACGATTTTAATGCCTATTACCTACAATATTAGGTATACCAAGAATATACACATTTTTGGCTTGTAGCTTCCTCTTAAGCTCGCGCGGACTCTAACGTCGTATGCTTCCGAGGGAAGCGTGAGTAGAACTAATTTTTCTTTACGTTATACTAGCTTTACTTATTATCAGCTGCTGAAACGTATGAAATTCGCTGCTGCGTTACAGCTTTACAATTTCCTGGATATGTCATACCCTACCAGGTATGCGGAGGGTTAAAAAATTCTCAACAATTCCTTATTTAGTTTTTCGTTTTTATAAAGAGTGACAAACATTCCCGGTTTACGAAAAACCTGATAATATTGGTTTACAATCTCCTGCTACCATCACAGTAAGCGGAAAATATTGTTTGAATCGTGAATCATGATAGATATTGACTACACAGTACACACATCAATGATGATGGTGGACTTGGCAGCTGAGGAACTTAACTCCCGACGCCAGGGTCACGGTTCATGCCGATACATTCACTATAAAAAATTGGTGCTTGTTCTACAATAGTATACTTTCATATAATGTTTTTGCTTTTAATTGGAATTGGTTAACCTTTTCACGTCCCTAAAAATAAAAATGCCTAATGTTCGCTCATGTGATACCTCAAAAGACAATTTGGGAAAAAAATCCTCTTTTTTAAAGTAATTTCCCAATAGGGCTGGCATCAGACAAGTTGACCCTTTGAAGTAAAAATGATTTTGAAGTAGGTTTCAATTTTTGATGATACAATGATTTTTTTTAAATAATGTAATTACATAAATGGTTTTGTAATGGTTCGTTAATTTATCGCAGTGTACCGGGCGAACCATAGATAATAGAAACCGACGGAGACATGTCATGGAATCGTGCCGACTGTCACCAAGCTACGAATAAAATACTTGGACTATCAATGCGGCTATACTGAAAGTTATGAGTTTTTCGTGTAGGCAGAAACAAAGGCGGGGCGCCGCTTTGCGTAGATGCGATTTGCAGTACCAAAGGTGAACGACGAAGTTGACGACACTGTGAAACTTGCGTACCGGAAGAAGAGCCACCATTTAAAGTAAATCAAATTTAATAAGTAGTAAAAATTATTCAAACCACTGTCACATAAATATTTTGTGACAAGTGCAGTTCTTGCCTAATTGGGGTTATTTTGTCTATGGTGTTTTTTTGAAGTTTGGCAATATTTATTGAGGAAGGAAAGACAGTTTTGTTGATGGTCACTTCCTTCCCGGTCTGCTTGGCCAGCGGTTCGGCGGATCCAGTCACTCGCCATTTTAAGGTGTTTTAATCTGAGTTAATCATGTGATTAGAAGTTATTCTTTTCTTTTAAAAAGGCGCGGGGTGTTTTTCCTATCACGAATAGTTCGTGTAGGTTATTATTTTTAGTGGAGTTGATGGAACTCCGCTTTTTATTGAGTGTTGGCCGGTGGTCATATTTGTAGTACTCGTGTTTCGGATTTGAAACCGCAAATGGATTGGTCCTAGCTGTGGCTAGAAGTTGATGGCTGAGTATCCCCGCGTCGCGAAGGAACGGATTGCTGTTCCCGAAGTCTGTAAGACGAGTCTGGTTGGTTGCCACGTGCTGCAGACTTGATGATCCTACCGGCGCAAGTTGAAGGAGTTGCGTCCTCCTGTTTCCACTAAGTGAAGGATGTCCTGGTTCCGTAAGACGAGTCTGGATGGTTGCCACGTGCTGCAGACTTGATGATCCTACCGGCGCAAGTTGAAGGAGTTGCGTCCTCCCGTCTCCAATAAGTGAAGGATGTCGTGGCTTCCGTCACGGGTCCGTTCCCCTCTACTGGAGTCAAGTTTTCGTTCGCCACCCGTTGTTATTCCTTCGTTCCTCGGCCACGTAGAGTTAGCTTAGTTTGGTTCAGGAGTCCATCTGGTATGTGCCTACTTTTATTCCTATGTTTTCATTGGTATTTTTTGTATTCCCTTGTTGTAACTTTTGATGGTTTCAATATAATTTCTATTAAGTATTTACTCTTATTATTTCTGATTTCCCACCTTACTTGACAGAAAATTAACCCCACAATCATGAGACTGAGATCTTTGCTCTACCGTATTTGTACCCTATAATTGATCCTGTAGATCTCATTATTACATGTAAACTTTGGAATGTTCCTACTTTACATCTACACCGTTACACCACAAATTGACTGCTTTCTACCAAAATATAAAAATTATTCAAACCAAAAAGTGACTGCTTTCTACCAAAATATAAAAACTATTCAAACCACAAAGTGACTGCTTTCTACCAACATATAAAAATTATTCAAACCACAAAGTGACTGCTTTCTACCAACATATAAAAATTATTCAAACCACAAATTGACTTTTTTCTACCAAAATATAAAAACTATTCAAACCACAAAGTGACTGCTTTCTACCAACATATAAAAATTATTCAAACCACAAAGTGACTGCTTTCTACCAACATATAAAAATTATTCAAACCACAAAGTGACTGCTTTCTACCAAAATATAAAAATTATTCAAACCACAAAGTGACTGCTTTCTACCAAAATATAAAAATTATTCAAACCACAAAGTGACTGCTTTCTACCAAAATATAAAAATTATTCAAACCACAAAGTTTTAAAACAACAAAAAATTATAAATAAATAAAAAAAACATTCAGTGCATTTTTAAATCCATTATCAATCTGTCACTATGCCATATTTAAAAAAAATTATTTTAGTTTATTTGGAAATTAATTAGTCATATATTTTATATGCATATTTTATTTAAATAATTAAATTTAACATGTTTGCATCAGTAAAGATTCCATATTTTCCCCTCTTTTCACGATGGCAGGTTTGTCTTTTGTTTTATGACCACTCGAAATGGGGTATTCAGAATATAAATGCCTTGAGCGATGGAGATTTCCGGGCATTAAGTTCTGGATTCGACGGCGCTCAGTCTAAAAATCATTCCTCTAATTCCACATAGAAGCATATATACTGCTTACTATGGTGTAAAGCTAACGAATCCACCTATAAATCATTGTGTATCCCATATTTAATGTTTTTTAAGACTGAAAATTTTGCGGGAATTTCCAAATAAATTCGAAAAAATCGTCTGCCTAAATTTAGGCAGCCATCGCTCAAGGTCTAGAGTCTAGAATCTAGAGCGATAAATATGGGTAGCAATCGTTCGATTGCATGATGACGTGAATACTGTTTCCATCTTACTTATAAAGATTCCCTAATACGCTACTGTAGCGCTGGTATAGCTCAGGTTAAAATATTTACTCATAATAATAGGTAAGCAAGATTTTTTTAGACTGGCACCACTTTGTTCCAATCCTCAAAAACAGGGTCATTTTTGCATTACGCGTTTAGTTGCTTACTTCACTTTTCTTCAGATGACATTTGCGATGTAATTGACCAGGTCTGCGTTGATTTCCTTCGGAATTTGACCAATTTGATAATGCGTTCCGTATTTGCTTTGGTAAATCGATATTTTGATTCAAAATATTACTCTGAAAGTGCTTCCAATGTGTATTACTCTATTATCCTGGGGTCGGACTGTTTAAATTCTTTCAGCCATTAATACTACGGTATTACTCTACTTTATAACTAACTAATTAACTAACCATCACGCCGTTTCCCCGCAGGGGTAGGCAGAGAGGACGGACCGCCAAACAACTCGGTCTTGGCATACACTACTTTATAATAATGATAATAATAATAATTATTTATTCCAGGATGTAGGGAGGTGAGTGCAATCCCAAACATCCCATGGAGAGTATAAGTACATATAATATTTACATCATAGGTATTTTATAAATAATGGTAAATATGAAACTAAAAAATAAGAAAATAAAGAAATAGATTAAAAAAAAGAATTAAAATGAGATCAAAGCAAAGAAGCACAGGGATCCATCGGATCTAAGATTGTGGGAGCAAGTATCTTTCTCCGATGGTCTTCATTGCTCGATTCTGAAGTCAGACGGGATTCTATGATGAGAATATTTCTGGAATGGTATATCCTTCCCCTCAGTCCTGCATATCCTGGTTCTCAATAGAGCTATAAATCCTGGAACTCGCCCTTCTGTAAACATTGAGAAGGCACTGCAATGCCTGGGAAGTCTGAACATCAATCGGTATGCGTTAAATCTACTAACCTGTTCTTATCTGGTATAGTCATTTGTTATTAGTCGATTATGAAAATGAATTAGTTGTAAAATGTAAAAACCGTAGGGTTCAACCGTTCGTGTTTTCTTGTTTCTAAATTATTGCATTCAGAGTTCCGTAACAGTTCCTCCGTAGATTCCTGAAGCCAATATGTTAAATGGTGTTCTTGTGAAGATACTGAAGTTTACAGAATAATAATATCTTGTTCTTGGAAGCATCTACAAACAAGACGAAGACCGGAGTGGAGTAATTATTATGTTCTAAGAAACCTACTATACCGCAGTCTACAGTTGAACTAATCCACCCAATAAACTATTCTAGAGTTAGTAGAGAATTACTATACATCGGAATTAAATGCATATTATGAATATACGCGTGTGAATCATAATGAGAATGATCGTCCGATATTTGAGGAACCGAGTATTTTTGAATCGGTTAATTTTTAAACCGGTTCCTTTTGGAGTTTTTATCATAAAAAACGAGATTTGGGTGTAGATGGTTGTCTTCAAATGATTCAATGAGCTTAATTTTTATGTCGAAGTGAACTTTTGTTATTTCAGACGGTAATGATTTATTTATTTATTACACGCCCTAGTGGGCTTTTCTTTAAAAAAAAATACAAGCATTTTGTATCAGAGTAAACACTTAAAAAATAATACAATAAAGAAAAATGTAAACATAATGGCAAAAATGAATCCTCACGCATATAATTGAGTTTAAAAGATTCAACAAAACAAAATAGTAGAAGCGGAGAAATTATATGGGTATGATGACAAATAAGCGGCATTTTCGATAAAACCGCTATCGCCGTACTAACTTGTCATTTGATTCACAGATCACCACACTATCACCACAGTAAGCTGAGTACGTTGCTTGTGTCGTGATGGAGGACTTAGCCAACAGAGGAATTGAACTCACGACGTCTGGGTGGGACCCAGCCGCGATTCCAACTTGGCCACTGACCGGACTAATGCAATGACCATAGGCCTAGTCGAATCAGCTTGTGGTTCTATTCTTAAAGTGGACTGTAATCTATAATTATAAATTTTCAAATTGACTCAAAACAGTTAACAGTTAGAACAAATCAACACTTCTTGCGAATCGATACTGTACCTGAGACACACGGGTGGTAATCACTGCACAAGTTTCCGTAATACATTCGATATTATGCATAATAAAGGAACATGTTCACTGTACCGGTTTTCATAACAGACTGAATGTATAAATAATAATAACAATACTTAAAAGTGTTTTATTATCTTCCTTCTTTTGTAACAAATAGAGATAATGATATCATCACTGGATTCTCATGTCTCATCTCCATGCTGAGGATTTGATTTACATACGAGTATTATTAAAATTTGGTAGTGTGTATGATATAAAATAGTTATGAATATAAAAAAAAGTATTTTTTCTGAAATATATGTTGCAAATGTAACTGATGTAGGTACTCCACACTGTCAGACAGGGACAGGTAATTGGGTAACAGGTTGGGTGGGGGAATGCAGAAACATTTGTTAGAAGGAGTACATAATTGCGTCATACGCTATAGATGAACAATGATGTTGGCTACACTGTGCGCGCGGTTCTACACTAATACTGGTTCATGAAAAAACATTCAATTTATTATACTTACAAACTAAACCATGTACCCCTACAACGAGTAGAAACAATAAGAGATCTTGGAGTAATACTAGACTAGCAGTTAAAAACCCGCTCCGCGGGTTTTTGCTGCTAGGCCCTGCGGGCGGCACT
Source organism: Hesperophylax magnus (assembly GCA_026573805.1). Taxonomy (NCBI): domain Eukaryota; kingdom Metazoa; phylum Arthropoda; class Insecta; order Trichoptera; family Limnephilidae; genus Hesperophylax; species Hesperophylax magnus. The sequence goes on from JAIUSX010000019.1 coordinate 12,543,374, forward strand.
TCGTTGGGCTTCGCCCAGTTTGAGTGATACTAACAGTTACATTTAATAGGTAGATATTAGATCAATGGGTAGATATATAATAGAAAGACATTCTGAACCATTAAACACCCCTCACCCCAACATAAATCTCGTCAATGAGAAAAATGTTTCCTCTTCCATACCACCGAAATGATTTAATTTTTAAATCGAAATTAAATTGCAAAATTTTTATATTTAATTCGAAAATAAAAAAAAATATCAATATATTACAATATTACATATAACTTTGGTAAAATAATATACTCTTACCAAAAGACTGTCAAACTAATTACATATTTTTTTAAATATATTAAGAATTATTTTATTGGGATAAGTCCTAAAAATCTACATATTTGGGTGAAATAATATTACGCTCTTACCTAACGATTGTCAAAGTAAATACACCAAAACTCTCTTAATTCTTAGGCTGGAAAACCTTACAGGTGGGATAAATTGAGTCAAAAAACAAAACTTTTTAAGCAAGTACAATTTATTATACTTTTATTTTTTACAATCTACAACATAATATTATACACTTTCATTAGGAAAAAATCTCTTTATAAACAATATTATCCGTATACCAATCAGTCAGAATTTGTATAAATAACGATGACTGCGCTCAAACTGTCCATGAGAAAATACTGGTTCAGGAAGTAACAGTCCACCCCGTTCAAAAGTTTGTCCTTGAGATTTATTGATGGTCAAGCTAATTTGACTGGAAACTGTTTCCTGCACATATTGAATTATATTGTAACATCCGACAAAGTGTTTTAAATTCTAGGAATGAAATGTACTGTACCTTTTCTGTTCCCCGTAATGATTTTGGCTTGAATTAAGTTACAGCTGAAATTTTTATAGCACCGCTTTTGTGAGATATCACCTCAGGGGCGCTTTCCGTTGAAGTGCATCCTCATTGATTGCATAAACATGACTATTTTTAGGGCACAATATGGTACGTTGACTCATCACTAAGGCATCAGGAGTTGTATGTGTCTCACTGTATATATAGTGAACAATATCTTGACAAATATTTACATTGGTAATAAACACAGATGACTCTAATGTTCCTTCTACAGAAGGAAGTTTGCCATCTTCCAAGTCCAAAAGCCATTTAGAAAATATATTTTCAATTTCTAAAGCTCTGACATTTTGTTTTTAATTGAAAAGTTTTCAAATGGTACCAAAGTATGCTGCTTTTTATGCAAGCGGCAATTAATTATCCTCGTGAAGTACGTCGACACACTGGAAGGATCTGACGAAAGTCTCCGCCTAAAACAATAACTTTGTTACCAAAGACAGAATCACTTCCCATGATATCACGTATAGTACGCTCAATTACTTCTAAAGCTACACCTGGGGCCATCGGTGCTTCATCCCATATTATAATATCTGCTTCCGTTATAATTTTCCGATTCTTTGATGTGACCTTACATGTTGTATTGTCCTGTAAATTGAGGGGTAAATTAAAAGCAGTATGATAAAACTCTTTTACCTTTTCGTCTTAGAGTGTGAATTAAAGTTTAGTAAAGGTATGTTTTCCCTGTTTCGCCTGGGCCATCAATGAAGAAACATTCATTGTCATCATTTTCATGTGAAAAAACTTATTCAAAATAGAATTATATGCTTGAAGTTGTACGTCATTGAGTTTGGCAGCCATCAATTCACCTAAAGTGTTTTCAGAAATTACATTAAAATCAGATACTTGTCCAAAACTGCAACTTTCATCAGGTTCATGTAAGCCCTGCATTCTGCAAGATGAATTCTCCTTCATAAGAATATCCTGTATGTTTAAAAGACAAAGATTAATTAATAGCTGTTTCTTCAGCAACACCACGATGAAAAAAATCTTCAGCCGAAGATCGAAGGGATACATTGTATTAAAATTAAAACAAATAGATGCCTAAGAATTTTAGGCATCAAATACAATGAAGCCTCCGTCATGCACTGCGTCCATTCTCGTATGTCATCAATGATGTTGCCGCTTCCCCGCTGTCGCCTCGTCCACTTTTTACCAGCTGAAAAGACATAGTTATTTGGTACATCTTGATACAGAATAGAGCGTCCCTCAATATCTTTAAGATTTAATTGGAACCACGCTGTTAAAGAGGTGTTCCTTGTAGATGCTTCCCTAAGAGCCTGTTCCTCCCGCCCCTCTACAAAATAAACAGATTGGCTGTCGGGTAAATGTAAAGCCAGAAGTAAAATTGAGTGAGATTGATCATGTATAGATAAGTGAGAACATCTCTAAAAACCCAGTATAAATAAATAAATACTATCCAAAGAGGAACAAATTTCAACATTAATATGAGCATCATATTTTTTGCTAAGGAATGCATTATATGGAACAACAAATCGATTGTCGATACGTATATCCCGAACAACGTGATTTTCAGAAAAATTATCACGTATCCTGTACTCTGGGTAGCCTGCGGAATTATTATCAGTAGCATCTTTAAATGATTTGGGGAATTTTTTAGAGCACTTACCGTCTACCATGCAGACTGACCTTGGATTAAGTACGCCACATGGTCCATGATGTTATTTTTTTAAATAATATGGTACAAAGCCGTTCTTCGGATGGGGTAGTTCTGCAGATACGGCATTACTGTATACAACTTATCTTGGCTGCAAAGTGTAAACACACCATGTAGATGAGAGAGTCCTCTTTTTTGCTGTTCAATTGTATACACCCAACAAATTACCTTTCCAAAAACATGTTTCTCAGTCATATCATGAATAAATTCCTTGACTTTTAGATGGAAAACCTTGGCTACTATATCAGGCCTGTCCGCGGCCGATTGATAATGTTCCAATTCGGTTGGTATTTCTGGCCATTTGGGATTGCATGTAAAAGTTATGACGACGACAGGACGACCAAATTTACGTACCATTGCCATTGAAACTTGATAAAGTTCATTCACATGGCGTGGTCCACCAGTAAATGAAGATGGAAGAATGACTATATTACCTGCACATACTCCTCTATCAGTGGCTAAATTTCTTACATGGTTTTGCAAACCTTGATAGCATTCCACTCTGAGGTGTCGTTGGTTTTTCCTAATGTAATCTAGGCGACCAGATTGGTAAATAATGTAAGCATGAATTAAATACTGTTGAAAAAGTTTACCCGCACAATGGATTGGATTAAATATGTTTCTTCGCACTGCTAATTTACTTGCATAAAACTACATAGCAGTTACAGTATGACATTGAGCAGTACAGAAATCAGCATGATGCTGAAAACCTGGGGTCCAACCACATTCACCTGATGGAAATAGTAGTGGGAAAACCATAGGATCTAAATGCTTTGATAAAGTTGCTATCCTTTGAGGTCCTTCAACATTTTTAGGTTAAACAGCGATATCTATACCCGATGACAAATTCCCGTCTGTCTGCTACGTAAACCATGGCGATATCGTGAGAACTGGTTGGAGCATTGTACCTCTGATGAACGTGTAAATAATAGACGTATATCTCTCACCTGCCCACCCTCAGCCGCAATGCGTATTTCTTCTTCCTCGACAGCTTCTTTTAGTTCAATCATCAATTATTCGCATTATATTTTTAGCAATCGGCATAACATGGATGACTCATACGCACTCTAACAGCCTCATCAGGATCGTATAGATAAAGCTGAGCATAGGAAGGTATTTTACCTGCAACTTGTATACTTCTGGAAGTCAGATGATAAACCTAACCAATTTTTTTTAAACAATATGGACCATTACCTGGGATATTAGCTATTTGCGCTCCAAATGATGCAAATCTATTAGCACTGTTTACATCTAGTAGCATTTGTATTGACAAACAAAATTCCTAAAGTTTTTAGATTGACTACAATCTCCTGTAAATCATTCGTTAAGTGCTGGAGGATAAGCTAAAATTTGTGGTATATGGCAGTTCGATCGCTCGGTAAATTTCCCTCTTATTCGAACATTCCGAAATTTGACCAATTCTGGTAAAATATTGTCCACATACCTTTTAGCCATAGTAATTAAATTGAAATAATAATCTGAAAACAAAATATTTCTTTTTAGCGATTCACAGCGATAGTTTTTAAAAGAAATATCTACGGTTTCACGTCAATAATAATTCTGTAATTATCACATATTAAACATGACAGCTGATGACAGCGAATGGGGTCGGTGTTGTAATATCAAAAAATAATTAATTACGTATTTAAGTATCGAGTGGAACTGGTTATTTTTGCAGCCGGCTTCATAATATATAATTATAAATGGTGGATTTATAATTATAAATTATATTTATTATTCATATTTATAATTAAATATTTGTATATATATATCTCACTTTAAAAAATCACACTGACATTGTACATTGCTTGACACTAACTGGCTATAGAAGCTTTTTACATTGATTGGAAATCGATATACGCTGGCAACACTGAACAATGTGTCTTTCGCGTGAATAATGATAAACTTCAAATTTCAATACGTAATTGTGGATAATTTTTACTGTAATGTAATTAATCCAATGGATTGTGAACTTTCTAAAACATATTTTCTTTGATATTATCCAAAAATTATATGATCAGAAGAGATGCTTTTGAAGAAATCTGGTGATCCTATTTTAGTATGAAATCGGGTCTTAATTTTCAAGTTAGCGGAATTTAACCGAAACAGACAATTTAAATTTGACCAATCAGAGGGCCTACATCGTCCAGACGCTGGAGTATTAATACTATCAGATTCTAAAATGTTATTTAGGGATCATATTGAAAATATTCTAAAAAAAGCTTATAAGCAATTGGGTTTCATTATTCGCATTACAAAGCCTTTTACGGTAGCACACACCCTAATTCTGTTATATATGTCATATGTACGGTCACAACTAGAATTCGCCTCAGTAATTAGGAATCCCCAATATCAAACATATATTGATCGCATTGAAAATATTCAGAACAAATTTATGAAACACCCATCGTATCGTTTTAGTGACCATCGATTTGTCCCTGTCACTTTATATAAACGCAGAAAAATCTCTGCTGCATTATTCTTAAACAAAATCGTGAACTGCCTTGTTGATTCATCATATCTGTTAGAAAGGATTGCATTTCGTTGCCCCAAGCAAAACACCAGATCGAACGATTTATTTAGAATACCACATTGTAAATCCAGATACGCGCAAAACTCTGTAATAGTACGTATCTGTGAAACTCACAATGCCTTACGAGATGTAGACATTTTCAACCATAACTTAATATCATATAAAATTCAGCTTAATAAATTAATAAATTAAAATACTTTTATTTTATTCGATTTTTTTGTTGTGAAAATTACATTATTATCACCCGTAGTGAATAGTATAGCTATGCGAAAAGTTGTATTTTTACTTTTTGTTTTTAATTTTATGTATTTCTTTATTATGTTTATTTTTTTTGCCATTTAATATGTTGTGTAGGTAAAAAATACTAAATCAACATTTAACTCAATGAAACTTAATTGGTCTAGAACATATGAATGTTTATTGTTATAATTTTTTAATGTACGACTGTTTGCTTCCTAAATAAAAAGAAATAAAAAAATGTTCATCTCCTTTATTATTTTTATATATTCTTGTATGAGTCCTTTGATATTTTTGTTAGTTTTCCCTTCAAAAAAAAGTCATTAATCATTAAATTTGCCATAATTCCGAAGTTCATTTACCAAGAATAAAATAATAAACGTATCTTCCACATTACACCTCCGATCTATCATAAAATACAATTTCATATATTATTTTGAAGGTCGACCAAGGAAAATTATTTGATCTCCGAGAATTACTGGAGAGGAGAAATTTTACATGGAATTTTAAGTTTAAAATGATAACGAAACCACGTTTTATCTGCTGTTTATTTTAGCTGATTGAAAATGATCTTACTTTATCAAATATTGTCGAAAAATTTAGCAAAATCTTAAATTAATAACGTAAGTATGGCAGATTTACGCTTCAAATTTTTGAAAAGCTGTTGAAATTTTTAACAATTATAATTCCAATGGAATTTATTTACACTACTATACACTTTACATTGATGTTTTTGTGCAAAATCACCTCAAAGGCGCTGTACAAATATGTAATACATTTCTACGATGATCTATGTTGTTGCTAACTATATATGCAGATAATATACAGTACCATACGTACCTGGTAGGTCACTTGAGATTAACTCTGTTTATTAGAGAAATTTAGATACGGTTCACACGCACAGGACATAATTGAACTTATTTATGTCCAGTATTTATTTTAATAATATATTTAAATTTTCGAATATTTACAGACTCCGGTTATGAGCCGTGCTGCTTCATTAAACACTGATTGAAGTTTCTCAATTTGATATTTTGGTTGGCTGGCATAAATGCCGTTGCAGTAATCGAGACGTGAGACTACGTAAGAGTTGTGAAGTAGTTTTAACTAACTAACCATCACGCTGTTTCCCCGAAGGTGTAGGCAGAGATGACGGACCGCCAAACAACTGGGTTTTAGCACACACTTCTTGCCTTATTCACATTCATACATCGTCTCATGCATACTCTTCTATTATTCTGGCTCTTGACATGGACCGACTCAAGTATTTGATTTATTTGATCGTGCCATGTCTTCCTCAGGCGTCCCCGATTTCTTCTATCATTCTCATTACACTTCTTTCTTCGTTCATTTGCTCTACATGCTCAAACCATCTGAGCGTCCCTTTCTTAATCCTACTCATTACGCTTACATCAGCTTTGTATTCTCTGCAGATGTCCACATTTTTCACACGATCATACATGGTTTTACCACAAATACGCCTCAGGGATCTCGTGTTTACAGCATTTAATCTGCTTTCATCCTTCCTTTGTCAGTTCCATACCTCACTGCCGTACATCCAGGGTAGGTACCAGCACTTCTATAGCTTCCCTTCTTTGGACAAGTTTTTGTTAACGCCAACTGCGTTCAGTCCTCCATTAATGGAGTTACCTGCATTTACCCTTCTTTTAATATCTCTGTCAGCCTTCCCATCTCTCGTAAACATAGTTGAGATCGCGTTTGGGTCCCACCCAGGCGTGGTGTGTTCAATTCCTCGGCTGGCTAAGTCCTCCATCACACCACAAGCAACATTTTCAGCTTACTGTGGTGGTAGTAGGAGATTTTCAAATATTGTCACGTTATTCGTAACCCGAGAATGTTTGTCTTTCTTTTTTAAAAAGTAAGTAAAAGTAATATCGGTTGAATTATTTATTTATTAACGCCCTACTAGGATTTACGTGACGATTATAAATTAAAATCAAAAAGCAGTATAAAATAAATATAAAAATATGTAAATAATAAAATAAAATAAACTGGTTAAGTTATTATTAGTTTTTTTTTTTTTGCTTCCGATTTTGTTGTCCGGGTTAAATCTTCCCCATAGGAAAAACTAAACCCTTTCACTCACTTTTCCACAAATGATCAGCTAGTCAATCAACACTATGCAAGTGCATTATATAAGTAAAATAAATACAAAACAATACAAAAACAACAACACGTCAAGTCACCAGAGATCAAATGGGAAAAAAAAATTCACCGACTCCAGATATTATCATATCAGAGGGTTCGGCTCGGTAGAACTTCTAACAGGGCCTATAAATCCTACTGATCCCTCAACATAAATATTTAAAAAATCTTTCGTTATCCTACATGTATTCAAAATGACCGACTTTTGCATCTTTATATATAAATTTTTTGATAGATCTAATACGCCTAAATTTTTAATGAGAGAGCTAGGTATAATGCCAGTAGCCGAAATAACGAATGGTAATATTTTTATAGTCTGAGAATGCCAAATTCTTTTTATTTCGTTTCCTAAATCTGTGTATTTTCTTATTTTTTCATTAACAGATTTTGAATGTTTCAGAAATTTGGAATAGCGACATCAATGATATAAGTTATTTTTTTAATTGTGTCATGTAAAACTATATCGGGTCTATTATGACTAATCGTTCGGTCTGTTAGTATAGTTTTATCATAATATATTTTATAAAATTCGTTTTCTTAAAATGAATTTGGTTCGTTTTTTTGTTGTTTGTTTTTGGGGTGTTATGCCGTGTTGCGCTAACTCCTTCTTTAGCCGACGTTTCGGACAGCGTTGCAGTGTCCATCATCAGGGCAAATCCGGTAGATCCGAAGATGTTCGTATTCATAATATAGTACTATATTACGGCAGTCAATCAAGTTATGTTTAATTACCAAATTTTGGTGAATTATTTCTAAAACTTGATTGTGCCTAAATGTATACTCGGACGGTGCTAATATAGAACATCCCGATATAATATGTTCTATAGTTTCCGGAAAAGCCAAACATTTTCTACACAAATCATCAATTTGATTTGTATCTTTGATTATATGCTTTCTATAATTTTTAGTATTAATGACTCTATCCTGAATGGCAAGCATAAATCCTTCTATTTCTGCGCTCAACTCTCCAATACTCAACCATTTGTTTGACGAAAATTTGTCAACATACGTTTGGTTGAGATAATTGAAGTGTTTTGCGTGTAAAATTTTATTTGACCAGGAATTATTAAGTTATTATTATTAATAGGCCTCAGCACGGGCAAGCCACCCAGTGAGGCCTACATTATTGGAAAACTTAAAATTTAAAAAATATTGTAACAAATAAATAAATAAATTATCACACTAACTTTAAAAATACTTTGAAATTTACATATACGAGTAATAAAAAAAAAACTAAAAAAGATGTTTTTAACACAATACAATAAATATTGATTACTCGTTATTTACGTTAGCTAAAAAGTGCTGAACTAATTTGGCTATGAATTTGTCAAGATTTAACTCAAACATATCAGCGATATCTATAAGCTAATTGCCCAGTCTATGTATTTTTTCCATAATAGAATTGAACATGACTGGTTACTGTTGTGGATGCAGTGACAACAAATTTAAAGCATCAGGGCAGTCAAATATTGAATAAATAATTTTATACAATAAAATTAGATCAAATATTTTGCCACATTCAGATAATTTTCTATTTGAATTGTGAAAACGGCACTTAAATTAAAAACTAATTTGAGTTCATTGAACAAAATTTTACGCAGGACTAACGCACGTTTTATTATATTTATTGCAGTGATAATTCAGTCAATTGATGGACTTGTTCCGCAATAATTTAATCATCCTTGAATACCGTTAATGTCAAACTTCTTATATTATTCCGACGGGCACGTCTGGCCGGTGTGAATTGATTAGATTCTGGTAACAATATCTGTCTTATTCTCCTGCGGTGACGTCACATCTCAGAGGTTAACTTTATCTCCCCCCCCCCTCCCTCCACAGTACCACCCTTACCTCCTTTCCGTTTTAATCTCCAGCCCCCAAATATAAGCCGCGTGGGCGAGGCATGATTGTAGTTAGGGTCATCAAAGATGTTGAAAAATTAACCAAAGTTATTATGGTGATTAATTTTCGAGTTATTATGCCGTGTTGCGCTTCCTCGTTCTTATGCCAACCTTTCGGACAACGTTACAGTATCCATTGCCAAGGGCCCTACTCTGTATCTTTCGGGTTAACAAACCAGTAAATTCATGGTTTAACTTTTCCTTGCCGGTGCTCTCAACTGAGTGAACATCGTCTCTAAATAATAAAATATCTCTGTATAAATATACTAAACACAAGGTTCAAATTTTTTGGTATTCCTAAGCAATAAATTTAAGTATTGTATTAAGTAATTACAATACATAAATATGTACCGAGTGTATAGGACCGGAAGACGAGGATTTTTTTTAACACTGTAAGGTAAGGGTTAATACGGGTTTGTGACGTGGCTAAACCGACGTCAGGAAAGTTTCGAAAGATACAGAGCAGGCCCCCAGGACGGATGTGTAGATTCTAGGCCATCCGGACAAATCGGCATCTGGATAAATGGCACTTAATTAAAACCAGCCATTACTTTTCATTTATTACGGATATTCTGGGAAGACCCAAAACGCATCGAGTATGCCTAGTTGAAATCCACAAAAACCACATAAATATTAATATAGACGACGGGCTATGCTTAATAGTGCTTGGTATCCGGTACTTGACGGCTACACCAAAACCAAACGACTAAAACCACATTTATTTAATAAGAGCAATGCTGTATCACTTCTACTCACCTAAAAAACATACTTTACCACAAAAAATATTTCGTTTTTATAGCAGAAACTTATGCACATAAATGTAATTTTCACAAAGTTATTTCACTTTATTGAATCATAACATTTTGGTAGTCGTTGTGATAATGACTTAAAAGTGAGTCAGATCATGTCAAGAATACGAATTATAAACGAGTTTGTCGAGAAGGTTCATTAATGGGGATGAAGTAATTAGTGTGTACTACTGGGCGATACTGAAAATGTTAGATTATCTCAGTTCAGAATAAACACGTTGCTTGAAATGGGATTAAAAGTGTTCGGTGAAGAGCCAGCCATTTTCCAACCATCTTCTTCCTTATCTCCCCACTCCCTTCTGCCCCACAACTTACCCCAACTTGGAGACTCCATAAACAGGGGCTGGTCAGTTGGGAGTTATTACAAGTTATTCGAAGTACGACTTTATTAAAGTAGAGATATAATTATTTATTTAAATAAAAAATATTTCCGCTGCTGCATTGTGGCAGCCCTATTTATAACGTTTTCTCCCTGATTTCCAACACCCACCGTCAATCTATCCCTTTACCTGTGGAAACTTTCCACGGGATTCTTTCACAGATCTGTGAAAGCTTTATTCATAAAATATGACATAGATTTCGCTAGATGCGACCGATGTCAGAAAATAACCACCTACATTAAACCACTTATAGTACGTAGAACAAATGAAGCCCTTGCTTTTAGTCTCCAATAATATAGCTCCGTTATTTAGGCTCCTTCTGAACAAAACTATATCCTAGAAATAGAAAAGTATAAAAAAGGTTTATGCGTTACCTATATATGAGAGAATATACACACTATCCAAGCTAATAGAAAAGTATAAAAAAGGTTTATGCGTTACCTATATATGAGAGAATATACACACTATCCATTTATGTATCCATTCTTGCACTTATAGTGTTATGTTTGCTTAACAATTATACTCGTGGGAGATCCCATGCACTTTTTTAAACTCCGAAAGCGAGGACTACCTACTGCCTTTGAGAACTCGCCAATCAAAAGAGCGAATCAACTACTTAAGGGGAAGCTACAAGCCAAAAATGTGTATATTCTTGGTATACCTTATATCGAAGGTAATAGGCATTAAAATCGCTTGACTAAGGGAGTCTAGAAACGTTCGATTTCAAGCAAAAAACTGGTTTTTATTTATTTTGTAAATAATTTTATAAGAAAGCAAAAAAATTAATCAAATGAAACTGTCACAGATAATCTTAGCTATAATACTGTATTTTTCAAAGTTATTTCCTTTATGCGTTCATACGTTTCTAGTGAAAAATATTTTTTTTAGTAGGTGGCATTTACATTTTTTATTGAGTAATTTGTATTCTACTCATCCTTCGATAGGAAAACCTTAAATTTATCTAAAATATATGTTTGTGTATTCATAATATACAGAAATTCGTTGTAAAGATTAATCAAAATAGTGATTTGGCATTAAGCTTCGCCTTAATGATTCTGCATTGACCATCGATGTTTTCAACGTCGCTTATAGACATTTCAGCAACTATCTTTTGGCGTATGTCACAAAATAGTAAAACAGCCCCATGACCTTTTGTACGTAAATTTACCTCAAATTTGTGATCATTTTTGTAATATATTGGCGCATAATTGTTTGGTGGAGAACATGAATAAATAAATAATACACACAAAAAATGCCGTTAACGTAGATTTGAATGATAATTAATGTCGCCACTTTCCTTTAAAAATAACACCCCTGAACCCGGGCACCCCTCCTAAACCACCAAACGTAGCAAACCACTTGGCGTGACCTACGGCAAGGGTGTTGGTTATCCAATAAATGGTTCCCGGGCGGCGGCACCCATACTTGCCTCCCAAATTGAAATGATTGTTGATATGATATTATAAGTGATACGTAATATAGAATTTGACTCATAATTTTATGACATACTGATTTAAATGTCTCCACAGTTGAGAGATGTAACATTTTATCTAGCATAGTTTATTTTATAAATGTTGACTTGACGGCCTCCGTGGTCGAGGGGTAAAGCTCTCGACTAAATCGAAGGTCACGGGTTCAAATCCCGGCGCGCGCAACTAAATTTTATTTGATTAATTTATGTTATTTCCAGTACGTTTCCTACACTCTGCACGTCCCAGAGTGGACGATACTCTCATTATCGCCCTGATATAAGACCACCATTCAGAATTGAAACGTTGTTTGAAATGGCTTAACCCATCTTCCTCTCCCCCATCTCCTAACCATCTCCACATTCTTCAGCCACATTCCCTAATTCAACGTACTCTAATTAGGATGCCATAGTCTCCCTGGCTCCAGACGGATCGGAGCAGTTGGGACTATTATTTTAATGAAAGTTACAATTAAATTATGTATATTTAAAATGTTATTTATTATTATTTTTTTGGTAAACTAATGTTTAAGACAAGATTTTTTATGCATAGCACAAAGGGTAACAATTATTTATAAGCAATAATTATTAGCCTTTAGTTTACCAAAAAAATAATAATTAATATTTGACAAGTTCTAGTATTCTCACCAAAAAAATGTAGAAAATTTGACTTGACGCCATCTAGTGAGAGAGTTAGCACTTACAATGCCTTTCTCATATAAAATAAAGTTGGTTGTTTCAGGTGAAAAAATGTAACAAGCAGTAATTGTTGAATGAAACACTAGTATATATTGAATTATTTCGCGGATAAGGGATAAGCCGCCATAGCTCAGTGGTCAGAGCTGTCGACCGGAAATCGAAAGGACACGAGTTCTAGTCCCGTTGGCGTTATGTATCTTTTATCAGGAGATTTTTCAATGTGGTTAAAATCTTATTATTCGTTCTGCTTTTAGAATAACAAGAATATTTTAAGAATGATTCGAATTTACAAATGGAAGTATAAATGTAAAAGTACCCTACTTAGTATAAAATGGATTCGTGCGAACTAATTATAAATTCAGAATTGAGAGATTTAAATATGAAAGATGTTGTAAATTTACCATTGCAATACAAGTAAATTATCACAGAAATATTAACGTATCTGAAAAAGTTCCTTTTTAAGAGCTCGCTGAATATTTTAGAATAATATTTAGATAAAAACGAAACTTTACTGTTCTGTTGGAAACGAGTTTATAAGGAACGATTTTGAAGTTGGGAGATTTTAATAGCGGGAGTTAGCAAAACATAAAAAGCTTTTGGTCTACGTGGTGCAATCAGATAATTAACAAAAATATTCGTATCATTTTGTAGGTTTCTGTTAGAGCTTGATTTGATTTGTATTTCTGAAGATTGTTATTTGCTGTGTAATGTGAACAACATGTTTTGAGAAAAAAATAAAACTGCTTTAGTTCACTAAACCAAACAATCGAGTGATTTTCGGCATATTATGCTGAGTTTGCAAAACGTCTTGAGTGATCGCACCCCATAATATGCCATTTTTGACTCGCAGAATTAACAGCAGGATACACGGTAAAATATAGGTGAATTCATTGGCTATATAGCACTATAATCAGTTTATATGTCTCCTTATAAAAATTCAGAGGTATGATTATTTTTAAATGAGGGCGAGAATTTTCCAACTCAAACGCCAATCACTCTACTCATATTCCAGTTGTTGACGCGATCTCTCGAGTGGCTAACTGTTAACCAGATATACCAAGTAGTTGTGTCGTTAAACGTTAAAATTATTTGATTTTCGAATAACTTAATGAGTAAAAGCAAATTTATTCTTAAACGAAAATTTGAAGCTGTCACAATATCTAGGACGGTTTTTATGCATCAATACTTCTATTGTCTTCAATAGTTAAAATTATTGATTACAGTCTGCCACAAACTGATTCACATACAATATTGCAACCACACTGTTAAGATTATAAAGTCACCCGTTTTATCCATTTTAATTTCGTCTGTTCTAGCGTACGAACAAATAAAATATTGCGTTGAAAAAAAGGCAATATTCACGCACGGGCAGGAAACTCTGCCTGAGAGCCAATTTAAAAAGGGTATGTATATTCAGTGATTAAAATTTTCCATCTGAAATATTCACGAGGATGTTAAATCTACTTTTGTAAATACTTTTTTCGTGAATATTCGTGAGATCTAAGCAGAATAAATAACGACCACAATAGACAAAATGTTTATAAAATATTAAATGCGACAATTTTTTAAGGAAAAGCAGTTAAATAACTTACAATTCAATCAATCAATAAAATATCAGAATAATACAAAAATTTAATACTGAATACATTCAAAATATCTATCTCTATCTACATAGGTATAGCTTATTTTAACAAAATACCTATCTCTATCTAGGTATAACTTACTTTAACAAATACCGATCTCTATCTAGGTATAACTTACTTCAACAATCTTCCTGTAAATTTCAGCTACTACTCTTGTCTACGATAATTGAAAAATTATCGCAGACAAGAGTCCATAAATCTGTTATTATTTATTATATTACTATATAACATGTGAAAATTATAAAATTATTGTAAAACATTCGTTTAATTTTTTTTTAAATAAGTATTTTAAAGATTATTAAATGATTAAGATTATAAACTAATATTTATAAGACAAGGTTTTTATGTATAGCACGCAAAATAACGAATTATTATATGCAAAATTATTATTTTCAGGTTTAGATGTAGCTTAATTGGTACAGCAGCTGATCGAGAAGACTGACTGATTCAGAAGGATGCAAGTTCAATTCCTGTTGGCGGCATTTATTTTATATCTGAAGATTTTTTCAATTTGTATTGGTGTTTCAGGCTAATAATTATGGCTGATAATAATTTATTTTAAATAAATTTTCTACCTTTGTTTATTGTACAACATTAGTAAAGAACTAACGCAGACGCAAGAAAGATCACGGGAGAAAGAAATGGTGGTCTAACACTAGGGCTATACCGATAATGTCTTTCTTTCTAGGACGTGCCGCAAATATACTTTGTGTTATTTTTTATTGTATCATTTGTGTAAAACACAAATTAATTAAATATGTGTACATATATATTTTAATACTAACCCCAGATCCCCGAGGGAAATTATTTCTCTATAATATTGTTAGGTGCCCTACATTGGTTCCCCTTTTCATCGGCTGGTAGTACCTTCCTTCCCTGTAGTACCATTCTTTATAATATTTATCTTTCTCTCCACGCCTCATTTGATGACTACAAGAAAAGAGCTGAACTTTTTTAGGGCGGCCCAAGAAGGAAGCTGCTATAAACGTGAATTTATGTAAGTTATTTCTTTACTGTTTCTTTGTCTGTACCTTTGACAGCCATTGTAAGTCACGTGCTATGTGCTTTTTTATATGTATACATTTACACGTCCATTTTCGGCGGCCATGACAGGTAACTTCCCGCCTTAATCTCTAATAAACAATTGAAAGTCACCCGGGTTGCCAGGTGGCATAAATAATTTATACAGCAGAGTCGAGTGTGTTGTCATATGTAAGGAGAAGTGTCACCTGCTCTGTCGTATGATATAAATATAGCTGTGTCATGTGAGAAGGTAAATGGCTTATTAAAGAAATGAGAACGGGAAAGTACGACTGTATGTTGTACGCCCAGCAGCGTGACAGTTATCTTGAGCTGTCAGAATTTGGAAGTGTTACATAGAAAACCCCAATAATTTCATGGAAAAGGAATGTGAACATTAGGAAAAAATGTATTTAATCTGTTCAAGATGCGCGCGTACATAGTACTGCCTCTGTAAGCCAAGTTGTTGTAACCTCTATTTGAGTTACAGGCGTCGTTTGTGAATAGTGTCACTACTGTCACTGAGAAATAATTGTTTATAATTATAACCAAATTGAAATAACCAATCATATTTATGTGCTCCTGGTATTTTGTCCCTGTCGGCAGGTTCACTTTTCGACAATTGTTATTGTTTTATGTGTAATTGCAACACACGCCTCTGCGGAAATTAACACTAAATACCCTACGATATCTATGTCTTCCTGGGCCTCGATTCTCGATGAAGTCATTCCACTCAAACAACGAGTGGTTCGACCCACTCTGTTCTAGTCGAATGACTTATGACGTTTGGCGTATGTAAGTATGTACCATCGACGAGAATCGAGATTGCGAGCGGCCTGGATTGGAGAATCGATACCCTGATATTTTGTTCCTGGCAACAGGTTATCGTTTTGTGTTTATTTTATTTGTAAAATACCTAGATGAAAAATCACATTATAATTACAATTTAGGAAAATAATATATTGCCTTTCTGAATTTTTAGCATAGGCAGTTTAAATCTTGAAAATAACACCTAAATTCAAAGTAATCAGAGTTTTAGAGTTCATTTAACCGAAGTAACAGACACCCAATCGAAATTAGTATTTTTGGTTATGGTATTATACACAGCCCTGATTTACTTAGCATAAACAGAAATGCCACGCCAAACAGAACTACTCGAACCCAAATATTATTTCATTGTAGGTAACAATAGAATTAGAACCGAGTCAGATAGATGGTCGTTTCGGCTTCTACCTAGATTTCAGTTTTTTCCAACAAGAGGTGTTATTTTGATATTTTTCCCGTAAAAGATCAATGGTTTCGTTGCTTGTGTGGCACGTAGCGCCGTCTTGTTAAAAGTAAACGTTGTACAGATCAATAACATCCAATTCCGGCCATAAAAAATCATTAATCATCTCTCAATAGCGCAATCCATTCATCGTAACTGTTGCTCCAGCCTCATTTTCAAAAAAGTAAGGTCCAATGACTCCGCCGGACCATAAACCGCACCAAACAGTCACACGTTGAGAATTGAGAGGCTTTTCAACAATAACTCTTGAGTTTTCCGAGCCCCAGATGCGACAATTTTGCTTGTTGACGAAGCCACCGAGGTGGAAATGGGCCTCATCACTCAAGATGATTTGCATTTGATTCACTCAAGTGAATTTTAATAATTTCAATGCGTTGTTGAAGCGTGTATCGTTCCATTTTATTAATAACGTTGTTTTTACTTGTCAAATTTCAAAAAATGACAGCTTCAAAAGTAACATCTACCGAAATAGCGGGCTATTCAAAATAACACCTCTTATTGGAAAACCATGTACTTTCGAATATATCGTTGATGTTTTCAACTAAACGAAATGTATTTAAAAGAAGGCTGTAATAATAGCACACCTCTTCAATGCATGCCTACTAATGTGACAAATTATTCCACTCTTCCATTCACGTTACTCGGAGTTATGAATACAATTTTAGTCTTCCTCGGGCGTTCCCGACTTCTTCTACCATTCAAACTACTCTCTAAACAATCCTGGCATTTATAAGAAAAAACTTTTTTTCCGGAAGGTTTATATATTTTAAACATGCATATTGAATTTATAAAAAGTAGTTTATAATAAGTCACAAGCTTTTATTGTTGATATCATGCTCAACTCCTCGCAAGCTAAAACCGGAAAGCGATCTAAAAATAAGTGTTTAATAGGTATGCTTTTTAGTGTTAAAAATGTTAAAAAGTTATTTTACCCTACCCTGAGTACGGCACTGGCTTCGCCCCAGCTTTGCCGTGTCCTAGTTAACAAATTAACTCCTTTTTTAGTGTCAAATGTACATGCGGATTGCCAAGGTATGTTAAAATATATTAGGGAGACGGAATAATATCACTTCTTTGCCGCATTTTATTTTATTTAATAAACTTTTTTTTTACCAAGCAGTTTTCTGTTATTATTATATGTGCTATCTATGTTTTGTTATTTTGTCTAATTTATTTTTATTATTATTTGTCTGAATTCTTTTTTGAAATTTCAAAATATGGATTTTTTTGCATTCCATACTACACTTGCATACATTCTAAAATAAACTGTAATTATTATTATTAAATTTAGTCTTTCAATAAGACAATGGCAATTTATTAGTATTTTTAACTTTTCGCCAGCCATTGATAAATGTGTTTTAAATGTTTTGCACGACTGATAATCAACCATTGTTTTATGGTTAATGGTTATTTATTAGTTGCGTAAAATTAGTAAGGGAGTAATTATCTTTAGCAGTATCGAATTCGATTCGTTCAGCAGATAACCGACTTCATCAGTTATTTTTTTAATGATAAACTAATGTTTATAAGACAAGGTTTTTTATGCATAGCATAACAAATAATTAAAAGCAATAATTAGTCGCCTGAAATATCCATACAAATTTAAAATATCTTCCGGAGAAAATATCTCTGGACCACTGTGCAGTACACCTTTCCGGACCGGACATCGGAAGGTGCGGGTTCGATTCCCGGCGGCGGCATTTATTTTTACTCGGAAGATATTTTCAATTTGTATGGATATTTCAGGTGACTATTTATTATTTATAATAATTTGTTAAACATTATTTTATCATTAAAAAAAAATAATAATCTTTCACAAACTAGATATAATATGTCTCTTTCCTACAAAATAAATTTGGTTGTTTACAGATGAAAAAAAAATCAATATATATATATAATAAGCAGTAATTGTTGATTGAAGTACTAATAGATATTGAATTATTTGGCGTGTTGAAAATAACCCGACGTAGCTCAGTGATCCAGAGCCCCTGACCGGACATCAGAAGGTGCGAGTTCAATTCCCGTCGGCAACATTTATTTTTACTCGTGAGATATTTTCAATTTGTATGGATATTTCTCACAAGCCTTTCTCACGAAAAGATCTATGGTAAATTTCTTCGATAAATCTAAGGAATTAAATATTAAATTTTTTTCTTAAAATTATAATTATATGTGACGGTATAAAAAAACAAGTTGTATTTCTAAATCCTTTTTTAGCAAGCTGAATAAAGAGTGGGGCTAACTGCTCCTAATGAATCTCTTCCAGCGTACTGTTAATTACATCGCTAACGACCGTTTACATTAAAAATGCAAACTCGCCTTATTTCTTAATGACCTTGTTGGAATTATACACTCTTGTTATCGTTATAAAGATATTTTATACGAGCCCAGGGTAGTAGATAGGTACTCTCAGGTTTGCCCTAGTGAGAGCACAATCATCTACTATTATAACTAGTAGTTCCGTTAACAGTAATAGATACCTTGCGAAAAAAAACTATATAATTAACTATATTATTTTTATTTATTTATTTGTTGTTTTTTAACAGTCACCTACGTACATTTTATATTTTTTTAAACGTTTTAAGCATAAATCAATCACATAATTACACAATTTAAGTATTTTTCAGCGTGAATCAATCACATAATTACACAATTTAAGTATTTTTCAGCGTGAATCAATCACATAATTACACAATTTAAGTATTTTTAAGCGTGAATCAATCACATAATTACACAATTTTAATTTTCTTCTAATTTTGTATTCGTTGATATTTTGCCAAATATTTAAGCACTTTTGACGTCGGGTTTATTTATCTGAAGGGGAGTCGTATTTCAATTATTTTCCTTTTCTCATTTACAGCCATTAATTAATTTATTGATTTAAAATATAATATTAATGTAAATAATTTGTTTAAAAGGCCAAATATTTAACACCTTCAACATTCCCTTGATTTTCGAATATCTATTTCTCTTCAGCATGATTCTCATAGCTCTATGTTGTAGTATTGTTATTTGTTTCATTAATCCATCGTTCGCTAAGAATAGAATGCTGCCACAGAAATTAACGTGTGGTATAATGACAATTGACTTGCACAAAATATATGATTCTAAGTTTCTCTTATTTAATAAATAAGATTTGTTAGCAGATGGGTACTTACATGCCTACCTACTTAATTATGAACCATATTTAATGAAACTTAAGAATAGACAATAATATTATGTCAACACTACCTTATAAATTTATATAATATTTCATAGTTTATTCAAATAAAATAACATATAATATACTTGCAGTGCGTTCCGAAGTGGAATATACTCTCAGTATCGCCCTGGTGTAAGACCACAATTCAGATTCGAAACGGTGCTTGAAATGGCTTTGGCTGTGCTTAGTGACCAGATCTGAATAGTCAGGTGATCCCTTACCTTCCTCTTCTACATGTATTTCCCCTCCCTACTACCTTCAGCCTCACAATATACCCCAATTAGGGTTGAGATAGTCTCACAAGCTCCAGACGATTGGATACAGTTGGGACTCTTGTGTGGTTACATAATTCAAAAAAAATATTATTAAAAACACGGCTTAAGCCATTTCAAGCAACTCTTCGATTCTAAATAGTTGTCTTACCAGGGCGATACTGAAAGCATCTACCACTCTGGAACGTGCCGCAAATACACTTTGTATTATTATTTTAATGAACAAAATGTGAAATGAAACAAATGAATCAAATAAAATTTATCATTGAAAAAATACGGTAATAGTAAAAATCTACGGAAATTAAAAAAATATAAAATTAAAAAATAGCGACATCATCATTGATGTCGCTATTCCAAAATCCTGTAACATTCAAAAATCTGTTAATGAAAAAATAAGAAAATACACAGATTTAGGAAACGAAATAAAAAGAATTTGGCATTCTCAGACTATAAAAATATTACCATTCGTTATTTCGGCTACTGGCATTATACCTAGCTCTCTCATTAAAAATTTAGGCGTATTAGATCTATCAAAAAAATTATATATAAAGATGCAAAAGTCGGTCATTTTGAATACATGTAGGATAACGAAAGATTTTTTAAATATTTATGTTGAGGGATCAGTAGGATTTATAGGCCCTGTTAGGATTTATAGGTTCGGTTCTACCGAGCCGAACCCTCTGATATGAAAATATCTGGAGTCGGTGAATTATTTTCCCATTTGATCTCTGGTGAGTTGACGTGTTGTTGTTCTTGTATTGTTTTGTATTTATTTTACTTATATAATGCACTTGCATAGTGTTGATTGACTAGCTGATCATTTGTGGAAAAGTGAGTGGAAGGGTTTAGTTTTTCCCATGGGGAAGATTTAACCCGGACAACAAAATCGGAAGCAAGATAAAAAATAATAATGATTTATTGTCTTCTTTTCTTAGCAACATATAGAGATATGATATCCTCACTGGGATCTCCCGTGCTGAGGATTTCATTTACATATTATAATTTAATTATAAGAAATTAATATTACAACAAAGTAACATATGAATTTAATTATAAACATATATCATGTAGTATATATATTTTTTTAAATAATTTTAAAATAAGTAAGATAGTGTTTTTTTGTATAGTTCAGTTTAGTAGATTCGGTTTTAGTCTGTGTTTGATATCAGTATATTTTCTATTTCAGATCTCCCTGTATTAAGTATCCAGTTTTTTATTTGAGATTTAAATGTTATAATGTTGAGGTTTTTGAGTGAGAGTGGTATTTTATTGTAGAGTTTAATACTATGATATAAGAACCTTTTTTGCCCAAAAGTTGCATTAGTAGTAATGTGTTGGATAAGTTTTGACCATGAGATCTAGTGTTTCTATTGTACGTGTTTGTTGTTATTTCTTGGGTTTTGTACTTATGAATGTAAATGAGTATAGTTTTAGAATATAGTTGTTTAATTGACATGATGTTAAGATTGGTAAAGATTTCGTCAGTGCTAGTTCTTACAGGAACTTTCAGTCCGTCACATTCTATGTGGCATAGGTCATTAATGTAAATTAGGAACAGAATCGGACCCAGAATACTTCCTTGAGGGACTCCGAATTTGACATCAATACACTCACTGGTTATGTTGTTAAGTTTCACAGTTTGCTTTCTATTTCCCATGTAGCTTTCAAAGAATATCAGTTGATTATCAGTGATCCCTATGTTCTCTGTACCGAGTATAATTTTGGAACATGGTTGTTATGAAAATAAAACAGAACAAAACAAATAAGGCGGCGGTCTCAACCGGGAATCTAACAGTTCATCGCTGTCTTATCAGGACTACGTTTTTATCCATTCGACCATTATGACCTAATTTGTTTACGTAATATTTGTCAATCTCACATTAAATTGTTGGGTATAACTTTTAAAAGTTAAAGGAAAAGTTGCTTTAATAAAATTAAATAAAATTGACATGCGCACGCCGGGATTTGGAACTGCAACCTCCAGATCGCAAGCACTCACAGCACGGAGGCCTCTATATATAGCACTGAGTTAATGATGTTGCTGTCAGTTCTCTAAAGAATTATTTTTTCTGTTAGACCAAAATATTATCTTTATTTTGTAAATTATTTAATTTACCCAAACCATAGAAAAACAACAAAAGCTCCATCGAAAATGCCTCAGTATGATATGACGAGCGAGTTATTGGAAGAAATATCTATGGCTTGCGAAAATTTTCAAATTGCTTCATCTATATACAGGGTTTTCCAATAAGAGGTGTTATTTTGTCATTCAACATTCAACAAATATAAACAAGTCATTGCCCAATTTATTTCAGAAAGAAGAACATCAAATTCAACTATATGTACAAACTAAGTAGCTCTGTTTATCTTATCAACTTATTTTAATGTTACATGTTATTGTTATATTTTTCCATCGTGCATGGTGGAGTATCTACGGTGTTTTCCAATAAGAGGTGTTATTTTGAATAGCCCGCTATTTCGGTAGATGTTACTTTTGAAGCTGTTTTTTTTTGAGATTTGACAAGTAAAAACTACGTTATTAATAAAAATGGAACAATACACGCTTCAACAACGCATTGAAATTATTAAAAATTAACTTGAGTGAATCAAATGCAAATCATCTTGAGTGATGAGGCCCATTTCCACCTCGGGGGCTTCGTCGACAAGCAAAATTGTCGCATCTGGGGCTCAAAAAACCCAAGAGTTATTGTTGAAAAGCCTCTTTATTCTCAACGTGTGACTGTTTGGTGCAGTTTATGGTCCGACGGAGTCATTTTTTTTTTTTTTTTTTTTTTTTTTTTTTTTCTTTATTCATGAAATATTAATGTGTACAGTTTTTACATGCTTTTCGACTACCACACTAGACACATGCCCGTATTATGGTAGTCGTATTGGATATTGGATCTTACTTTTTAAAAAATGAGGCTGGAGCAACAGTAACGATAAATGGATTGCGCTATCGAGAGATGATTAATGATTGTTTATGCCCTGAATTGGATGGTATTGATTTGGACAAGTTTACTTTCAACAAAACGGTGCTACGTGCCACACAATCAACGAAATCATTGATCTTTTTCGATTGAATATCAAGATAACACCTCTTATTGGAAAATAAAACTGTATATACAAATGAATGTTTCTTTCTTTGTCCTGTACGCGTTCCTATACGATTCATCCGATTGCGAAAAAATTTTCAAAATGTGTTCTTATAAATGCTAGGACTAATTAGAGATTGGTTGAAATAGTAGAAGAAGTCGGGGTCATCCGAGGAAGACTTAACGCATTATATCTGTACTGGAATGAGATGCGAAGTCGCATAATGTGGTTTTTTAATTATTATTATTTTTTTAAATGATGAACTAAAGTTCCCACTTCTAGACCACAGACTGTACAATCTGGGGAGTCAAGGACGTGAATTTTAAAAAGGTGGGAAGGAACGGAACAATGTTCGATCCTTATTCGAATAAGTGAAGAAAATTTACATGAAGTTAAATGTACTAAAAGTTTTGAACGACCGCGGAAAATATGAATCACATAATTATTTGTGGTAAAATGAAACGTCAGTGATTTTTTTTAATGAGTTAGGAAATTTAAGGAGAAGGGATGACTTTAAAATTAATGGTAAAAGAAGTGGAGGACGCCTGTGGAAGACATGGCACGATCAAACAAATTCTTATTACAATAACATAATTTTATTTTGACCTTAAAAATGCACCCAGTTGTCAGGTAAAGTAAAATTTACATCCTAAAAATTTTACTTCAAACCATTCGTTAGTCCTCTAGCAACGACGGGTACACGTCATAATGTTTACTGATTTTTTTTTTAATCGAATTTCGAGGGAATTTTAATTTTGCCAATCAGTTAAAATTTGCGGTTGTTTGCCGAGATAAAAGCGTGTTAATATTTTTTAGATTTTTGTTTCTAAGAAAATTGTTTTTTTGTTGTTGTAAATTTATGAAAAATTTGGTAATTTAATTTCGCAATAATATTTTTGTATTTACAAAAAACAATTTTCAAAACATCATTCAGAACTTCGATAAGAAAATAATAACATTTACAAATTATTTTTGAAATTTTTTTTTTTTGTATAGGAATGGTAGTTGTTCAGAACTGAAACAAATTATAGATTAATTGTTGGATTTTATTTTTTCAGTGAGTCCCGGAGTGACGGCGTTTGAATTCATCCCTCCCGCTGCGGTGCAAGACGGTGAAGCTAGAGAGGTAAAAGAATCTCCCTAAATCAGCCTCACCCAATACGGCCCGCCACGCAGCATCCGCCGCAAGACCTGAACACACATCACGCGATAAACCCGGGAGCCCCTGATATACTTAAACTCAAACAAATGGAAATATCTGTATTTTCAGGTTTTGTGTAATTTGACATACTATTTTCCATAGTCAAGAAATATGACAACATGTCCACATATTGATAAATTCAAGACGTTATCAATGCAAAACTTATCATGTAAATAAAATTTATCTATTGATTATTTAAGTACTAAACATAATTAATATCATTGTTTTGAGAACATCGAGTGTAAGGTTATGAAATTTGTTGTCAAAGTACGAAACAGACAAAGACACAGAAAATAAAAATGTAATGTTCGCAACTTGGATTCGAACCCAGATAATAATAATATATAATAATAATTATAATGAATTTTATTAATTTCTTACACAATTACAAATTAGGATTTAATGCATATAAGAAATTAGGTTATATAAATTTTTTACAAGAGATTGTTTTAAGTATTTATACATAAAAAAAAAATTTCAAGAAATGTGGAATTTCCAAAAAAAATTCAGGCAGCGGTGAAAGATCTCGTCAATGAGGAGAGACTCTTTCAAGAATCAGAAGAATTTCCCTTCTGAATCTCTCCTCACTAACGCCAAATATATCAATCTCGGATGAGATTTGGTTCAGGAGAAATATACTCCTCCCTACCGCCGGTAGGGAGGAGTATACGGTAGGCTACCGGGAGAACCATTGGCAGGTTAGTTCTGCAGGCAGGAAGATAGAATAATATATGATGACGTTGTCTAAGATAGTCATCTGGAACATAGACACTCACGCGCTCCAAAATGGCTGAGTTCTCAATATAGCCTCGTAGCAGTCTGAATAAGTGGATCGCGGCATACCCCTCCCTTCTGAGCTGCAGGGAGTGAAGTCCCAGCATGCCCAGAAGAAAGTTCGTCGGGTAGAGCCATGGATAGTGGCCGTACTCCCTCATGTAGAGAAATCTTAGAAACTTTTTTTGAACCCTCTCCAACATGAGGGAGCACCCCACCTCATGAGGATTCCAGATAAGCAAACCACTCTCCAGTCTACTGCGGACCAGGGAGAAGTATAAAATCTTCAGAGTACGGGTATCCCGAAAAACTCTGACGGTTCGGAGAACAAACCCTAACATTTTTAAGGCCGACTGGCACACCCCTTCGATATGAGGACGAAATGTCAACTTATTCTCATACATAATCCCAAGATCCTTTATGTTTGAAACTCGTTTGAGATTATGACCTAGCATATCGTACCTGTGGTATGTGTTACTAAATGCTCTGGTGAAAGTCAGAACTACGCATTTCATAACATTGAAATGAAGCTTGTTTCGTTGAGTCCATTCAGAAATG
Organism: Hesperophylax magnus; assembly: GCA_026573805.1. Classification (NCBI taxonomy): domain Eukaryota; kingdom Metazoa; phylum Arthropoda; class Insecta; order Trichoptera; family Limnephilidae; genus Hesperophylax; species Hesperophylax magnus. The sequence goes on from JAIUSX010000019.1 coordinate 12,569,173, forward strand.
TTATCAACATTAGCTTGAAGGTGCAGGCAGTCCTCAATATTTCTTATTAGAAGAAATAATTTTAGATCGTCAGCAAACAGCAGAAAGCGAGAAAAACGAATGACTCCAGCAATGAAGGCCTCAGCACGGGCAAGCCACCCAGTGAGGCCTACATTACTGGAAAACATAAATTGTAACAAAATAATGTACCAAATAAAAAAAATAAAAAAAAATGTCATTAATGAAAATGGAAAAAAGAAGAGGCCCTAAGATCGATCCTTGGGGAACCCCAGAAAAAACAGGAAATTCGGCAGATTGGAAGATTCCGTGAGTGACAAATTGTTTTCTGTTCTTGAGGTAACTTTTAAAAAACTCTAACATCCGAAGTGAAAAACCCATCTGGGCAAGTTTTAAGAGTAAGATATCGTGATTCACAATATCAAAAGCTTTGGAGAAGTCGTTGTACGAACAGTCTATTTGGTAACCTCTGTCTAGGGACCTAGCAACATAGTCGGTGAAAACCATCAGATTGGTTTCAGTGGATCTTCCTTTCCTGAAACCATGCTGTTCGGGGATAATGTATACGTCTATCTGAGGCATAATGAATTTATGAATTAATTTTTCAATTAGTTTAGTCGGAGCTGATAGTATAGCAACTGGTCTATAGTTTTCGATTAACTTTTTCGAACCATTCTTAAAAATAGGACATATTTTTGAAGTTTTCCATACTTCGGGAAAAGTGGAAGTACTTATAGCTAAGTTAAAGATAAGACATAGTGGTGTTTTTAGGAACTCGGCGCACCCTTTAATAAAAAATACGGGAACGAAGTCTGGTCCGATAGAGTGTGAGATAGATAGATAGATCTTCTTGTCTTACCGGGACTGGCGTCTCTTCTAATTAAACTATCACTACCTAATATATTATCAATCTTTGATTTCAATTCTAGAGTATCTAACATTATCCTCTTCAATTATATCCCATAATTTTGGCAGTCGTATATTTAGTGTGATTGCGGATCTGGGTTCTAATCCCACTTGCTACCGTTGTCTTATTTTCTGTGTCTTTGTTCGCTTCGCATTTTCTTTGAGAGTATTGATATTTTTTTCTTCTATTATTAAATAGACAGACTATGCAATAATTACAATAGTGTATTATCCAAGGTGGATATTTTCAGTTGCGAACTTACCAAATACAAGAAAAGAATATTTCTCTGATGGTTTGTGAATAATGTTATGTGTCTTTTGTTTATATTTCTATTATGATTTGATTTACATCTACAACCTCTCTCTATGGCTACAAATGCATTGATAAATTTCTTGTTTTCAAATTTTTTCGTTTTATATAATCTTTTGTTTTGTACAAATTATTGATTTCATATTCCTTTCTTACAAATTTAAATGACTTATTCCTTATTATGCTGTTTCAGTAGAGGTAAAGTCACAACGAGGAAATCCATAATTGGTTTTATTTTGGCTATATAATACTTATGTACAAACTGATATAAATGTAAGCTGACAATTTGCCGAAAATGAATTAAATAAACAAATAAATACAGTGTGCGGAGGTAAAGTGCACAAACTTCGGGAGGTGATTAAACACGATAGTACCAAAAAAAATTAAAGTTATTTATAATTTAATTGTTTGCATGGAGAAAATAATAATCTTGAAAATATTTTTGTGAGTGCAATAAACAACTGAATTTAGATATTTTTTTTTACTTCTACCATATAGATATACCTCGCGAAGTTTATGCACTTTACTCCTGGATACCCTGTTCCACAATTAGGTTTATTATCTTCTTTGAGTTATTCCTAATGCAATAGTTTTTTTAATCCAACAACCCATATCCTTAATGAATTTCCACTCCAATTGTTTAGATTAAATTTCCTTAAGAGGCACACAGCTGTCGTTTAGGGTTGTTTAGGAATTCAAATATGTATAGTCACGCCAAGAAACAACATACTGGTTTCCATTATGGAAGTTCCCCCGAATTAAAGATTTAATTTATTATTTATGAAGTAGTTTTTCTTTCCGCATGTTCACCCTGAATTACTTATTCATGCCACTACTGTACCGAGTCGTCTGTTCCAAGAAGCTGGAAATCTATGGAGATCGCATCGCCGCTTAACATTTGGAATTAGGCCGCTAACGATAACACTCCTTAGGTAGATAGCAATAAGGTTTAAATTACCGCTTAGCACCAGCAGCCTGTTTTTTAAAATAATAATTATAAAAATGAGTTTTTTTACTATATTTTTTTGTTGAAAAAACTAGACATATTGATTTCCTCATTGGAATCTCCCTTGTTGAGGACTTCATTTGTTTGATTTATGCGAAAAAGAACACCACCAACACAAATAATTTTACGATCATTTTCTAAAGAACTTTATTTGCTACAAAATACAATAAAACGAGAACCGAATGGGTTCGTTAGTAGGAGATTTTGAAATGTAAAGCAGTTTTTATAGGTCTGATACTTGCTTGATTATTTCAAATGACAAGATGTGTTTTACTTGCAGTATTTAAATAAAGCATCTTATATATTTCTAGCCGATCAAATTTTCAAACCAAAAACACACGATTTTTAAATATAACTTATTAAGTAATTTACTTTAGTTTAACGAATTAAGTTTAAAAATATTGTGTTACTTTTAAATAGAAAATAAATAACTTTGTCTAAGAAAGCTTTCTTTGATAAGGTTAACAAAATAAATGTCTGTTTACTAAACAAGAAAAAATATTTCAGCTCAAGGCTGTTTTTGAATGGCTGTATTTATGTTTAGTAACCAGATCTGAATAGCTATGAACTTTAAAACTTTCCCCTAATCTACCCTTCTCCCATCCCTTCCTTTATGGGCGTTTTATGCGATAATATTGATTCCCATATCGAAACTTAATCAAGACCCATATGAAAAATCTTTGCTTGACATGATCAAGATGTTGTCATTTTTTACGATTTAGTACCGTTCCAAAAACTGTTTTTATTCTATAGTAATATATATACAGTGTTTGAAAATGTAAGTATAAAAATAATGATATGAAAAACAAAAAGATTTTTTACACGGGTCCCGATATATATGGTTTCCATATGCGGATAGCTATGGAAATAACTATCGTGTAAAATGGCTCAAAGTATCAAAGAATTTCCTAAAAGTTGTTTCTCAAATAAAAGTGGTATTTTGATTACGAAAAGTTATGAACTCTCTCTCTCACATCCGTGCTTCACTCTTCTTGGCTTACAATGAATCTCGACTGACTGTAAACTAGGGAATTTCTTTCTTAGAATATAAATATTTTAAGAAGTCCTACGTCCTGACTAACCCACGTCCTACAGCGTCTGATTAAAAGATAAAACTAAACAGAAGGCTCTCGCAAACATTTTTTCAAATGTTAATAGCAACTCGACAATTGAAACTACCAGATAAGAAACTAACTAACCATCTCACCGTTTTCCGCAGGGGTAGGCTGAGAGGCTAGACCGTCAAACAACTCGGTCTTGGCAAACACTTTGCTTCATTCACAATCATTCAATGTCTCATAAATTCAGTTCTAGTATTCTGACCTCATTGGTTCACTTTATTGTGACATGTATTCCTCGGGCTGATATTCTCCTTATATTTCTTTCTTTGTTCATGCGTTCTACATTCCCAAACCATATAAGCGTCCCTTTCTTAATTTTACTCATTACGCTTACATCATCCTTGCATTCTTTGCAAATCTTCACATTTTTACTCGATCATGGTTTTACTACATATACTCAGGGATCTCATTTCTACAGCATTCGGTCTACTTTCATCCTCTCTCTGTCAGTTCCATGCCTTACTGCCTTACATCAGGGTAGGTACCAGCACTCCATTGTGGACAATTTTTTGTTAGCGCCAACCACGTTTAGTCCCAAAAATAGAGTTTCGTGTTTTTACCCTTTTTTTCAATATCTCTATCAGTCTTCCCACCTCTCGTAAACATACTTCCCAAATACACAAACTCGTCCATCTACTCCAAATATTCATAAGTTAATAAAACATCAAGCGCAAAGGTCCCAAGTGCCCAAAGCCATCGGAAGTATTGCATCCTCTATTTGGGTTACGTTGGGAGGCTAAAAAAATGGGCAACAATAGCAGTTTAGCAAAGATATGCAGACTTTTTGAGTACCTGATCTAAATTTACTTCAAGGAACGTTCTATTCCGAAATTTCTCACCAGGGCTATTCTGCGAGCATCACTCAATTCTACATATGTATGAAATAGCCCATTAAAATTACACAAATTCAAATGTTCTAACCTGGTTTCGAAACATTTCCAAGAAATCATTTTCTTATGTCAGTTTGCATTTTTTAACATTAAATATGCTCTGAGGAAAATAATTGTGGATGTTGGTATTTTAAAAGGGAAATTGAGGAAAGGAGGTTCTAAAAAGGAAACAATATGAGACGTGTTTAGGTAGTAGGCGAGACCTGAAGACAGTGTGTCCAAGAGTGACGCGTATGAATCTATCCCTTCTACTGCGGTGCAAGGTGATCGATGGGTCGGGAGAGTCCGGTTGAAGAAGACAAACGGTCTCTCCCAATCCGGGCCCGCCTAGACAAACCTCACTCCATGAATCTAAGCTCCCCCTCTAAGTCATAAAACGTAGCAAACCACTAGTGGTGACCTATGGCGAGGTATTGATTATCCAATGAATGGTTCCCAGGTCGACGGCACCCACACTTGCCTCCCAAAATGAAATTCTTGCTTTCCCAAACAGCTTTTATTTCACTAACTGCATTATTTGTATGCTCTGAGAACAGAGTACGCAAGCAGTAATTTAAATCCACTGTAATATGCAGTCATAAATTCTTCATTCTCTCCATAAAGTTCCGACATAACAAAGCATTAATCTTATTATTGTCACTGTTGAAATCCCCGCAGTCATTCTTTAATCTTCCAACTTCCCGCAGAGATTGTAGATGGCGCCCCAGTTCCGCGAGAGTTTTGCGAATTTCACAAACGTCTCGAACGAACTGCCGAAGTTTCTGCTTCTAGAACTACTGCCAGGAAGTTACAGCTGGAAGCGATTCGCATCGTCGGAGACTCGACAGGCTAATCGGGACCCATCTTCTCTGAAAGATGTGAAGCTACGAACTACCCTTAACTTTGCCGATAGCGGTTTCAGTACGTGAACACGTCATTTTATCTGCATTTTTTGTAACGGGGTCGCAACGAGGGAATGCTAAAAGAATAAAACATGTTATATGTTCCAAAGATTGATTTGTCACGGTGTCTATTCTGCACTTGACTTTGAATGTCAAGCCTTTTGGTACAATAAGGAACTCCAGTGTAAATATTCATGTAGATCAACAAATGCTGATTCTGAATATATAAGTTTTATTTATACATTATTTTACGTATAATTTATAAATCGTAATTAAAAAAACGAATAAAACACACCATTTAATTGATACGACTGAATCTGTTGATTCATCACAACCAGTCTACGTGAGTAATATATCTATGGTCTACAAAATCCACATCGGGGTTGCCAATTCGTAGAGACTTCCCCAAATTATGAGGAATTTCTACCATTTTTCAAGAATCGGGTTTTTGCGGGGAAAATCCTTTTGTAAGGAAAATGTGGAGATTCTTGGAATGTGTTGATTACCTAACCATATTGGTGACGTCACAGGTCACGTGCATAGATTTGATGCATTTTCGGGAGACCCGAAAAATTAAAACTGAATATTATTTTATTATTAAAACTAAATATAACAATAAAATATGTGGTGATAAAAAAATGGACTGGATTTTCTTATTCCTATAAAAATGAATAAGAGTGTTGAAAAAAGGTGTTACTGGGTTAACACCCTCAAGAAGGTATAATTACCAAATGGTTTATATAAAAAATTGAGTTGTAATCCTGTTCGGTTTCCATAAATAGCAAAAAATATTTTTGTTTGTACGCACGAATACGAATATCGTTTTTAATATTGTGGAAGTATTTTAATTTGTGAAAGTTTTTAATATTGTGAAAGTTTTTAATATTGTGAAAGTTTTTAATATTGTGAAAGTTTTTAATATTCCGAAAGTTTTTAATATTGTGAAAGTTTTTAATACTTCACAGTGCTATAATTGTGTTCTTTTCATTATTTTTAAAATGATACTGTCCTAATTTTCACTAGAACACTCGAAAAAACCATTGACTGTGCAGAAACAGGCGGTCCGTTGGATAGATTGCCCTGTTTTAACAAACGGATTGCAATCTTTACAGCACAGGCAATGCTGTCCTTGTTTTGCCAGTATTTCAATGGAAGATGGTCCTAGGAACTAGCGCCATTGATTCCTTCAGCACCTCAACATTTGTACTCTTGTCACATGAGAACGGGTCGTTTTTGAGTTCAACAATTCGGCTGTGAAACGATATGCCGGCCTCTGTGTTTTTTTTCTCCTACAGCTTGGGTGTCTTCAGGAAGCATGTTGACAGAATATTTTTTAACTATAATATATCTAATTTATTTTAAAAAATAATAAGGATTAAACCTTTCTCCCTGGGACTGGAGTCAACCGCGCTAACAACTGGACCAAACCCGATTGGGCAGGACGGACATTTATCTTCTACATAAATAAAAATGTTAATATTCGTTTGTTCAAAATCTTAAGTCTTTGATTGATTTGAAATTTTGACAACGATTTTGATTTGAATACGCGTGTGTTTTTATGTATTATATAGATGTCACCTGCGATGGGTAAAAAACCTTTTTTGAAAAACAGCGCCATCTGTAAAAGCAAAACACGCTATTGTTTCTCTATCTGCACCGACAAACTGAGCTACAACAAAGCATGGCGGGGTAAAGATATATATATACCAAATATTCAACAGCTGTGATGTACTAGATATACGCCAATTATACGTTAAAACACTACTAAACTACATTTTTGACAAAAAAATAAATTTCAACATACACAAAATAACACTAACACACCAATTAGACACGCGTACAAAGAAAACATAAAAACTCCGACAGTAAATTCAAGCTTTGGACAAAGACACTACCAATACCATGCTATAAAAGCATTCAACAGTGTAAAACTTGAAATTAAAATTGAGGAAAATAAAAATAAATTCACACACAAAATTACAAAATGGATTAAGGAACAAAGAAGACAATATTATCAAAATGTCGTAGCATAAAATAAAAATAAAACCTACACGTAACACACAAAACCAATATAAACACACATCACTCACAAACACACAAGATTATATTTTAAATTAATTATTTTCTCTTTAAATGTATTATGTAGATTATATTTTCATATTATAAAATGAAGGCATCAGCACGGGCAAGCCACCCAGTGAGGCTAACATTACTGGAAAACTTTGAAATGTAAAAAATATTGTACCAAATAATAAAAAAAAGCTAGTTTCATAATATATTAACTGCTGCAATGTTATCTAATTTCACAGAAATACGTATAAATTCGCCCGTGTATGCGTGATTGCTACCAAAAGTTGCACGAAGAAAACTTCCTGATAAAAAAATATTGCTAATTTATTAAGAATCTCTGCAAATTATAATTATATTCTGTTGAAAACGGGATTATAGGCCATTTACGAATGATTTTAGTAAAATGCCAATGTTTGGTTACTATTTACGAAACACATGTACATAAAAACATTTTGCATTTCGACATGACATATTATTAAGACAAATGACAACCAACTTTTACTAAAAGAATTTACCAACACTTTATCAGAAAGCGGCTTGCAGTCCCGTTATTAACAGGATTACCAAAAATTTGAAGAGATTTTTAATAAATCAGCATGACGCATTTTCTCCGGGTGATAGAATGCATTGTCATAGACAAAGAGCCTGTCTGCCGAGTTTCGGGAAGTGTGTTAATATCCACTTCCAAGATTTGCATTAATTCTTTCACGAAAACAAAAGGGAAATTCAAATAGAATTATTGGGACTGCCCGGCAGTTAGTGGAATACCTTATCTAGATTTATTTGTATTCTCATGTTACCTATTTCGGATGAATTCTTCAATGGGATGCTGTTTTAATTTTCCTTTTCCCTGTTTTATTTAAATGTAAGTACTTGCATGTTGCTCACCCGTATTCACTCAAGATGACTATCAGACTCTAGAGTCGTTCAAAATAGATTTAGCGAGATAGTCTTGATGTATGCGGTAAAGGGGGAAACCAATAATATACATGTTTCCTTATAACCCAATTGGGAGAGTGGTGGGGTCACTTCCAAAGGTGTATTTAAAAAATACGGTGTTCGTCAATTGATTCTTAGCAGTGATCTTGAAATGCTTAGATAGGCAATACATTTAATAATCAGTAAGGAATAATCGTTAGATGTTAAATACTTACAGCTTCGCAGCAATCCAGATCAAGAAGGTAAACTGAACAGCGCTCGCACTTGAGAAGATCTCTGGCTTCCGTCATTATCTTCGTCACCAGGCATTCCAGGTTATTCTGGAAGAAATGAACAAGTATTTAGGAAAAAAAGAAAATCAGTTCTTGTGCAGTCTAATGACAAGGCCGAATATTTAGTACAGACAGATTTTGAAGTGTCACGTGATCGAGTCAATGGTTTGGTTAAACTTAACGCTCGTTATAAATTACACGTTCAAAGATGGCGTTATTTTAATTATTTTATTACAAAATAATCATTTTCCCAAGTTATACTTGAAAATATTAAGATGAATTTTTTGTTTGCGCCCGTACATAGGCAAAATGAAAATGAAAAAACAACAATACTTGCAATAAAGGCATACAAATTCAAAATTGTATCGCTGATTTAATTCAATATTGTATTTGTATGCCGTTCTTGAAAGCGTTGAGTTTGTTGTGTACGGATAAAACTATTTATTCCTATTCCTAATTCGTCTAAATATACTAAAACATAATTTGCAATAAGTATATTTTAAAATGAAATAAAATACTTTTTGTTTTAAAACCAAGAGTTTTTAATAATTTTTTGAACCGACCGGTTTCGCTTTACTTAAGCATCATCAGGGTACAAATTATTACTAGACAAGACGTACAAAGTGTGAGCTTATATATATAAAAAAAATTTTTGAGGGAGACAACATGATATAAATATAACAAACACAGAGAAATCATACAATACATTTACAAAAGTACAAAAGACATGGGAAAAACCGAACGATAATTATGTAGATTATTAGTCTACATTAGTCTACATAATTATCGTTCGGTTTTTCCCATGTCTTTTGTACTTTTGTAAATGTATTGTATGATTTCTCTGTGTTTGTTATATTTATATCATGTTGTCTCCCTCAAATTTTTTTTTATACATAAGCTCACACTTTGTACGTCTTGTCTAGTAATAATTTGTATCCTGATGATGCTTAAGTAAAGCGAAACCGGTCGGTTTAAAAAATTATTAAAAACTCGTGGTTTTAAAACAAAAAGTATTTTATTTCATTTTAAATATGTCAAACCACAAAGTGATTACTTTCTACAATAATAATAAGTATATTTTAATAAAATAAATAAATGAACGCCATCTATGAACACGTAGATTATACCGAGTGTTGTGTTTAACCTTAATATTGTGAAACATAATATAATTGAATCAAATAAGCCAGCAATGAACGCGAAGAAAACGTTCGTAGTTCTTTGACGAAGTATGATGCAGTTAAATGCGACCAAAGTTGATTTTGCCGAATTAGCTAAGTGGCAAGGCTGAGGTCCTGGGTTCGATTCCTATATCCAACCGAATCTTTTTCAGATTTTTCCATTTCACATTTTTCATTTGAGAATCGTTAATATTATCTTCAATGATTACATCATTATTGCTTGCTGATGACTACGCAAAGCATTATTACGGAACATCATTTTTAACATGATATTTACAATATGCAAATAAATAGACACAAATGACCTTTTTTAATTTCATTAATATTATTTTTTTTGGACACTGAGAAAATTGAGTATTGCTAATCTATTAAGAATCTCATCAAAATTATTTGTAATCGGGTTTACAGAGGGTTTGAATGCCCTTAAGAGGAAGCTACAAGCCAAAAATGTATATATTCTTGGTATACCTTATATTCTAGGTAATAGGCATTAAAATCGCTTGACAAACGTAGTCTAGAAACGTTTGATTTCAAGCACAAAAGTGGTTTTTATTTATTTTGTAAATAATTTTATAAGAATGCAAAAAAGTTAATCAAGTGAAACTGTCACAGATAAACTAAGCTATAATATTATATTTTTAAAAGGTTGTTTCCTTTATTTTTTTGTTTGTGTTAACAATTATTTTTTTTTTGAGTAATTTATTTTTATTTGTATTCTACTCAAGCGAAACGATAGGAAAACCTTCAATTTATCTAAAGCATATTTTTTGGTATTTATAATGTACACCAATTCGTTATAAAGATTAATCAAAATAGTGATTTAGCATTAAGTTTCGCCTTAAAGGTTTCCTGATAAACTTTTAGTGAAATACGAATGTATATATTATCACGATGTCGGAACACGTGTTCATAGAAATCTTAATATTATCGCATTTCGTCTTTATATATTATCAAAGCAAATGCAGGTTCATAAACACGTGCTCCGATATATTAGGAATTAACTAAAAATTTATCAGTCTCTCCCATTTTTAACCGGATTACCACTAATTTTAATTGATTTTTAATATTTAGCAATACTAATTTTTCTCACTGTAGATTTTTGTCCAAACATATACAAATCATGTATTTTCAAACATATCACATAAAAAATTACTCAAACTTCATACTTTTTCCCTTCCTTTCTAAACATGTAACAATATCAACTCACCTGACTTACCTGAAGGTATATTTTTCACTTTTTATTTAATTTATTAACGCCCTTTTTGGAGTCTTTTACATATGGATAGTAAAAATGACATATTAATACAGTTCCTACATATTTATTTTACGTAATTTAACTGTCTCAGTAAAAATCTTTTGTTATTGTTAAGTGATAAATTGTCCACTGATTCGATATAATTATTTCCCTCTATAAGTATTCTGGGCAATGAGGAATACATATGGTGGTTATTACCAGAATTTCTGCACTGAAATAAATCCCGACTTCTAGTATTACGTAGTGCAATCTGAAAGCTTATCGATGCAAGCAATTCTGGACTATCAAATGAATAATTTAGAATTTTATATAGAAATACTAAGTCAGTGAAAATCCTTCTCTCAACAAAATTGCTGGAATACCCATTTTAAAACTTAGAAAACGTAAGAATTTTTTTTGTATTCTTTCAATAGCTTGTACATGAATATTGTAACGTACCCACAGACGGGAGAATTGTATTCAAGTTTACTTATTATAACAAAGGCAAAATACATAATTAAAGACAGTTTAATACATTTAATATTGCTGAAATTTCTAGTTAACCTAGTTATAAATCTCAGTACCTACTTGTAACCCCTTGATAGAGATTTTTATCCGTTATGTGGTTAACAAATGATAGCTTTTTTATGTAAATGTCTCAAGAGTATTGTTATCAATGTTGTAATTAAAGATTATTGGATTTTTTATTCATAAATATCCGACTATTTTTAATTTTGAGATATTTAAAAAAAAATTCTAATTATGCAGAGTGTCTTCGCCTTGGTGTTAGAACCGGTGACCGGATAAATCATCACAATGTTAATTCATCACATCTTTAAAAAGTTATATTAAGTCATGGAAAGTAATGAAAAAAAACTTTATTAACTGGGTTAAGTAGGTTAGGTTAGATTAAAAAAATAAATTTTTCATCGTTTCTAATGACTTTATATCACTTTTTAAAAGTGTGTTGAATTGTCACTGTGTTGAGTTATCATAGAACCGTTAGAACCATTAAAATCTCTAGCCACTACTCAAACGTTTGCGACACTTTTACAAGCATGTCGATTTTGGAAACGCGGAATTACCCTTACGACCTCAAATATTTCCAGCAATAAAACCATGCTTCAGACCACATGAATCCTTGTAAAATCAAACCAAAAAGGTTGTTAAATCATTTATTATCACCATCAAAATAATTTCGAATTAACTGCAGCGTGAATACAGCAAATGATAAACCATTAAGCCAACCCATGAAACCAGAACATAACGTCCTCCAAAAATAGCCAAAGACGCCATAAATTTCTAATTAGAGTGGATTTAATGAATTCTGTGGTCCAGTTTTCAAATGAGTTTTAATTAGCTATAAAGTTCTCAGTTTTACGTGCAGTTAGTTTTAATGAGTAGTTAAATACTTAACTGCATCAGGAATAGGGACTTAAAAATAACCATAACTACTTGCAGTTAACTCTGGTCGTTAAAAACCATTAGTTTTCTATGTAATGCATTGGATTTTCCGTTCCATGATAACTTCACAAAATGACAATTCAGCAAACCTTTAAAATGTGATACTTTTACAAAGTCATTAAAAGCCATGAAAAAAAACTAACCTATGAACCTAAACTGCATAACCTATGGCGACATAAGACTCTTATAATAGGGTTTGCTCGACGCTCACGTTTTAATTATATCTGAGGAACGTATTACTAAAATCTCAAATGTTTCTAGAGGGATCCCTCCGGATGTAAGCTATATATACAGGGTTTTCCAATAAGAGGTGTTATTTTAAATAGCCCGCTATTTCGGTAGATGTTACTTTTAAAGCTGTCATTTTTTGACATTTGACAAGTAAAAACTACGTCATTAATAAAAATGGAACGATACACGCTTCAAAAATGCATTGAAATTATTAAAATTCACTTGAATGAATCAAATGCAAATCATCTTGAGTGTTGAGGCCCATTTCCACCTCGGTGGCTTCGTCAACAAGCAAAATTGTCGCATCTGGGGCTCGGAAAACCCAAGAGTTATTGTTGAAAAGCCTTTCAATTCTCAACGTGTGACTGTTTGGTGCGGTTTATGGTCCGGCGGAGTCATTGGACCTTACTTTTTCGAAAATGAGGCTGGAGCAACAGTTACGGTGAATGAATTGCGCTATCGAGAGATGATTAATGATTTTTTATGGCTGGAATTGGATGGTATTGATCTAGACAACGTTAACTTTCAACAAAACGGCACTACGTGCCACACAAGCATCGAAACCATTGATCTTTTACGATTGAATATCAAAATAACACCTCTTATTGGAAAACCCTGTACTTAAGATTATTAAAAACATGACCTTACCATTAAAATATTTTATGTAAAACGGTTTTAAAATTTTATGAAAAGTTTTTCTACTATAAAACTAACGATAAGCACCAAATTTAATTTTTCTAGACGATGATTTAGTAACATTCCGAGAGATCCCTTTAGAAACATTTGAGATTTTAATTTGTAATATGTTATTGTATCAGAAATAATTAAAGTAAACCCTACGGAAAGATCGATTTTAAGGCCTTCTAGGGCAAAGTAGACCGTAGGTCCGTCCATTACGCCGGGCCGTGCACCAAATATTGTTTTACGGGACTTCATCACTTATGTCGTTAAGATTACCACTTTATTTTAGAGATTTGATAGAGGAAATTTAACTGCAGGTCTGTCCAATACACCAGGGCCGCGCGTCGCATTATTTTGTGCACGACTGCTTCACTTAAGTCGTTAAGATTCTGGCTTTATTTTAGGATATTGTTTACCTAGTTTTTGCGTCATTCGTCATCATGACTTTTTACACTTTTAAAGGTATGTTGAACTGTCATTGTATTGGGTTATCCGGTTACCGTGTTTTTTTTATTAACTATTTTTTTTTATATCAGTTATTACGAATTTAAAAAGATTAATAATTACTAATTAAGTGAACTTTATTCGGTTATCACGTAATATGTCAAATTCAATAAATTTATTTATCACATTCTTTTTTTTACATTAACTTTTATCACTTAAGGCGATGTCATACGTAGTAATGCAAAATCATGTGTTTTTGGTTTGAAAATTTGGTCGCCTAGAAATGTTTCAGATGCTTTAATTAAATACTGCGAGTAGAATACATCTTGGCCTTTGAAATAATCGAGTATTTTTTAGTAGTAGTAGTTAAGTCTTTTTATAAACCCATAAAAAAATAATGTATAAGGCCTATGAAAACTGCTTTAAAGTTCAAAATCTCCTACTTACGAACCTATTTTCGGTTATGATTTTATTGTGTTATGTGGCAAATTAAGTTATTTATAAAATGTTCGAAAAAAAATTTAATATTTATTCCTGAACATACACAAAATAAAATAAAAGGCACTTTTTGGCCATGTTTTTTTCTTGCATAAATCAAAACAGGCGGATGGTGTTAAGTGGGAATTTAAACCTTATCGCCATCTACATAAGGGTTGTTTTTGATAGCGGCTCAATTTAAAATATTAAACAACGTAGTGCATCGCCTTAAGGGATTAAATACAGTTAGAATTTTCAAAAAAAAAAATTATTATTTAATTTTCGTAATGAACATTTATTTTAGTACACACACAGAAAATTTCAAGTCCATCCTGCTATTATTTTCAAAGTTACACGCATATTTGTAAAGACGTGTCAGAGTGGAGACGGTGACTCCAAAACGTATTCGGGGGTTTTAAAAGTTGCACCTTTCGGCGATCAAGAAGTTATGAAGAAAAAATGTATTGGACACGTTCAGAACAGAATGAGCAAGAGACACCGAGAATGTGTGAATAAAAATCTGGAAACAGTTAATAATAAAAATGAAAAAAAATACGAAAAAAAAAAAATTGGTGGAAAAGGCAAACAAGTTGACAGTTTATGGTTTAGCAATTAGGAGAAATTGTGATTCTGTAGAAAAAATGTATAATTCTATCTGGGCCACATATTATCATTATTGCGCAACGGACAAAAACCTTAACACGAGAAGTGCTCGACCGGACCATAGTCATGGTGCAGTTGGCAACGGGCAGTAGCTGACAATGAATTACCCACTTTCAAGCATGATCATCCGTCATTACCACAAGATTTTGCTGAGGCTATACTTCCCATTTATACAGACCTCAGCAATGAGAAATTATTAGAAAGATGTGAGGGTGGTTTCACCCAAAACAACAACGAGAGCTACTATCAACTGAAAATCTCTCCAAAAATTGTTCAGGCCAGTTCCAAAACTGTAGAAACGGCTTCATACATGCTGCTGGCATATTTAATGAAGGTACAACATCATTATTACATTACATGAATGCAATAGGGGTTTTACTTGGGCCCAAAGTGTATTCATACGTCGAAAGAGAGGATAAACAGCGCGTGGCCGTCTCCGACCGCAGAGCACATGATAGCACACGAGAGCGAAGAATGGTCCCCAGACAACACCAACTCGAGTTATTAGAAGCTGCCAAAGGGGCGGAGGGTGTATTATATGGCACTGGAATAGAGGACCCGATGTAAGTTGAAAAAGTATTTTTTTTTTAATCTATGTAAAGTGCTTTTCAAACTTTAAACGCGTTTTTCTCAAAACTGTGTTTTTAAAGTCGGTGACCAAGATTACTCGGAAACGGCTCAACCGATCGGTCTCAAATTTTAACACAAGCTTCTAAAGTATATTTTAGAGTTATTAATCGAAGGCCTGTTCTCACCGAAAAATTTATATATTTTTATAAACAATATAAGGCCAAAATTTTGGTAAAAAGTCGATTTTTTTTTGAGAAGCCGCCATTTTGTCAAAAAAAAAATATTTTGCTCTGTCCTTCGATCAATTAGATGAATATTTATTATTATAAAGAAATCCGTTTGGTTTTTTCATTTTAGATGATCCAGTTCAGAGATATGATGGTCAACGCAAGATGCCTTTTTTGAGAGGAGCTTCTGGAGATCAGCTATAGCAGCTTTCAAAATTATTATTTTCCAAATAAAAATTCTTTAAATACTGTTTAATGTTACCATAATACGTGTACGAATTTTTACTTTAATAAATTAAAAAGTCTTCTCAGAAAAAAATCTTGAAAAATCACTTTTTTCGGGCCTCCTGACTGTATATTTAATATAACCCCTTAAGTCATCTTTACATGGAGAAAAATTACGAATATTGAATATTGCTAATTTATTGAGAAACTTTTCAAATTATTCGTAGTCCGGTTAAAACGGGATTGCAGGCCCTTAACTAATGAATTGTTAGGTTTCCTAACACACTTTAAGAAAAATACGAATATATTTTCACAATGTTGGAAGACGTGTTTATAAAAATCTATATCTATAATATTTCCGCTTTTTGTCATTGTATATTTTAAAGTTAAATGCAGGTGCATGAACACATTTTTACTAAAAGTTTATCAGAAAACGGACTGCAATTCCGTTTTTAACTGGAATTACCAATATTTTGAAGATATTTTTAATAAATTAGCAAATCTCTCATTTTTCCTCGTGTATTTGGGGATGCTGTGTGAAGGGTCTTTTTAAGTAAAGGGAGGAGAAAGTGGTTAGGAATCTGTGTCCAGAATGGACACACATGGAAATATGAATCCATCCCTCTCACTGCGATGCAAGGCAATGGGTCGAGAGAGTCTGGCTGGATAGGTCAAGGGGTGTTTCTCAAGGGGCCTCTGGACAAACCTCACCACAAGTCACCAGACGTAGCTAACCACTTGAATTGAAATGACAATAGCAGAGGTGTTGGCAATATTAATCATGGTTTCCGGCGCGGCGAAACCTAAACCCGCCTCTGAAATTGGATTGGATTTTGCTTACTTAGGTTCTTAAGTTATTTACCAAACCTTTCGAATTGATTAAGTTATTACTTTAATAAGTTCATTACCTGCTCTTCAAATATGCTCCTTGCCAGGTTTAGCAGTATTTGGTTTCTTCTGTATTCTTGTACCGACATCTCGAAGAGTTGTGCATTCTGAATCCCAATGCCACAGAAGGTGAGATATCTCCTGAACACTTCCACGTCACGTTCTGTGAACTCCATTGAACCTGGGGACAAAGATATTGAAAATGTAAAGAAAGTGAAAGTAAATATTAATAGCTGGTACAAAGGACTTGTGAAATTATTCACGTTTACTCATATTTGGTCAAAATTTAAAAATTGACCAAACTGACGTGAAAAAATGTGAATTCTTCTGTCCAAGATTTAGTATATGCCGCTCGCTGCAGAGTTTCTTCGTCTCTTTACTCTTTCAGGATCGAAAGGATAAATCCTGATGCTCTAGGCCCTAGATACACGTAAAATGTCTATGGTCCGTATAAAATGTCTATTGTCCGTATAAAATGTCTATGGTCATTTTCGGGCTGCCATCTTGACCAATAATCGCAATGCGTGATCACCTGCAGCCAATGATGGACAAGCGGAGCGTGTCACCACGAATCATATAAGTCGGGGGTGTTGACCTTCACCGAACCCCCGAGACTGACTCACCGAACCCCTGGGGTTCGATCGAACCCAGGTTAAGAACCACTGCTCTAGGTATAGTACACGGCTGCCGAATTTCCAGGTGTCTTAAATTATATTGATTCTAAAGTGGTCAAGGGATTTAACCTTTATTTTTTTGTAGTTTATGTAGATTGAATAACATTATAAAGTATTTTAAGTGAACTAAGGACTTCAAATGATTCTTACAAAAAAGTTTCAAGTATAATGACTAAAAACTTAAATTAGGACTACTAACGGGACTCTTCCACATCAGGAGACATACAGCTACTGGGAGCGGAAAACACCAATAAATG
The DNA here is from genome assembly GCA_026573805.1 of Hesperophylax magnus. Lineage (NCBI taxonomy): Eukaryota > Metazoa > Arthropoda > Insecta > Trichoptera > Limnephilidae > Hesperophylax > Hesperophylax magnus. Next base: position 12,586,778 of record JAIUSX010000019.1, read on the forward strand.
TAAGAAACAACATAGAGGCATTATCTACCGTTCTATTGTGATAACTCCAACACAGAATCACAATTCTATGAATCCACCCTTCTCACTGCGATACATGGCAATGGGTCAAAAGAGTCTGGGTGGAGAAGTCAAAGGATCTTTCTCAAGAGGCTTCTCCTGATCCGGCCCTCAATGCAGAATATGGCAGACTCATCCGTCATCGAAATCTGGGCAAACCTCACCACAAGAACCCGGGTACCGGGTACCTCGCCGTATGCAAAAATTGGGTAATGACTATAAAGATGTTGTTGATATATTCAACACATCATTCAACAAATATAAACAAGTCATTACCCAATTTATTCCAGAAAGAAGATCATCAAATTTAACTATATGTACAAACTACGTAGCTCTGTTTATCTTACCAACTTATTTTAATGTTACATGTTATTGTTATATGTTTCCATCTTGCATGGTGGAGTATCTAGTTATCTTTTAGAGGTGTTTTTTTATGTTGTATTCTATTTTCTTTTTAATTTTGTTTTTTGACTATGTTTATATTTTTTTTATCTAGCTTTGATTTTTTTGTGCTTATTTAGATGTTCTATGTAATAAATAAAATGTTTAAGTCCAGCCGGGCGGGAAATTAGCAATAAATAAATGTGAAGAGGATGAAGAGACTCCAATTTACCTATAGTGCCAATATTCTGCCTTGATGGGAACAGGATTCAGCTACCTGGGAAGACACATTGTGGAACCAGAAGACCAGGCGAACTTTATCAAAGGGACCGGGTTTCTGTTAGAGAAATTAGGTAAAATGGGGGATAGCACAATGGGCGCATGGCCCGAGGGATCACAAGAACTAAGGTAAACCGTCTCCGCTTTATTAAAAACAAAATAATAAAGCTTGAATGCCCTGTTCTTCTTGAACCTCCACGGGACAATTCAATTTACGGACTACATAGACCAAAGATATTAGAAGAACGAGATGTGCTATCACCAGTTCATACTGTGTGGAATTGCTTTGCCGAGTGTCGCCGGTTTTGTTCACCAATACTACTGCACACCTTCGCTTACGCTAAGGTATCCGCACTAATACATAGAACAGATTTCTGTGCGTACACGTCCCGATACCGTTCAAAGTACCCTAATTAGGTAGTACTCCGCCTACGGTCCGGCGGACAACATAGCATATCTCGTTCTTCTAATATCTTTGACATAGACATTACAATGAGTGTAACGACCTTGGACGGGTTGTTTAGGAGAATTTGAACAATTCATCAAATTTCAACGCTCATTTCCGAGTTCTGTGAAAGTCTTATTCCAGTTCTGTTATTATATCATTATGGGATAGTTGCTTGACAAAACTAAGTCAATAGTTTTTGGATAAGCGAATTTATGAAATAGCTAAATAATAATCAATATTTTACGGGATATATCTCTATTATCTTAATTTGGGAGGCGGGTATGGGTACCGCCGCTCCGGGAACCGTTTATTGGATAACCAACACCTGTACCATAGGTTACCCAAGTGTTTCGCCACGTTTGGTGACTTAGCAGGGGTTCCCGGGTTCATGGAGTGAGGATATGTCTTAGCGGCGGATGCGTCAGCCCTCCTACTACATGCCGACCCAGATCGGGAGACACTGGTTGACGGAGACCCGTTGACCTCTCCAACAAGACTCCATCGACTGGTCACCTTGTACCGCAGTGGGAAAAACAGATTCATACGTCCGTCACTTCTGAAACGTTGCTTGAAATAGCTTTTGCCGTGTTTGGTGACCCGATCTGAATAACCACCTTCTTCTCCCCCATCTCATTTCCCCCCACTACCTTCAGCCTCACAACATACCTTAATTGGGGATACCATAATCTAACTCTCTCTAGACTGTTTTAAGAAAAAAAAATTAACAAATGTATAAAGTGTTTATATATAAAATAAGTTCGTCTAATAAAAGTTAATGGTAGTTACGGTTATAACCCTCAAACTTTTTCACCTTTATGGACGTAAGTATGAAGCAAAGGGGTTTCAAATCTAGTTATGGAACTTTTATCACAATGACTTGAAGCACCGTGTTGAAAGGTAGAATTCTAAAAGCTCTCAGGTTTCTTCCGAACTACTTTGGGGACGTTTTAAGAGGATGTGCTGTGAAGGATACGTAATTCTTTGGTACGAAGAAAAAACGTATATTCAAAAATATGTACGTACGTAAAAATTCGTTCAAACATCCGTGGCAGATTGGAGATAATATTGTATTTCAAAGAAAATAAAAGACAGACTTGATTTGAGATTTTCACCGCAAAAAGTATTATGGTGGTTTATTTGTGGGTTATTATTCAAATTGTGGCGGAACCACAATTTTTGTTTACACATCTGCCCTGATGATGGACATTTTAATGCTTTTAAATGTTGGCTAGAGACGGAGTTAGCACAACACGGTATAATACTATAAAAATAAACTACAGACGATAGTTAAAACTTATAGTGAACCGATTATCATCATGATGAAATATACTAATTTCAGTAGTGGGTCTGTAGGTGAGCGATTATACATAACTCTGGTTCAATGAACTGAAGTCGATAGACAAAAGCTGCAACTTTTAGATACAAGATTCATAGAGTTAATTAATTTAAGTCGCGATCAATTGATTCCGTTCCAGCTTCGAGAAACTAAAGTTGTTAGTTATAATTTGATCTCGTGAACATACTAATTCCCTCTTTAGTGCCAAAAATACATACGGACTGCCAATCTATGAAAAAAATAATGTTTCATTTCGATAATGTCAATTTATTAGTATTTTTAAAGTGAATTCATAGAGAGATGCCAGTGTTGCCATCGTATATCGAATTCTGATTTATTGCGTTATCAACATCGGTCTGGGTAACAGCGGGAAAATCGGCATAAAATCATTGGTAGTTACGCCTATCAATCCGATATTGTTTATCGATTTCACTGTGCCAGACCCCCAGAGCAATTAATTTCATTTCTCCTGAACTTCAATAATAACTTTTAAATTTATACATCCGAATTGACTGACTTGGGCAAGAAATTGAACATTGAACACTGTCCGTATTTAGTATTACGTTGTCACACCGCATGAAGTACTCAGTCCGTTAATCCAAAACTTACTCCCAAAGCAAGCAATTAGTGTCCAGTCGTTTCTCTCTCATCACGCTCTAATAATTTGTCCTCTCCAAAGTTGGAGCAATCAAATGATATTATCGGATATCCTATCAATTTGGTCACAAACTTTCAAAATTGATACCGTACGTACGAAATGCAGCATTAAGTAGAGGGTGGTTCACTGTGTGTTACATTAATGCCTGTATTCAATTAGTACCTTCACTGGGGTAAACCAATGTTGTACGTTTTTTGTTTATTAAAGATTCAAACGTTGTATATTTTAATTGCACTGACACCATACAAAATGTATTACACTGGGTCTCAAATGAAGCTCCACATTTAATGAATCTTTCCTCTAGTCTGTAATAATAATAATAATAATAATAACATTAATAATAATATTTCGGCTACTGGCATTATACCTAGCTTTCTCATTAAAAATTTAGGCGTATTGGATCTATCAAAAAATTTAAATATAAAGATGCAAAAATCGGTCATTTTGAATACATGTAGGATAACGAAAGATTTTTTAAATATTTATGTTGAGGGATCAGTAGGATTTATGAAAATATCTGGAGTCGGTGAATTATTTTCCCATGTGATCTCTGGTGAGTTGACGTGATGTTCTTGTATTGTTTTGTATTTATTTTGCTTATATAATGCACTTGCATAATGTTGATTGACTAGATGATTATTTGTGGAAAAGTGTGTGGAAGGGTTTAGTTTTTCCTATGGGGAAGATTTAACTCGGACATAAAATCGGAAGTATGTAAAAAATAAGAATTTATTCCGGAATGTATGCAGGGGTAGTGCAATAAAATATATAATTAGAGTAAGAAAAATAATAATACATAGTCGATTCCGATAGGCACAAATAAAACGGAATTTAAGTGAAAAAAAAAAAAGATAAACACAAAAATGAGTGTAAGCAGCCGTTTATGAAGGATATTTGGACATCTCCCGTCTCCAGAGGGCCATCGGGGGGATTCCATCCAGGCAACCATGGCAGTGATGATTTTGTTACTTGATTGGCGTAGTCTGCGCCATAAGCTTCCCATGTGATGGCGGAGAAGCGCTCTGAAAGAGTGTACTCGTCCCTCCAGGAACATTTCCGTGGCGCTACAGTATCTCGGTTGGCGGAATAGTTAGCGATATGCATTATTGCAATCAACTTTTAGCTTATGCCATTGGGATGCAGTGTAATCCACCCACAGTTCTGACGTGTACAGCGAAGTGCAAAATGCGTTGAAAAAAAATATCAATCTATATTGGTTTGGACTTGGAGAAACGAATGTTGTTCGCATAACATGGTAAGGACCTCAATTCCCTTTTTGGTTTTAAAAAGTGAACGTGGTCTGCCAATGCATATTTAGTTGAGTATAGCAGTTCAATATTGTCAATTTATTAATAATTTTTGTAGCTGTTTGCAGTATCAATATCGGTCTGGCTATGAACAGCGCGGACGTGCGCGAAAAATCGGTATAAAGTCATCGGTAGTTTCATCGATTTCACGACCGACTAGAGTACTGGCGAGCGACGGATTTTGAAGTGTCACGTGATCAAGTCAGTGCCATCGAGGAAAAACAGTTTGCAAATGGCGGCGATTGTTGTTGAAGCTGTTGATTTGTGTTGTTTTACCGAACATATTATAGACAGAGTATATTATAAACAGAGTGGACTATTTAAACCAGCGAAGTTTACTTAAAGACAGTACTGACTTCGTAATAGGGCAGACTTCGCCAAGGCCTCTACTCTAGTCGAGACCCTTTTGTTTTCCTATCGGAGAAATTGAATTGAGGAATATGACTGCATGACCATTTCCTAATAAAATATTTGTAATTCAGAATATATTTGAACACGTGTTTACGCAGGTGGCCTTGTCCAAATAAATATAATGGACGAGATGCGAAAACATTATTATTTTTCAGAACACGTGTTCTGACTTCCTCATATCATATACATGCTTTATTGATAGTTTGTTATGAAATTTTTAAATTAATTCGTTATGCAGTCCCGTTTTTAACAGGAAAACGAATAATTTGACCAGATTTTTAATAAATAAAGTTTTTTCCGTGTACTTATGGCTTTTGAAGTTCTTCTGGTCGCAATGAAAACCCCATCGTTAAATAATATTATTTCACCTGTTTAACTTAAGGTAATTTCGGTATTCTCTTCGAGCATGGCCTCTCTACGTTCAAGTGTTGAGAGAACCCTTGAACCCGAAACCACTCTCAAATCATTCTCATTTCCGTTCAAAGTGCAAGTAGAGCATCTTAAATCTCTTTATCTCAAAACCCACCTTTAGAAATAATAATATAAAGATGTGTTTTACGTTACCGCCAGCACCGAAGAGTTACCAAGAGAAATTTACAGTGGAAGTATCAGTGTGGCCGAAGTTAATTCAAATTTATCTTTCTTCAGGTAAATTGATAAATCATTTTACTTGGTCAATTTGTTTTATTTTACAATTTACTAATTCAAAATTATATATCTGAGCGTACCGAGGACTTGTTTTATCTCGACCGTTTACATTTTGTCTGTCTGTAAATTTTTGTGTACGTTCCTTTCCGGTTTAAGATGGTGGCCGTTATGTTGGCTCAGTAAAGTTTCTTTTTTTGTAATTTGAAATGGTTGTGTTCATTTTGACTTTCTTATTCGCATTTTTTTCAATATTTATTTACTAACTTGCCTAAAAATGTTTGAAATAAAAAATCTACAAATGAACAAATGGGATATTTTCACAAACTCATAATACAGTTAAAAATATGTGGAAGATGTAAAGTTTATTTTTCTGATTATGAAAACGATCTAAAACCAAACATTCCGAAACGATTCCAACTGGCTACAACGTCATTATGACATAGAAACCGCCAATGTCTGGTAAAACGACTGTCACCAACGTCGCACGGCGTGACGTCAACGCCGCCGTATTGGTACACAAATAAAAACGAACATATGGCTTTGGCGGCAAATCGAAAATGGCCTCTTTTAAAAGGTACAAATTTTTTTCATCAACATTAAATTAAATTACCTTAATTTTGTTATTTTTTTAAATATTTTTTTTTCTAGAGTGCCTTATCGAATGTTTATATCATTGAAATGTTTAATGTCATTAGGTGCAAATCACTTAAAATAATGGGATTTTTCACAGAATATGTAAACCTTTCAAAGACCCTCAATCAATTTTAACCCTTTATAGTGCCTTAATTAAAAGTAAACTTGAATATGGAAGCACTCGTTTCAAAATACGTATATCTAGTCTTAACGATTGATTGTAATTTTAAATGGGATATACATATACAAAAAGTCTGCACACGACTTAGAGCTATAGTGAGCAAACTTTATAGATTGAAGTTTTTTGTTCCACTAAATACCATTAGAATAGTATACCTGTCATTGGCGGAATCCCTAATAAGATATGGAATAACTTCATGGGGACATTCGACAGAAACAAATCTTCTTTCAGTCCAAAATTTTCAATATTCTTTGGTAAAATTATTATTAAACAAAAATAAATACGAACAAAGAAATGACGTACCGAAGTCATTACTATACAATTCTGTAAAATTTATTATCTGTTTGTGCTATATTATGGCTTAAAATTTCCAGTCTGCATACATCTCAATCTGAACATAATAAAATAGTGACACATGATCATAATACAAGACTAATTGCAAGCAATGGACTTGTAGTTCCCAGGTACCTGAATAAATAGGGTCAGAGAACTGTAGAATACCTCGTTCCAATAATTTACAACATGTTACCAAACTCAATAAAAAGCTGTGAATTATAATTATAATTATTTCACAGAAGGAAATGTATGTTAAAAAAATGGTTATGTGAAAGAATTTTTTTGTACTAATGTAATTATGTTTATATTTTATGTACTTGTTAAAATTGTATATGTATTTAAAAAGTAATTGTTAAAAGAACCCATTGACAAACTGATATCAACAAGTTTAATTTTTGAAAATTAATAAATAAAGCACACGTAAAAATAAAAATATTGTAGAAAAAGTTAAAAAAAGAACTGTTATCCTTCAAATGTGGTCTACATATCCATCTTAGATCATTCTACGTACGTATTGAATACTTCAAGATGAATCCACAAAATTAGAAGGCAACTGACTGATCTAATATGTTTTCACAAAATAATTCCCAGCCATCTTGATACTTTTTTTTATTTTTTTTATTATCAATATAAAGCATTATGTCTTAGCAATATTGAAATAAATGTTCCAAATTCCCATTGATTAAAAGACGCCATAGCTCATTACACCTGAATTCATAAAAATATAATAAGGTAGAGTGTGCTGAAGTAGACATTTTCGTCGATAATTTATACGGATTCAGAAAAAAATATTCTGCTATTGCAAAAAAAAAATGTTTCGCTAATTATATTATGTATTATTTGCGTCTCTATTTGTGTCTTTTGCGTCTCTATGTATATCTTTTGTGTCTCTTGTGTCTCTTTTGTCTCTTACTTTGTACTATTTTTCATTTGAGGGATCTTTCATATAATTTAAAATTTTGTATTATTTTTATCTGTTTAGTATTTCAATCATTATTTAGGTTTATGGAAATTAAGTTATCATATTTTTAGTAGATTTTTTAATAGTTAGTGATATCATCTGTAAAAACCCAGTATAAATACATCAATAAAATGATTTGCATAAGTATATGGATAACCATAGATATAATAAGTTTTCGATGTAATTTTTTTTTATTTCGCAAAGGCTTAGAAATAATAATCACTATCCACCGTTATTCAGATGGAAATAAATTAAACTTTCAAAGAACCCCAAAGCTGACAAAGGGAATTTTACGAAATAATGTTTTAAACTTTGTAATTACTATTGTTACGAGGCTAAATTATCGCAGAATCTTCAATAATTTATTCGCAATTCGAAGAAACGGTTCAACAATTAATTTTAATTGACAGACTTTGGTAAGACGAGTTTGCACGAAATGATTTGTTTAGGATAGAGAACCGATTGAACTTATAAAAACAAAATTACAGACACTTTTGAATTATTTGCAACTTTGATAATATACGTCGTGACTCTCGGGTAAAAGGGTTTATCTCGATTTTTTGGTACGAAGTATATAGATCGAATGCTATTTTGTCTTCATTTGAGTAAAGAGGAATATCGGTATTACTTTTTGTAAGTAGAATAATGGTATGTGAAAAGGGAGCTAAAGAAAAATTTGATGATATGTATTAGTTTTTTTTGTTTGAATACTGCACAGGAGTCTCAACTGTAGCCAAATGACTGGAGCCAGTGAGACCATGATCCCAATTTGGGTATGTTGTTAGGGGTTCTATGATGATTAATCCAAATTAAAATTCAACACACCTTTAAAAGGTAATACAAAGTGATGAAACAAAAACTAGGTTAAATAATTACATATGTAATCTATTATAACTCTGTAGGTGGGTTGAACTGTCATTTTGATTAGATATCCGGTCACCGTTTTGAGGCTGTAGGTAGCGGGGAGGGGAGGGAGATAGCTCTCGACCAGAAAGCCGAAGATCGTGAGGTCAAATTAAAATTTATCAATTAAATTTTATTTGATTAATTTGTGTTATTTTGCAATTTATACTTTTAAAATAATATATAGTATATGCCGCGAGTATGGTACTTGTGTAAGACTACCATTCAGAATTGAAACGTTGCTTGAAATAGCTTTAACCGTGTTTGGTGACCAGATCTGAAAATGTCAGGTACTCACCTTCCCCTCATCTCCTTCTCCTCCCCGTACCTTCAACCTCACAACATTCCCCAATTGGGGTTGCCATAGTCTCACTCGCTCCAGACTGGGGCCTCTAGTGTGGTATTTAAATAAAATAAATAAAAAAATATTCGTGTAGCTTTTTTTTTCAAGTAGTATTTGTATTTTCAAAAACACTTTTAATATGTTTTAAGTCCTTTTGCATCTAGTACAAATTTCCTTGAACCAGATTATCACTACATTTCTTCAGTAGTAAAATTCCTTAGCTATATTCACATAAGATTGGAATTTGAATTCCACTCCAAGTATTCACGCTTTTCCCCCTTCAATATTTCTAACGCGGCTTCTCTTGTCTGCTTTTTTCAGAACTTATTTATGGAGGGAAAAACTGAAAATTATGCGAAGTTGGAGTGTGCTCTCAGAAGTAAATTTTAGTTTTATATTCTAACATTATTGCATGTGAACGCTGGTAGAGGAAACCACATGTGTTTCATGTGTAGGGGAAAATAACACATAAAAAAAATTGTTTGTGAATCTTAGAGAGAGGCTTCTCTAATTGTATCTTCATTATTTCCTTTTCATTTACCGTTTACTTTCGCCTCACCATAAATAAATTGTTGGGGGTTATCCATGGGAGATATACCATCACGGATTTTTCTGTAAGCCTTTTAAGATGTAGAATTCTAGATTACAAAACATCGTATTTTCTCTACTTTGTATAAATATATTACGCATGTATTATATATAAGCCTTTTTGAAAAAATTCTCTAAATGATTTCGAAAATTCTATCAAAATTCGTGCCGTAGTTTAGAAGAAATACGCGCACAAACAGCACACTAGTTTTATACTATTTAGAGTAGGTACTAATTTCGGCAATGTGTCTGTGATTATAATCCCAGTTCAGTGAACTCGGATTTTTTTGGAAGTGTAATTTTCAAAACTGATTGTGTCATGAATTCAGAGCGATAAAGCAACTACCTAAAATTCATTATTTTGAAAAAAAATTATTTATCGTCATTTTCAAATTTTTATTTTATTGCCTTTCGTTTATTAACATAAACGGTTATTTACAAATCATGTACGCTACCCGACACACTAGACAATATCTGTTCTGAGTCGGGTAGCAGTATCATTACATATAGCTTAATACATAAAATAATCTAGTTATAAAATATTACATACATAATATATAAAAATAATTGAACAATGTGAGTGTGAGTGTGAGAGTTCTTATTGAGATGGAGTATCCCATAAAAACCCATCACATAGAGTAAAGTTGTGTTTAAAAATAAAAATAAGTAAGAAAAATACTTTAAGTTATTGTAACGGATGTGTCAAGAATTCAGACAACCTGTGATGTAATAATTTGTTTACCAGAAAAAGTTTTAAATCTATATTTGAATGTCTCTTTATTTTGTTTAAATTTCTTAGAAACCGAACTCCATGTGTGAAAATGTCACCGAATGGCAATTTTATTATTTTGAATTTATTTTGTTCTAAGTGTATTTTTGCCAGATCGGGAGAGGCTGGTTCGGGGAGACCTCTCCAGCTGGTCTCTGGACCCACCGCCTTGCGACCCAGTGGTAGGGTTATATTCATTCATCCTGGATTCCTACCAACCTTTCATACCTTTTTCCTTCCAAGGACTTCCTCTCCATCCTTCCTTAAAAATACCCCCCACACAGCATACCCAAAAAAATTAAGAAGCAACTAATGAAAATATGCTTTAAAAAAATGAAGATGATGTTGATAGTTTTAAGTTGAAGCAATTACAGCTTAATATGACCCAGGGGGATTGGGTCGGATTAGTTCGGTGGCAAAGCAATGCCCCGGCAAGGCTGAAGTACTGGGTTCAATTTCTAGATTCGACTGAATCTTTTTCCGTTTCAAATTTTTGTTTGGGAGTCGCTAATGTTGTCTTCATTGATAAAATATTAAAAATAAAAAAAATAATATTCCGTGATTTTGGGTCTGAAAAATATATAACCCATTTTTAAAATATTTTTTATTACCAAAAAAAAAATCAAGAAGAATGTTATTTTATTAGGTAGGTTCTGATAGATAGAAGAAACTATTTATTTTTAAAGCTAAAAGATTAAAACTTTATGCAAAAACTGCTGAATTGACGAAAACACTTTTTTTCTTTAAAAAATGCCGAATAGTACACAGTTAAGTTGAGGCGTCCAGCGCCAAACTTACCCACTTCACTAGGTTTATTATTTATTTTCATATAAACACAATTGTTTAATATTGGAACAGTTTTGGGACTATTCCATATCGCAAGGTCCCGTTCAAAATATTGCTACCTCTCTTTTGTTCCTCTCTTTCCTTAAACCCGGTAAGAAAGAAGACTTAGAAATACATACCTCCACCAGAGACATGAACAGTGTTTGTACAAACATTTCATGTGGTTGTTCCAAATATTGTCGTCGAAAAAGAAAGATCATCATTCCATCTCTCGCGTCTATTCGTCTTTAAACTCAAATCAATGAACCTTACATCACTCATAATGAGTGTTGTTTCGTGATTCAGTGCCATTCATTACAAAATTAATTTTGATTGTATGAGGTGTACACCAATAAATTTTAAGTGATCTTTGTCCTTAATCAAATAACTTTATCCATATTTCAGATTTTTCCAGTGATTTTAACTCGATTGAATGAACTTCTATTTCCATTTATATTCAACCGCCAACTACTTTAGAGTTACAACAACTGTCCAAATATAGTGAGACTATAGCATCTCCAATTTAAGTACCTTATGATGCTGATGGTAGTAAGTAGAGGAAGTTTCTATAAATATTTGCTGTAACAAATATTAAAAACAGGAAAAAACTAAATCTTAATAATTATGATACTTACCAAGATTGAGCAATCTTCCTAATAAGCCCCTTTTATTGAAATCCCCTCAAAGAGCTAAAGGTTTCATTGAAGTCAGAGATTATAAGATATAATATACATTAAGATACCCTCTCAAAAGCTGAGCGATCTGCACAGAGCAGGTGAAATGGGAGCAAATATCATTTGACTTTACAAACGTTGAGTGCGCTTTACTGTTGAGTTTGGTTTTGCCTCTGATTTAAAGTACTGGCGAAGGTTCTTTCAAATAAAAGCTTATTTATTAAATAAAACTAGAAAGGTATTTTCTTAAATTAAAAACTTGATTTCCAATTCCATTCCTCTTCTTTCCCTTTCCCTTCCATTTCACGACTTGAAGACAATTATTTATTTTTAAAATTTTAGACAATTTATTGTAGTTTTTCTTATTTACTAGTATATTTATTTAGTTTTACTCGATGCGGAAAAGAATATTTTTAACTTTCAATAAGAATCAATCACATATTTTAGTAATTAAGTAAATTTCTTTAATTATTTCTTCTGGTTATGCGCCAAACATCTTCATTGCTCCGTACATCAACGACTTTTGACTTTGATTTTTTTCTGAGGGGGAGTCTTATTTAATTTCTTTTCTTCTTTCGTTTCATTTATGTCTTTTGCCACAATTTTTGAAATTTTTCTTATAAATCAATTGATGTATGGCCATGAATTATTTTGTTGATTAAAAATAATGTATTGAAGTGAATAATTTATTTAAATGGCAAAATGTTTAACTCCGTCAACATTTCATTGAATTTCATGTATCTATTTTTCTTAGTATTAATCTCATAGCAGTTTCATTATTTGTTTCATTAATCTATCGTCGGCTAAGAATAGAATGCTACTACACTAATGAGCATGTGGTGCGGTGATTGCATTGTCGATGGATTAGAGTTAAAATATTGTATCTACGGTTTTGGTTCTAAAACGAGTTAAGAACTGAAATGTATCAAAGTTGGCCTATATTTTTATGGGTTCAAATATTGCATCTCCTAAACCTACCGTCCCAAAGATATATAAACATTCAAAAATATATTGTAAATCTTCCAAGCAATGTATTTATGGGCGCAGATATTAAATCTCATTAACAATTATATTTGTATTTATACTAAGCGAAAGTCCATGTCAAAATATTGTATTTACATTCAAATCAGATTCTGTAATTTGTAATTAAAAACATGTTTTTATATCACAAAATCTAATGTTCCCAGATTTGTAAATCTTCAAACTCAGTTATTTCAATATCATGTTTTATGGAGGTAAAATAAACCCTAAGACATCGTCGTACAAATTTTACTGGAGACTGTGTTAATACATTGGACATATTTCAGATATGTACAAGACCAACAGAAGCGCATTTCATACCAAAAAATTTGCGGGTTCTGTAAAGTGCACTCATCTAGAGATCTCCTTAACTTAATACATGTAACTATAACAGATATAATCCGAACAATAAAAAATGTTTAAAATTAAATACTTTTTCATGAAAAATAAGTCGGTCCCATCCTGCCCCAGCCGTTTCAATGGGCCTAGAATTTTTTACAAGCTTTTATGACTCGGCACTTTTCCAAAGCAATATGGGAAATATTCCTGCGGAGAGAATTTTCTACAAGATTTATCGTGTGCCTAAAAATCATATATTATTGAATACGGTATGGCATTCTAGCTTCAAAATATCTTGAAACTACTTTTTTACTTTACAAGCAATAATTGTTCGCCTGAAACACTCATCCACATTGAAAAATCTCCTGATAAAAGATACATGACGCCAACGGGACTCGAACCCGTGTCCCTTCGATTTCCGGTCGACAGCTCTGACCACTGAGCTATGGCGGCTTATCTCCTACCCGCGAAATTATTCAATATCTACTAGTGTTTCATTCAACAATTACTGCTTGTTACATTTTTCACCTGAAAACAACCAACTTTATTTTATATGAGAAAGGCATTGTAAGTGCTAACTCTCTCACTAGATGGCGTCGAGACAAATTGTCTACATTGAATGAAACACTAGTAGATATTGAATAATTTCGCGGGTAGGAGATAAGCCGCCATAGCTCAGTGGTCAGAGCTGTCGACCGGAAATCGAAGGGACACGGGTTCGAGTCCCGTTGGCGTCATGTATCTTTTATCAGGAGATTTTTCAATGTGGATGAGTGTTTCAGGCGAACAATTATTGCTTGTAAAATAATTGTTACCCTTTGTGCTATGCATAAAAAATCTTGTCCTAAAAACATTAGTTTACCAAAAATAATAATTACTTTTTTACATTTCGAACTAAAAGTTATTTAAACGTGCTGTCAATATTTTCAGTTCAGTAGGTATACCACGGACGATCGATATAGCCCTATGTCAATATTGACGAAGTCCGTCATCTATGGATAGTTAGCGATATTTGCGAGCACGGTCAGAATATAATTCCGACAGTAGGTTGAAAACAGCCGCTGCTTTTAGCGCGGCCTCCAAAGTATCCAGCGTATGTCGATTTCCAATTCATTGCATTAATAGTCCGTACTTTTAGGAAAATGTTGTTCGCAATGCAAAATAACTGTCTTTGAATGGATGGAGGTGAACTAGCTAAGCTCTTAGAACTGAAAGAAATCGTGTACATGATCCATACATTATTTTATATAAGACGCGATCAATTAATTCCGTTCCGGCATCAAAAAGTTGTTATGTTATGGCTATGATCTCATGAACTAATTAACAGTCTTTTTGCTGTCAAAAAGTACATGCGGTATGCCAATGTATATTGAAGTTGGTATTTCAATTCACAATTGTCAATTTATCAGTATTTTTAAGTTTTACATAGCCGTTTGACGTTTATGAATGTTTCATAAAAAATAGCACAAGTGGTGAAAGCATGTGTCGATTCTTCTGCATTATCAATATCGGTTTGGCTATCAACGGCGCGACCGTGCACAAAAAAATCTGCATAAAATCGTCGGTAGTTACGCCTATCTAACCGTTGTTTGTAATGTTATCGATTTCACTTGATAAGTTGAATCCCCTGGGTTCAACTTACTATCATCAAACGACGCGTCCTCATAAAACTCGTTCTACCACCGTTTCTATTATAATCAGACATAATATATAATATAAACAGATTTAGAAAGAGAGAGCACCATTCCTTCATATATGCATTTAAAAATTTACATTAAAGTATGATTTGAAACAATTTTATTCAACAGAAAACCCACCAAATAGTTCACCTTGTCAAGGTTTGCCAATTTTTCAATAATTACCAACTAACTAGCCAGAAGGGGTTGGGAAGGTTTTCCGAAGGGGCAGTCAGAAGGGACGGACCGCCAAATAACCCACTTGGTACACACAAACTCCTAGATTCATTTACATTTATACATCGTCTCAACATACCCTTCTATTATTTTTGCAACTCACGTATTTTGCTCACTAGATCGGTCCATACATATCCATCAATTATCATAAATATTTTAAAAAAACATTTTTTTCTTTGGAAACAGATACTTTGTGATATGTCTTTTATTATATAGCAACATTATACTGCCCTGACGAAGCTACAGTGCTATAGAAACCTGGTCGGCAATATTAATAGAAATTTAAAATAAAAGTGGTGGTCCCAACTACTCCGAGGGACTATGGCATCCCCTATTTGGGGTTCAATGTGAGAATGAAGGCAGTGGAGAGGGAAAGAAGATGGGGAGGAGAAAGGTGGGGACAGTGCCTGGCTAGATCTGGTCACCAACACGGTCAAAGCCATTTCAAGTAATGCTTCAATTCTGAATTGAAATTACTGAGAGTTTCTTCCACTCCGGAAAGTTCCGCATATATACTTTACATTTTTCCTTTCTTGCCCAGACCAGGATTTGAACTCGCAACTTCGGCTTGCTAGTCGAGAGCCTTACCCCTCGGTCGCGGAGGCCCTCTATATTATCTATAGGAATACGAGTAGATTAGGTTCAGGATTAATGTACTTCTGAATGGAATTACTAATGGTGATTGAATTTTATTTTTGTATTTACATAAATTGGAAAAATCCGGAAAATATCTAGCCACAGTGGTCACTCTATGAAAAAAAGGTTCTGCATATTCATGTGTGCGTATTGAAAAATTTGCCGAGTATTTCTTGACATGAAACACAGTTTATCGGCAAACAGAAAGAACACTACAATGTTCAGTACCTTGCCCACTATTAAATAGTTATATATTATTCGTTCTGGTTTCCTTATGCAGATCAAATAAGATATATTTATTTTCCCTTGCAAGTAATGGTTTACAATAACACCTTCCTCTTACCCTGGACTTTTTGGAGCCTCAAAATGACTTTATCTATGGAATAAACATCTCAATATTTAAAGTAATTAATCACACACGAAGAAAAAATAGTATCGCTGATTAATTAAAATCCTGTTAAAACCTGATTGCCTGATCCATTTCCCAATAAAATATTAGTCTATTCAGAATATATCGGAACATATGTTCATATGGGTGTCCTTTTCCTGATAAATATAATGACGAATGGTACAATATTAGAATTAGTTTATGGACACGTGTTCAAACATCTTAATAACATATTCATGTTTTATCTTTTTGTAAGGAAACCTGTCAATTCATTCGTTGGAGGCCTGCAGTCCCGTTTTTACAGGAATACGAATAATTTTACCAGATTTTTAATAAATTAGCATTATTTTACATCAGCGAGTTTTCTCCGTGCAATCATTTCATCGATTTGTCAGTTTTGTCGCCATTCGTCACTTTTGTATTAGTTTTGTCATCATTCGTCACTTTTGTCATCATTTGTCACTTTTGTAATAGTTTTGTCATCATTTGTCAGTTTTGTAATAGTTTTGTCATCATTCGTCACTTTTGTCATCATTTGTCACTTTTGTAATAGTTTTGTCATCATTTGTCACTTTTGTAAAAGTTTTGTCATCATTCGTCACTTTTGTCATCATTTGTCACTTTTGTAATAGTTTTGTCATCATTTGTCACTTTTGTAAAAGTTTTGTCATCATTCATCACTTTTGTAATAGTTTTGTCACCATTTGTCACTTTTGTAATAGTTTTGTCATCATTCGACATTTTTGTAATAGTTTTGTCATCATTTGTCACTTTCGTAATAGTTTTGTCATCATTTTTGTAATAGTTTTGTCATCATTTGTCAATTTTGTAATAGTTTTGTCATCATTCGTCAGTTTTGCAATAGTTATGTTATCATTCGTCACTTTTGTAAAAGTTTTGTCATCATTCCTCACTTTTGTAAAAGTTTTGTCATCATTCGTCACTTTTGTGATTTGTGACTGTTCATTAATTAACCCCTTTCGCCACTTTCGTGATTTTTTCACAAGCTGCTGTTATGTATTCTTTGCCATTCATAAATGATAAATGAAAATATTTATTAAGATTTTCAATAAATGAAAATAAGAATCTTTAGATGTTAATTCTGTTTACCCTCTAAACCGTTGGTTTTTGCATGTTCCCATGCACAAAACAAAAAATAATCCTTGAGGGACAAGGTCGAACCTAACGCACATTATAATCTGCACATTCGTAGATGGCGTTAATTTAATCATTTCATTAAAATATATTTTTTGCAATTATGCTTTAAAATATTACGAAGAATTATTTATTTAAGCCCGTACTTACGCAATATGAATATGAATATGAATTAATGTCAGGATAAAAACTCAACTCTTTCAAACAATGTTGGATTTAATCACCGATGCAATATTGTATTTGTATATCTTTCTTGGAAAAATTCAGTTTTTTTATGGACAAAAATATTCATTCATATTCAATTTTAACTTTGTGAGTTTCAAAAGGCAGCTAATTTCAGACCTATTTACTAGTTATTTATTAACTTGTATTATTTATTAGCTTTAAAAAAAGTCTTGTCTCTATACCATTTACCCATTCTTATTTGTTATTTACTTGCATATTTAGCTTACATATTATTATAATAGATTACTATTAATATTACTTACATTTTCCTTTTGTCACTATTTTTGTTATTATCATTTTGTTATTATTATGTATTTAAACATCCATGTATGTAAATTTTAGGGCACCATGCCTGTTTTATGTACTTAAATAAAAATAAATAAATAAATACCTTCCAACGTTTAACTCACATACTCCTTAGTTTATTTGTTATTTATTTTTTTGGACGCATATTAATGACTGTATGCATGTACAATTGTACAGTCATACTTGATATGTATATTATACTTTGATTTACTTTACCATTTCAAGTACTATTATTTAAATTCGATATTAATTACGGCGTTGGTATTTTGCCATTACTTATTAGTTTTTTTTTCTCTATATATACAACAGACATTATTTTTCTTATATAACATTTCTTTTATAATACATATCAGTATATTACATAAATTTATTTTATAATTACCTTATGAGTAAATTATATTTAGCTATTTTATCCATGTATTATGTTACACTTACATGTATATATATACTGTCAATTAACTATATAAAAGCCCGACAGGGCGTTAATAAATAATAAATAAATAAATATTGCGTACACGGAGAATACTAACTGATATAAAATATTGCTAAGTCATTAAAAATCTGGTCAATTATTTGTATTCTTGTTAAAAGTGGGACTGCCTAAACTAACAGGATGTCGGAACCCGTGTTCATAAAAATTCGAATATTTTTTTGCATTACTTCATTATATTTATCAGGATATGCGCTACTGCATGAACACACGTTCCGATATATTCTGAATGTCCTAATCTTTTATTATGAAATGGCCTGCCATCACGTTTTTAATTGGATTTTAATAAATTAGCAATACTATTTTTTCTCCGTGTTTCCATAAAATAATTTACGTTTACCGTTACCACACTATAATATTTCATACTAATACAAACTGCCTACGTATTGTACACGGTGTCCGGAAACTCATAGTACAAGCGGAAAACTGGTGGATCTACGTTAGGAGTCGAATTTATGGAATAACTTTTTTGACTTTTTTTTCATCTAGTTTTTAGGTCGAATTTAAAAACAAATTGATAAGATTCATTAGTTTCCCGCTGTATTACGAATTGACGCACACCATGTACATGTGGTTATATTCATTCTGGTTTCGTAATAAAGGCACTGAAGGATTAATTTATTTTCCTTTGTGGGGGAATATCTCCCACTGTGCGGTGTGTCACAGAGATAGGCAACCAACAAAGAGAATACTTGAATGTAAGCCATAAGGCCGAAGGGGTGATAGAAACGGAGAATTCCTTCCTTTGAATCTTATACTTTCGGAATGAATGTGATAGTCGACTAAAAAGTCACTGTGTGAACGAGATAGTGCGAAAACAGTATACAATATAGTTGTAAATGGTCAATACTTGATGCTCCGTAGTAAACATTCAAAAAGAAAAAGAAGATATATATATATAAGATATTATATTTTGTATGTAACAATTATTTTATATAGTCGCTAAAATAAAAAAAAAAATAAAAAGATGTTTTGAAAGATATATACGAATGTTAGAGGAAGTGCGTTAATATATATAAACAAAAAACAATTATAATTTATCGGAGTAAGCGAAAATATGTAACAAAGCATGACTTATTTAAAATGAAGCAAAAATCTCTCGGCAAATGTGAAATCGGAGACAACCGGGGAAGACATGGCACGATCAAGTGAATCAGATACTCGAGTCGAGCCAGGTCAAGAGCCAGAATAATAGAGGAGTATATATGAGACGATGTATGAATGTGAATGAGGCAAGGAGTGTTTGCCAAGACCGAGTTACAATAAATAATAATAATGATTGGACTATTTATATAGCGCCGTTTTCGTGAGAAAATCACCTCAAGGGCGCTTAACAACTTAATTTATGCATTGATCACATAGACTTAATTACTTTTGGTTTATAACTAAGTTTCATAGATAGATAGAGACTTATAACTAAGACTAATGTCGAGTGATTTACAACTGAGACTTTTAACTAATGACATATACATATTTTTATGACCAAGTGGGCATTTACACAATACCGCTATAATTAAAATAGAGATTTACGACTAACATACATATTTAATTTATATTTTTACAAATACCAATTGTTATGATTTGTGTCCGTGGTGTCAGTTATAAAATATTTGAAAAAAATTGTTTACGCGTAATAAACGGTTAATAACGGTGAAAAAAAAGTCAAGTAGAAAAATCCCCTGGACTGAGCAATGAAATACTACTGATGAATAAAAAATCAAAAAGCTCATCATTCTGGATACGACAAGTTGAAAAGGTGAGTCTTTAGTTTTGCTCTGAACTCAGATGAGCTGTCGATCTTTCGCAAATATGAAGGGAGTTTGTTCCAAGCTGTTGGGCCTGCTACTGCAAAAGCTCGGTCTCCAAAATTGGTATTGTGATTGCACATAGGTACTGAAAGTCTACCTATGGCTGTTGAAGATGCTGATCGAAGCGTTGCTTGCCTAACATTAACATCGTTTGGAATGCAGAGTTCCGACAAGTAGGGTGGCGCCATATCATGTACGGCTTTAAAAACCATCCGGCAGAGTTTGAATTTGATTCTCTCAGGGCACTTAAGCCAATGAAGGTTCCGAAAATGTTGTGAGATGTGGGAATATTTGGAATCACCGGTTATCAGCCTTGCTGCAGCATTGAAAATTGACTGAAGTCTGTCAGTGTATATTTTAGAGAGACTTGCGTATATGCCATTGCAATAGTCGAGTCGTGATACAACGTAGGAGTTTACATACATATTTATTTTTATAGATTTGATTTGACGCAGGTGAAAGAAACCTGCGCTTACTGTTTTGTTAATTTGGGATTTGAGTGAGAGATCTTCATCTAGATGAACACCTAGGAGTTTAATGCCGTTTTTAGGGATGATGTTGCAGCCAGAAGTAATGAGAGGAGTTTTGCTTAACATAACATGGCGCTTTTTTGTTGCTGTCCAGAGAAATTCTCTTTTGAATGGATTTATTCTAAGTTTGTTCGAAGACATCCACTCTGTTATGGCACCAATGCATTTAACAGTGATATCTTTCAATTTGTCTTTCTCATTCGGTGCACAGTAGAAATAGATTTGCTGATCGTCAGCATAGCAATGGGAAAGAAGTCCGAATGAATCTATGATTTTGGCAACATCGTTGATGAACAGAATAAAAAAAAGTTGTTTGGCGGTCTGGTCTCACTGCCTACCCCTGCGCACCAGCAGTTAATATTCGAAATAAATGTCGGTCATACCCAATCGGGATTTTTCCCAATTGTAAGCACAATTAACACCAGTCCCCGAGGAGGATGGGTTCAATCCTCGGTCAAAACCATTTTTTTTTTCTTTAAGTTTTAAAGGACGTTTCCAAAGCTCGAAAGCCAGTCCTTAGGGAGGAATGTTAAATCCTCAGTCAAAACAAAAAAAAAAAAATTAATTGGTCACTAGCCGGGCCAAGAGATGGCGCAACAAGTCGAGAGTTAAAAATAGTTGTATCATTGTAAAAAAAGAGTTTTAAGTCTCTTTCAAAATATATATTGTTTTTTAAAACAATCTCCATTGAGATGCCGAACTGAAGGAAGTAATTATATTTGATTCCTTCGTTTGAAAAACATGCACCGAAATTCAAAATTTTTTTATTATTTTATTTTATTCTATTATATCTTAATGGTATGAAAAAAATCAGTTTTTCTTTAAATACTGGTTTATTCATTTTTTCTCTTTCTCATATTACGTACATCTAAATAGAAACTTATATGTACCGTGCATTATGTAATGTTTTTGGTTATTTATTCTGTTGTTGTTGTTTTAAAAATAAAACATTCTGTTGGCACTATATTATGCAGTAAATCATGTAAAAGCCCATCAGAACCCATAATTATTTTAAATGAATAAATTGTGAAATAACACAAATATATGGTTTGATTCTGCGACCTCCAGATTACTAGTCGATATCCTTACCCCTCGATTACGGAGGGCGATGGTTAGTTATTTTTAAAAAAACGAGTCACTTTAATTATTGTGACTTCAAAGATACTTTCAAAAAGCTTTTCAAAAAAATAAAAAAGAATCTAAGTAAGAATCGTGGCTCCCTTATCAGGCACAAGAGCTCCTCTTTTCTGATAAGGTATACATGACCAATTATGAACCTTAATATTATATTTTGCAAAATATGTATGTATTAATGTAACCCATATCTATATTAAAATAATAAAAAATAAAAAAATAATAAAAAAATAATAACACCTTTTATAATACGATATGGTTCAATGGGTGAACGGGTTAAATTTAGTTGCAGAGCAAACAGTTATGTTGTAAAATAGTTAGGATAACATTTAACACGATCAGCGCTCGGGGTGATGTAAAGTTGCAAAATTTATGCAAATAGTTTTCACGCAGAACGACACGGGCGCCATCTATCTCCTTTGTAGCGAGGTAAATTCGCGAACTAAACTCATAGCGGACGACGTTACTTAGTTTTCGGGGGAAATTGAAAATTTACATGCCGTCTGCGTGAGAGGCCTTCTAATGTCGCCGTAACTTGTTTGGCTTTAGACATCATACTTTTGGCCAAGATATTGACAATTCATTTTCCTTTATAGTGTTGATGTCATGTTGTTTATTTCTATTTTATTAATTGACATTGCAATAAAAAAATCCACAAAGGCAATAATTTTGTGCGTGGTTTACTTATTTAAGTAAGTAGCATATACATTCACGATAGTTATTGACATAATTATAACATGTCTAATACAATAAAGAAAGATGAAATTAAGGAAAATTTTCAAGATCTTAGAAGTAAACAAGACAAAAGAAAAAATAATATACATTAGTACAAAGTTAGTAAAAGAAATGAAGAAGAAACAAAATGTTTCATTGGTAAAGCTGCATTTTTCAATAGGAGCATATAATTACAATAGCTTATTATCCAAAGTGGATATTTTCAGTTGCGAACTTACCAAATACAAGAGGTCCATAAAATAATATTTTTATGATGGTTTGTGAATAATGTTATGTCTCTATTGTTTATATTTCTATTATGATTTGATTTATATCTACAACATCAACTCTCCATGGCTATAAATGTATTTATAATTTTTGTTTTGTAATTTTTCGTTTTATTTAATATTTTGTTTTGTATAAATTTTTTAAATCATATTCCTTTCTTACAAATTTAATTTACTTATTCCTTATTATGCTGTCTCAGTAGAGGTAAAGTCACAAGGAGGAAATCCATAATTGGTTTTATTTTGGCTATATAATACTTACGTACAAAATGAAATAAATGTAAACTGTCAATTTTCCGAAAATTAATAAATAAATAAATATTAAAACATCAGCTAACTTAGCATAAGAGTTACCAGTGGTGTTTAATCTATTTGTAACAAAATTTCTTCCGGAAACTGTGGTATAACTGTCACAATAAATACTAGGGAACCTTGATCTAATGATAGCATGAAAGTGAATCAAAATTTATACATTAGGACTATCTAACTGATGATTTGCTATTTTATAAAAAAATGTAAGATCAAAAATTTTCACTTCACTTCAACAATTTCAATGAATGTGGTAAAAAAACATAATCTGTTGATTTTAAAAGCATTCCAAGTCACAAATGAAAAAACTATAAAATTTGCAGAGGACTCTTTCAGTGATATTAATTTGATTATTAAAGTCAGGTGACCAAATTGTAGAGATATTTTCTGGAATGCTTTTAACAAAAGACTTTTTAATACGTGAATATTTTTATAATCATTTGAAATCCACACCACAAAACCCAACATTTTCAAAGCTCCTGTTAACAATAAAACATTTCTATGAGAGTACATACTATATTAGGTATTCGTTTTCTAGGAAAAATTATTTGAAATAGAGAAAGGAAAAGTAAAATCACAAAATTTGACATATTTGAATAAATTAACACTTTTACATAGACGTGGAATAAATTATTATAAGCAATAATTAGTCGTCTGAAATATCAATACAAAAATTGAAAATATCTCCCGAGTAAAAATAAATACCGCCAACGAGAATTGAACCCGCACCTTCTGATGTCCGGTCAGATGCTCTGGATCACTGAGCCACGTTGGCTTATTTCCAACACGCCAAATAATTCAATATGCACTAGTACTTCAATCAACAATTACTGCTTTTTATATTTTTTCACCTGTAAACCTCCAACTTTATTTTTTCTCCTTATATTATTTCAAGCGACTAATAATTGATTGTAATAATTTGTTATCCTTTGTGCTTTGTATAAAAAACCTTTTCTTATAAACATTAGTTTATCATTAAAAAAATAATAAACGTGGAAGTTTAACATTATAAAAAAAAATCTATGTTAAGCTGTGTTAGTTCTTTGTTGTAAAATGTGCTTTGATTTATTTAATATTAAATAAAATGATTTTTAATATTAATACATAACACATTTTTATATATCAACTCTAACAAGATAACTAGTCTTTTTTAAATATCTCAAAGCCATAAATGAAACTGAAAATTATATTTGAAATAATTGACAGGCATCTGTCAATTACAACTACCAACAACCAACTACAATAGCAGTTCAATGAAATCATGACTACCTTCAGGTGCACTGCAATGTGCAGTGTATAGAGCTAGGTTTTAGAACTTTTGAACGCATTTCAATATTGTCCAGGAAAATTCCCAAGTAAAACGTTGACATTGTCACAATCACAATGTCAACGTTTTACTTGGGAATTTTCCTGGACAATATTGAAATGCGTTCAAAAGTTCTAAAACCTAGCTCTATACACTGCACATTGCAGTGCACCTGAAGGTAGTCATGATTTCATTGAACTGCTATTGTAGTTGGTCGTATCCTATGGGTTTAAAATACAATGAATTTTTTTGTAAAATTTCTCACTAATAATTTCTTTAAAAAGTAATTTCTTTACCTTTCTGAACCATCAATAACAGATTATAGCCGGAAATAGTATGTAAATTTATAACAGAATCGATAAAGATATAAATTTCTTATTTAGGCTCCGTTATAAGCGTTCAAAAAGAAGAAGAAGATTACTGAAGATGATTTGAAAGGGAGATATTTTAATACGAACGATAGAGAGAGCGCGCTCATAAAAAAACTATTTTAATCAATAGGCGTAAACGACTATTGTGAAAGTATAAAAAATAGTTATTTGAAATACAGCTACAATCTCTTGATTCTTGAGATAAGTAATATAGGAACACTGTGAATTTTTTTTACCAATAATAACTTAAATAACAGATCCAGATGTCTATTATAATTTTCCGAGCATACATTGAGAATTTTTTTTACATTTTCAATTTGGGAGGCGGCTTTGGGTACCGCTCCCTCAGGAAATATTTATTAGATAATTAACACCCCTGCCACACGTCACCCCAAGTGGTTTGCTAGATTTCGTGACTTAGCAGGGGTGCCAAGGTTCCTGGGGTGTGAAAGCTATTGAAAGTAACATCATTAGTGAGGTGAGGTTTGTCTAGGTTTTGGCGGCGAATGCGTTTGCACCTGCTCCATGGTGGACCAAATCAAGAGAGACTGGTTAAATAACAACAAGCCTTATACCCTTTTCCTTCCCAGCACTTTCTCTCCTTCCTTTCCCTGAAAAGACCTTACACACAGTAACCCCGAAGTTGGAGTTAATTAAAAAAATAAACTAAAAACACAAAATATTTTTTTTAGAACTTAAATTTATTGAATTGAAATATGTAAATGCTAGTATTATGTCTCAGGTAAAGCTTTTCAATCTTGTCAAATGATATCACCTACAACCGGAAAACGGTTCTACACGTTTTACTGCTCCCCCTGGAAAAATTCCTAAATATATTTAATACATTCATGTTGTAAAGAAAGAGCTATAAAAAGGTTCCTTTACATATTTACCTACATAAACTGACAGAGAGGAATCGAAGGACACGACTCATAGGAGTAGAGAATGTCTCTTCGATGTATGGGGTCTAATTTGAATAGAAAAGCCATAAAACTCCGGCAGTGTAGCTTACATATAACATGACATATAAAAGACATGCACGAAGGGTTTAAACTGCTGAAGACATCATTTTCTATTTTCGTAGAAAGCCTTGTGGGGTGACATTATAAATAGAACAGAACACTGAATAATCGTTTTTTGTCAGTTTATTAGGCTTTGGTAAAGCTAGAGAAATATCGAACATTTTCTTCATCAGATAAATAGTGGTTGTAAAATTTATATTATTGATTCCGTTAAAACTAGACTATGCATCCAAAAACTAATTATTCTCTCTCAAAAGATTTGTAAGCAGGTACTTAAATACCTACCCACTTAATTATAAAACGCAAATATTTTATGTTACATTTTTAAAATTTTAAGTAAGGAATTGTCGATTTTTCCACAGAAATTTCACCATTTCAATGCCAAATCTCTTTTACTAATTTCTACAGGGAGGTTTTTCTAAGAAACAACTTTCCATCAGGAGGAGGAGAAGGGGGAGGGGGTGGCTAAAGAAATTGTAAGAGAAAAAACAGTCTTAACGTTGCTAAAACCACAGTTTGAAAATGGCCTTGAAAGCCGAAACAGCTGTAACAATAACAAAAACCAAAAAATACTCGCGGAACTTAATAATTATATTATTAAAATTAATTTTATTTCAATTAAAAAAAAAAAAAAAAAAAAAAGAGCTATAAAATAGGTTCCACTTTCAACGCTTCCAACGCTATAATTATACTATAATATAAAACTATAATATTTGGTTTTTTTTCTAACTGATAATGTGTGTAGTAAATTAATGAAATCTGAAACGGATTCAAATGCTGGCATGCGCAAATAAATTGTATTTTAAAAATTAATAATGTAATGAATATATATTTTCGGCACGTTTTAGAGTTGAAGATACTCTCAATATCGCTGTGATACATCCACTCAGAATTGAAACGTTGCTTTAAAAAGCTTTACACATGTTTGGTGATTATATCTGAATAGCCAGGTACTTCCCTACTTTCATCTACCCCATCTTCTTTCCTTCCCTGCTACCTTCAGCCTCACAACATACCCCAATTGGGGATGCCATAGTCCCACTTTCTCCAGATGGTTGGGAACGATCGGCACTCTAGTGGGGTATTCACATTAAAAAATGAAAAAGGTCATTTGAAGCAATTACAACGCAGAGCTTTCACAAATGATGTGCCAAATTACCTATTTTTAAATGTTATGTGTTTGTCAGTATTCATCTACGTAAAACAGTTCCACACACACCACCAAATCACCTAACAGTTGATCTATAACAGGGTAGGTCTATATTGGCCTACACGCGACACAATATGTCGGATGTTATGTAGCCCGTTGGCTGTTGGCTCTTGGTACTCCGGCCAGCCACTATTCACCCAGAGTCAATATTTAGCCAACCGCTAAAAATAGTTCCGCGCCCTCTCGACCGTGTGGTTGCGGGTCTATGGGCTTGTGTGGTAGTATATCTGTGTGGTCGAGTGTCTTTGTGGTTGTGTGACTCATAGGTAACACGGAGAAACCATGATTTTATCGAATTAACAGGCTTTATTACTAAAAAATCATTTGAAGAATGTTTTATCAATTTGCCTTAACCGAACGATCGATTTTCATGAACACGTGTCCCGACATCTTGATGATGTATTCGTAATTTACTAAAAATTCATCAGGGAACCTGTTAATCCATTCATAATTCCTGCAATCCCGTTTTTAACATGAATAATCAATAATTTGAAGATATTTTTAATATATTAGCTATAGCCATTTTTTCCATGCAAAAAAAAGGTTTTTTCTGCAACATGACAACTTTGACGTCTCCGTAGTCGAGGGGTAAGGCTCTCTACTAGGAAGCCGAAGAAATTTAATCATTTACAATTTAATCATTTAAACAATATTTGTGGCACGTTGGAAAATACTCTCAGTATCGCCCTAGTGTAAGACCACCATTGAGAATTGAAACGTTGCTTGAAATGGCTTTTTGCCATGTTTGGTTACTAGATCTGAATAGTCAAGTTATTCCCCCATGCTCTTTCACATATCTTTCCTCTTCCCCCTACCTTCAACCTCACAATATACCCAATTGGGGATGACAGAATCCCACTGACTTTAGATGTTTGGGAGTTGTCGAAACTCGTGTGCCCTTGGCCAAAAAATTAGATTCAATAAAATTAACAGTGGCATATTTGCATCTAACTAATATTCAGAATTTAAGAAAACGACAACGGCGGTGGCGCCCATTTTAGATAATGGTGAAAGGAAATTTCTGACAAGTCGAAATTCAAAAGCGGTGGTTTCGCATCTATAATCATTTTTAAAAAGTTGTTTTTTTATGGAGAGAGACATTTCTGCTATCAAACATCGAGTGTGGTCGATGGGACTTGCAAATAATTCTTATAATCGATTTATACCTTAAAAAATGCTAAGTGGCAGGTTTGATTCTGTACTCCACTTGTTAAAGAACAAATAATAAAATATATAACATGTATTCACTTAATTTTAAATAAGACATATGATTACCCCACCATCAGATTATTTGTAGAATTTAAAGTCCCTTCTATGCTAATCATTTAAAAAAAACATCACTTTTACAATTTCATAAAGATTCTTTCAACAACGAAAACCAAATACTTTTTTCAAACAGCAACATACCAAATGTGCAAGGTTCTATAACCTCCCCGTGCTGCAAAACCACCACAGCCCAAATATTTTATAAATATAGTGGAGTGAAATGGTTTAACGAATTACCTCTAGATGTAAGATTACAAAAAAATTCTTGAAATTCAAAAACACAATTAAAAATATTATTCAGCAGTATTTCTTTAATTATTACAATTTTAATAATAATATCATAATTTTCTAAAATAATATTAGATTTCCTTTTTTTTGCTTTCTTCTTTTTTTTCTCTCCTCCTTTTTTTCTATTATTTTTTTACAACAATTGTCTGTAAATTGTATTTTATTTTTCATTGTTTAAAATAATAACATTGTTAAAATAGTAATTAATTACGTTTCTCCACTTTTTTAACACGAGCGTTTGCTCAAAGAAAATGTGTGTTACTTTACTCTTTCTGATATTAAAAAAAAAACAACTTTGTAATATGTATACATTATAACTGTACCTATTTAAACCAATAAAGAAATTTAAAAAATTCACACCTTGAAGGCCTATACGTTCTCGTAAAAAACTTACTGATATAAAATATTGCTAATTTATTAAAAATCTGGCAAAATTACTCGCACTCCTGTTAAAAACGAGACTGCAGGCCTTTAACGAATGAATTGACAGATTTCCTAACTAACTAACAGTAAAACACGAATGTGTTATATGTTAGGATGTGGAAACATGTGTTCATAAAAATTCTAATATTGTCGCATTTCGTCTTTATATTTATCAGGAAAAGCGAAGCTGCATGAATGTACTAATACTTTATTAGGAAATGGCTTGCCGTCACGTTTTTAATAAACCAGCTGTACTCATTTGTGTGTGTGCATTTTTATGGGTAAGTTTTTAGGCGTACAATAATAAGTGTATAGTGAACATAACTTATAATAAACTGAGAATGAATTTATAATTTGTTTATTATATATTATTGAAACAAACGATACGTTGGTTACAGAGAAGAAACAATTTACAGATATTAAAAATTTGAAGGTGATACTATGATATGTTTCCTTGTAATGTCTTATATAAGTGTGTATATTTAGTAATTACCGGTATAAATTTGTGTAGTGTATAAGTGTGTGTGCATACGAGTATGTATGCGCAATGAACAGTTTATATTATTGACATGATGCTACTTTTAAATTTGGGCAGCGAATCCGAAAAAATGAAAAATATTAATGAATAATTTGCGAATTAGATGTTAAATTTGTTTTGTAATTAAACATATAAACTAATGCTGTATGTCATGTACGTCTCAAAGTTATATACATGTCATAAGATTGAGATATACATTCATTGTCGAAGTTGTAAGTAAGATATAATTAAATGGGTATGCTTATTTCGCATGTCGGGATTTGAAAATGTCAACCAGTAGATTTTTAAAAGAATCTTAAACAATAGAAAGACGATAGCCGTCATTTTGACGGCTGATTTAGTTATATTCTTTTCGTGATTCTTAATTTAAAGTCTATGGTGAAAAAAACAGGTACCTACATATCTTATTTACTTTTTTAAATATAATGATTTATATCTTCAAAGACCGTCGCCGTCAAAGTGACGGTTATGACCATTAATCTGACTTTGTTTACAACCCTTTTCCTCAAAATTTACAACATACCCATTCCACCTCACCAAATGATTTGTCTCTTTCTTTCGGTATCGCACATCATCCGAACTCGATCTGTACGTTGATTGGTGACTGTCTTTTTTGTCAGTTGTTAGTATTCTATCTCATGTTGATCTCTGCACACGTATTTCAAATTGCTATAATATTTGTTTTGTTTGTGTTGTTATGGATTATATATTACAAAGTGTGTACCTAATTAAATAAAGTAAGCAATTTCATTAATTATTGATTTATTTATTTTATATTACACCAAAAATTACACTCACATGTGATCAGCCTTCAATATGACGGTAGCGGTGTTTGTAGGCATGCAGCAGTACCCAATCGTTCTTGTGTTAACCGCTCAACTACGGATTCTATTTAAGTTAAAAGTTATACAAGGTGATATTTTTAACAAAGCTATTTCGGTTAGTGTTATAAATAGTAAGATACTACAAACATATTATTATTATTCACATAATGTGAGGTTATATAGAAATAGTGATTTAATTCCCAGTGGTTTATGCAATTAAACATTTAATTATAAAATCTACTCGCCTGCCCGCAAAACAAATTAGTTTTCATTTTGCTAGAAAATAAACAGATAACGAGGTTACTTTATGTGTGGAGGTGAACATACCATGGACTTCGCGAGTATTACTTGATTCGGAGACATCCAATAATAGTGAATACATATTATATAATACAAATTATTTACAGAGTGGAAGATACTATCAGTATTGCCCTGGTGCTTACACCAGGATGGTCTTAACCACCATTCAGAATTGAAACGTCGCTTTAAACAGCTTTAGCCGTGCTGGATAGCCAGGTACTCCCCAACCTTCTTCTTCTTCCCTATCTTCCTTCCCTCCTCACTACCTTCAGCCTCATAACATACCCCAATTAGAAATGCAGTAGTCTCACGGGTTCCAAACGATTGGGAGCAGTTGGGACTCTTGTGCAGTATTCAGATAGAAAGGTACTGTAATCGCAATAGGCGAATCAAGAGTGAACTGTAAAAATTAATTGTGAACTTCGAAGTGGACACAACAATGGTTGGAGATGGTGAACATTAAGGAAGGAATCCGACTTATCCCTTTGATGTTCTTCAAAGTTGTTGATGGTTGGTTTTACTCACAGGAGATATGATTTATTTCACACACAAGCTTTCATAACATCCAGGTTGGATACGAAACACACTGAGGGAACCGAATATATTCACTGCACAGGCCTTCTAGCCTGAGTTGATATGAGCGTAGTGTGTTCAATTCCTCGGCTGGCTAAGTCCTCCATCACAACACAAGCAACATTTTCAGCTTACTGTGATGGTAGTAGGAGATTTTCAAATATTGTCAGGTTATTCGTAACCCGGGAATGTTTTTCTTTCTTTTAAAAAATGACAGGTACTTGTAGGTAAAATAGGATTGTAAAAATTGCAAGGACAATGTTAATGGAAGATTAATAGTTGCGTCAACAGGTACAATCACAGACATCAAACAGTGATATGCAAAAAAATCAGTTAAACGGAATCCTACACTTACTACCTGAACCACACCTACTAATAAATTCATAATACTCGTAGATTGTAAGAGCTACATAAAATGTAATAGTATATAAGTCATAATAAGTAACTTGTTAATTTAATTGTATATATAAGTAAAAAATGGGGTACGTGCTTCACGGACAAGCTGCTACATTGCGCTACTTTATTGTTGAAATCATTTTTTTTTGCGTGAATACTGCAGAAGAGTTCCAACAGCTCTTCAAATGTCCGGATCCAGAAATAAGGTGGAAATAGTTCAATTGGTAGAAACGCCAATCCAGGTAAAACTAGAGGATCTTGGTTTAAGTCCCTACTGTGACCGATACCTTTTTTCTGTGTCTTTATTTCTTTCATATTCATTTTGATAGTAAAAAAATATATGTGTTAACCCTACTTATAAAGATGTACCTACGTAATAAACCAATAAATAATTAATAACGTTCTATCCATTCACGGTCTTGCCAAAAAACTTTGAGTTTTTGTTACGCACTGTACAAATACTGTACAATTTCTATTTCAGATTATTACTAATAAAAAATATCATTTACTAACTCTGAAAGATCTAACAATATCCCGGGAAAATAGCATAAAATTTGATTTGTGATTTGTAATTTGTGATTTAAAACACGTTAGCGTCAATAACTTATATTCGAATGACCAATTCACTATTATATAAGTATAATTCAATATATATGTCTTTCAATGAACAATTTCATGTCAGTATCTCTTACATGGTCGTTTATCAATTGAATATCGTTTATAACAATTTTCACCACGTTCTTTAGTAAGGCTGTCAGTGCATTAATTACACAATTAATTTGAGTAGCTGAATCGTTAAGAATTATGAAATTAATCATACATGAAATCGACTCAATGATGTTGATTAAAATCATAACGATTTTTTATGGATGACTATTTAATAATTGCACGCGAGATCGTTATTTTTAATTCGACGTATAATATTATAGTTTGATAATGGTGTATAATTATTTTTAGTATCCATTTGACCTACATTCGATTCGATGTTAAATTGTGACAAGTGGACCATAAATATATATTATTGTTAGATTAACGCATTTTAGTGGAGGTTATGATATTTCAGAATTCAAAATTCATTCGCACAGATCACCGCATTATTTAATATTCAAATTCGTCCAGTGAATAATAAATATTTAATTAAACCAGATATAGTTAATTCGGAGGGAATACTTTTTAATTTCAATTATTCATTCGGCAATGGGAATTTCACATTGAACAGGATATATCTACTTATTTGTGTGACGTTACAAACATTAATTAGTTCAATAAAATTGCTGGAATATCAATTTTAAAACTTAGAAATCGTAAGAATTTATTATGTATTATTTCAATCAGCTTGTTCATGATTATTGTAATATGGGTTCAGATTATATAGGAGAATTGTATTCAAGTTGACTTCTAACAAAGGCAAAATATAACAGTTAAATACGCTTATATTATCTGATAGAAGGATTTTCACTGACTGAGAATTTCTATATAAAATTCTAAATTATGCATTTGATGGTCCAAAATTGCTTGCAATGCTTGCAAGTCTTCGGATTTCACTGCGTAATACTAGAAGTAGAGATTTATTTCAGTGCATTCTGGTACTAACTACAACATGTATTCCTCTTTGCCCAGAATACTTATGGAGTGAAATAATTATACCGAATCAGTTGAAATTTTTCATTTATCACTTATCAAATACAATAGTTTGTTACTGAGACTGTTTGGTTATGTACAATAAATATGTAATTGTTCCTATTCATATGTTAAAACCCCTACAAAGGGCGTTAATAAATAAATGAACTTAATTAATTATAAAGAAAACATAAAGATTTTGAAAGAAAAATCATCCCGTGTTAATTTTATTTCCAATAGTTGGTGCTTCTTGCTGGAAGCAGATGCTACACTTTATTTGAGAGTCTATTGGTGGCGAAAACAATTATGAAAAGAAGCAGATTGCAAATATATAAAATAAATTTGGGTAGGATCAACATTTATTTCGTTTTTAATGTCATCCGATTTCAGGAAATGCGTATATATCCGTGTTTGCTACAAATAAATTATTTCCATTCTTTTAACTTATCCTACTTAAGAAGTTTATAGAAGATAACGATTCCCAAGTATTAAATTTCTTCTACTCCTTCAATATTTTGATTTTCCATGCTTAGGGTAATAATTCCGTTTTGTTTTTTACACCATGAATTTACTTTCAGTTATATTTAATTTCAATTCATTTATTTTTAATCATTAAGTTTACTTTATATTTTTGAAATAGTATATTCAATATTATTTGCTACCTCTAATCTAAATAGTATAAAATAAAGTCGCTATTCGTGTCTGTCTGTTTGTGCGCTTAGTTCTTCTAAACTACGCAATGGATTTCTATAGAGTTTTCTTTATCATTTATAGAATTTCTTCCGAAAGGTATATATATATATATATAATACATGTAAATTATATTTATAGAAAGTAGAGAAAAGTCGTTGTTTTGTAATCAAGTCTTAGACAAAATATTTTCAGGCGCTTACATTGCTAACGCTGGCTAAACCTTACAAGATACATCAAAATAATATATCAAGGAATCGCATATCTTCAACAGGCCTATAGAAAAATTCGCGACGGTATATGTCTATCTCCTAAGCATAAACCCACAGCAAGGTCAGGTACACGTCAGCTAGTAATGTATAAAAGTTTGGCATCGGCAAAAAGTTTGATTGAACAGTACTTCAGGCACATCACTATATCATGTATGTATATAATAAAAAGGAGCGGTCCCAAAACAGATCCTTGAGGAACTCCAAGGTTTACTTCTTGTTCTTCAGAAATAGCGTCTCCAATTTTGACAACTAAGATTAATAGCTAGTGACTTACAACAAAGATTTATAATTAAGATTAATTTCTATTGATTTACAACTAAGACATAAAACTATACAGTTTTTTATGACCGATTGGGTATTTACACAATACTGCTAGATTATGACAAACAATTAAGGCTTAAACTAGAGATTTAAACATATATACATACTTACTTTTACAAATAATATTATTATGATTTCTGCCCGTGCTGTCAGTGGTAAGATATAAAAAATATTACAAAAAGTGCACGCATAGTAAATGGTTATTATATTAAAGTGGGTAGTCAAGGAAAAAGGTAAATCCCCAGGATTGAGCAATGAAATACCAATGAAAAAATGCATAGATAAAGAGGTTTATATTGTGATGTATATTTTTATATTTGCCTGAAAGGTTAATATCTTTAGCATTAGCGTTTTATTCGTCGAATTCAGAAAAAGTTTTGTTTTTAGTTTTTAAAAACAATATTTCATTTTGGGGCACGTTCAAAAACAGCGAATCTCTTTTAAATTGAATGTTAATGAAATATTAATAATGTACTAAAAAAAACTCACCATTAGTCTTGTTGATAATCTGGGCCACCCCGATAACATCTCCTTCATAGTTGCAGATTGGCATGGACAGAATCAGGTTTGTCTTGTACCCGGTCTTCATGTCGATCTCGCTGTTGAAGCGGGGGTCATCATACGCGTTCCGGATGTTAATTGTCTCCTTGGACTGCGCTACAAATCCGGCTATCCCCACGCCGAAAGGGATGCGGATCTCCTCACTCTTTGCTCTGTTGATGGCGTCATCCAAATCTGAAACAAAAAATAAAGTTTTGCTCTTCAAACAGATGGAGTTTATAAACGAGGAAGTGTATGTAAGCCAGACAGAATGGACATTCGAGCGGGCAGCCTCGGCCAGCCTGACAAATCGGCAATTGCCGAGCACTTGATCGAAACCGGATTACCTTGAATTTGCGAAGTCTGGGAAGAACCAAAACGCATTTAGCACGCCTATTTACGGGGGCAATTGAAATCCACCAAACCCCTTTTAATACTAATAGAGACTTCATAGTTCTCGTGTCACGGAAATAATTCCTACTGTGAAAAAGAATTATTTTCCTGACTTCGACTGGCAACATTTTTTGGTGAATTTGGGTTGGCACCGGAGGAAACGGGGACTTCTTGAATGGACGCCGGAGAAAGAAACGACGGGCATTCGATTATGTCGAATAATCAAGGAGATTTGTTCTGTGATTCGCTGTTGACGGGAGCTCGGCTGGTTGTTTATCATTATTCTGTATCGCTGTAAGTACGGAGTGCGTTTCCACGATGGTTTATGTGAATACTTCAAGAAGCAAGTAATATTGTAATCATGTCGGATCAATCTTACAACCCTGACTCCATTATGAACTGGCCCATGGCTTCATTACTGCCGAGGGATAGCTACACGCCATTCCGAGCGATGTCTTAAGCTTTTCCGCACCACAACTTCCTGGCGAACGTGACCGCTGACATTTCAATGGACATCCATCAACTCGCTCGACACGTGGTCAAGAACGAAGAACGAAGAAAAGCAAGTTGTTAGTTTAGCTCAAATTTCACAGGTCCACAGGTATGTTGTTTTGTTTAATTTTGTCTTGCAATTGCTACCTGCTAAGTCATGGATTGTTTTTGATTAAATAAACATTGTATGATTGTTCTTGGCCGATTTTTTATTTCATAACTAAAAAATGGAACCTTTCTTTTGTACAATGACAGCGCCAGCCTTGACCCACTATAACCTGGGAAGATCTCATATGCCCCGGCAATACCTTTTTACTTAAGATTTGAAGCTCCGTGCTTCATACGTTATACTCGGTACACGGTACTTTACGGCAACACCGAAATGTAAAGCTGAAAACCACCTTAATTCTGTGATGTCTGTATGAATGTGTATAAGTGCAAGCAAGATAGCATGCTTGCAAAATGCTATAAAAGGCGATGCATACTAGGATTGTCCCTATTTGTTACAAGCAGCTCCCCAACAAATATCAGAACAAGATTTAGTATTATTTTTGTGTAAGGTTCACCATAATCTAAACATCTGTCCGGCTAAAGGAAGAAGCACAACACGGCAAATTATCCAAAAATAAATCACGATGCAAATAATTAAATTAATTGACATCAATGTTATGAAGATTTGTACTGTCCATACCACAGTTGCTGCAAAATTTGAGTTATTGAAACAGAAGTAGAGAAATACCTTTTATTAGATGGATCCTTTTATTAGTTGGATAAAAATGAACGATTCCCACTCAATTAACGGTTGAAATTTTGAATTTCTGATACTAATTTAGACATCAGGGTAATTGAAGCCAAGATAAAAGAGTATCTCTCAGATAGCTAGTGCAAAATTTAAGTTATGTACACAATCCTTAAATAGCTACCTTTTTTATTCAAGTTTTGTTATTATTATCATCTTTCTCAATAATAATGTGGCAAACTAGTGAAAGAAAAGGTTTTCATCTCTAAATAGTATAAATTTTTTTATTTTTTTTATATATGTTTATTCAGTTTTTTTTATTTGTACATTATTTTCTCTTACTTAGATCCTACAAAACTGATCAATCAGTTTAATTGTAAGAAATAAAATAAAGTCACTATCCCCGTCTGTCTGTTTGTGCGCTAAGTTCTTCTAAACTACGCAACTTATTTTGATAGAAATTTCACTACCATTTAGAAAATTTCTTTCTGAAGGTTTATATATATAAAACATGAATATTAGAGTAGAGAAAAGTTGATGTTTTGTAATCGAGTCGTAAAAAAAATATTTTCGGGCACTTACATTGTTAACGCTGGCTAAAACTTACAAGATAATCAAAATAATGTACAACGGAAATGTATATCTTAAAAATGCCTGCAGAAAAGTCGGCCCATGGTATATGTCTATCTTCTAAAGATAACCTCCAGCAACGCCAGGTACACTGAAAAATAATATAATCCACTTTATAATATACTGCCAGTATTTTATAAAGTAAACGAGAAAAAGAGTATGTATGTTGACCTTAAACTTGGTGGCATTTGAGAAATTCTAGTACAATCAACACAACAAATAATTCACCACAGAGAAACCATAAGGCCAACGAGAGCCTGTTTTTGATGTAAATAAATAATTAAATTTTTGGGTTCTCAAAATGAATTCTGTTTCGAAATTATTAAAGTCAAGGGTCACAATAAATTTGGTTGGAGATAAGGAAGAAAACATTTGAATATTTACGAGGGTTTTTCACTTGATCATTCTAGGGAATATAAATTTTGGGTTTTTGAATGAGAGTTACTAGGGTTGCGGCTAGCGGTTTCGTTAAAGTATTTATTTGTATATGACACATAGATCTGCGTATCCGGAGCGTGTGATTCTATTGCATCTATACGGCGATAACGAGTAATGTTTCAAATCGTAATGCCTTCTTTCACTAACCTTCTGTAAGTGGGATGAATCTATTATCATTGATATTATTTTTACTAACTGCAGTACCTTATTTTTATTTCTGTTAGTGGGATGAATCTATTCTCATTGATATGATTTTTACTAACTGCAGTACCTTATTTTTATTAAGTGGGATGAATCTATTCTCAATGATATGATTTTTACTAACAGCAG
Source organism: Hesperophylax magnus (assembly GCA_026573805.1). Lineage (NCBI taxonomy): Eukaryota > Metazoa > Arthropoda > Insecta > Trichoptera > Limnephilidae > Hesperophylax > Hesperophylax magnus. The sequence continues at coordinate 12,624,752 of JAIUSX010000019.1, forward strand.
TACCTTACTGTTATTTCTATTAGTGGGATGAATCTATTCTCATTGATATGATTTTTACTAACTGCAGTACCTTATTTTTATTTCTATTAGTGGGATGAATCTATTCTCAATGATATGATTTTTACTAACAGCAGTACCTTACTGTTATTTCTATTAGTGGGATGAATCTATTCTCATTGATATGATTTTTACTAACTGCAGTACCTTATTTTTATTTCTGTTAGTGGGATGAATCTATTCTCAATGATATGATTTTTACTAACAGCAGTACCTTACTGTTATTTCTATTAGTGGGATGAATCTATTCTCATTGATATGATTTTTACTAACTGCAGTACCTTATTTTTATTTCTGTTAGTGGGATGAATCTATTCTCAATGATATGATTTTTACTAACAGCAGTACCTTACTGTTATTTCTATTAGTGGGATGAATCTATTCTCATTGATATGATTTTTACTAACTGTAATACATTACTGTTATTTCTGGTGCTTTTTTAGAATCTTTGAGTATTATTAGTGAGGGGTACAATACAATAATAGAGTGTAGGTAGAAGATTAACGCTGTTTACTGTCGCACTATTGTACAAGTTACTTGAAGGAAAAAGACGCAACCTTACTGGTAAAAGGACGCAACGACAATGCAGACATAATAATAATAATAGTTGGATGTTTTTTATAATGCAGTTTTTGTATAAAACCTCAAGGGCGCTGTACAAATATGTAATACATTTATACAATGATATATGTTATTACTAACTATATATGGAGATAATATACAGTAATATACTCTCCTGGTAGGTCACTTAAGATAAACACTGTTTATTTTTTAATGACGAAATTTACATACGGTTCGTACGCACAGGAAATCATTGGAATATTGGACATAATTGGACAATCCAGTATTTATTTTAAAAATATACACTACAAGGTATTGATCAGAATTCACTTTCCTATATGCGATTCGTCCCTCGGTATAAGACAGATTTCGAATAATGTAAATCAGAAAAGTAATGTATGATATCTTTTTCATACCTTTAGACATACGTTCATTTCAATAATCAACATTTGTTTGATGTCTGCCGAAGCATAAATATTGAATTTTCAAAGGTTCGTTTCTCACAGGGGAAATAAAAATAAAAATATTGAAAGATTTCAGGGAACAAAAAAATTCTCTAAAATACTATGAATAAATAAACTAGCTTGCTAATTAGATATTGGATTAATGTCCTATAAAAATGGTGAAATATGCACTACAAATACCAAAATATATGCATAAATTATACAACAAAAAATTGTTATATTTTGTCTATGTAAGAAGTCAACTTGAGTACAATTCACTTGTCTGGAACCCACATCATAATATACATGTACAAGCTGTTTAAAGAATACAAAACAAATTCTTACGTTTCATAAATTTTAAAATGGGTATCCCTTTAATTATTTTGAACTAAAACACTCTGTTAAATTATATGGATATGCTCAAATTATCAGACAGAAGAATTTTCACTGACTTGGTATTTCTATATAAAATTCTAAATGATTTAGTTGATAGCCCGGTATTGCTAGTAATATTAGAAGTCAGGATTTATTTCAGTGCAGAAATTCTGAAACTAACTATCATATGTATTCCTCTTTGTCCAGAATACTAATGAAGGGAAAGAATTATACAAGTCAGTGGACATAATCAATAATTTATCTTTAAACAAATATAAAATGTTGTTAATAAAGCAATTCAGTTATGTACAATAAATGATGTATATTTCTTAATATTCACATGTAAAAGCCCAGAAAAAAGGCGTTAATTAATAAATAAATAAATAATAATCGGGGAGAGTTCAAAGAGTTCGAAGTATGATAGAGTTAAATATGACCGAAGGGTATAGGGTCGAATTAGCTCAGTGGTAGAGCAAAACCCCGACTAGGCTGAGATCTGGGTTCAATTTTAAATGCGACAGAATCTTTTTCTGATTTATGTTTCAAATTTTCATTTAACAGTCGCTAATATTGTCTTCAATTTATTATTATTATATTCTTCTTCTTGCCACGTAACTCACCCACATAACACAAGCGCAAAATCACAGAATCAACTTCAAGTGCCAAAAATTAGCACGAATCCTTCCTAGCACCTTTCATCTTCAACACCTTTCTAAAAGAAACCACTTACTGCAACACTCATAAACACCCAAACAGTTTACTTAAACATTTCAACACATGGTTACTACACAAAAAAGGGCATGCATCAGCAAGTTACTAGCAATCCCTTCTTAGTCTAATTCTCATTCCTTATTTACATACATGTGTTATTTACATTTATAGTGATTTACTCTTTCTTATTAAAACTGCTTATGTTTAACGAATGCCTAGTTTATCAATACCTAATAGTGTTGTTTTAACTATTTTTTGATATGTTATTATTATGAGATTTAGACGCTACCATTTTGTAAATTTAAAGTTCCTACGAAATTCCTATTTTTATGTAACTATATATGGAATGCTCCATGTATATATTGATATATATATTTGTATAAATGTATGTGTATGTGTAAGCAAATATATGTACCCGCCTCAGAACAGAAATCTTCTAGTGAGGCGGGTTACTTTCATGTTTGTAATTTTGATCATGTTATTGCAATAAACGCCCGGGTTGCCGGCAATTAAAAAAAAATGATTTTTTTTTTTTGATTCAGCAATTAATGCACAAGAATGCATTCTAATATTCCTTGACCATTTTCTATAGTGACTGCTTTTGTTGATGACGTAATTGACGGGCAATGATAACCGATGATCCGATGGTAATAAAATAATCTATTGCTGCGATGAGCGATAAATTAAACCCTGACTGGAATTAATAGCTGTAAATTGCTTATTGCCAGCGCTATTGTTATAATATTAATTGATTTTGTTAATGGTTAACATTGAGATGTTAAGTATAATTTTTTATTTGTTTTCCACGCAACAGCACCACTGAATGGGGCCAGTGGGGCTATAAGAGAACCGTTATTGTAAGACAAGTATGGCGTGAAAACGACAAGCAATCCATAAGATACGAATTAGTTATTTATTTTACTAGGTACCAGGAAAAAGGAGAAATAAATAATAATAATAACATCTTATGAGCCATTCTGAACCACCCATATAAATTTAAAAAATCTTCCGAGAAAAAAAAATGCAGCCGACGGGAATTGAACCCGCAACCTTCTGATTGCCGCTGTCAGCTGCTCTCGTATATATGTTTTTTTTTCGATTTGTATGGTTGTTTCAGGCTTATAATTATTGCTTATAATATTTTTTTTATATGCATAAAAACCTTGTCTATAAACATTAGTTTTAAATTTAAAAAATGATAATATGTTTAATCAATTCCTAAAGCTACAAACAAATGTCTACACATAATAAATATAACATGTAATATTATATATTAGCTCCTTACTAATAAATGTGTTTAAAAATTTGCACAACTGATAAAGAACCGTTTACACGGTATTAATAGTTTTTGATCGGTTATATAAATTTTAAAACACTTTCATAGTATGCTCTAAATTTACAACTCAACAACAATAGTTATTTGATCCATTTTTTATTAATAACATGGAAGCTTAAGATTGATAAAAATTACAAAATATAATTCGACGGCCTTCGTAGTCGAGGGGTAAGGCTCTCGCCTAGTATTCCGAAGGTCATGGGTTCAAATCCCGGCGTGCGCAGATACTTTTTTTAAAGATAAATTTGTGTTATTTGACAATATATTAATTTAAAATAATACGGGATTCATTTAATTTATTCATTTTAAATAACATAAATTAAAAACGGGATTGCAGGCATAAATAGACTATTAGTATTTTCCTAAAATATCGGAATATACAATGATGAAATGCTGAAATATTAAGATTTTTATGAACACGTGTTTCAACATCGTGATAATAAGTTCTTGTTTTACTAACAGTTTATTAGTAAACCTATCGATTTATTCGTTAAGGGCCTGCCATTCTCGTTTTTAACCAGCTTACGAATAATTTGAAGAGATTCTTAATATCTTGGAAATATTTTATAAAATCAGTTGGTTCTCTCCGAGTAATAATACTCTCAGTATCATCCAGATGTAAGACCACAATTCAGACATTAAACCTCGCATGAAATGGCTTTAGCCGTATTTGCTGATTAGATCTCAATAGCCAGGTACTCTTCACTACCTTCAGCCTTACAAAACATTAATAAACAAAACATCATTGCCTCGCAAAACCTGGTCCGCCATCAATGGGTTAAGGTGCTCCCATAGATGAGGTGCCCACATGATGCACAGATGGGGCCTTAAAGAGACGGCGTTGTGTGAATGTGGTGCGGTGCACACCACCGAACATGTGGTCAACGAATGACCGCTCCATTCATTCCCCGGCGGGTTTGATGAAGTCCACATGGCGACGCCTGAGGCCCTAGACTGGCTCGCAGACCTAGATGTCCCCCTCTGACCCCCCCCACCATACGAAAGAAGAAGAAGATGCCATAGTCTCACTGGACCCAGATAGAATTGGTAGAGAGTAGAGACGCCAGTCCAGGTAAGACTAGAGGATCTGGGTTCGAGACCAATCGCGACCGTTATTTTTTAAAATTTCTGTATATTCATATCTTTCATATTTTAATTGAGAGTTCTTGCCACTATTTTCTTCGAAGATTTTAATATAACAATGAGGTTTATTAACTTCTATAAATTAATCATAAACCATTTAATAACGTACATTTGTTTATTTATTTACGAAGCCTACTGTACTTGCAATGATCCTTCGTGTTAACGGCGTAATCAATCTGCCATTAAGCTGAAGACAGAAGGCAGCAGGCAAGGTCCTACGTGGAAATTAATTAAATCAATGCCCAGCGGATGATCGATTAGGTACACACGTGCCTAATAAAAATAATGCAGCTATGGAAGGTATTTAGGGCAATATTGCTGACGGATCGGTCTATTGAAACACCGTAACAATTATTATTTAATCGTTGAAGATAATATTGAAACAAAAAATAACTTGACGGGGCCCTGCTCTGCTACCGAGCTAATCCGACCCTATTTTCTACGGTCATATTTAAACATACCTATTCGAATAAGAACTACCAATATTATCTTAATTTTTTTAACGCATATTTTTATAGGCTGCTCAATTCAATTCTATTTAATTCAGTTTATTCATTTTAAAAAGATTACAAAATTGTTAATTTTAATGCGTTTTTAAAATACATTTGGCAATATAAAATTTATACATTAATATATACGGTGGGTATATCAATTATACTAATAATAATAGAGCTTGCCTTTTAAAGGCAACTTCATTGATGCTAAAAATGTCGATATCCGAATTGATTCTGTTCAACAGCAAGATTGCTCCCCCCACAGGCATGACCATTGGCAAGTTAGTCCTGCAGGCTGGGAGATAGAATAGTCTATGTTGTCGGTGACGAAGATGACCATCGGGAACATAGAATTGAATGCTCTCCATGATGACCAAGTTTTCAAACCATCAATAGCAATGCGCACATCCCTCCAGACCCGTAGATAGTTCATTCAGAGCATACCCAAAATAAAGTCAGTACGATAGAGCCACGGGTAGCCATACTCCCAGAGAAATCTCAAGAATTTCTTCCGAACTCTCTTTTTCTGCTGTCTGTACGATCGCAAAATTCTTCCCAAACTAAATGCAGTCTAGGTAGTGTCTTGGATAAATATATATATATTTATTTTAACGTGCAACATCTATTGACTTTTCTGCAAGTTTAGAATATTTTTTTGTGACCGTATCTATTTCTGTTTAAATTTTCTTTTGAGAATGGCTAAAATTGTCTTCAATGATTAAATATTACAATTTGAGGTTTTACTATTTAAATGTGGCAAGTGAGAAACACTTTTATGTTGACAGGAAATTTTTAGTTACAATATTGTTCATGTATGATAAAGATAAGCATTAAAAATATATGTGTATAGGCTGCGTTTTTTTTATTAAAAAGTTGAGTCGAATACTAGCTTAAGTCAGTGTCGTACCATAATAGAGCAACGGCAATTTGCAAATGGCGGCGATTGTTTTTGATACTTATTGCTATTGCTGATTTGTATGTTGTTTTACCGCGAGCATTTAAATAAACGGAGTAATTACATTACAGACACATAAAATCTTCGGCCAAGAAACAACTGTATTATTTAAAATAATCCAAAAGTAATTTTTTTAATTACTTCTAATTTTAAATTTTATTTTAACTAGTGTTTCCGAGTAATTAAAACACTTTCTCATCATACACAAGGCCATTTTAGTACTGTTTTATAGCAATTTACTTAGATGTAGTACACGACCTTACGCAACGAGTGACAATTTAGTACTAAAACTGCGAAATCGAAAACACTACATTTGACGTACTTTTTGCTTGCCACTTTAAGATTTCTACAGCACGTCTATATACTCGTATATATATATTGTATGTCGTCCATTTATATACACGCTAACATTAACAAAAATACGTTAATGCGTTATCATTTTCGATTGTTGGTCTGTCACTTGGTGAGTGATTGTAACTTTGGTTCGATGAATTCGCATTTGTGTTGAATTTATTATGATCAAGAGTTAAGACAAGCGATAAAGTAAGTACCTACCTATAATATACAGAAAGTTATTTTCATTTTAAAAATTGAATTTGATGTGTCAAAAGTTCAGGCTTTCCCGTGATTGTTCACGGATCCGCGCTAGTTTCAATATAAAAGTTAACATTAATTGGAACTTATTAACATATGTAAAACGTTAATCTTCGCATGTTTCTTGAAACCTTCAAGCTCTATGTTGAATATATAAAGAAACACTTTTTTACAATAACTCCTCACAGAAGGCCCTGAGTAAAATAATTTCACTTAGGGCCAATGACATATTTGGGGATGCTGTGTGGAGGGTTTTTTGAGAAGAGGAAGGAGTGAACATGGATCTTCAAGAGACACATGCTGTAGGAGGAACGAAATACAGAGGCTGGCAAATCGTTCCAAATCCGAGCTGTTAAACTCGAGAACGAGCCATAAAAGCAACCCGATCTGATGAGACAAATGTCAATTGTGTGAATATGTTGGGCGCGCATTTTCCGACTATGCATCGGTGCCGATGAAGCGAGTTTCTCTAGACATCTTCCATTGCCGGTAGAGCAATGACAGCATACCTACCCGACGCCTGTGCGCAAAAGATTTCAATCCGTTTGTTAAAATAGGGGAATCTAGATTTTTTCAGGTATTTTGGAGCTCAAGATAGAGGTGGCTGCCAAATTCAACACAGATGCTTACTTATGTTGTGTATAGGGTCAGCAGTTGTGTACATAACATGACTAGCATCGGCTGTACTCGTAACTATTTGATTATAACCGACATGCTGTCTCTGTCCTTATGCCTCTATTACCTTATAACTACTTAGATCTACCGACATATATTCAATACAGCATTCGAATTGACTTTCCAAATAAATTGGGCATAAAATTCATTCTTACAAACAGAAGCCGCACTGACATCGAAATGAAGTTCCGGCGCACAATGCTATTCTAATATTTCACCACAAAAATTAATTATATATATTTTTTAAAATTATCTTCATATACGTAGGTACATATTGTTTAATAAATATCAGTAAACTATGACCTTATCGCTACTTCACATAAAGGTCAATTAAGCTTTTTACTTGGGTTTTTTAAACTAACACAAGAATATTTTATTTTATTTGGTTTTACGGCCGGCTGGACTTTTACATGAATTATAAGAGCAGAATGTTCTTAGTGAACTATAGAAAATTACACACAAAGTATTAAACGGAAGGTGGGAAAATACCTGGCTGTTCAGATCTGGTCATCAAACACCGCCGAAGCCATTTCAAGTAAACTTTCAATTCTGACTGGTGGTCTTATACTAGGGCGATTGTGATAGTATAAACGGAATATATTACACATTATATTTAATTATTGAATTGTGAAATAACACAAATTAAATTTACTTGTGCATGCCGGGATTTGAACCCGCGATCTCCACCTTGCTAGTCGAGAGCCTTACTCCTCGACGACAGAGGACAACAGATAAAATAAAATAAAACTAAGATGAAATAAAAAAAATAATGCAACTAATGGACAACGCAAGCTCTTCTTCCATCATTCACTACTGTTTACCATAACGTTACTGTTAAAAAAACTACATTCATCGGCTTTAATCAAAACTTATGTAATCTGGGAGGTATCGCTTTAATCAAATTTAATTCCGATGCAGAGATATTTCGTTAAGTGTTCCTCTTCTACCATTCACTATTTTAGCTTTAAACACTCCTGGTACTAATGAGAACAAACTTTGAAAATTTCAGCGATATCTATCAACTACTTTTCGAGTTTTGCGAGAGCAAACATACGCTGCACATAAAAAATTACAATATCGCCTTTTTGTTCTTTAATCTATCTTTTAATTTTTTATCTGAAATGTTTTTTGTTTCCCTCATGTTGGTAGCAGAAGTCGGGGACACCTGAGGAAGACATGGCACGATCAAGTGAATCAGATACTTGAGTCAGGCCATGTCAAGAGTCGGAATAATAGAAGTTCATTTATTTTATAGTATAGAAACAAACAGTACATGATTTACAGAGATGAAACAATATACAGGAATAAGATACTTCATGTTGTGTACGTATGATATATTTCCTTGTAATGTGTGCTAAGTGGTATGTTTATTCCTTAATTGCCAGGTGACTTGTGTAGTTTATAGGTGTTTGTGTGACGTGTGTAATATATGTGTGAGTTTTTGTGTGTATGTGTGTCTGTATGTATGCGCATTGAATACTTTAAATTATTGACATGATGTCACGTTTAAATTTGGGCAGTGAATCCGAAGGAATTGAATTTGAATGAGGCAAAAAGTGTGTGCCAAGACCGAGTTTTTGGGCGGTCGGTGCTCTCTGCCTACCCTTGCTAGGAAACGACGTGATGGTTAGTTAATTAGTTAGCTAGCTCATTTTTGTATGATAAATCATTTTTGAATACTAAATCACTATTTTTATTAATCTTTATAACGAATTGGTGTCCATTATGAATACCAAAAATATGCTTTAGATAAATTCAAGGTTTTGCTATCACTTCGCTTGAGTAGAATACAAATAAAAAATAAATTACTCAAAAAAAAAAATGTAAACTACTAAAAAAAACATTTTTTCAATAGAAATGTATGAACGCATAGAGGAAACAATTAAAAAAAATACATTATTATAGCTAAGATTATCTGTGACAGTTTCAATTGATTAACTTTTTTGCTTTCTTATGAAATTATTTACAAAATAAATAAAAACAAGTTTTGAGCTTGAAATCGAACGTTTCTAGAATCCGTTTTTCAAGCAATTTTAATGCCTATGACCTACAATATAAGGTATACCAAGAATATACATATTTTTGGCTTGTAGCTTCCTCTTAAGTCTTTGTCCAAAGCTGTGTTTACCGTCGGAGTTTTTGATAATATTTTTGTACTGATTATACTTACTATGATCTGAGCTATCATTATATAAATTGTATATCAAGGAACACCGTAAAGTACTTAACGTAATTTTAATAACTTTTCAATGGTGAATTCTTAGTTAGTCTCAGGGATAAAAAAATAGTTCAGCGAAGTTGTTAAAAAATAATAGCAAATTCAAAGGAATGTTCTTGAAAAGTCAAGAGGAAGAGGGGAATTAAAAGAAACATCTATCTTTATTGTTGGATCGATTGAGATTTAAACTGAAAAAGAAGTAATTCTATCGAACCGTTGAGCTGTTTCTCGAGATAATGACAATTGTTTTAATACCCTGTTCAATTTCTTCAAGATACTAACGAAAGAGCATTACTCGATACTCGTTTACAATTTCTTTCAATTGATTTTTTTTGAGACGACTTCAATATTTTTCCATCAAATTAATGAGTTACATAATGAGATTAATTCGATTTATCAATTTGACTTTCTAATTTAAAAAAAAACTGTTATTCATTACTGTAATGTACTGGAGTATTGTTCAATAATCTTCTTAGTATGGAATACACATATTAAAAGTATTCAATAAATGATTTGGTTCGTTAAGGATTACGAGTACTTTATTAAGGTAAGATGAATAACAATAAATGTTTTGTAGGATATACGTTTTATCGGTTATTGAGTTTTGAGGAAAGCAACTGGAACTGAGCTGGCTACCTAGGGATCGGCTAGCACCGGCAGTACTCGTAACTATTTGAGTATAACCGACATGCTGTCTCTGTCATGTGGCGTAAGTACCGGCATCTATGGAAATACCTTAAAACTACTTAGATCTACACACTCGACTTTACCGACATCTGTTGGGCAGTATCGAAACTACAACCAAATAATAACACTACAATTACTGTACTTTTTTTCTCAGCACTTAGATGGGATCGAGTTAGCTATCTACCGATGAAAATTAAGAGAACTTACGTACCATTATAACGCGGAGCCAATAAAGTTGTTTTTTTTAAGCTACAACTTTTGATACCACATTGATTTAAGGTTAAACGCTGCTTATCATAGAGAAGCTGTTTAACTATATTGTCTATTCTGTTAAACGTTATATACTTATAATATATAGAGAGCAACCTACCTTTGATACCACACAGTTTAAAGCAGAGGTATCCAAACTTTTGTGACACTTTCCGATTTTTTCTGTTTTAGGTAGACCCCCTGCTTTCCTAATATTGATTTTTTACAAATTGATCAACTAAAATGTGTTTTTGAAGCTGATAATTCAGCGTGCAAGCACAATTAGTGCATAGCTTTGGTAAAAATTTGGACAAGCGTTCATATTGAGCCTATGGGCGCAACGCGTTGCTACTGATATCAATTATGAAATTTTTACAAGTTACACGTACTGCGTTCACAAAGCAAATAGCCTGCTTACACAATTAAATGAAAAATACATATAATAAATCAGAAATGTTTAAATCAATTTTATCTCTCATTCTTAAAATATATATATAAGTACTAATCTGTGTTCCCATTTTTTTTGTTCATTGACATGGACCCCCTGAAAGTCAAATTCGACCCCTGGGGGTCGATATGGACCACTTTGGGAATGACTGGTTTTTGTTGTTTTTAACTTTTGTTAAATACTAGAAAAATAATTTTATATCAGCCTTGCGTGCTCTCCAGATCTCCAATTTTTAACACGGCCTTACAAAGTTTAACCTACATTAAATTACAATATTTTGTTTTTTCAGCGTACATTTAACAAACTATTCTCTCAACAATTTAACGTAATTGCGCAACCCAAGCGAGACAACATTGCTGCAACAGCACATCGCTCCAACTCCAATTGGCTGCCATTGGACTTCCTGGTCCATTGAACAAGAACACCACAAGTGGATCACAATAGACAATATAGTCACAGTCCTCTCACAAGAAGTACACCCTGTACTTCTTGTTAGGGTGTACCTTCCACAAGAAGAACACCATGTTAAGTGGAAAGGGCGGCAAGGTAGACATTATAATTCTCTAGCCACTGGCACAACAACTCTAAATAATAAACAATGCTCTAACAGAGATAGAAACGGTAAATTAGGCTCGTTTGTAAGTGTGTGGTGTATTGTTAATTTATTTTTTAATTAGCAGATGGTCAAGAGACCGGTTGGAGAGGTCAAATGGTTTCCACAAACCAGTCACTGCTGATCTGGCACGCCACGCAGCTGGTTGCGCAGGCGCATCCTGAACACACCTCACCTGATGAACCCGGGCACCCCTACTAAATCACTAAAGGTAACGCTTGGGATTACCTATGACAGATGTGTTGGTTATCTAATAAATTGTTTCCGGGGAGGCGGTACACAAACCAGCCTCTCAAATTTTAATATACCTAATTATCTGTTCTTAATAACGTTTTCAATTATGAGGTCACTTCTCTTCAAGTTTACCTAAATAAATTAATATAAATCTCATCATAAAGTGCATTTACGATTTGTCATGCAGCTAGGTGCAACGCTCCGAGAGCCGCGCGCCGACTGCATATCAGCTGGCAGCACAAATTGCATTTACCAGTTTCTAGTGGTAAAGGAGTGAAGAGGGTTTAAATATCTACTATACATATAGTATGGAAGTTCCCATACTTTCTAGTACCGCGACCTACTTGTTTGGAAAATAAAAATCAAGGAATTTGGCTTACTGCGAATTTTTCCTTGAATGGTAAAGAAATGAAGTCAGCCAATCGGAGTACAGTACTCTAAAATAAATTGTGCACAAAAATATGCGACACATATATTATAATTTAAATAACTAAAAAATAAAATAGCACATATCCGTACTAAATTTTTGCAAGACCGTTTGAAAGAAAAAAAATTATATTGGTTGGGTTAAAGAAAAAGATTATAACATACTAAAAACTTTATAACACACTGAAAATATTATAACATACTAAAAACATTATCACACACTAAAAAAAATTTTAACATACTTAAAACATTATAACATTCTAAAAACATTATAACATACCAAAAACACTATAACGTACTAAAAACAAGCGGAAAAAATGTTCCGTGGCACCAACAACTGAGTTTCATGAAGTCAAGGTCTAGAGTTTTTTCTAAATCATGCAACCAAAATTTTGCTTCCAGTGAATAAAATTTCTAAGGGAAAAAATCTATTAAAACCAATTATTTCGACAAGCATTTTTCCCTAAATCTTTTCATTTTCTCCCCCTCCATTTAAAAAAAATCTTTATGAATAAAGTCCCGTTTCCGGGAAAATCCTCCCTTACTGAACACCACTGATTACCGACTAGTTATTTTCTAGAAAGGTGATCTGTATTCACTTGAATGAAAACGGTTGTCGCCAATGGGATTGATCAGTTCAATATTTTTATGTCCTCCGTTTTTTTCTCTTTATAGTAACTCCACACGGGATGTCCTCAGAAAAATAATTCCCCTCACGGTGTTTGTCATCGATGGTTACGTCTTTTTGCGGAAAGGAAGACAAGTCGTTCGAAAGCCGAGCCGTTGAATTCAACAACGAATCGTAGTAACGACCCGTTCTCGTGTGTAAAAAGTATGTCAACCGCATTTCCCGACTATGTACCGATGCCGAAAGGATCGTTGACTCTATATAATTCCTCAGAGCATCTTCCATTAAAATACCTGTAGAACAGGGAAGGCATTTCCACCCGACGCACTTTGGACGGAATGGAAAAAAACGCGAATTTAGTGGTTTTTGCAAATGTTAATTTTTTTAATATTTATATTTTTGTTAGTGTAGTACAATAGTTTCTGCATTTTATGTGTTAATTTAAATATGTCAATAGGGCTTGATGGAAGTTTGGCAACGCTGCAAAATGTGTCGTAAGTTGGATGTTCGGCATCGCGTTTTTCAGTTCACTCCTACGCGTGAGCAGAGACGGTTGTGTAATAAGTGACGTTTGGATATATTTACAAAAGTTTGTTATGGCTGACATTCCTCAAGGTATTCTTAATTTAATTTACTAAACTATATATCAATATATCATGTGTGTGAGATTTGAACTAACATCTAATTTTACACTATTTATGAATTTTTTTGCTGTTAAAATGCATATTTCAATTAGCATTTAGAAACAAAACATCGTTTGTTCCCATTTATGAATATATAAGTATTGTAGACTGAAGTCTCACCTTTAATGTCATATATAAATTGTGATCATTTTTTGTCCTTCCTTAAACAATTTTGTTATTTTCAGGAAGGCCTATATGCATTCCCCGGAGAGAATTATTCGAGGCATTAAAAGAACGGGGTATATTAAATGCCACTTCTGTGAAATCAAAAGAGTTTTTAATTAATTACGTAACACAAAAATACCACATAGCGGCAGGTTCTAACATTTTGAGCCCTACATTTTACAAAAACATTAAGAATTTTTCACTACAATTAATGAAAAAATAGAGAAAAAGCCGCAGTTATATTGTGAGGTTTGAAAAACATAATTTAGAGTGGTTGCAAGAAAAGCTAGTTTTCTCCAAATCTTCGGGTAGACCAATAAAAATATTTCAAGAAAGTGGTTCTAGATCAAAGCAGAAAAAAGTGCACGATCTGTTAGAGTCTCGCACTCTTGATGAACTCCAGTTAGCAGCAGAAATGAGTTTTCGAAGCGCAGGAAAAAGTGATGCTGCAAAACTCGTAAAACAGATGACATTTTTACCTCGTCGAGCATCAAGAATACGTCACCAACTGAAGTTTTAAGTCTACTAAGAATTCCGTCCAATGGCTCTGGAAATTTGAGTGATGATTTAGACTCCGATGACAACGGAGACACCTTTAGCACCTAGATTTTCTATACGACCATATTTCTAATAAAATATGTGTGTACCTGATTATTGCCCATCTTTTTGTGTTCATAGAAGTGATTTATAATATGTAATATTTATGATTAATATGTTTTATGTTCCCAGATATTTGTATATCTTCAAATTGTATTGAATTATTTGTCGTTGTAAATTTTTACATAAGAGTATATTAATATTTTTACTTAAAAATAGTTATAATTCATTAATAAGATAAAAAAAATCTTCTTCTTCGATGGCGCTACAGCCCATATCGAGCTTTGGCCTCCTGCAACAGTCGCCTCCAACTCCTCCTGTCCTCAGCGGCTGACTTCCAGTTTGTCACCTGGAGAAGCTGTGCTGCATCCCCTCTTACCTCATCTTCCCACCTCAGTCTGGGTCTTCCCACTTTTCTCTTTCCACCTGGGTGACCAGTCAGAATTATTTTTGGGACGCGTGTATCCGGCATTCTCTGTACATGCCCAGCCCATCTCAGCCTGAGGAGTCTCATGTGTGCAGAGATGCTAGGGGCCTTATATATATCGTACAATTCTATATTGTGCCGGATACGCCACTGTTCGCCCTCTTTCACGGGTCCACATATTCTTCTCAGCACCTTTCTTTCAAAAGTATCCAGCATTTCAGCCATCTTTACCGTCAGTGTCAGCGCCTCACATCCATATGCCAATAAAGTTCTTACAATGGTCTTATATATGGTTATTTTGGTTTTTCTGTGGACACTACGTGACTTAAACACTGGCAGCAAAGAGAAGTATGTTTTGTTGGCTGCTGTGATTCTCCTTCTGATTTCTGCTGGATCCTCATTGTTCTCTGTCAGGCTGGAGCCCAGGTAGGTGAATTGATCGACCACTTCGTATGAGTAGTTGTCTTTAAATAGTGCGCTACTTCTTCTTCTGTGTGAAGGGTTCCTGCTCTGTACCATCATTTTTGTTTTGTAAACATTAACTCGCAGTCCTACTTCCCGCGCCGCTGTTTCTAAAGGGTAAAAAAAAATAATATTGCACTAATATTTAGCCAGCAAACAATTAATTCGTGTTTTTTCTTCATTCCGTCCACTGTGCGACGCTTGGCGATTAAGATCATTGATTATGAATCCAGAGGTCAGGTTCAAATCAAAGGAAAATGTATTTGTAAGATTGTAAGGAGTGTGTTGTGTCACATTTAATTAATATAAAATCATGTATGGTTTATACACCCTCCAGTTTATAAGATGTTTTCAGTGTCACCCTGGTGTAAGTGATTCGCTACGTTTGGCGACTTAGGAAGGGTTCCCGGGTACATCGGGTGAGTTGTGTTCAGTTCTTGTCGGCGGATACGCCTGCCCACCAGCTGCATGGCAGGCTGGAGAGGAAGAAGCCGGTTTGGGAAACCCTCTTACTTCTCTTGCACCGCAGCGGGAAGGATAGATTCATACCCTTTTCCTTCCCAGAACTTCCTCGCATCCTTTCCTTAAAAAGACTTACGAGAGACAAGGCATCCGTAAAGATGACTGAGGGATCATTTTGTATTTTTGTTGGGTTAATGTAAAAAATATATATATACAGGGTTTTCCAATAAGAGGTGTTATTTTGAATAGCCCGTTATTTTGGTAGATGTTACTTTTATGCTGTCATTTTTTAACATTTGACAAGTAAAAACTACGTCATTAATAAAAATGGAACGATACATGCTTCAACAACGCATTGAAATTATTAAAATTCACTTGAGTGAATCAAATGCAAATCTGCTTGAGTGATGAGGCCCATTTCCACCTCGGTGGCTTCGTCAACAAGCAAAATTTTCGAATCTGGGGCTCGGAAAACCTAAGAGTTATTGTTGAAAAGCCTCTCTATTCTCAACGTGTGACTGTTTGGTGCGGTTTATGGTCCGGCGGAGTCATTGGACCTTACTTTTTTGAAAATGAGGCTAGAGCAACAGTTACGGTGAATGGATCGCTATCGAGAGATGATTAATGATTTTTTATTTATTTATTTATTTATTTATTTTTCATGTTCTCCGTAAAACGGTTATTCACCAATACATTATGGAGAAGATTACAAATTAGACAAAAAGTATAGCAAAACACATAAAAAGGTCAGTTTCACTACTTTGTGACATACGTCAAAAGATAATTGTTAAACTGCCTGTAGGTTACGTTAAAAATGTCGATGGTCAATGCAGACTCGTTGAGCAGTTCAGTCGCTCTGTTGACTGGGGCGTTCTGATAGGCAGAAGTCCTCGCTTTTGGAGCATAAAAAAGAGTATGGGACCTTCCACGAGTATACTTGTCTGGGACATATAAGTTAATCTCTTTCAAAATAGGTGGATTATGTATAGTTCCAGAGATTATCTTAAAAAAATGTTTTCCTAAAAATATTTTTCGGCGGGCTTCTAATGTATTAAGATCGAGCATTCCTGCTAAGAATAAGGATGGATACAGGAAAGGGTAGTACATATATTCCCTCATATATAGGTAACGCATGAATCTCTTTTGTACTTTTTCTATTTCGAGAATATGGTTTTGCTCAGAAGGGGCCCAAATAATGGAGCTATATTCCAAGATACTGCGAACAAGTGCTTCATACGTTCTTCGGATTGCGATTCCGTTGGTAAATGATCTTGAATTACGAAGAACAAATCCAAGCATTTTGTTGGCACGGGAGACAATATCAGATATATGGGATTTGAAAGAGAGATTTGCTTCAAAAATTACGCCAAGGTCTCGAATCTCATTTTTACGTGTTAATTCATGTTTATTAATGTGGTAGGGGAACAGGAATGTATCTTTGGACCTTGTAAATGTAACGATACTGCATTTCTGAATACTGAAGGGTAAGTTGTTCAGTTCCGACCATTTGACAAGAGAATCAAGATCGTTCTGCAGAAGAATGGAATCGATGTAACTTTTGATTGCTTTGAAAAGTTTTATATCGTCAGCAAAAAGGAGATATTTTGAGTGGTTTATAGTGTTGCCAATGTCATTGATGAATAAGAGAAAGAGAAGGGATCCTAGATTCGATCCCTGGGGAATCCCGGAGTTAGTTTTGTATTCGTGAGAGATATGGTGTCCGTAACTGACATACTGACGACGATTGCGTAAGTAGCTAGCCACAAAAGCGAGGAAATTCTGAGAGAATCCGATGTCACTTAATTTTTTTAATAAAATATCATGGTCGACTTTATCAAATGCTTTCTCGAAGTCTGTATAAATCACATCAACAGGTACAAAATTTTCAAATTTCAAAATTTATGGCTGGAATTGAATGGTATTTATCTGGACAACGTTTATTTTCAACATTCCGGCGCTACATGCCACACAAGCAACAAAACCATTGATCTTTTACGATTAAATATCAAAATAACACCTCTTATTGGAAAACCTTGTATATTTTTGTATTTGTGTATTACAGACTGTGTGTCCATTTACAATACACATGTAACATTAACTACATATAGATGATACGAAACAATGAAAGAAAAAATAATAGAAATAACAAGTTATAAATAGTGATTTTTGGCATTGACATGCCTCTTGAATTCTTCAAGGCTACTATTAAAAATATCAATGGTCTTGGAGGCGTTGTTTAACAGCGCCATACCTCGTGTCATGCTATGCCGAGCCAGTACGTCCGTTCTGCCACGTGGGATACATAGCAGATCATGGTGCCGTCCCTGGCTGTAGTTGTTCGCTACGAACAACTTATAGCATTCCAGAAGGTATGGGCTATCTATTAAATTATTAAGAATTTTGTACGCCGTTACTGCAAGGGCCCCACTCCTCCTCGAGTGGATACTTTGGTAGCGCGTTTCGGCAAGCAAATCTTCGTGATGCATGAATCGCGGGTACTCTCCGTGCATTCTCAAATACATGTATCTCAAAAACTTTTTTTGAATCTGCTCTAATTTTTCAATGTATTTTTGTTGGTATGGGGCCCATACAGCAGAGGCGTATTCAATTTTAGACCTTATAATGCAGTTGTACAAAGTCATCATTGCTTCGGGATTGGAAAATTGTTTGCAGAGTCTTATGACAAATCCGAGAAGCTTGTAGCATGATGTCGTCAACCGCAATATATGGTCCGAAAACGTAAGTTTGGGATCAAAGACTACCCCAAGGTCCTTGATGGATTTTACTTTTGACAATATATCATTTTTGATGCAATAATCGAATTTCATAGGGTTTCTCGAACGTGTATACGACATAGCGACACATTTTTTTGTATTAAAAAATAATTTATTTTCATCGGCCCATGATGAAATTGAATCTAAATCAGTTTGCAATTTGACACAATCTTGACCATCACAAATTTTCTTAAGTAATTTTAGATCGTCAACAAAAAGCAGGCAAGTGGAATGTTTGATGCATTCTTGAATGTCATCAATTAAGATTATAAATAGTAGAGGCCCTAGGTTTGACCCCTGTGGCACTCCCGAGAATGCAGAGAATTCTCTAGACCTGTATTCGTCGATGCAAACATATTGTTTCCTATTCCTTAAATACGTGACAAAAAAATAATATATATATATATATATATATATATATACCGACTGGATGCTGAGGAAAATATAGGACAGCTGCCACCACTCCCTGACGGCCACCGACACACCCTTTTCTCAACAATTCAACCAACCAGAAGTAAGGTAAAAGTGAGCTTGATTCGGGCACACCCAAAACACATTTCTACCGAATCATCTCTTCAATGCCAAACGCCATCTCGCGATCTCGACGCTAAGCAGCTATAATTAGTCAACGTAGATGGGGAGGAATTCCATTGTAAGAGAATTCCTAACAAGGGGAATACTATCTTCTCAACCGGTGAAATCGGGTCATAAATCACGGACGCGCAAGTGCAGTTTAACAAGGCATTAACAAACTGCAATAGCTGTCACTTTATTATTGAAAATGGGCCGATTTCTCACTCAGTGAGCAACTGGCACAGCTTCTTAACTTCTCGAGTTAACTTTAGAATGTTTAATTTTCTGTCTTACTTTGCATCTTTTCTTCCTAGAAAGTAACTCTTCGTCTAATGTCCCATTTCTCAACCCGTTTAATGCATTTTCCCTATCGCCCCTGACTGTACACTGCACGGAGAAAAATGAATACAACACTTTTCAAAATACTGTTAAAAATGTGACTGCATGCCACTTTCCTCAAATTCCTCAAAATTTTAGTCATTCAGAATATATTTACACACGTGTTCACGCAGATGTCCTTGTCCTAGTAAATAGAATGGACGAGATGCGACTTTCTCATAGCATATTCGTGCTTTACTGATAGTTTGTTATGAAATTTGTAAATTCATTCGTTATATGCCCACAGTCTTGTTTTGAACAAGAAAACGAACAATACGACCAGATTTATAATAAATTAACAATTTGTTATCAGTACGTTTTCTTGGGCGCTCTTCTGAAGCGTCACAAAGAAAACTACATCTGTAGTTTGTCAAAAATAAAATATTTCATAAAACATTACTCGTTTGAAATAGAGCAACAATCTCTCACATACTGAGAAGTAAGAAAAAACAATTTCAAACAGTTTTTTGTACGTAATAGATCAAAATTTATAGACGTCTGAAAATATTAAATAATTTGCAAAGTATTTGTGTGATGTTAAAGTTATTTTAACATCACACAAATTCTATTCGTTAAACTATTCATTATTGTGCAATGAAAAAAGAAACCAGGTGTTGAAACGTCACCATTGTCCTAATTGAGATCATGTTTAAGATAACATCACAAGACCTAGAACCTAAATCATCAGCCAGTCAGGTAGGTACTCTCGCACTCTGCATGGTGATCACGTATCGCATGTGACCCGCACTAGTGAAGTGTCACAATCGATATTTATTACCTGTGTAGCGCCGCACTACTAGCTGCCTAGTGACTACACTACTCGCATAACGAAGTGACAACACCGGGTAGCTACCTTAGTAGTCATTTAGCTGTTTAGCCATCTATATCAACTTATACGTAAACGTAAAGTAGTCCCATTTTTCGTAGAAACGCCATTATTAAATCAAATATATATAGACATTTCAAAAATAGAATAAAAACAATTTTTGTTAAAAAAATATTATATTATTTTTTTTTTGAGAATCTATCTTGGTAATCCGGTTAAAAACGAGATTGCAGGCCTTAAAGAATTAATTAACAGGTTTTTGATAAACTTTTGTTATTCGGAACACGTGTTTTAAATTATTCCATGCAAATTTCGTCAACAATTGTATAATTTGGCGAACTAATATTCAAGTTCAAGATGGCTACCGTTTATCACACAAAAATCTTTCGACTGACATTTTTTAACATCTCTCTCTAATACCTTAATAATCGTAGATATTTCTATCTCACCACGGCCATGTCAGAAACCCACTTTGTATGATGCTAAGCATACATTTGTCTATATGGCAAAGAAAAAGAAAAGAGTTAATTTGGGGACAAAATTTGAAGTGACCCACGGTAGGTATATAAAATAGCTTCTCATTTGGACGCCAGATGTATATGCATGAATATTAAAACTAAATTAAAAATCGGGTAGTTTTTTAAATCCCTTTTTGTTATATTAATACTATTGCAGCATATTTTGGTAGGTCATTGACTAAATGACCCTCATAAAAGAGCCGCCACGGCTAGGTACTTTATCACTTTACTGAATTCTTGACGCGTGAGTTACAATTTGGAATTTTTTTTTTTAAAATCAGAGTTTATTGAACCAGATTTAAAATCACAATATTTTGAATATCTTACTAAAATCAAATAATTATTATTTGTTTCTTCGTTATTCACCGGATTCTGTTGTAAAATTTATGCCCGTCCTTAAAATGCTTCAAATAAATTTAGTTCCATCGACACGGAATACAATAATGGCTCTTTTGTACTTAGCTCTATTTGCTCGCCCATAAAGATAATCTGAATTTCCGTTTATCGTTGATAACGGTGATTTATCGACTTTATTTGTGTTCAATTTCGTTATAATTATCGACAAATTCAAGGATTCCATGAAATCTTTAGTATTGCGTAACTGCCGTTTCTATTAGCTAATGAATTAAAGACTTGGTAAACGGAAATTGTTACATAAATCACGAAGCAAGGGCTAGAAAATTAAATATACGAGTATATACTTTCGTTAGGATCATTTTCATGTTTTCATCTCCGAAAGAATACGCTGAAAATATCCAGTTATCCTAGTAGGCAAAAAAAAACAAGTTGTATTTTTCAATTGTTTTTTTTTACAATCTTCCAAATAATGCCCATTTAGAACTCAAAAATTAACCCAAACATCATTTCCAATTTGAGAGGTGAGTTTTGGGACCGCCGCCCTAGAAACTATTTATTGGAAAACCAACACCTCTGCCATAAGTCACCCTAAGTGCTTCGCTACTTTAGGTGATTTAGCAGGGGTGCCCGGGTTTATCGGGTGAGGTGTGTTCAGGATGCGCCTGCCCACCAACTGCGTGCCATGCCGGATCTTGAGGGGCTGGTTTGGGGAGACCCTTTCACCTCTCAAACTGGTCTCTACTGACCCCGCCGCCTTGCACTTCAGCGCGAGGGATAGATCACACTTACATCACTGCGGGACATACTGATCCCTAGATTCTCACACATCCCTCACACCTTTTTCCTTCCCAGAACTTCCTCTCCTGCATTTCCTTAAAGAGACTCCCTACACAGCATCCCCAAAGATGACATAAACCTTGAGGGAAATTATTTTTCTCAGGGTCTTCTGTGTGGGGTTAATGTAAAAAATATATATATAAATATTGTCTGAACACTACTTATTTTCTTTGATATATTAACTTTATTTAGGAAATTTACACTAATAAATGAGCATTGATTTTACATTTAGTATAGTGAATATAAAATAAACCCGTTAAGTTCCATTTACAATCTTATTTTAATATTTGCATATCTGGTATAAATAAAAAAAATATAAATAAACAATAAATAAATTATTGTTTTGATTTAAGTACATTGTAAACGTAATTTGATTTTAAACGTTTTTACACATCAGGCTAATATGTTATCTTTTACAACAACTCCTATGGTGTCATAGAAAACGTTATATCTGCTTTATTTTTGTGGTGAGAAATATTAACTAAACGCTGTTAAAGATAAAACACCACGCTGTATATTCAAATCTAGAAGTTAGCGACATAAGAATTGGTCTGATAAAACACGATCTGGTATTGAAATGCAATTGTTTCTAATGGACCTGGTGATTCAATGAGCCAGTTTACAATCTTATGCAGAAACAGCAGCAACATTATCTTCATTTTCGCATATTTTTATTAAATATGATTTAAGATTTTCACGGCCAAAAGTAATTTTGTTATTTGTTTTTGGGGTGTTCAAATAACACATCTGCCCTGATGATGGACACTGCAATGCTGTCCGAAACGTTGGCTAAAGAAGGAGTGAGCGCAACACGGCATAACACCCCAAAAACAAATAACAAAAAAATAAATTATTATTGGCTGCTATCTTAACGTATAATCGCAAGATTCTTTCGAACAGCACTACAGCGTCCATCTTCAGGGCAGATGTGTAGATTGTGGTGAAGTGTGTGTTTATATATGTATGTTTGATACCGTGATGCGCGCATTAATCCTTTTACGGCCGGTATTTCAGTATAATAATCAGTTAAATTAATGAGGATTTCGGCATTTGGTTTTGGTGTACCGTCAAGTACCGGAAATCAAGAACTATTAACGTAATACTCCATAAAAAGCCTTTGAGGTCGAGGGGTGAGGCTCTCGACTAGCAATTCAATGGTAACGGGGTAACAAGTAAATTTTATTTGATTAATTTTACGATATTTCACAATTTATTAATTTAAAAGAATAGACGACATATTTGCGGGACGTTCCAGAGTAGAAGATAGATCCGTATCGTCCAGGTTTAAGACCACCATTCAAAATGAAATCTTTGCTTGAAATGGCTTTAGCCATGTTTGGTGACCAGATCTGAATAGCCAGGTACTCCTTCATCTCTCTCTTCTCCGTCTCCTTCCCATCCCAACTACCTTCAGCCTCACAAAATACCCCAATTGGGGATGCCATAGTCTGACATGTCAGATGGTTGAGAGCAGTTGAGGCTCTTGTGCGGTGTTCACATAAAAAACTAATCAAGATATTACTTGTATCTGTGGAAATCTCAATTCATTTATATGATAACCTTGACAGAAATGTCTTCCAAAGTATTCCCACGTTCTTATTCAAAAACTGTTTTTTTAACGATGCCTTTAATTCGGGTCATTAATATTTCAGAAAACACTTTGCCAGTTTCCAGTTTTCCCTTTCAGATAGTTGATTGAATTGGGGGAGGGAAAGGAGGTTTGTAATCTATTTTCAAAGGGAATATTAAAACGTCCTGGGGATTGAGTCTGTGCGAAGGAAGCAATTTGAACTGGGGAACTCTCGAGGAAATTAGGGTAGACTGGGGAAGATTGAAACGCGTCATGATTGAAACATCTCAATTTACTCGAAAACTATGATTTCTAAGAGTGTGATGCAATACTCTAAACTCCATCAAATCTTTTGCGACCTGTCCTCAAAAGCTCTCTTGCCGGCAAGTGAGATCCATGCATAGGAGACATTATTAGATTTCGTGCTAAAAGTAAGTATTTACGTTATAAGTAGTTTATGTTATAACTCATTTTTCTCTCGTAGCTTAACCACACTTTTTTTCCTTTTATTCTCATCTTTATCTATTTCAGAGTCTTTCCATTGCATTTGCGTGGCGTTAATGTCTATTTAAAATTCTAAAAAAAAAATTATATTGAAGAAGAAGATTTTTTTTTTTTACAAAATATAATATATTAAAGCATATTTTATACACTTTTCTACAAAATCTGACACTCGTAATTAAAACAAGAAATGTATATGGGATGTACATAAAACATTAGGAATAACAAAACAGTCAAGAATATATCATAAGAGGAAGATAAAATTATATGGTGGTACTATAAAAATATGATTTAATTATTTTTTTATATTTGTCGTATTTTTTTCTGTTCGCATATCAGCCGGTAATTGGTTAAATAATTTTATTCCTTTATATACATAGTGTTTCTGTGCTGTTGTGGTTTGTACTTGTGGTACAGTTAGTCCACCAACAGAAGTATTCCTTGTGCTTATATTTAGCAGTGGGGTATTATTTTCATTAAAAATATCTTTGTGTATTGAACACAAATAAAGTCTCGTGGGTACGTTTAAAACAACTTGTCTGAGGATGATTGCAACGTTTCAATTTTCCACATTGAGAGACAATTTCAAAGTTAAAGAGAAAATTTCGAAAATAGGTGAGAAATTCAAATTATTATTTCTTCCCACTAGATAGATGTAATCATGAATATGGTTCATGAAGTCGATCCTATTCGATGCAATGCCGAAGCTGAGGCAGTGGCAGTTCAAAGCTCAGACACTCCACAGTCAAGTTCTGCTGCAGTACTGGAAGCAGCTGTTCTGTCTGCTTTGACGAACTTGGTAACTTCGTCAATTTCTACTGTATAATCTGAAATAGTTGTTCCGTCCTCTCAGAGAGACTCTATGACACCAGAACCAAATTAGTACAAGACCAATAACATTTGTTACTTGTTTGCCGACAAGTAACTGTACTGTCTTTACCTACAGTTTCTGATGCTTTTGCGAATAACATGACCGACTCTCTGAAATAATTTTTACAGATTATATAAATTATCTGTCCGGATATCAATTATTACAACTTGTCCGTGTCTTCAATAAGTAAAAAAAAAATATGCCAGAAAGCTTGCGACTATTCCCGAAAGCGCTACCAAAAACAACTGCCAGAGGTTTAAAGAAAATAAAGTCCACTTTTTACACAGACACGCGGAAAAAGATAACATAAGAACAGAAACCGATGTAAAAGTTAGAACAAATTGCTAGTACAATAAAAAAAGATGATGAAGAATACAGAAAAGAAGAAAAATAAGTCAAAACCAAAGAAATAAATCGAAATATCTCATCGCGATCTGATGAAAATGCTAACAGTTTTTTTTAATGTGTTGAAGACTATAATTCTAGTAGGCCAGGTAAAATTTGGGTCCAGTGTATGATATGTAAACCTTGGGTCATGAAGAATGCATGAAACAAGAATTGCAATATCTAGTCATGATTGTGAATCTCACTAATTATTGTTTATGTGACTTGAGTCTGATAATTTTATAAAGATGTTTAATATCATAAGTTGTAAGAGTTTACCCGATTATATTTTGTAATATGATTGTCACATCACAAACCACAAATACAAATGTTTTCACAGCATTTTTATTTTTTATTTATTTGTTATTGAATTTTGCTCTCAAGTCAGAGGTAAATTCAACATTGTATTGATTGATACATTGTCATGATTGAAACAAGCACTTTTGTATGAAATTAAAAACTTGTTTTTAATACCGATCTATTCTGCTCCAGAATAATATCGATGTATAACTATGTTGATTTTATCAAATACTGAAAATTAGTATAATTAATAACATAAATAATATATAATTACAGTTGTTTCATTTTAAGATATTTATGTTTATAGCTTTTTAAATATTTATTAGGTATGTGTTTTGTCACTATTTGTGATCTTAATGCATAACAATGATTTAAATTATTCCAGTTAAATAAGTTATAATTAAAAGTTAATTAAAGATATACACATACTGTTTCAATCCACCCCTCATACTGTTTCAATCGTCCACACCATGGGGTTGATTGAACCAAAATTCCGCATCTTCTTCAAGTGGTTATTGTAGCCTACCTGTACGAGTTGTCGCCACCTAATTTATTTTATTTTGGAAATAGATAGATTATAAATCATATAGAATAATTTTCTTATCTGCAAATAAGAATAAAGATACTCCACTACACACGGTTAAAGAAAAAAAAGGTTTCAATCATCCCCAGTATACCCTATATATTTATATATTAAACGAGCATATGGGCTTTTAAAAACGTACATAATACAGATCAAGAGTAAAATTTCCAATAAAAATTATATAGAACCAAAGAAATTATAATTCAAGTATTGAACACATGCAGAAGAATAGTGTCTTTATTTATTTATTTAAACGCCATAAAATGGCTTTTAATAATAATAATAATAATTGGATAATTTGAAGAGCGCCGTTTTTGTGACAAATCACCTCAAGGGCGCTGTACAATTTATAGAATAGAATGGATCTGTACAATTTATACAATAGAATGAATCGTCAGATAATAAGCATACAGTGGTACACAGGAGAATATTAGTAATACATTACAGAACAAGTAATTTGTACGCAAAAATATTATTGCAAGTGATACAGTTGTCAATAGAAATGCAGTGAGACAATAAATAATTAAAAGAAATATCTACTAGTTTAGTAATAGTTGAATGAAAACTAGGTTTGTATAAGACCTGACATAAATCGAGGTATGAGGTGTTTATTATAATGAATAGTAATTAATATAAAGTTAATTCTATTAAGGTATAGAATTTTATAATAACAGAGAATATTTTAATTGGACAAAATATTAATTATGCTAATCCTAATTGTTATTATTACGGAGGTATGTTATTATAGCCTTCTTGTAACTACATTCCGTGCAGTTGAACACATCTACAATTTCTAAGAAAGTATTACCAACTGCATGTAATCTAGATATATGAGAGTATCTAAATGACTCGAATTGAACGTTCAGAGAACTTGAAAATTAGCTTTGAAATTTAATGAATTGTTCAAATTCTGTGAAACCACTGGCCCTTCAATGTGAATATTACGTACTTAGACAATGAGTGGTTTGGAGCGGTTTGTGAATATTTTTTTATACACATATTAAGTCAGTCGATTGTATTATTTTTGTTTATATTGTAGTCGTTTCTCATAATATTGGAGTAAGGTGTTTGATCAGCCTTAATTTTTTTTTAAATTTATTTAACGCCTAGAGGGGTTTTAGAATGATAGATAATTTTGAAACAGAAGAAGAAATAGTAAAAATAAAATTAAAATAGACTCAAAATACAGCAAACAAAAATAAAAATACAGTGAACAAATATATTAACAAAAATACAAGAGAAGGTTTAAGAGTAGTTTTGGAATACATATTTTTTGTTATCCACAAAATGTTGCCAAGTTGACATTAAATACGTCAATATCACAAAAGTATTGGCTTCCCATAGTGTGAATCCGCTGTATATGAGAATGGAAAAGATAGTTACGTTGGGTATGCTGCAGTAGAATATTGTATTTTGTCGTGTTGTTATTGTGCGTATGTGTAGGTTTATGAGTTGCAGGAGTTCGCAGCAATCGAAATTAATGTTTGGTATAGTGAATAAAAGGTTGATCGTTTATTTTACATGTATCTTCTAATTTATATTTAATAATAAGTTATCATTATGTATTCTAGTGGGACATTATAACAAGAGTATGTAATATTAAAGTGGTTACAGACCAATATGTAAGTAGATACTTTGTTGATATTAGTAAAAAATAAACACGAAAAGTTTGTTATGTAAAGCATGTTTGTATTAAAAAAAACCTTTTGAAAGATAAAAGTCATACATAATCTATTTAAATATTCAAAATCTTAAATCTCTGAAAGTTCTTCATCGATTGCTTTGAAATTTTGACACAACGTTGTATTCGAATACGCTTGTATTTTTATATCTAACTAGCGGTCATTCTCATAAGCAGTACCTATTTATACGTAATCGCCTCTTTCTAGCCTTTATCCACAAGCATCCCCTTAAGCAGCGATGCTGTACGGTTTAGATATGATTAATGTGAAGAGCATAGAATGGACGCCAAAATAACGCATGCATATTCTAGATCAGGGCAAACCAACGAACAGAATTTTTAGGGTAATTATGTTATTAAAGTCGGAGAAAATTATATTGATGAAGCCAAGTAGTTTAAAAGATTTATTAACGACATAGACATTCAGAAATCGCACTACTAAATCTCAAAAAATACGAATGTTTTACGTTAGAGCAGGCACCCATCAAAATTTAACAATCTTTGCTTACAAATAGGAATTACAGTATTCGTGTATAGGAAAGTTATAGCGGAGAATACCGAGATCCACAGTAAAGAGGACGTTTTAATACCGAGCAATAAAATGTACAGAGTTTGGTTACGTTACATGGCTGGAAAGAATATGGGTTCGCTTTTACACGACAGTTACTTTGGATCATCTTATTATTGGAGTCTTTTTTACCAGTGGCGGCTTTCCCTATAGTGTGTTCATTAAAGATAATAAGATCAACTTGTATTATAAATTTAGAAAACTTCAAGAATAGAAAAGGTTTACATTCACTTGGGGTGGATTGCAATGTGGGATGCTCCACGCTCGTCGTCTGCATGATGAAATTGAGAATTTGAATACTTTAGATTTCGTGAATTCAATTTTGTAATATTCGCTATAAATTATCAGTACACAATATATTAGCGACCAGGGACCTAGCAATATGGTACAATTCAATGTTTCATTAAAATATCTATAGCCAACGAATATATACGTCGTACGCTTAAAAACAGTTTTAAATACGATAACCAGCTAGTAGATTTTTTTAAAATTTAATTAAAATCAAATTTAATAGTATAATTATTAAGTTCTGCAACTATTTTTCGGTTTTTGTCATTGTTACAGCTGTTTCGGCTTTCAAGGCCATTTTCAAACTGTCAGATTGAAAAGATTTACATGAATTTTTCCTGCCTTTTTTATCTTCGATTAAACTCCCAAATAGTTAAACCACGAACCGCTACTGCCTTTTACTGTTCTACTATAAAAAATGTACCACCCCCTACGACAAAATCTCAAAGATAAATAAATAAAATTGTATAGTTTTATAGTCCTACTCTTTTTGATATCTGCATACAAATTGTTCACAGTTCGAAAGTCTTTACAATTTTGTGATCAAAATCTTTGACATCGTTATCACGATCGGCGTTTTCCATGATTCATGTAATTTATCTGTTTCTAATATTCGTTTATTAAACTAAGAAACTGTTCTTATAAATGCATCTCCTAAAAATTTGAATATTGATCCCATCTTGGCTGGGATTTGATTTTTCGATTCGACGTTGAACAGCATTCTTTGGAGTTTTTCTTGAACTTAAATTCACAAATGTACTATTCAAAATTTTAGGATTAGGATTTAGGATGTCTTTTTAATTTTTGTCTGTACTTGACAAAATATTTATTAAGCTTTTTGCCTATCAATTATTTGTGAATATGATGTCTTTTTCCACATCTTAAAAAATCATTCTTCACTTACCTTTCTAAGCTGTCATACCCTTAAATTAAAAGTACCATTCCTGAGAGAAAGTGCAGTTATATCCAATTTTCTAATTATGTCCTAAATCCTGTATCTAAATTTCGCAAATAAACAATCAGATAATATTAATTAACTGTTAACCTCAAGTGACCTACCAGGTAAGTATTGTACTGTATATTATCTCCATAATTAGCTCCAAAATATGTATTATATAATTTTACAGCGCCCTTGAGGTGATTTTGCACAAAAATGGCGCTATACAAGTCATCCAATTATTATTATTAAGTGTTTTTTCACATTTTCGTTGAATCTCCCCTTTGCTGCTCAATTTTTTTGATCCTTTATAAGTTTTGAGTGCTTGTTTCGAACTGTTCTTAATATATTCCAATGTTCGCTATCCTTTGTAATTAGTAAATTTTATGTGACATCTCTTTCATATTGCGTTTGTCTAGTTTTTCAGAATATCATTGATAATTGCTTTTATCTTCTATACTTTGTTCAGGTATTATTTTATTTGTCGCATCTTTCATATTGTTAACAATCATTATATCAATGATGCAATTTGAAACATGACACGGTAAAACGCCACTCAGTTCGGGGTCAAAACAACGAAATTACCGTCTATAATATAAACGTTTATTGTTTAAACTCTGAAAACACTTAAACATTACGGAGTGGAAATCAATACCATTATTGGAAATATCAAGAGGTGGTCGAGTTGAAGTTTGATTTGAACAAAGAAAAGCCTGGAATGCGAAGGGAGTTACGGGGATAAATTAGGTTATACAATATTCATTGAATATACAAATCATTTTGGCTGTTAGTATATATATATATATATATACATATTTGCCTCAAGATCATTGCTTTTATATTTATGTACAGGGTGTTAAGGGACGTACTTGACTTACTGAACCGGTGATTCCTGACATTATTTAGAGTAAAAAAATGAAATTTTGGTCACCGGAGACATTTTTGATGTTAAATACTAAGTAATAGACAATTGGGGTGGGGGAGGGGTTGTCAGATACTAGGCTAGTGACCAGTGCGACAAGTGGAAGAATTTTTATTTTTATTCATTTTTGGAAATTTGGTAAAAAAACGTTAAAAAAGTCACAGGAAAATTTAATTATTATTTTTTTTACATCCAAATAATGTCAGAAATCACTGTAATGTAAAAGTAGGCAACACATTATGCTAAACGCATCATGGCTTGGCCTACTACAGCATATCGCTCGCCATTCAATACCAATAGGAAAGTGTGGCAAGCGATATGCTGAAATAGGCAAAGCTACACAAATATAACGCGCTTATAACGTGGTCTGTCACAGGCTTAAAGAAAGTCACTTATGTGCATTAAAACCAATTGTTTATAATAATATTTATACTACTCGAAGAAAAAAATTAGGTCCGCTTATGAAAAGTACTGTCATTTAAATAATATGTATACGAACGGATTGCTAAAGTATGTCTATTGATTTATATAAGAATCTGTCAAACATATAAACAAAACAAACACACTTTTCAAATAAAGAATTATTTATAATAATAAAATAATTTTCATACCTATTTTATCGCTTGTCAATACAGTTCCAATTTTGAAAATGAATTGTTTATTCAACTTGAATAATGTTACGCATTACGAAGGAACATTTCACATTACCCATGCACCAACAATCGAAATCCGTCGTCAACCACTTTATTTTAAGACATTACTCTACCAGTTTCAAGAGTGCCTTTTCTTTATAAGGAGAATATTAAAATAAAGATTCAAAATTTTGACAGATGCATATAAATGTTTAGGCATTGGAGTCGGAGGTCAACGAAGGACAGTTACTTCCCAACCTTCAACTTTCCCGTATCCTTCTCTTCCCCAGTCCCTTTGGCCTTATGTTAATTCCCAGTTGGCGATTATATAATCCCACTGGCTTCGAACAGTTGGATCTTTCGCGGCATTCACAATAAAATAGAGAAATTTTTTTTTTTTACCTTTCGGGTATTTTGAAATTTTGCATTTATTTACTTTGATAAATCTCAAATAGTTAATACCAAAATGAAATACTGTTGTTAAAAGCAGATAAAAGACTCAGATTTTAATATTACATGTTACGAGAGGAACTATTTTTAATTTTGTTTGTCGCTAACCGATTGTAATTTTCTTGTAAACTGTGGAAATACCACTTTATAGGAAACATAAAAAACATATTTAATTACACAAACATATTTTAAAGGTTATTATTAATTAATTTTTTTCATCTCATACAAAAATAATTAATAAAAAATTCACGAACTTTGACAAATATTTCGCGAATTTGCAAAATCTTACGGTCGATGACTTTTTCGAATATATTGATAATTATTTGTAAGTGTATAGGAAACTTTTAGATCAAAATACAAAGAGTCGTATTGTCTCTTTCTAACACTGCTGAAATCATATATCTCACCGTTATACCCACAAAAACAACACTACACAAACGCAAATATATTGGCCATTTTTCTTTACAGCTGCTTTACACTATGGTAAACCAATACTTGGTGATATTAACATATTTAATATTGACTAATTAACGAATTTATTTAAACACTACTCTATAACCCCTCCAGTGTGTGAGGGTCATATATGACCAGACGTCCATATTTTATAAAAGTATTTTTATCTGTTTTTTCTATCATGCAGAAACACATATATTTTTGATATTGAAAATGAAATAATAATTCTTTCCAGTGTGCTTCAAATATTTATACTGCAACCAATCAATGAAATCCTAAAAAATAGCCAAAATGAATATTTCATACCTCGAGCCGATATCGAAACAATCGCTTTAACTTTGAAAACAATTTCTTATTATTTTATTATATGAACGAGATAAAAGTGGAGGTACAGTTTTCATAAAAAAATCCGAAATAAAACGAACATGTTTTCGAAATATCGAGTTATCTCCATTTTTCTATGATTGGAGTAAAAAATTAAGTAAAATGTGATTTGCGTTTTTGACAACATTTTCTTCACGTTTGATATTAAAATTTTATTATTTAGAAATAGTAATATTTATTTTAAATGCATACATCGGAAAGATAATTTTATCTTGTTTCTAGTATTTGTTTTAATGGAAAATTTAAAAATAAAATGTATATAGCGCATTTGAAATACACAGGAAAAATTGCAACCTGAACAAAAGTGATGAAAGTACTGAAGGGTTGTACTGTTGAGTACTGTTGTATTTTTTAATCTATTTTATGACAGAATTTTTTATTTTATTATTATTTTAATATAGATCATATGGGTTACATTAATACATACATATTTTGCAAAATATAATATTTAGGTTCATAATTGATCATGTATACCTTATCAGAAAAGACGAGCTCTTGTGCCTGATAAGGGAGCCACGATTCTTACTTAGATTCTATGTTATGTGTAAACTATATATAATAATATAAAGATAATTTTTGTTACTACAAGTTTTTTTGGAAAAAAAGTTTGATTTTATTTATTTGTCTTGTTCGTAATACAGCGCAATTCGGAAGGGAGATTTTTGTAGTTTTTTATGGCTTGGTAAATATAATGGTTTTGCATTTGAGTTGTTTTAAAGATTGGCGTAATAAATTGATTTCCATTTCTCATCAGTTTGTAAAATTCTTGATATTCTGTGTTATTTTTTTCTTTACACATTTTTATAATGGAAGTTTGCTTAAATATATCATCAATATTTGGTACTGGAAATAATTTAAAAAGCAATTTTGTTGGGTAAGTAGAGTTTTTTTTAAGTATAACCTTTATAATGATTTTTTGCGAGACTTTTACTGAG
The DNA here is from genome assembly GCA_026573805.1 of Hesperophylax magnus. Classification (NCBI taxonomy): domain Eukaryota; kingdom Metazoa; phylum Arthropoda; class Insecta; order Trichoptera; family Limnephilidae; genus Hesperophylax; species Hesperophylax magnus. Next base: position 12,658,117 of record JAIUSX010000019.1, read on the forward strand.
TTTAGGTTGTTTTTATAAGATCCTCCCCAACCTATAATTCCGTAGATATTATTTATTTTTATCTATCAAAATGATCTGTCATCTAAAAGTCGTACTACCTACAAGCAAAAGCCCTCTGAGCGTTAAATAAATAAGTTATACAAAAGTTTTAAAAGTCCTTCTCAGTTTGTACTATGAATTACACAAACATATCTATGACCTAAATAAAAATGGATTTAATAACTACCGCCCATTTTTAAGCCGCTGAAAAAGTCTATCCCGCCATAATTCGCGTTATGTAATGGAAAAATTATATAATGAAACAATTCTCCCCCGAAGGCAACGCTTTCAACGTTGTTCAATAATTAATTTCAATTTTCCGCGACCTTAAAGGATTCATATCAGATGGTATTTACCATTGAATAGAGAATAAACAGAGGCAGTACCCTAATCATACAGAGAGAGAGAATACAAATAAATGACTTATTAGCATTGCATAGTTGCACTCTTCTCTTGCCATCGCGCATTCCTCGTTAGACGGAGACTAGAATAGTTTCTTCCACTGCGTTATTTTTAAAAACTATATTGTCTAATTACTCGTATTTCGAGTGAAAAATGGAAGGAATATCATTTCGCAGGTAAGTGAACGCTTAGGGAAACATTATTGTCAATGATTTTTTTTAAAATTATTGTTCGATTAACATGTTTTGGCGTACGATATTACGTATGTTGTTAGTTAATGTATTCACTGATGAGCTTATTATTTATGATGCTGTCCTCAAATTTCAATTAAATGTCAAGCCACTCAATAATAACCACGTAAACGGTCTGGCGTTGCCGCCATCTTGGCAGCCATTTTTGTGCTACTGTTTGGAAAAAAACTATTATTGGTATTTTTGGGTACCCTTGGGTATTTTAGTTAGTCATTGATAATCTTATGTTTAATGTAATATTTTATTTTATGGTATTTCTTCTCTTTGTTATTCATATTTATACAAACATGTTAGTAGGCTTACGCACCAGTTAAAAGTACAAATACCTATTATTTCATTATTATTTTAATACTATACTTATCAAACAACTTATCAAAATGTTAATACTCATCCTAATTTGACTGTCCTAAAACGGGAATCCTCCTAGTTGGGCAGTCAAAACATTTCTTAAATAATGTATATAAATGTATAATCTTTTACTAAATAAAAAAATAAATAACCGCAAGCTGAAATTTTGCAGAAATTTAATTAAATTTTAAAATAATACATCGAACGGTTAAATAATGTATCGAAGTTTGTTTGAATACCGCTAATGTTTATTCTATTTTTGCTTCACTTTCATTGGTTTTACTTTTAATTGTGTTAGTTGTTAATGGCGTGAGAGAATTTTATCACTGTATTCAATACAAGATCTAAATTTCTAACCTAATAATAATTAGACAGGTTGTGAAAACGCCTTGATTTATTATTTATACAGGATGTTCGGGGATTAAAGTATACATGCTAACATCGAGAGATGATTATACATGACGGTAGAAGTAAAAGATATAATTTTTTTTTCTAAATTCCATTGTTTTTTAACAAGGAATTTTTTTTCAATACCAACAATTCGACTTTTTTTTACCTAAAACTACCTTTGTTAAATTTAAAAAAGTCATATCTTTTTTTACTTGTGAGTTAATATCATGTAGAATCACCTCCCGAAATTAGCACAGTTTATCCCTGGACACCATGTACACGCTTACAAGATATATTTCCAATTTGTTCCCTGGAGCCAGTGAGACTATGGCATCCCCAATTGGAGTATTTTGTAAGGCTGAAGGTAGTGAAGAGGGGAAGGAGATGAGAGAGTGGAATATGGAGAAGTATCTAGCTATTCAGATCAACCTTTCTCTTCCCCATCTCCTACCCCTCCCTACTACCTTCAGCCTCACAACATACCCTAATTGTGAATGCCATAGTCTCACTAAGTACAGACGGTTAGGAGCAGTTGGGACTCTTGTACGGTTTCACATAAAAAAAGCTTTAAAAAAATCATTTTTAACCGGTTAGAGGTTGATTCGATGTAGCTTTTGCTTAGGGGATGTGGAAAAGCACGCGCAAAAATGGTTTATAATTTATTAAGCCTTCAAACATGCTATCCTGTCGCCTTGGATTACAAGTCTATCAAGATACTATGTTGATTGAAAAGCTTACACAATATACATCACGCACACCTTCGTGCATAAATGAAACACACCTGTTGTTACATAAAGAATAAGTAACAAGGTGTGTGTATGCAACAACATGAAGCATACCTGAAAAAGCCCCACATTGGGCGCCAATAATGTTCCAGCGGAATTAGATGGCAACATATTAAATACGTTTTAAATATTTTTTAAATACTTCACTGCTGCTCTAAAACGGATGGGGTTTTTTCACAATATTTTGAGATTTGCGAGCCGGACTCATCGGTCACCAGCCAAAAAGAATGCTTCAGGCTGTTAAACAAGGAATTCCAGTGCCTTGATTTTAAACTTCTGAGGTTTTGTCTTCTGAGAGCAGGTGTGTCAATCGAAGTATATCAAATAATTCCAGGGTTGGCAATGTAAGCAATGAATAGTGGTTAATTGAGTAAATACTGGAGGTGCCACGCACCGAAACAATAAATATAAATCCACACACATTGTTACAAATTCTTTATGTAACACCGTGCTCATATGTTTATTACCTAAAATAAACACCACACGAAACGTCACCTCATTACTACCCTTTCAGACCTGAATTTTAACTGGAAGTGGTAGAACATATTATTTTGGCGCTCGATAACAATTGGTAGTTATTTAAAAAATGTTTTAGTTCTTTTTTCAATAGTTTAGAAGTTATCGACATTTCATTTGAAAGACCATTAGATCTCAGTGAAAATGACAAAATATAAACGGGTTTGAAAAAATTAGACGTTCAAAAATGACTTCAAAACTTACAACATCAAAAAATGGGTGATAAATTAAATACAAAAAATAGTTTCTTAAACATAAAAATGGCTACCGCCTAAACTAGTAGCTAAAATTCAATTAGCTACTAGTTTCCAGCAATTGGCTAAAGCCATTTCAAACAACGTTTCAATTCTGAATGGTAATTTTTCACGGGGGCGAGACTCAGTGCAAATTATACATACAGTTTGTATAGTTGAAGATACACTTTTTTCATTTTCTAGATTCTTATTTTCCATTTATACAAATAGAACGGCGTCATATGCGCCTCACAATTTTTACCTCATCTGGGTGTTTTAAATTTTACCTGGCTATTATATACTTAGAGGCCTTGTGTTTTCTCGGTAGGGAAAAAAATGTTTCCTAAAAAATCCTACTAAAATTGCATGTTTTTGCATCATCATCAACCCAAGCATCAGCAACAGAAGCCAAACTCGGCTATATATTACATACATGTCTGTTTGTGTTGTGTTGGGAGTAGGAAGGAGTCGGCTATGGCCTAAGTATCGAGATCATTTACTAATGGAATCGCAATTCGGAGAATATACGAAAGAAGGAAGATCGCATGCACCTTTTTATGCACCTGCCTTCTTCTGCCTGTCATAACGTGCCAATCAACAAAGCGACATTTTCAAAGTAACTTAACAACTATCTTTTGACGCATATCACTAAATTGTAAAACTGCCTCTTGACCTTTTTTATTTGTACATACGTGTACCCCAAATATATAATCTTCTCCATGATATATTGGTGTAAAACCGTTTTACGGACAACATGAGAAATAAATGTACATGTTTTTTGTTTAAATTTGATCGTGTCATGCAATATATTATTATACTTCGCAATCACGGTGAAAGGTACTGCGAAATTGTTTTTCCGCTTGCCAAGGCTTTTGAATATAAATAAAATCACTTCAAAATGATATTTTCGCAAAGCGTGCCCGCACTAACGAAGGTCTTTAGAATAACTTTACCAAAATTGCTTATTTTTTAAGTAAAATTCCTAGTTAAATCAGAGCCGACAAAGCGAGGTCGCCCGAGCTCATGAAGGAGAATGAATATTCATAAGAGGAAAAGATCTCCTGAGATTTTTTTAAAAACTTTCCTTCGTATATTCTCTTCTCACTACTACTGATTACGCTGGGTCTAATATATTAATAGTAATCATAATAAAGCTAGTAACATCCCAGTTTCATTTTACATTGCGAGAAAACTAATAATTTATATAATTTAAATCCTTCTGTTGGGCTCGGACGGCACCGTCGCACCACGGAATACAAAAGGATTGGAATTTCGGATATGCCGACTTACCTTTTTCTCTCTCTTGGGCTGGTTAAAACACAATGCACTAATTTTCACCAAAATTCGCGAGCTCACGATGGCTTTACAAGTCTCGACACGGTCAAACAAGGGGGCTCCGTAATCAGACACAGCTTAGGTGTTGACAGGATGATTTTTTCAACTGAGCTGGGGTAGGTGGGCAACAATAATATTCATCAAGAAAATCAAAAAGGATATAGGTATAACGATGCCAGGTACCAACACCTTCGGAACTAAAATTTAAAGAATTTAAATTTAAAAAATCTGTTACCATAACACTCAACTTTACAAGTGCATAGAGAAGATATTTAAAATAAAGCCATACCACCCAGAAACCCAATTGTTTTCAGGCAAAAATACATGTTACCGATTCCAACAAAAAACTGAGTCACGCTGTATAGCAACGCACAAATCAGCAGTAACAATGAGTATCAACAATAATCGCCTCCATTTACAATTTTTCGTTGCTCGATGGCACTGACTTGATCACGCGACACTTCAAAATCCTCCAGATGAACAGTTTACGGGGGAAGTACAAAGTGATTTTTGTTGTCATTTCTACGGATGGAGACAACAACTTCTGTCAACCTCGGAAATTGTAGACGACACAATACCCTGAAATAAAGTCGGAATCTTAACGACGTAAGTGAAGAAACCGTGTAAAAAAATATGTGACGCGCGGCCCGGCATATTGGACGGACCTACGGTCTAATTCGCTCTAGCAGGCCTCTAAAATAAGTGTTTTATTTGAATCTTTCTGATAAACGTATCACTAAAACCTCGGGAAGTTATGTTAACTAATTCGTCGTCTAGAAAAATTAAAATCTGTTGCTTACCGCTAACTTTATAGTTAAAAAACGGTTTAAAAAAATTTCAAATCGTTTTACATAAAACGTTTTAATGGCAAGGTACAGTTTTTATTAATCTTAAATATAAATAACTTACAAACTTGGGTTTATGTTATGCATTCTTCGGAATTAAATAAAACGTGAGCCTCAACAAACCCCAGTTATTAGAGTCTTCTGTCGCCTTAACCGTTAAATTAAATATTCTGATTATTGACGATTTTAAAAATATCGTTCCCTAGTTTAAGGATAACCTATGATATTTGAAAAAAACCCTCCAAAACAACTTCATCTTTGAAGGAAATCATTAAAAAACTTACATGACTGACCTTTGATTATAGAAGGTAGAAGGAGCATTAAAGGTTAGCGATAGACGACACATGCCAAAATATCATTAGATTATTACTTCCTTCTTACATAGGGGTGGGTGGGTGACCTTTAAAATAGTTCTTGCACAGGTAAATACGTACCATATTAAATTGTATCCCAGCTTTCCTATATATTACTAGTACTACGTCTCAGAAATTAATAGCTTCTTTTTAATGTATTTTTGGATAATGTGGGTACAAATGACGCGATACAAAGTGTAAAATTAGTTGGTTTCTACGTTCCCGATTATATTCAAACATAGTGATGTTTGCATTGTTAGTTTTAAAATTGAAAATTGACATTTTACGATATATGTTATATTTAATATACAGTCAGATTTTTTTTTCTTGAATGCCGGAAATTAATTTGGGAGGCGGGTTGAATGAGTACCGCCGCCCTGAGAACCATTTATTGGATAACCAACACCTCTGCCATAATTCACTACGGCGAATGCATCTGCCCACGTACTGCGGGCGGGCCAAATCGGGGGAGACTACCTTTTGACCTCTCCAGCCGGACTATCTCGACCAACCACCTCGCACCGCAGTTGGAGACCTCCATGACACACTGACCTCAAGATTCCAACCCACCCATAAAGTTTTTTTCTTTCCCAGAACTTCACTAACATAAAATCTGAGTATCAAACCACTTGACCATATTTTTGGCACCGAGAAGGTTCAAGAGTTGAATAAACTACGACAACAGTCGTACGTTGACAAAATAACCAGAAATAACCAAACCTTGCGCAGAAAAGTAAAGTAAGACAACGGCATGAAGCGCATTCCACTGTGAACTTTTCTGCGCTGAATGTGGGTCTGAATGTTCGTTTTTAACCGAACCGTTACAAATCGAGTTGCGTAGCCATGCAAAAATGAACGAGATCAGTAAATTATAAAACGTTTGTAACAAAACTTAATAGTATAACAAAATATTCAAATTATTTTGGAATAAAGCCCAAACTTTTGTTTACCCGATTTGGGATTTGTAATTAAGTTTTTAACTCAGTCAGCAAGAAAGCTTGACGAGTAATTCGTAAGCATATTTTATTTTCGATGAATAAATAATGATAAATCAATCTGATTTGCCCTATACTGTCAAATTAATTTATTGACAAATCACAGAAAGGGTCACATTATCTCCTAGCTCCGTGAAACTTTGTTGTGTTCCCTTTTCTCTGATAAGCTGGTGTATCAATTTTGATGTCTATGGAGGAAACTAACGTCCTGGTTGAATCTAGCGTTCTTTCCGTGGAATTAAAATACAACAATCAACAGTTTGTCTTTTACTAACCTGTGTCTTGCGTGACATCGAACAGCTTGGCCACCAGGTACCTCGCGTCCTGCGGCCCCCTAGCCAGGAACAGGCTGCCCCTGTCGGCGTGCGTGAGGAGACTGACGTTGACCAGGATCTTGTGGCAGAGTACGTCGATGTCCAGCTCGTTGGCCACGTCTCGGATCAGCTCCATGAAGAGTTCGCCCTCGTCTAGCTGGCGCAAGTGCTGACGGGATACGCATGGCGTAGGACGGCCGCGGGCGCTCGGCGAACGGGAGCGCTAAAAATAAATATTTTCAGAATTATTACAAAATATTCAAAAATACTAATTTCGATTATGAATATGTCTGTGAGTGATTCTTTATAATTAGGTATCAAAATAAGAACTGATGAAACTGAGCTGAGTCCCGGTTGCGCCAGTATTTTTTTTTATTTTTCTGTTTGAAATTTTAGTTTGAGAATCGATGATATTATCTTTAAAAATTTAATATTTACTGTCGTAATTTTTTTCTTCATTTGTAGGAGACTAAAAAAACAGTAAAAATACAATATTGTCCTTGTTCTGATCTTTAAATAAACTGTCAGATTAGCAAATCCTACATTAATTATAAAATTCTGTAATTCTTCAGTTAGTGTTTAAAAAACTATTTTGAAATGTAATTGTTTCCAAATAACACAGCGCGTAAAGGCAATTTAAATCTTCAAAACCAAAAAATGTCTAACGGGGCTAAGGTTAATAGTTTCTTACCTATGTACAACGATGGACAATCATTCCAACATAATTTGTAAATGGCGGAGTGGCTAAATTTATGATATTTATATTTTATGATTTTTAGTAATTTTGGTGTTTGTGTTAAGGTGTATAAGTGCAAGCGAGACAGTATGCTTGTGAGATTCTATAAAAGGCGATGAATGCTAGAAGAGTGTCTCTTTTGTTACAAGCAGCTCCCTAATAAATACTCGCGCTAGTACTTGATAATGTATATACATTACTGTGTACTACCAGATACGCCACAATAAAGGCACCACACCACACACGAGAGTCAATGTAGATTACATGGACAAGTTCATACACCACAATAATTTACATAAGCTGTTACCATTATAGAACGCGGGTTTAAGGTGGGCAGGCAATGTTTTAGCAGCAAGTAAAGAAAAATTAGAAAAATATAAGATTCTCCGCCATTGAAAAGAATTTCTTGATTTATTATTAGTTTCAGGTGTACCAAATAAAAAAGTATTTTTGGGATTGATTTGATGATTCTTATTCGGGATTTTATCAATTAATTGTGTGGAGTAACCATCATTTAGAGCTTTTTGTTTATTTCAAAAGACTTATTTTAATGAATCAGAAAAACAATATTTTATTTTTCGGAATAACTTTATTGAGTAAAACCTCAAATTGTAATATTTAAATATTGAAGACAATATTAGTGATTTTTTTAAACGAAAATCTGAAACAGAAAAATCAGAAAAGGAAACGGTCACATCTGGGACTCGAACCCAGGACCCTTGTCTTTCCGGGACAATGCTCTACCAACTGCGCTAATGGGACCCTATCCTCCTCGGTCACTTTTAAGATAGTTGCCATAAAGATAGTTGCCAATAAAAATGTGCGGTGAAAAAAATGAAGACAATGTTGGTAGTTCTTATTCGAAGTATGATACAGTTAAAAGTGACCGAGGAGAATAGGGTCCCATTAGCGCAGTTGGTAGAGCACTGTCCCGGAAAGACAAGGGTCCTGGGTTCGAGTCCCAGATGTGACCGTTTCCTTTTCTGATTTTTCTGTTTCAGATTTTCGTTTAAGAAAAACAATAAATTATACTCTAGTTTATATAATCAAATAAACTCATATTTTGTTCCTATCCTAGACATTTTTTTTGAGTCCCAACTGCTCTGAACCGTCTGGAACCTGTTAGACTATAGCATACTCCACTGGGGTATGTTGTAAAGCCATTTCAAGCACGGTTTCAATTCTGAATGCTGGTCTTACACTCTGGAACGTACCGAAAGTATACTGTATTTAATTTTAAATAATTAAATTGTCAAATAACACAAATTAGTCACATAAAATTTATTAGATTAGAATCCGCGACTTTCGGCTTGCTTGTCGAGAGACTTACCCCTCTACCACGGAGGCCATCAAGTACACATTCTTAAGACATATTTCCAATAAACCGCTATGTTATTCCCAGAAATCTTTTAATTACGCCTTACCCTTTGCTAACCTCCCATTCCAACACCTAGAACTATGTTTATAAGTTAATTTTTATATTCTCCTGATGACGGAAGGGTACCTACTTCTAAAACCGCTCGAGTTTAATTAAAATATAAAAACAATTTTATTTGTATATTTATGCGTAACTTCACCCGCCAAAATACAGGGGCATCGATGGCGGTTGAAATAACATTCCCGAGGTAAATTTTATTTGAAATAAAAATGTATATAGGTATTGTGGAAAATATTTAATTCAGTAGTGCATAAGATTGGAAGTTAGTAGCTTACAATGATGATGCCTTAAATATCTAGAATTTTAAAATTAATCATTCTTTACGTAATAATAAATACGCATCGTAAGCAAGTCTAGGCAAGACGAGGGGTGTGGTAATATTGTATTTCTCACACACCCGCCCCCACCTCCCTGTCTCGGGGAGGGAAAATCTTCATAAAGTTTATTTTACAATGTACAATACTTATACACTGTACAGATGTACCTGAGAGCCTCGCGCAAGTGGGTCAAATATTGCAGTTAATTGAGTGTGAACATCAGTATGAACGGCTTGGGAATCGAGATTGACGGAATCGTTATTACAATCTCACAACTTCTCAACGTTATAATGTCTTATTTTCATAGCAGATTCGTTCGCCTACAGAAGCAATGTTGCAGCAAACACAAAAACACTTCAGTAAAACAATAAATAAATTATATTTCTCAGTCAAACTAGTCAAAAGAACGGTCAATCGTCGTCAATTTTGTCCATAAACAACCACTTGCCCACGATCTACACATCTGCCCTGATGGTGGATTTTGTAACTCTGTCCGAAACCTTAGCTAAAGAAGCAGGATTTGGTCCAAAACATGGATTTCACTCTAGATCAGAGGTCCCCAAACTTTTTTGTCCCGTAGACGACGTGGCGATTATTTTTTTTAATTATTGAAGACAATATTAGCGATTTCTAAACGAAAATCTGAAACAGAAAAATCAGAAAAGGATACGGTCACATCTAGGGCCGTATCCTTTTCGGATTTTTCTGTTTCAGATTTTAGTTTAGAAATCGCTAAGATTGTCTTCAATAATTAAATATTACAATTTGAGTTTTTACTCAACAAAGGTATTCCAAAAAATAAATAAAGATTTTTTTGTTTTGGGTAAACCCCCTGCTTTCCAAATATCGTTTTTTTTTTACAAATTCATCATCTTCAATGTGTTTTCAAAGCTGACACATTGATAGGGCTTACCTAAGTTTGTTTTTTTTTTTAAATAATTCTCCACAATATTTTCGAATCCATGGGGGGGATTTTGAGAAGAATAATTCCCCACAATATTTTCTTATCTTCTACCACATACTCGTACGTTACTATTGAGCGTATGGGCGCAATGCGTTGCTACTGTTATCAAATTTGTAAGTTCCCCATTAAGATCTCATATACCCCTAATTTTTTTTCATGGACCCTGCTGCAGGTTGAAATCGACCCCTGGGGGTCGATATAGACCACTTCGCTCTAAATCAAAGACTGCCCGCTGTTAACACACTGATTGCCATATTTAATGCACTGACGCAATGTAGGCATGCTGAGTCTGTCCTTTAGGTATTTTAATGAAGCCTGCTCGGAAGAGCTAATAGCAGTGATCCCCTGTGAATCAGTGCACGTTCGCGAAACTCGACGGACACCTTTTAGTGACTGTAGTTGATTAAAATCAAAGTGCAAACTGAAATAAGGTCAGTTGGTCAAGAAAATCTAGACAGAGCTGTACGAATTTCGCGGTGTCAGAGCTCACCGTTCGCGAGTTCTTGCTGCTTTATTTACGATAATCGGTCTTGTTACGAACTGTATTCCATAGTGTCCATGATTAATCAAAATTCATTTCGCAGTCTTACAAAACGTGGGGAGAGCAATCTTGCTGTTGAACAGAATCAATTCGGATATCGACATGTTTGCCATCAATGAAGCTTCCTTTAAAAGGCAAGCTCTATTATCACTGGTATAGTTGAAATACACACTGTAAATATTAATATTTTAATTCTTATTATAAAAATTATTTTAAAAACGCTTTGAAATGAACAATTTTGTAATGTTTTTGAAATTAATAAACAAATTTAATTGAATTGAATTGAAAACACATTTGAATTGCTCTCAACAAAATTAGAATTCACTTTTTGTGAAATAATATTATTTGTGGAAGTCAGATACGGAACATTTCCCATTACACTCGCTAAATCCGTGGAATTTCATTTCAACAGAATCATCCCGTCTACCGTACCACCCCTTCGGGACTATTAGGGTGGACCGTCAAAACTTTTCGAATTTGGAAAAGTCAGGATATCTGCCAAATGTTACACAATCGGGTTCTGATAACGTTAAAAATATTCCAAACTACTAAATAAAGAAAAACACAATAATTTTGATGTGAGCGTGTATTGTGATTCAAAAGTCTGCCAAATAAGGCCTTAAGTTTCCAACACAAATCAGAGTTATAGGGAAGTCTAAGAGAAGTGTTCTAAATTGGCTTGAACGAAGAGGTACTAAGTCAGTTGCGACACTGACTTTCATCAATTTTTTTAGTGTTATGTATTCAATGTTTGGCCCTATACTACAGGATTTTCCAATAAGAGGTGTTATTTTGAATAGCCCGCTATTTCGTTAGATGTTACATTTGAAGCTATCATTTTTTAACATTTGACAAGTAGAAACTACGCCATTGATAAAAATGGAACGATATACGCTTTAACAACGCATTGAAATTATTAAAGTTCACTTGAGTAAATCAAATGCAAATCATCTTAAGTGATGAGGCCCATTTCCACCTCAGTGGCTTCGTCAACTAGCAAAATTGTCGCATCTGGGGCTCGAAAAACCCAAGAGTTATTTTTGAAAAGCCTCTTTATCGTCAACGTGTGACTGTTTGGTACAGTTTATGGTCCGGCGGAGTCATTGGACCTTACTTTTACGAAAATGAGGCTGGAGCAACAGTTACGGTGAATGGATTACGCTATCGAGAGATGATTAATGATTTTTTATGGCCGAAATTGGATGGTATTGATCTGGACAACGTTTACTTTCAACAAAACGGCGCTACGTGCCACACAAGCAACGAAACGATTGAATATCAAAATGTGGTGAACGTATGTCTGTCGGTATGAAAGAGACAGGCATATCTGAGTGAGACAGCATGACCGAGACGTATAAAAAGGCGTGTCTGTTGTAACTCGTCCTCTCTTTGCAACAACATCTCGAATACTGTACATTAGTAATAACACTAAATAAACCAAATAGTATGGAGTATCCAAACGATTATTATTTACATCTTATCTGAGTGATCGACACGGTAGATCACCACAGTTGGCGCAGCCGAAAAAGGAAGCTGAACGGCCGCAAAATTCTTCCTGGAGGAAGAACCGTAGCCGCAGCTGAAAGAACTACAGTTGGAGCAGCCGAAAAAGGAATCTGAACAGCTATTAAATTCTTCCTGGAGGAAGAACTACAGTTGGAGCAGCCGAAAAAGGAAGCTGATCAGCCATTAAATTCTTCCTGGAGGAAGAACCACAGTAGGCGCAGCTGAAAGAACCATAGTTTGGTTATAATCCCACCGAGCACCGCGGAAGGGATTATTGTCGCATAAAAAATAAAATAATTTGGGGGCAGCTTCACGGACAGTATCGGACATTGAAGGAGCATCAAGGCAAGGAACTGGTGAGGAGATTCAAGGCGCTGAGCTCAAGGAATCAGCAGCCGAGAAACCGGATGAAAAACGGATCCAGGCAGCTTGTACGGGGACCCGACACGGGAAGGCGTGGCGGTGGTGACCGGACGAGAAGGACGACCAGGAATCCGGACGGAGCCAGAAGACGGTCGGACGCGGAAGGGCGGCGATCGGCGGCAGCATCAATCATCAGATTCGTGAGTTGAGTGCTGTTTGTTGTTGTTTTTTCTGATTATTGGTAATCTGTGTGGAAATGGAGGGAGTGGGTACCCAGGTTTTGTCACCTTAGGGACGGGCTGGAGACGTTCGTGCTACAGTTTGAGCAGTTGATCCTCGTCAATGATGACAAATTTAAATCCGAGGATAAAAAGAGGGCGGTTCTAATATCCCACCTACACACAGACACGATTAATCTACTGATAGATTTATGTTTTCCAAAAAAAATAACAGAATTATCGGTTGAAAATATATTTTTGTTATTAGGAAACCACATTGGTGTTTCAAAGAATGTGTTTAAGGAACGTGGAAATTTTTTTGCGGCGAAACAAAAAGTTGGGGAATCTATAAATGATTATATAGCTAGGTTACGTTGTCTAACAAGATTCTGCAAATTTGAAAGCAGACTGGAAGAAAACTTAAAAGATATTTTTGTGACTGGTTTATTAGAAGGTCGTATTAAAGAAAAAATGTTTTTAGATGCAGAGAAGCTGACTTTAAAAAGTACATTAGAGTGCGCATCGGGAATGGATTCATTTCATAAAAATATTACGTGTATTAAATCCGAGAGTGTCGGGCTCATTTCTAGAAGTAAGAAAAATTTTAATAGTAGTGCAGGTAGGAATTATTCTACTTCACCGGCGCGGGCGAAAGACAAAAATGTTACAATTCCCAGAAAGAAATCAGTAGAACGTATACAACAGTTGAAGTGCAAATATTGTAATTTAAATAATCATGATTCCAGTAATTGTAGATTAAAAAACGTGACGTGTTTTAATTGCAAAAACAAGGGACATTTTAGTAAAAATTGTCGCGAAAAAAAACGGGAGGAAGTTTCATCTGTGTTTGTGAATTCAAGTGAAATAAATTCAAGGTTAACAAGAAATACCGATCCCATTTATTTATCGTTAAAAGTTAATAACGGTATCATCATAAAAGGATTATTTGACACGGGTGCAGGAATATCGATCCTATCGGATAAAGATTATTGGGAACATTTTAAAGATGTACAATTGAAGCCGAAGAATTTAACCCTGAAGGGTTACAATAATTGTAAGTTACAGTTACTTGGATGTTTAATTTTGTCAATTAATTTCAATGGTATTACTAAAATAATGGAATTTTGTGTTGTAAAGGATGGTTCAACCACTGTGCTAGGTAGAGACTTCGTAAAAGAATTTAACATTGGTTTTACGGGTTTCGAGACGGTTTCTTCACAGTTGAAAAGTGAAATACTCACGCATAATATTCACGACGTAAACAATAATAGTGTCGATACGTTAGTGCGTAAATATCCGGAGGTATTTTCAAGTAAACTAGGTAGATTCAATAAATTTAAAGTTCATTTAAAATTGAAAGAAAATGCAGAACCGAAATTCTGCAATCCGAGAAGTATTCCTTTCGCTTTGAAAGCGAAAGTTGAAACGGAATTGAACCGTTTACAGGAAGAGGGAATTTTAGTTCCGATTAGTTATAGCAAGTTTGCATCTCCTATCGTGCCCGTAGTTAAAAGCGATGGAAGCATTAGAATTTGCGGGGATTATAAATGTACTGTGAACCCACAATTGATTGTTGACAAATATCCCATGCCGAAGATAGAAGTTTTATTATCACAAATTTCGGGCGGAATAATATTTTCAAAAATTGATTTACGTCAAGCTTATTTACAGTTGGAACTAGACGAAGAAAGTATGGAATATACTACGATTTCTACACATTTAGGATTATTTAAATTCACTAGGCTAGTGTTTGGGATTAACAGTGCACCGGCAATATTTTGTAGAACTATAGCTTCATGTCTACAAGGTTTGAAGAAAACAGCGGTTTTCCTGGATGATATTATGGTTACAGGAGAAACGATAGAGGAACATAATGCTAATTTAAATGCAGTTCTTAATAGGTTAAAAGATTGCGGTTTGTGCGTAAATATTCAAAAGTGCAATTTTAACGCTTCATCGGTATGTTTCTTAGGGTTTGAAATCTCGAAGGAAGGGATTAAACCTATGGAAGATAAAACGAACGCAATTAGTAAAGTCGCGCAACCAAAAGATTTATCAGAGCTACGCAGTTTTTTAGGAATGGTAAATTTTTACCGATCTTTTGTGCCAAATATGTCTATGTTATTAGATCCTTTGCACAAATTATTGAAAAAAAATACGAATTTTGATTTTAATCAAGATTGCGTAAAAGTTTTTAATAAAATAAAATTAATTTTATGTGATAATCGAGTGTTAGCACATTACGATCCAAATGTTACTTTGAAGGTAGTTACGGACGCCTCAACGAAAGGTTTGGGTGCAACATTGTTACATGTGTATGAAAATAATTTACAAAGACCTATTTCTTTTGTTTCTCGTAAACTGACAGAAGCGGAAAAGAAATATTCAATTTTAGACCTCGAGGCTTGTGCAATTGTGTTTGCTTTTAAGAAGTTTTTCGAGTACATTTACGGAAGGGAATTCATTCTAGAAATAGATAATGAACCTTTATGTAGAATTTTTGGTGAAAAAAAAGGAATTCCTGTTTTAACTTGTAATAGATTACAACGTTATGGTGTAATTCTCTCATCTTTCAATTATAAAGTTCAATACGTAAAATCAACATTAAATTGTTCGGATTACTTATCTCGCGTACCTGTAGGAGATCCTGTTGAGGAAAATAATAACTTTGATTCAAGAATTTTGTGTTTATTCAAAAATAATAGCGAGATGCCAATAGATGTTGAGGAAGTTAAAGCAGAATCTAATACGGATAAATTATTATTAGAGATAAAAAATTATCTTAGAACAGGGTGGCCAAATAAAGTCAATAAGGATGATTGCAAATGGATTTATTGGATAAAAAGGAACGATTTAACAATAATTGATGATTGTATTTTCTGGAACCATAGGTTAGTAATTCCAATAAGTTTAAGGGATAAGATATTAAGCTTATTGCATAGATCTCATCTAGGGATTGCCAAGATGAAAGGGCTAGCTAGAGGCTATTTTTGGTGGCCAGGGATTGACAGTCAAATTGAATTTTTAGTTAGAGAGTGCGGAATTTGTGCGGAAATTCAACCATCACAACCCAAGAGTGAGTTAACTCCATGGCCGATAACGGAAGAAATTTGGAGTAGGGTTCATATAGATTACGTAGGGCCTATCGGAAATAAATATTTTTTGGTAATCATAGATTCAACCTCAAAATGGTTGGATTGCGTGGAAGTAAATTCACCTAACTCAGATAATACCATTAAAATCTTAAAGAGATTATTCAGTTATTTCGGTAGTGTACAAACCTTAGTTTCTGATAATGGAGCAGCATTCATGTCAGCAGACTTTAAACAGTTTTGCGAGAGAAATGGCATTAAACATTTAACAACACCTATAAATCATCCTCAATCAAATGGATTGGCAGAGAATGCAGTCAAAACGTGTAAAAATTTTTTAAAGAAAATATTGTTAGAAAAAAAATTTCAGTCAGGTTATAATGAGAAGTTAGAATGTTTTCTCATAGATTATAGGAATGCACCACACTGTACAACAGGGTTAGAGCCAGCAGTTGTAATGTTTGGTAGAAGGTTAAGGTCAAATTTGAATAATTTTATACCTAGAGGGGGGAAGGTAAAGGAAAATGTGATTGATAAAGATACCAAAATGAAAATGTCAAAATGTCAGGAAAATCAGAAATTCTATTATAAAAGGAATAACAAAGTATCTACGAATTTTAAGATTAATCAGAAAGTTATGGTTAGGGATTTTAGAGACCAAAACAATGATAAGTGGGTACCAGGGAAAGTACATAAACGTTTGGGAAATAAACTATATTTAATTGAGGTTAAATTGAATGATAAAATCATGTACTGGAAAAGACATTTTGATCAATTATCCAAACTGTGTGTATCATGGGAAAAGAACCCTAGTATTTTAATCCCTGAGTCTGAGACGAGGAGGCTATCGTTCGATGAGTACGATGTCTCCGACTTTGTTTCGGATGACAATCTAACGGGTGACCCTCTTTTTCCTTCCAGCTCCAGTGAACCCGTGGCGTCAACGTCGGGGAACTGGAAGGAGCGCCTTCGACCAAGGACAGAGAAATCAAAATAAGCAGCAGTCAACTCTCCGAATCAACATGGTTATAAATAAAAAAGAAAATGTTGTAAAATAATAATTAAATATGTGTATGTATGTTTTATAATTATTATTATGATAATCATGTTGTGTTACTGTCTGCTGATTTAAGTGTGGAGGGATGTGGTGAACGTATGTCTGTCGGTATGAAAGAGACAGGCATATCTGAGTGAGACAGCATGACCGAGACGTATAAAAAGGCGTGTCTGTTGTAACTCGTCCTCTCTTTGCAACAACATCTCGAATACTGTACATTAGTAATAACACTAAATAAACCAAATAGTATGGAGTATCCAAACGATTATTATTTACATCTTATCTGAGTGATCGACACGGTAGATCACCACACAAAATAACACCTCTTATTGGAAAACCCTGTATAATAAATAAAACATTTGGTAAATATACAGAAAAGTAGGACACATTAGTAGGCACATTTTATTTTAATAATACTGTGTATCAGTTAGAGAACAATGATAAAGAACTGTAAAGTCCTTTCATTAAGGTGAATCTTATAGATGATTGTAGGTTGTCGTATTATTATTAGGTTATTATGATAAAAGTACTTTTAGATGTTAGTCAATAAATTCGTATTGTGTAAAAGGCTCTTTTTTTCCAGGTGGACAGCGTTTCTAAACCCACCTCACAAAATCAAAACTTAACATATCTATTAACATTAAAGCATTACATAAGATAGATAATTAATAAAGGATAGTTTCGTGTTATGCTTGCTATTTTTGCAATTATGAAACTTTGTATTAAATATAGTGGTGGAACATCCCTCTAGGGGAAAAAAAACTTTTATTTAATACTATCGACTTGGTAGTGGTCTCATTCAATTCATCACTGATAAAAACAAATAAATGTTTAAAAAAATAATATCCTCCTCCTCCTCCCCCTTGAAGGATTGGAGTCGCAATGTTGTATGCGAATCAGCTTGTGGTTTTATTGTAGACTGTAATCAATACTTGACACAACTGTTAGGGTATCGGCGGTTAAAAGTTAGAATTGGAAAAGAGTTATGACTTATCCTTGATATTTTCGATCGATATTATGGCCTTGAGAGACAATTCTGGTTAAAACTGCACTAGTTTCCGTAATACACTCGAATTAAACGCACTGAATGGTCACTTTTACTTCACCGGTTTTTTTAACAGACTGGAAATGCATCAACAATTGTTGCAATTTCATTTACTATTTAGGTATACCACACTATGATTGGGTAGCAGGTAATAATTGACTGTAGGTATTCCACACTATGATTGGGTAGAGGGTAATTGACTGTAGGTATCCCACACTATGATTGGGTAGAGGGTAATTGACTGTAGGTATCCCACACTATGATTGGGTAGAGGGTAATTGACTGTAGGTATCCCACACTATGATTGGGTAGAGGGTAATTGACTGTAGGTATCCCACACTATGATTGGGTAGAGGGTAATTGACTGTAGGTATCCCACACTATGATTGGTTAGCAGGTAATTGACTGTAGGTATTCCACACTATGATTGGGTAGCAGGAAATTTGGTTAAGGAATGCAGGAACGTTTGTTAAAGGAAGATGCATATATTTGCGTCAACAGGAAAGTCAAAACACTTTGTTTTTGGCGGACTCTCCAGATCTTAATTTTGAAAAGTTGAGAACGAGCAAACTTTCATGAATACACGTTTTAAAAAAAAAATATTTTGTACAATTTTAGTACAATTTGACCTGTACTGATGTACACGGTGTTCATCGGTTCATCCAAAGACTCACAAACACCACAGTTGGTTAGTAAGTTAGTCATAAGCGTCTTTGACGGGCTCTGTGGTTGAGGGGTAAGACTCTCGACTAGCAAGTCGAAGGTCGCAGGTTTGAATCCCGGCATGCGCAAGTAAATGTTATTTGATTAATTTTTGTTATTTCACAATTTATTCATTAAAAAAAAATAGTTTATATATATTATTTTTTTTTAATGAATAAATTGTGAAATAACAAAAATTAATCAAATAACATTTACTTGCGCATGCCGGGATTCAAACCTGCGACCTTCGACTTGCTAGTCGAGAGTCTTACCCCTCAAGAATGCGGGGAGTACCTGGCAACGATTTAATTCTGAATAGTGGTCTTACACCAGGGTGATACTGAGAGAATCTTTCACTCTGGAACGCGCCGCAAGTACACTATATATATATATATATATATATATATATATATATATATATATATATATATATATATATATATATATATATATATATATATATATATATATATATAGTGTACTTTCGGCGCGTTCCAGAGTGAAAGATACTCTCAGTATCACCCTGGTGTAAGACCACTATTCAGAATTAAATCGTTACCAGGTACTCCCCGCCTTCCTCTTTCCCATCTCCTTTCCTTCCCTACTACCCTTCAGCCCAACAACATGCCCCAGTAGAGGATGCTATAGTCTCACTGGCTCCAGACTCTTGTGTGGTATTCACATTTAAAAAAAAACATTTTTTTAAATCCTTGAAGCTTGTACTCAAAAAAACCCTAGATAAATTAACGACCCACCCTAATGTCCTCAGACATTCCTGCTACAGGAGATTCCAACGGGATGTATTGGTGCAGCCGACATAAACTACATACATGGCCGCTAAAACGGAATTGAGTAAAGATGGGCCACAGTGTTCGACAGTAGTGACTTCATTCCATCTTTGTACCCTTTTTCATAGGAGAACCAAATTCCAACAACAATAATTCAGGTACCATTCATATCCAATCCCAATGTATCAAAGCACCCAGTGAGGCCCACATTATCAAATAATGATATACAAATAAGCATCAAGTCAAGGTAGGAATCCTCAAAAAGTTACTTGCATACTAAAATATATGTAAAAATAGATTGCGCTCGATTAAAAATACAGGAGGTAAAAAAGGTGAGAAACAAGACAAAACACAACTCGATAAGATTTACGTATTTTCGTTTTTGTATGTACTTAAAAAATATTGTTTTAAAGCATTAATTACAAAATGTATTAAAGAACAAAAAAGAAAATATTACCAAAATGTCATAGCATAAAATAAAAATAAAACCTACACGTAACACACAAAACCAATATAAACATACATCACTCGCAAACACACAAGATTTTATTTTAAATGTATTATTTTCTCTTTAAATGTATTATGTAGATTATATTTTCATATTATAAAATGAAGGCCTCAGCACGGGCAAGCCACCCAGTGAGTTGTTGTCGAATATAATTCCTAAATCTTTGATCGATTCAACTTTTTCCAGATTGCGACCACATATGCTATATGAAATAGGGTTTTGTTTTTGTTCTTAGTGAAGTTTATAACTTTGCACTTAGCAAGTGATAAGAGGTATATAATTTTATTACCTACCTACCTCCTTATGTTCAGCTAGTTTGCTGTGAATATAATACTATTAGAAATCTGAAATCATAACATTAAAAATGCTGATCGGGATATTACACGGAAAAATCTATTCGAGTGCGGAATGGCTGTATTTTTACACTTTGGTACAATGCAGTAACAACGGTGACATGATATTGTTGACAAAAATATTGTCCATCATCAGGGCAGATCCGGTAGATCCGAAGATGTGTAATTGTTGGTTGTCGAGTTTGTGCTTATTTACTTGGAAGCGATACCGTGCCGCCAGCTTCAATCCACTACGAGCGTGTAGGTAGCATATATTGAATAATTTCGCGGGTAAGAGATAAGCCTCCATAGCTCAGTGGTCAGAGCTTTCGACCGGAAATCGAAGGGACACGGGTTCGAGTCCCGTTGGCGTCATGTATCTTTTATAAGGAGATTTTTCAATGTGGATGAGTGTTTCAGGCGAACAATTATTGCTTATAAAAATAATTGTTATCCTTTGTGCTATGCATAAAAAAATCTTGTCTTAAAAACATTAATTTACCAAAAAAATAATAATTAATTTATATTTGTTTATGTAAAAGCCGGCGTAAATGTATAAATAACTATATTTTACAACGTGTTCTTCAAACAAATTTAATTTAATTTAAGAAAGCGTGACGTCACACGCGAGAACGCCATAGATTTGGTGCGGTTTATGAGGCGTTGAAAACTTAAAACCTTGAAAATTAGTTTACTATGAAAGCCAACTTTACAAACGTACATTTAATTATATTATACTGGTATTTAAGTTTTAATAAAAACGGATTTTGATTTTCAACCAGACGATACTGTTCACTCTCCAGACTGTAGACCCCCAATCCACATCCGCCGCCAAGATCTAGACAAACCCTCACCCCATGAACCCGGGCGCCCTGCTAAGTCACTAAACGTAGCGAACCACTTTAGGTGACCTATGACAGAGGTGTTGGTTATCCAAATGAAAATCAACGCTTCCCGAAATGAAAATCAACCTTGACGTCACGATGAGCCCTCCTTTGTCTCTGTCTTTCTCTAGCTTGTCTTCCTATCTTACCCAAGGGTCGGTGGTTCCCAAAGTGGGCGATTTCGTGCCTCTGGGGATACCGGGAAGATTCGTGTGTGCGATGGGGGCCTTACACGTTACCGGGCAGGAATTGTCTGTCTGTGATGTAGTGGCGATGGCAATTAGAAGACGCTGAAAAAAATTTGGCTAGCTAAAATATTTTTCTACTTTTTTTCCATTTTTTCATTTTACAAATACTTTTAATTTTTAAGCTATTTTTTTACTTTAACATAAGACTAGTTTCTGAAATTGGTTTAAATTCGATCAGGTTTTTATTTTGCAATTTGAGTGGCGGGTTTGGGTACCACCTCCCCAGGAACCATTTATTGGATAACCGAGAAACAGCTCGGTCTTGCACACATTCCTTGCTCCATTCGCATTCATACACACTCTTCTCTTATTCTGACTACTTACATGGCCCTACTCAAGTATTTCGTTCACTTGATCGTTCCATGCCTTTCTCAGGCGTCACATTGACATTAGCGTCATATCTTCTCATTACACTCTACATGCCCAAACCATCTAAGCGTCACTTTCTTAATATTGTGCATCACGCTTACATCAGCCATTCATTGTTTGCGAATCCCCCGCATTTTTCACACGATCATACATAATGTTAACACATAAACGCATCAGGGATCTCACTTCCTCAGAATTCAGTCCACTTTCATCCTTCCTCTGCCAATCCCACGCTTTAGTGCTGATACCTACCCTGATGTATCGCATACATCAGGGTAGGTATCAACACTCAACTGTGGACTGCTAGCTTCGCTTATTTGGACATTTTTTGCTAGCGCCAACCGTCTTCGTTAATAGTCCTTTGTTAATGGAGTTATCTGCATTTACCCTTCTTTCAATATCTCTTTCAACCTTTACATCCCTCGTAAAAATACTTTCCAAATATACAAACACATACACCTGCTGATTCCACTATAGTCAATTTAATAATAATTTAGTATTTTGAGTGTACGTAGACAATATTCAAAAGCGATGTTGATATACAAAATCGTAAGCAACTTACAGACTGCCCGTATTTATTAAACTAAATTGATTTGAAAGTTCCTAGACGTCACGTAGCTTCGTACGATCTTCATAAAGAAAAACAATGTAAAACTAATTAAAACCAAAATGCTTGCTTTAAGAGACTGTGTTCAGAATTTAATAAAATTCTCTCTGATGTAGATATTGTAGATACCTACCTTCAAATGCAATAAAAACACAACTATAAATGTGTTAAAACTGTATTCACTTGTACCAAACTCCATAAAATGTAATTATATATTATATAATGACATATATTATGGAGTATCTCTTCTTAAAATTATATTCATTTGATAAATATACTTTTTAATACATAATGTAAAAGTATAATGAGAAAACCCATTATTGGTTTCTCAGTTACGTAAATTGCTGTATTTTAATTGTTGATTTCCCTAAACGAAATAAATAAATATAAGACTACTAGCTGTACCCCGATATGCGTTGCTATGGCTCCTTCCAGAACTTTCAGGAATCTTCTAGAATCATCGACACATTCCGCCACTTATAAAACCTTCTAGAACTTTCTGGAACCTTCCAGACTCACCGACACAGTCAGCGAGTCCATTCTGAAATAATCTGAAGCCTTCGCGGCCTTCCCATAACAAAGCACATTTTCGTCACCCACTCCCACCCCCACCAAATTCTCTTACTTTCGATGTGACACCAAGAGCTATCTACCACCAAAACCACCGGTGAGTGGCAGAAGCTGGTTGTGAAGAAAATTAAGATAGGGAAACAAGGGCTATTTATTATATTGAACACTTAAAAGCCTACACTTATTAAATAATTGAAGATAGATTTGGATTTCCTGTAAAATTCCTTGCCCATGGCACCACGCCTCCCAGGGAAGAGGGGGTAGCGGAGGGTGGTAGTGTGGCAGTGGGTAGACAGTGGGTAGGGGGTGGCTGTGACAGGCTGCAGTCACAGCATGAATACGTATCAGCGGATTATTTGCGGAATTCGATTCCAGCAGTTATTTCTGCCGGCGCGGCGGCTGTCGCGTCGACTTAGGATATATTTTACACCAAAGGATTATTTGATTGGATGATTTATGTTTATTTTTGGAATTTAAGCTCATAAAAAAATTGTTTTTGTTTTAAATGCAATTACATACTTCTATGTATTTGTCTCTCGAGGTCTCGAAATCAATCGAAAATGTGTTCACATACAGAGAAAAATAGGTATTGCTAATTTATTGAGAATTTCTTCAAATTATTTGGATTGCAGGCCGTTTCTTGATAAACTTTTAGTAAATTCCTAATATATCAGAACACGTGGTCATGCACTTGCATTTGCCTTAATGACGAAATGCGAAGATATTATTATTTTATGAACACGTATCCCGACATCGTGATAAAATATTCGAATTTTACTAAAAGTTTAACAGAAAACCTACTCATTCATTTGTTAGGTGACCGGATAAATCATCAAAATGATAATTATCACATCTTTAAAAAGTTATATAAAGTCATGGAAAGTGATGAAACAAACACTTTATTAACTGGGTTAAGTTGGTTAGGTTAAGTTAGGTTTAAATTTTTTTTTTCATCGTTTCTAATGACTTTATATCACTTTTTAAAGGTGTGTTGAATTGTCACTGTGTTGATTTATCATGGAACCAAAATTCAATTCGGAACGAGGTCATGTCAAGTTTCAGAATATCAGAAAGGAATGTATGAATTTGATTGATGTTTGCATAGATAAATTTTTGCCGCTTTCCACTTTCTCTTCCTACCCCAACTGACACGAAATGGCGTCATGGTAACTTGAAAAGCGCAAAAGACGCTCAAATCCTTTTGTTTTCTCAAATAAAAATAAACTTCATTTTATTCTTACCCTCCTTATCGTGGCTTTGTTTTAAGATTATAAATCCGATCTTTTCTTTTATTTCAACGTTTTACATTAAGTGCTCTTATCCCCCCTTGACAACATTCACCAGATTGTTACAAAAAACTGATCACAGATAAATCGAAGACATTTTGTCGCTAACGACTTTGCCTCTCACGATTTATTGAGTCCGTGGCAAAAACCTAATACCCTTATATATATGAAATTATTATATATATTAGTCCAGATTAGAATTTCAAGTTTTGATTTTATATGTTTTTATATTTATTATAAAACGAGCTGACGTATATCGAAGGTAATGTAAGTAGTAATGAAGGTTTTTGGGTAAAGTTTTGAGGTTCTGAATTCTAGTGTACCTGAACTGGGTGCATTTTTAAGGTGGCAATAATATTGTCTTATAAACATTAGTTTATCATTAAAAAAATAATAATATTTGACAAGTCAAAATATTTCACCAACAAATGTAGATATAATATGTCTCGACGCCATCTAGTGGGAAAATTAGCACTAACAAAGCCTTTCGTACAAAATAAAGTTGGTTGTTTACAGGTGGAAAAAATATAATAAGCAGTAATTGTTGATTAAAGTACTAGTACATATTGAATTATTTGGGGTGTTGGAAATAAGCTGATATAGCTCAGTGGTCTTAGAGCAGCTGAAGGTGCGGATTCCATTCTCGTAGGCGGCATTTATTTTTACTCAGGAGATATTTTCAATTTGTATGGATATTTCAAGCGACTAATAATATAGTCGAAACAATCGAAAAAAAAATTTCAAACGAATTTATATGTTTCACTTGATCGTGTCATTTCGGCTTTCGGCGTCCTTGACCTCTTCTACCTTTCTCTTTCACGTCATACATTCTCCTTATACCTCTTTTTTTCTTCACAACATACGCCACATTTTACCACACTTAAGTATTTGATCAATTTGATCGGGCCATCTCTTCCTTGAGTGTCCCTGACTTTAAATGTTAACCACATTATCACTGTTAAAAAACTACATTATATCAAAACTACTTAGTATCTCATTCTAGTGCAGAGATAATGCTTTCTCTACCATTCTAACCACTCCACAAACACTCCTGAAACTAATTAGAACAAACTCTGAAAGATTCAGTAGTTTTTGAGTCTATAAAAACGTTTTGAGCGATCGCTCGCCATAATGTGCCAAATTTAAAAGATAGATCGTTGTTTTACTTGCTGATGGCTTACGATAGCAATATAAGCTTTTCCATATTATTTGCTAATATTTCACAAACTCCTCTAATCGAAACACTTTTTCCATTACTAAAGAATAATAAATTTGATTTCACCCACAAATAGTACTTTGTAACTTCACAATAAGTCGGAAACATGTTGCATTTAAACAGTTTTAGTTCACCAAACACAGGACACGACAAATCTTATCTTGTGTTAGCAATTTTTTTTTAATAAATAAGTGTCATCAAGAAATTGATGCACTGGAGTGATTTTGAATTTTATGCGCTTCGCGTCCAAGACAGTTTGCTTCTGTTGGTTTTAACGGAAGTCACTGGTAAGAGTTGCTAGATCGTAATAATAATAATAGTTTCTTAACCCTTCGGGCCTCTGCCATAGTGTCTGTTGTGTTTCTTGATGTATTTGTGTGTATCTCGGCGTTGCAATAAAATCCAAATAAATTGAACATTTCTAAACGTATCCAAAAACTGAAAACTGTTTTTGAAAGGTGATAAAATTTTCTTTCAAAATGTATATACCTATATATAATTTTTTAATGCAAACATAAAAAGTTTAAAACAATATTGCTTCGCAGTTTTAAAATATCACCTCACTGTTTTATCATTTCATATAAAAGTAATCAGAGGAATATCGCTACTTTGTACGGCGTATAAAATCTTCACAACAATTTTGAAAGAAAGACTAGAACGTCATTCAGAGAACTTGCTGGGAGAGTATCAGGCAGGTTTTAGGAGGGGGAGATCCACCACTGATCAACTCTTTACTACTCGACAAATCCTGACAAAATGCTGGGAATTCGATATAGACGTATATCAACTATTTGTTGACTTCAAACAGGCATATGACAGTATAGATAGGGAGAAAATATATGAAATACTCCTAAATTTTGGTGTACCGCCCAAAATAGTCAAGCTTGTAAAAGCAATGATGGTTGGTTCACGATGTCGAGTAAGGATAGGAGGTGAAACAACGGAGGATTTTAACGTCTCCCAGGGGCTGAAACAAGGTGATGGCTTAGCTCCCAATCTTTTCAATATTGTTCTGGAGCACGTCGTGAGGAAGACAATGATTGCTACCGACTCAAACATTTGCTACAAAAGCAATCAAATAGTTGGATATGCAGACGACCTTAACATTGTCGGAAGATCCTTACAGGCTGTAAGAGAGGTGTTTGACCCTTTGGAGACTGCAGCAAGAGAGGTGGGCTTGCAAATCAATGAGAACAAAACTAAAATCATGATGCAAACCAGAACCCCACACCGCAGAATAAAAGATAAAGTGAATTTTAAAAACTCCTATAACTTTGAAGTGGTCGAAGAGTTTGCCTACCTGGGCTCCATCATAACGCAGGACAACGAAGACCCAGTAGAAGTAAGAAAGCGCATCACAGCCGCTAACAACACTTACTTCGCGTTGCTGCCAGTGTTCAATTCCCGAAACGTCCATAGGAAAACCAAAATAACCCTGTAAAAAACAATTATTAGAACGGTCTTGGCCTATGGATGTGAGGCGGGAACACTGACAGCAAAGTTTGCGGAACGGCTGGACACCTTCGAAAGAAAGGTACTTCGAAGAATCCTAGGAGCGGTGCGAGAGGGAGAGGCATGGAGAATCCGCCACAATAAGGAGCTATATGACATCTACCAAGCTCCCAGACTCTCTACTCATTTACGGCTCCAAATACTAAGATGGGCCGGACATGTGCACCGAATGCCAAGCACACGTGTACCAAAGAAGGTTCTAACAGGACACCCGGGAGGCAAACGAAAGGCGGGCAGACCTAGGCTGAGATGGGAGGACGATGTCAGGAAAGATGCCAGAGGACTACTCCATGTTGCAGATTGGAAGACGACGGCCGAGGACAGAAGGCGGTGGAGGCTCATGTTAAAGGAGGCCAATGCTCGAAATGGGCTGTAGCGCCATTGATGAAGAAGAAGATAAAAGTAATTAATAAAAATTTCACGAAGTTTCATAAATTCATCTCACAATGCGGTCGGACCGTTTGGTTTCATATGTGTGTACATTTTAACTATGTTGTGGTTCATTTCTATATTTAAATAAGTAGCATCAAGTTATTTTCTTTCTAAAACCGTTTAGATCATATTTTTCAACATGATAGGAACGGAGATAAAACGATTTTTACGAAAGACTCCACAAAATAACTTAAAAAATTAGCCTGAAGGGTTAAATTGCGCTTTTGCTATTTATTTTATTTAAATTAATAATAATACTGTCAATATATGTATTTTTTGTTCACTTAACAAGATGTTAATACTATCAAGATGTGTATTTTGTGTTCACTTGACAAGATGTTAATACTTTCAATATGTATATTTTGTGTTCACTTAACAAGATGTTAATACGGTCAAGATGTGTATTTTGTGTTAACTTAACAAGATGTTAATACTGTCAAAATGTGTATTTTGAGTCACTTAACAAGATGTTAATGTTCCCTTTGTTAGATTTGAGTTGTAGTATCCTTTAATCTACGAATTCTAATCACGTCTCTCGAGCGTAGCGTTAAATTATTAAGTAAACATTTATGTCTCGGTGTTTTCAATTTTTAATGAAAACATTATTTTCACTTAACAAGGCGTCAATGCAATTTTTTTCCTTGATGAGTAACGGAATTTTTCATTCGATTTGCGAATTCCGATCACGCCTGAAGAGCGCGTCGTTACATTATTAGGTTTTCATTTACATCCCGAAGTTTTCAGTATTTATTTCAGTTTGAACTTTCTTAATATGAATAATTAAAGAACGTACATTGATTGATTAAAATCGTGATTGAGTGGTTTCAATCTTTACTCAATATCTTTACTTCAATCTTTACTCAATTTGGGAAGTGGATATAGGTACTCACCCGAGAAACATTATATAACCAAAACGTGTGCCGTAAGTCACCCCAACTGGTTCACTACGTTTAATGACTTAGTAGGGGTTCATGGAGTGAGAGTTTGTCCAGGTCTTGGCCGCGGATACATGTTCTCATCGGCTTGAACCGGAGTGGGGGGGATTAATTCAAACGCCCGACACTCTTGGACAAATTGAACCCCAGATTCCCACGCAAAAACAATTTTATTGCTAATAGTACAGTTCATGGCTATCCCACGAGAAAATGCAACGATTTTAGACTTCTTATGACAAATTTATCAAGAACTCAAAACAATATTTATTATAAAGGTTTTGAAATGTTCAATGAACTCAGCCAAAAGTGTGTTATGTTGTGCTAAATTCTATTACGTAGGTAATTGAATAGTACGATAGTTATTTTAGAATAGATATGCCTGCATTAGATATGAAATGTTAAAATATTATAGCTTAAAAATATATTTAAAAAAAACCTTTTTCTTCCCAGAACTATCCTTTATTTCCTTAAAAGGACGCTTCATCCACATCCCTAAAGATGACATTCTATCTAGAATCAATATAGGAAATACAGCATTAAACATTGAAAATATCGCTTTCACCTCCAAAAAACTAATTTTCTTTTTTTTTTTTTTTTTACAGTAATACCGCACAAGAGTTCCAACTGCTCCCGTCTGGAGCCAGTGAGACTATGGCATCCCCAATTGGGGTATGTTGTGAGGCTGAGGGTATTGGGGAGGGGAGGGAGATGGGGAAGAGGAAGGTGGGGAAGTACCTGGCTATTCAGATCTGGTCACCAAACACGGCTAAAGCCATTTCAAGCAACGTTTCAATTCTGAATGGTGGTCTTACACCAGGGCGATACTGAGAGTATCTTCCACTCTGGAACGTGCCGCAAATATACTATATATTATTTTAAATTAATTAATTGTGAAATAACACAAATTAATCAAATAAAATTTATTTGCGCACGCCGGGTTCGAACCCGCGACCTTCGGATCTGTAGTCAAAAGCGTATACCACTAGACCACGCCGGCCGTCAAAACCGTCTTAAACCGTTATAAGAATATTAACAATATAGGTTTTGCTTAATCCCGCGGTAAGAATACAAAGTAACTCAAGGTAAACAGAATTTAATACACAGTTAGAAACAATGAAGTTTTACTTATATTGTAGCCCCTCCCACCAGATGCTAAGGATCTAACCAAGGACAACTTTTCAAACTCCATGCCCACGGGAAGAATTAATTCTATCGATTAAATAAAACTCCAATCAGATTGAAGCCAACGCTTCCTTTGGACGAAATTTATAAAAACATAATTTTGTTTAACCATAGTCGAGAGGATCGTAAATTCTCAAAGAAAATATCAATTTTTAACAATATCTCCAAACAGGAGGCCCTGAGGAAAATAATTTCCCTCGGGGTCTATATCTTCTTTGGGGATGCTGTGTGGTGGGTCTTTTTGAGGAGAGGATATAGTGAACGTGTTCATGCTGGAATAGCTGGAAGAGCCAAGAAGCCGAAAATTCAATAAACCACTTATTTTTAGTACTAAATCGTATCTTGTCATCACATTACAAAGCAGTAATTTTTTTCCAATTTTATTAACTCCCTCCAAGTTCGTTGGGTAGTTTGTGTTCCCAACATCATCCCCTGTACTAACTCCCCGGGGTGAAATAAGGGTTGCTATGTTTTATATCCACACCCGACGAAAGCGTTTACCCTTAAAGGACTCGCCTCCATGAACGAGCGGCATTTTTTTAAATTATCCACAGCCACGAGAAGTGCTATTTGGGGTTGACCATTTATTTTGTTTTTGCCAAGTTCTTGGTCCCCTGAGAGCCGGAGCCTAGAGGTAGCGATTGCCGATTAGTGACACGCTTAACGACCTGTTGGAGATTTTTACGCAGTATGATGATTAATGTATTAAGCACGATCGACAAGTATGATACTAGCGCAGACACGAACACAGAAAAATCACGGAATATTTTAATAATTTATTCTAGGATTAATAATGATTATTGCATGTTAGCTTAAAAGCGCAGACACTTTAAAAATTACGAAATCTCTAATTACATATAAAGATTAGCCCTGAGATATTTAATCAAAAGAAATACACATTTCAAACATTCACACAAAGAAAAGTGTAAATTCTATTTCATTCATCCATTTATAGAATAATTGGTTGGGGTGAAACATGCAAAAATCACATAAAACCCCGTAAATTTCACAAAAATCAATTTTCAAGGTTATGTATAATAAAACCACAACTTAAGCTTCTAAACAATTGTTCCATGAAAGTGATAATTTGGACATAAGACAAACCCATAGCCTTCTATGTCTAAAACTAATTTACACGCGTCCAAAAAATTTCACTAAAATTTCAAACCATTCTAGCCAAAGACATGGCACTTGTGTATATTATTATGCTGTACCCCATTGCAAAACCATTCAAGCTCAAAGGCATATTAATTTTATTGCCCCTAAAATATATCAAAAAAATCTTGGCTATAATACAGCGAAATAGATACATTTGTATTATAAGTCAACACACTTGTATATATGCTGTACCCCATTGCAAAACCAGATTAGCCCAAAGGCATGTTAATTTTAATGCCCCTAAAATACAACAAATCTTGGTTAAAATACAGCGAAATAGATACATTTGTATTATAAGTCAACACACTTGTGTATATGCTGTATCCCATTGCAAAACCAGATTAGCCCAAAGACATATTAATTTTATTGCCCCTAAAATACATCAATTCTTGGTTAAAATACAGCGAAATAGATACATTTGTATTATAAGTCAACACACTTGTGTATATGCTGTATCCCATTGCAAAACCAGATTAGCCCAAAGACATGTTAATTTTATTGCTTCTAAAATACATCAAATCTTGGTTAAAATACAGCGAAATAGATACATTTGTATTATAAGTCAACACACTTAGGTCTATGCTGTACAACATTGCAAAACCAGATTAGCTCAAAGGCATATTAATTTTATTGCCCCTAAAATACAACAAATCTTGGTTAAAATACAGCGAAATAGATACATTTGTATTATAAGTCAACACACTTGTGTATATGCTGTACCCCATTGCAAAACCAGATTAGCCCAAAGGCATGTTAATTTTATTGCTTCTAAAATACATCAAATCTTGGTTAAAATACAGCGAAATAGATAAATTTGTATTATAAGTCAACACACTTGTGTCTATGCTGTACAACATTGCAAAACCAGATTAGCTCAAAGGCATATTAATTTTATTGCCCCTAAAATACAACAAATCTTGGTTAAAATACAGCGAAACAGATACATTTGTATTATAAGTCAACACACTTGTGTATATGCTGTACCCCATTGCAAAACCAGATTAGCCCAACAACATGTTAATTTGATTGCCCCTAAAATACATCAAATCTTGGTTAAAATACAGCGAAATAGATACATTTGTATTATAAGTCAACACACTTGTGTATATGCTGTACCCCATTGCAAAACCAGATTAGCCCAAAGGCATGTTAATTTTATTGCCCCTAAAATACATCAAATATTGGTTAAAATACACCGAAATAGATACATTTGTATTATAAGTCAACACACTTGTGTATATGCTGTATCCCATTGCAAAACCAGATTAGCCCAAAGACGTGTTAATTTTATTGCTTCTAAAATACATCAAATCTTGGTTAAAATACAGCGAAATAGATACATTTGTATTATAAGTCAACACACTTGTGTCTATGCTGTACAACATTGCAAAACCAGATTAGCTCAAAGGCATATTAATTTTATTGCCCCTAAAATACAACAAATCTTGGTTAAAATACAGCGAAATAGATACATTTGTATTATAAGTCAACACACTTGTGTATATGCTGTACCCCATTGCAAAACCAGATTAGCCCAAAGGCATGTTAATTTTATTGCCCCTAAAATACAACAAATCTTGGTTAAAATACAGCGAAACAGATACATTTGTATTATAAGTCAACACACTTGTGTATATGCTGTACCCCATTGCAAAACCAGATTAGCCCAACAACATGTTAATTTGATTGCCCCTAAAATACATCAAATCTTGGTTAAAATTCAGCGAAATAGATACATTTGTATTATAAGTCAACACACTTGTGTATATGCTGTACCCCATTGCAAAACCAGATTAGCCCAAAGGCATGTTAATTTTATTGCCCCTAAAATACATCAAATATTGGTTAAAATACACCGAAATAGATAAATTTGTATTATAAATCAACAGTCATTTGTAGTTATTAATATTTATTTATATCAATTGTGCAAAGCCGTACACTCTTGCCCTTGTTTTTGATTGTACCGTGTTTATATATTTTAATATAACTTCTTCTTTCTAAAACATTGGCAGGTAGCTTTTTGGTGGGTTCCATATTTTAATTCAAAATTTCACTGAAAAAATCTCGTTTTATTTTATTTTTTGTTTACATTTCATTTAACGTTTTGGTTTTTGTAAACTTCATTTTATAATAATAATATTTGGATAATTTGTGTAGCGCCGTTTTGGTGCAAAATAACCTCAAGGGCGCTGTACAAATATATAATACATTTCTACAATGATCTATGTTATTACTAACTATATATGGAGATAATATACAGTACAATACTTACCTGGTAGGTCACTTGAGATTAACACTTAATTAACATTAACTAATTGGCGAAATTTAGATACAGGATTTAGGACATAATTGGAAAATTGGATATAACTGGACTTTCTCTCAGGAATGGTATATTTAATTGGGGATGACATCTTAAAAAGGTAAGTTTTAATATTTTATCTTCAAAAAAATTGCCCACCATAATATTATGCTTTATTCTTGAACTATAGTTATAATGTTATAATTACTATTATAAGAACCACGAAAAATTCTGTTCAAAAGTATGGTATTATTATGCAAATACTTGCACTACGCTTGTCCGAATTCTCAACAAATCAGTTCCAATTATGAAAACTTTTCATGATCTTTTTTTATTATTTACTTAAGTCAAAAGAAATATACGTATTTCACAGTCTTTATATAAAAATACACATTATAAATATAAATATTATTGTTAACGATCTAACTTACATAAGTACATTTTTATTTTGCTCACTAATCTTAAGAACATACAGCTTGGATTAAATATATTCATTTTATTTACTGTTGTCAAGCTATCGGAAAGTATACTGTCTGTGGGCCCAGTTCATGGCCTATGTTTCTTCTTTTACTGAATTTACATAAAAATACACATTAAAAATATAAATATTATTAATTATTATTTTTTTGGTAAACTAATGTTTAAGACAAGATTTTTTATGCATAGCACAAAGGGTAACAATTATTTTACAAGTAATAATTATTCGCCTGAAACACTCATCCACATTGAAAAATCTCCTGATAAAAGATACATGACGCCAACGGGACACGAACCCGTGTCCCTTTGATTTCCGGTCGACAGCTCTGACCACTGAGCTATGGCGGCTTATCTCTTATCCGCGAAATAATTCAATATATAGTAGTGTTTCATTCAACAATTACTGCTTGTTACATTTTTTCACCTGAAAACAACCAACTTTATTTTATATGAGAAAGGCATTGTAAGTGCTAACTCTCTCACTAGATGGCGTCGAGACAAATTGTCTACATTTTTAGGTGAAATACTTGAACTTGTCAAATATTAATTATTATTTTTTTGGTAAACTAATGTTTAAGACAAGATTTTTTATGCATAGCAGAAAGGGCAACAATTATTTTACCCGTTTAGTCCCGTTGGCGTCATGTATCTTTTATCAGGAGATTTTTCAATGTGGATGAGTGTTTCAGGCGAATAATTATTGCTTGTAAAATAATTGTTATAAATATTATTGTTAACGATCTAACTTACATAAGTACATTTTAATTTTGCTCACTAATCTTAAGAACATACAGCTTGAATTAAATATAGTGATTCTATTTACTGTTGTCAAGCTATCGGGAAGGAGATTGTGTGTGTGCACAGTTCATAGCCTATGTTTCTTCTTTTACTGAATTTGTGTACAGTTTTTTGTTTTGTCTTGTGTAGTGTCCACGTACTTGTTATATTTTCATTTTTGTTGTTTTAAATTGTTTTCTCTCTTTATTATTTCCCCTTTAGATGCTAAACCATTAAGCGAACACAGATCTGATGTGTCCTTATTTTGAGTTACTATGAATGTAAGTATGGATATTTTATTTTTATTTCAGTGTATTGAGGAAAAAAACTATCTTACAATTTTATATAAATAAATACATTTTACATGTTGCATTAACCAGTGAAGTTTCCACATAAAATTCATGTCACATACAGAAAAAATAAATTAATAGAAAATCTTAAAACAGCTTAGTGAAAATAACTGAGATTTCTTTTATATCTTACACACAACAGGGGGAGAGGGTACGTAATTAAAATATGATTTAATTTTCACATGTGGAGAATATCTTGATATTTGACATGTGGAGAATATCTTGATATTTGACATGTGGAGAATATCGGCGTCTGAAAATATATAATTATATTTAGTGCATGTCCTTCTGAAAAATGAATGTTGTGTGTAGTTAGTTTTTGAGTGTGGGATGTGGAATAGTTTGTTTGATAGTGGAAAATAACATTTTCCAGAAGGTAGTCGTTGTCAACAGCGTTTTGGATAATTTTGAAAAAAAATTTTTGGGCATACATTATTTCGCACTAACAATCATGCGTGCAGTGACATTGGAGGCTCTATAATCGCTTTAAAAATAAATGTAACTTCTTTTTGATGATGTTTTCATTCTTGTGGTTGTTGAATTTGTGCGTACAAATCCATTTTGGATACGTTATATTCATATAATTTTTGTCCCAGCTTCAGTGTTTGAACGTGATTTGATGAAAGTGGATGAAGTTCTTTTCGATTTGGCACTGTTGGCAAGTAAGTCGTAAATGATTTTTTTTGTAGTTTGCAAGAAACAGGCATTTGATTTCTGTGTACAAAGTGGTCTTGGGAAAAAATATATACATTTTTTAACGGATTATCAATCGTTGACGCAAAATAATCTACAGTAAAACCTTTAGATTTTCAGTAAATTTATCTTGGTATACTATTTAGTACAGTTATATATGGTTAAAAAAAAATTTAAGACTTTATTCTGTATTATTTGTAGGTGGTTTAAATGCGTTATGTACGTGTTTTCAGATTTAAGGTCTCAGGAGTACTTTAGTTTCAAGATTCTCGAATTGTCTGAATGCCCACAAACTTCGTCCAAAATGGACGAAACGAATAAGAATTAATATAATAATTGGATCTTGAGTTCGTGGCGATGTGACTCCCCTAGTCAAGTGTCCCTTTGTGAGTTCGCCCGAGTGTAAACTAAGTGAGAAATTCACCCCATTTTACTTCCGTATTTTCGGGTTTAAATTTGAAGCATTTAATGAGAAACCCATTTAGTATTCTTACGAATTCATATTATTAAATCTCTCTGGCTGTAATAACTAGGCAGCTCCAACCGGTTTCGCTTGGTATAAGTATCTTAAGGGTTCAAAATGAAAGTTTTTTTTCTCAAAGCCTACGAAAAGAAAATAGGTTTAAAAGTTTTTTTATATTTATTTATTAGAGTATTTACTAAAATCCTGTGGCACGCCATTTCTCAACATAATATCAGTAAATTCAGATTTTATAGGAACACGTGTTCTTGCAGCTGCGCTTATCCTAATAAATATAAGGACGAAATGCGGAAATATTATAATTTTTCTTAACATAGTTTGTTAGGAAATTTGTCAATTCATTGGTTAAAGGCCTACAGTCTCGTTTTTAATAGGAATAAGTATAATTTGACCAGATTTTCTTATTTTAATTATTTATCTATCTATCAGTAAGTCTTAATTTCGTCATTTAACCATTAACATGCAGTTACTGATTACTTTCTCCTTTTTTTACTACTTGCAATAAGGAATTTGAGTCCATTTTTTTAAATACTATCAATGTCCACATCAAGCATAAATACGAATATTATTTTTATGTCCGTTTTCATACATAAATTAATTTTCCGTGTTGGAATTTTTTAAGCCCACCAGAATAACCACAACCCGAGCAGTAAGAGGTAGAGTGGTGCGTTGCGTCATCTGTGCTCCGCACGTCTACCGTGGGTGGTACTGGGTAGGCATTTTGTAAGGAGATTTTGTTTTATTCTTCAACTAGGAATTCCAGTATTTTTTTATCAGTGTTAACCGTCTAGTGTTGGTGTGTCGGTCGGTGGCCGAGTTGACATCGCGCTTGGATCCCACTCAGGCTTAGTGTGTTCAATTCCTCGGCTGGCTAAGTCCTCCATCAAAACACAAGCAACATTTTCAGCTTACTGTGGTGGTAGTAGGAGATTTTCAAATATTGTCAGGTTATTCGTAACCCGGGAATGTTTGTCTTTCTTAAAAAAGGTAGTAGGAGATTTTCAAATATTGTCAGGTTATTCGTAACCCGGGAATGTTTGTCTTTCTTAAAAAAAAAAATTAAAAAAAAAAAAAAAAAAAATAATTAATTCATCTCGCCCACTAAACTGCAAGGCGATGGGTCGAGAAAAGATCTTCCTCAACCAGTCTCCCCCAATCCGATCCGCCGCGCAGTAGGTGGGCAAACGCATCTGCCGCCAAGACCTAGACAAACCTCACCCCATGAACCGGGGCAACCCTGCTAAGTTGCAAGCGTATGCACCTATAGCATATATATATATTTATTTATTTATTGCATCTCACTATACATAAAACACTTTTTTTCACATAATAATCAACCTCACTAGGACTAAGCCTGTATCGAGGTTAACAATTTACATATGAGTGAAGCAAACATAAGAGTATCACAAACATAAAGTAATTTTACATAAAAATACAAAATATTTCAAAATTAAAGAAAAAATGAGTATTAGATGTGTTACCAGATGGGTAATTTGACAGTATATTGTAACAATATTTGAACCATAACTAATCATTATTCAAAAGAAGAAGCAAAGTAGATAATAAAGACAGATAGGGTGACATTCAGTTTTTAGCAAATGGGACTTATATAAAATCTTATTATTTAAGAAAGGACAAGGATGAAAAAATATTAAGACAATTGTCTGTCAATACATAAACCTTAATTAACTTTTTAAATTTAACTAAGGAATTGGTAGATTTAATATGATTTGGAAGAATATTAAACATAAGTGGTGCCTGATATAAATAATTTCTTTGACCAAAAGAAGTTTTAGTATGTACCGCCACAAAGTTCAATGTAGAGCTAATTCTAGTTGTACGCATTTGTTGTGTTCTTTCAGCAAATTTAATATTGATAAAAAATCGACAAAGTATTTGAGTGATATATAGCTGTTTTATGCACATAACATTACATTCCTTATAAAGTAGGTTGGATGGATAACAGAATTTTTTTTTGTACATCACTTTAAGGATCAATTTTTGAGTAATATTTAGTGGTTCAACATTGGACTTTAGACATGATCCCCAGCATACTATGTTATAAGAAAGTCGAGATTGGACTAAGGCAAAATAGACAGTTTTTAATTTCTCTTTGTCCAATATGTGTCGAAGTTCTTTAAAAATAAATGTAAGTCTCCTGATATTCTTTGTTAACATATCGATATGATCATTCCATCTTAAAAATTTATCAATCTTTACACCTAGATACATGATACAATCTACACTTTCCAAGGGGTGGCAATTACAATTTAGCAGACAATTATGTATAATTAGATTATGAGAGTCAGAAGGCTGACTTTTTGATGATATACTGAATGTCACATATTTAGTTTTTATTGTATTCAAAGTTAAGATGTTATTATTCAGCCAACTCTTTACTGCTCTTAATCCTAAGTCACATTTGTTAAAAGCATCTCTCCAGGTTTTACCCTCAAATATTAAAGCAGTATCGTCTGCGAAACTAACAATGTTACCTGGAATATATAAATTACACAAATCATTAATGTAGATTAAAAACAATATTGGTCCAAGCACACTACCTTGCGGAACCCCAAAAGAGATTGGTTTGCTATTGCTTAAATGATTATTTATCTCTACTTGTTGCGTTCTATCACTTAGATAGGATGTGAACCAGCCTAGTGCTGTACTATGAATGCCAAGAGAGGATAATTTTTTGAGGAGTAATCCATGGGACACCGTGTCAAATGCCTTTGATAGATCTAAGAACACAGCCAAAGCTTTGTTTCCATAGTCTAACGCACTAGTGACTTTGGACAATACCCTCAACACTGCATCACTTGTTCCTATATTCTCTCTGAAACCAAACTGATTGCTAGAGAGTATATTATATGTTTCTAAGAATGATACCAATCTCGACTTAGCCAATCTCTCTATTACTTTTGAAAGAGTATTGAGTAAGGATATAGGTCTGTAATTATT
Organism: Hesperophylax magnus; assembly: GCA_026573805.1. NCBI lineage: Eukaryota > Metazoa > Arthropoda > Insecta > Trichoptera > Limnephilidae > Hesperophylax > Hesperophylax magnus. The sequence continues at coordinate 12,696,967 of JAIUSX010000019.1, forward strand.
TACATCTAGACGATCTCCACCTTTAAAAAGGGGAATTACTTTAGCTTTCTTACAATGAGAAGGGAACATCCCGCTCTTGAAGCTAATATTTACAAGGTGAGATATGGGACCAGCTAATTCAGATACATGCATTTTATACACCATAACACTTAAAGAATCAATACCGCACGAGAAAGACATTTTTAAATCATTTATCACATTTGTGACTTCAGAAATGCTAGTTGGTTTAAAATAAAAATTGTCCCCTGTAACGTGAAGTTCAGATTTAAAATCATTCACAAGACACATCTCACTAGTTTTATTAGCACTGCACAATTTATTAGCGAAGCTTGGACCAATGTCACTGAAGAAATTATTTACATGATTAGTAACTATATTTGGACTCTCTTCCATTGAAGTAATAATATTATTAATTTTCAATTTGTTTATGGTAGTTTGTTCCTTTTGTAGGTTGATAGCCTCCTTTATAATCTTCCACTGTTGTTTAATGTTTCCATTGACTTCATCCAATTTTCTTCTGTAGTATGCTTGTTTTGTTGTTCGTATTATCTTTGTACACCAATTCCGATATCTTTTATAGTATTCCAACAGTTCTTTGTTATAGATTTCTCTTCTACATTTATTGTGCAATTTATCACGTGTTCTGAGGCATTTGATTATTCCAACATTTATCCATGGTTTTAGATATTTTCTGTAATGTTTCTCAATTTGTACTGAAGTACAACTTTGCACATGAGTTTTCAAACATTTAATGAAATTATCTGTTGCCAGATTGACGTCGTTAATTGATAGTACTGTATCCCAGGATTCCTCCTTTAATTTGGTCTTCAAAAGGTTGTTGTCAACAACAAGTTTTGGTTTTCCATTATTATTTGAAATATTTTTAAGAGTTAAGCTCATAAACTTCATCAAAATTGCAAAATGGTCTGTTATGCCAGTAGTAAAAGCCGCTCCCTGTGGTTTTAATTTTGATTTCGCCATAATATGATCAATGCAGCTTAATTTGTTAGGAGTTACTCTTGTTGGTGAGTTTATGATGGGCTTAATACCATGAAATGCTAGAAGTGATAGATATTTTTGTGTTTTTAGGTTCTTCAAATCTAGAGTATCAATATTTAAGTCCCCACATAATATAATCTCCTTATATTGCAAGGATACAGAGTCAAGCAATTCATCCAATGAATCGAGAAAGTTATCTATATTAATCTGAGATGGAGATCGATATATAGCTATTAAACATATTGTATTGGAAAATTGTATTTTTAAGCAGTTGGCATTGGGGAGAGAAATTTCCTCAACAGTTACCTGAATGTTTTGCTTTATATAGATAGCTACTCCATCATTTTGCAAATAGTTCATCTTTGTTTTGTAAACTACATACTCAGGAATGATAGGCATATTAATCAAACTGCCCAGCCAAGCTTCTGTGAAGACTAGTACTTCTAGACGATGATTAATGCAATCAAGCATAGAAACAGTTTCATCAAAATTTTTGCTTAAACTTCTAATATTCATGCATAATAAAGAAAATTTTGAATCCCTCAAAAAATTTTTGCAAGAATGTGAATCTTCTAATGTTATGTTAGATTCATTATTGTCAGCCAAATCAATTATGTTGTAGATATCATCCATTTAATTTTTTTTTTAAATAATAGTGACAGTCTCTGAGTGATGATTAAGACAATTGATTCAAGTCATCCGCGTGTTTAATGATTAGAACTCTTGAGGATTGTTCCGGGTTCTTTTTCACACAAATTTTATTATTACGAAACCATACAAATTGAAAATTAGCTTCTTTAGCTTTTTGTTTGGTTTTCCAAAGAAGGTTTTTTGAATAAGAGGATAAAACTTCACCAATGAATACTTTACAGTCCTTCAATTGCTTTATTTTTTTGCGTGCGTTAAGAAATTCAGATTGGGACTTGTCATCTTTGAAATGAATGATCATCCTCTGAGCTCCAGGTTTATTGATAGATTTATCAGGATATTGAGAAATTTTATTGATTCTAGCTGGTTCAATCGGAATGTCAAGTTGTTTTATAAATCTTACAACGGTTTCCACAGAATTTTCTCCCATCAAAGTTTCTACCCCAGACAATTCAGCACAATTATAGCTTATATTTTGTTGTTCTATTTCAGCTACACGAATTTCTAAATTTTTAATTTTTAAATCTTTGATAGAATTTGCGTTTTCTAAGTAATCAACATTTTTTTTTAATTGCATCATGTTTCCAATATTCATAGTGATTTCATCATATTGTTTACTGATAAATTCAATACTTTTTCTCATATCGGATATCTCCGATTCAAGATTTTTTTTCAATGTACTCGATTCGAGTTCAATTTTGGCAAAAACTTGTTGCTTAAAATCGTCCATTTTTTTATCCATGTATTTAACAATTTTTCCAAATTGATCCTCATTAGATGGAGAATCCAATGCTTTTGATCTAGTTTGCACTAGATTCTGATTGCTAGGCATTATATATAATTATAATAATGTGACTCACAACTGGCAAATTAAAGATGGTCACCCCACAGACTTTATGCTCACTGGTAAACAAAGTGTAATATAGTAGGTACAAATTTATTGTTGTGAATACTAAAAGTAGTAAATAGTGGAATATCACAGAGCAGACGTCTTCACTCAACAACAGTATTGTCGCAACATATAATATAAAGATAGGCGGAACATGGTTGGCTGTCATGTATTGATTCCATAAATGTGGTGTATTACAAAGTTATGACTATCGAGCTAACAGAATTAATATTTGTTGGTGTTTTTAACAAAGTAAGGGTTTCCGACTTATGGACAACTTTCTCCGTAGAGATACGTCCAATAGATCTCTATGGAGAATCTATCAAATGTCCGTTTGATGAACTCACCCATCATAACAAACGGATTGCAATATTTAAAGCCAGACGTCTGGTTGTTCCTTGTTCTACCGGTTTTTCAATGTACATCTCTATGAAACCAAAGCTTCCTACTGCAATTTAAGAAAAAAATATGACGTGTACCCAGCGTTGCTCAACCTTCCTCTCCTTTCTATAAATATGATATGTATGTAATATATATATAAACCTTCCGGATAAAATCTACAAATAATAGTGAAAACACTATCAAAATCCGTAGCGTAGTTTAGAAGAACTAACCGCAAAAACGGACAGGCGCGGGTAGCCCCTTTATTTTAGTATAATAGAGAAGTTCAAATATATTAACGTTTTATTAACCCTAGATAACTAATCGCTCGTCGAGGCGACGACGCGCTACTCGGCGAAATTCGAAATCACCTACTTCCCCCCACTCCCCGACCTTGACTCTTTCATTACCTTCCTAATTTGAGTAAACAGTGCAGCACGTGACGCGATCGCGGCCACACGTATACTAGGACGTGCCCTATGGCCATCTCGTCGTCCGCTGGACGAAACTTTAGTTATAACAACAATTTTTATTTTTAAGGTACGTACATTCATATATTCTTATATTTATTGTTAATGTTAGAGAATCTTCTACAATAGAAGCTCCGGCTCCATCTACGTCAAACGTGCCTAAAATTTGCTACCTGTGTCCATCCAAGGCCCGGAGGATGACCAAACACCGTTACACCAGATGTAGAAAGGCTATTTGTGGTCCACATAATGTTGACTTGTGTGGTCACTGTGTAGACTGATATTTTGATATTAATTTGTACTAATTTTTTTAAATTATAAACCTTACTTTTGTGCTATGTAACAAGTTCCTACCTTAATTAAATACTTTTGATTTATTTCTACTGTTTTATTGCGTAGTCCACTCTACAAAAGTGTTGTTACAGTGAAACAATGAAAACAGTTTAGTTATCTAGGGTTAAAAGCCTTTGCATAAGACGGAATTCAACAACTTTACCGACGTTTTATTAGTGAGTCTGGCGTATAATTAATATTAGTTCGATGTCAGTTTGATAATCTAGAAGAACTAAGCGCACAAACATACAGACGCGGATAGAGGCTATATTTTAGTATAATAGAGATTGAGATTTTCATACGAAACGATAAAAATTAGGTGACTGTAATGTTTATATCATATTTGTCTAATAAAATTATTCCATTTATTTAGATTTAGAAAATACTCCTTCTGACAGAATATGCAGAGGCCTGTGGGGTTAAAATAATAAATTATTGTAATCCTTCCTCAATTTCAATCCCAAATATTTCTTTGGTAGGTATCTACCAAACTGGCCAAATTGGAAAGAGGAGGTTTATTCGAGATTTCTAATTAATTTAAGATGATTAAAACTCATATTATGAGCAACCTTCTCTTTTAACTTTAATTCCTTTTGGATAACAGGCCGTTAAACTTCTAAGTATCGTTTATCCTTCATTCGCTGGTTCGGGGATTTGGATCCCTAATTCTAATTAAAATAATTTACCTAGAAAGCAATCACTTTGCGGGTTCACATAATCCGTTAAATAAAGTAATCCCTTTTGTATATTGCCACTGAATTCCTTGAAACATTGTGATATATGAATATAATATATCTACGTTAAAATAGAATTATAGACGGGCCTGATTTACTGAACCTAATCACCTATTACATACCAACTAGACCTTCGAGTCATTTAGATTTCGCTCGTACTTAGATTGCATGCAGTTAGCAAAACTTTCAAAGAAATTTTAGATGTGTTCAACTGCATCGAATATAGTTACAAGAAGGCTGTAATAACATACCTCAATAAAATAATAATTGAGTTTAGCATAATACTATTCTTCTGCGTGGGTTCTATGAAGTGGCGGCTCATGACTTTTGGGTGTATTATAGTGCTAATATTACAAAAAATTGGATTATTGAGGTTGTCGTAGGACTCCAACTCGTCTTGGAAGGAGTTTATAAATAATAGGTTCTTTTAGATTAATCAGGAATTTATTATTACTCCGCGTATTATAATGGTGACTCGATCGTCGACCTAACTAGAAGCTGGCTAATTGGAATCTGAAACAGTAAGTTTATCTGGGAGCCTTCCCACTGGCCCTGGCGACTACTGGCCACTGGCTCCATCTTGCGGACTTCCGCGCAAGCTCTATGCATTGCCATCTGTGTGTGCATCTATGAATCTCTTACTTCCCAACAAGCTACAACTACATCAATAATGACATTTTTGTAATATTAGCATTCTAGTACACCCAAAAGTCACGAACCGGCACTGGGTCTATATAATTTAAATATCAAATTTTACCTCCCGATCATCAATAACTAAATTATAATTTATAAGACGTATAATATAAAAACATAATAATATAATTATGTTTTATCTTTATTGTTAATTGAATTATTATTTAATTTGTCAAGCGTAAGCGAAATCAGCATGCATTTGAGAAAAATTGATGGAATTTGACATTTCTAAACAAAATTTTAAACAATAAAATCGACTGTACCGAACCGTACCTAATTAATTTTAACATACCTTTGAGTCGTACCCGCCAAACAGCACTATTCTAGACGCATAATTTCAAACCAAATACAGCATCTAATTTGCTAAGTAACCGTGCTCTTCATACCTCCAATAAGATCAGTCTAAACTCTGACAACATATAAACTGCGCATAAATATCGCTTTACTTCTACAGATCACCACTTCTCACACAACTCACACTACGAACTCACTCAAACTCACATACACACAAACACTTGTACACTACGTCACCCATTAATGTGTGTCCCAACTGCTCCAAGCCGTCTGAAGTCAGTGAGACTATGGCATCCCCAATTGGAGTATGTTGTGAGACTGAAGGTAGTGGAGAGGGTAAGAATCTACCTGGATATTTTAACTAAAGCCATTTTAAGCAACGTTTCAATTCTGAATGGTGGTCTTATACCAGGGCGATACTGAGAGAATCTTTCACTCTGGAACGTGCCGCAAGTATACTGCGAGGCGTATCCAGAAAGTAAGTGTACTGAGGCTCTCACGACCGAATGAATTTTATTTTCGACATGTTGGCTACACTTACGTGTATCCTGACTCTTCCCCTCCGCAACGAGACCGGTCCAAGGTCAGTACGTTGAGAAGTGTCGATGCGACAATACGTTTCTTGAAAAATGTCAATCTAATCTCCCGCCAAGTGCGAAATACGCGGCGTCATCCGTTATCTCGTTTGGAAGGAAAAACCTCCGTTTGAGGTTTATAATGAGGTGAAAACTGCATATGGTAATAAGCTATAAATCGTACGAGTGTGTGCAAGTGGTATCGCGAGTTTAAAAACGGTCGTACGTCTGTGCATGATGGTCAGAGCAGCGGAAGACCTTCAATTATGACTGACGAAATTGGGGAAAAAATCGAAAAAACGCTCCGTGACGATCGCAGATTGACTGTGGAAGAACTTTCTGCAATTTTTTCGCAAATCTCCAGATCTCTACTACACGAAACCATCACAGAAACCCTCGGATATAGGAAACTGTCCGCGAGGTGGGTCCCAAAACAGCTGACAGACCAACACAAGTTGAATCGAGTGGAAGTCGGACAAGAGTTTTTGAGGCGCTGCAAACTCCATGGAGATGAATTTCTCCGCTTTATCGTTACTGGAGGTGAAACTTGGGTTGCACACTACACGCCTGAAACCAAAAGGCAGTCTCAACAGTGGCATCACACCTCTTCACACTCCGCCAAAAAGTTCAAAACTACAATTTCAGCCAAGAAAATCATGGCATCCGTGTTTTGGGACTGTCAAGGCATAATTTTGATTGAATATCTGCCTCAAGGGGAGACCATCAACTCTCTAAGATACTGTGAGACCCTAAAAAAATTGCGGAAGGCGATTCAAAACAAGAGGAGAGGCATGATAACAAAGGGAGTCAGCCTGCTGCACGACAATGTCAGACCACACACGGCCAACAACGCCACAAGGGAACTGCTTGCCTCGTTTAAATGAGATTTCCTGAACCACCCCGCGCATTCTCCTGACCTAGCACCTTCAGATTATTATCTCTTTACCTCCTTGAAGCTGTACATGGGTGGGAAAAGGTTTTCAACCGACGAGGAGGTAAAGGAGGAGGTGGAGAAGTGGACGAAGGGGTTGGCGGGAAACTACTTCGAGGAAGGCATCGAAAAGTTGATACCCCGCTTCACCACCTGCATTGAGAGGGATGGCGACTATGTCGAAAAACAGCTTACATATGTACTACGATGGTAACCATGTAATTTTTTTGTTTCAATAAAAAACTTTGTAACCTACAAAAATTCAGTACACTTACTTTCTGGATACGCCTCGTATATATTATTTTAAATGAATTAAATAAATAAAATAAAATAAATTGATCAAATAAAATTTACTTGTATACGTTGGGATTTGAACCTGCGAAGGTACTAATTCATCGCCTAGAAAAATAAAATCTGGTCGTTACCGCTAACTTTCTAGTTGAAAAAATTTGATAAAATTCAAACCGTTTTACATAAAATATTTTAATGGTAAAGTCCTATTTTTATTCATCCTAAATATATATAACTTACATCTGCAAGGATTCCTGTAGAAAAAAAATATGAGTTTAGTAATACATTCATCAGAAATAATTAAAATATGAGCGTCGAGTAAACCCCCTTTATAGTCTTATGTCGTTTCAATAACTTTTGAAGGTTATGCCTTGGTTTCACCCAAATATATTGAACTTTTTTTATACCCATCAGTGTAATATTTTTTCATTGAAGAAGAATATAGTACTAATAATTCTAAACGAATCGTGAAAGAGGACAAGATACTGAAAAATAAAAAAATAAAGTAATAAAACAATCTAATGTATTTATCCGAGATACTATCTAGGAAGAATAAGTTGAAGATAATAATTCTAAATTGATATAAAAGATCGACAAAAATGACATAAAATAATTACATCCCAGTGGCCGTGTTGTATGTTAGTATAATCATTTTCTTCAATTAATTATCACTAAGCTGGAAGAAGTAATTCACGCAATCTAAAAGTATTGTAGTATTAGAGAGCTAAAATTTTAGACTAATATAATTAACATTACTATGAATAATTAAACAATTATTTTCATCCTGTTTTAACGGCATCAATTGGACATTCATCTATCTTGCGCCATTTCAGTTGTTCATTACCATTCTCTCTCTCTTTCTCTACTAATCCCAGATAAATCTCTCCCGTCTCCGTTTCAGATGTGTTTTATCTCCAATGATACCTGTTATCGCCATTTTGGACAGAAGTGGCCAATAATGGAGGATCTGGGATAAAGCCGTTATTAAAGTAAAGGACCTTTACACCTTTGGAGTAATGAACTGTGGGATGCAGCTCAACGGTGAATATTTAGTGAAGGTACAGGGTGCGGCAAAAAGACAGTGCCGTTTTGAAGGGCTATTTTAAAAAAACGGCGCAACATACAGAAATGGCGTTTACTTTATTTTATTCGGTACATTTTTTCGTTTTATGCATCAAGTCCTAAAGATGACATTAGAAAGGTGATATACATTGATAAAGACGATTTCTGAAGTTTTGACGGATATATATTTCCTCCCAAATTCGATCCTTCAGTTCTTCCAAGGCGTGAGGCCGATGTTTAAAAACATATTCCCTACAGGAAGAAGTCGCAAATGGCAACCGGAAGGCCCGCAGGGAGGCGACGAAAGAACGGCCATTTTCAATCATTTTCAACTGCCAAATCATGGTAAGGAGTAAAAACGGCCCGACCCTCTCAACACGATGAGCCCCCTCCCAGGTTCCTACTCACACCACACGGGATGTACCAGCCCTCCGAAACGGCATGGTCTATTTTGCTGCAACCTGCATAATGCACAGAGTAACAAAATAACATTAACAGAGCATCGAATGTTACACAAACAAACCATAACTATGCAATCTACGAAAATTTAGTTCAATCTGTTCATTGAGCCTTCACTAAGACAAATGTCCTATAAAACGGGAACAAGCAAATCTCTAAGTACGTACAAAGAAAATTCTTTATAAATACATTATTTTTGGAATAACTTAATAAGTAAAACCTCAAATTTGAGACAATAAAAACGGAAAAAGTTTCGGTCGCATCTAAGAATTGAACACAGGACATCAGCCTTGCCCGGGCTTTACATTAAAATAAAAACGGATATATTTCCAAGTCAAAGTATGATATATGACCGAAGGGGATAAGGGTTGAATTAGCTCAGTGGTAAAGCAAATCCCCGGCAAGGCTGATGTCCTGGGTTCAACTCCTAGATGCGACCGAATCTTTTTCTGATTCAAAATTACCGGTTGAGAGTCTCTAATATTGTCTTTAATTATTAAATGCTTCAATCTTAAAAGTTTATTAAACAGGCGTAAAATAGCAGACTTATCGTGCTTGTACAAAGTAGGTATACAATAAAAAATAACAGACTTGTCGTGCTTGTACAAATTAGGTATACAATAAAAAATAACAGACTTGTAGTGCTTGTACAAAGTAGGTATACAATAAAAAATAACAGACTTGTAGTGCTTGTACGAGGTAAGTATACAATAAAAAATAACAGACTTGTAGTCCTTGTACAATGTAGGTATACAATAAAAAATAACAGACTTGTTGTTCTTGCACAAAGTAGGTATACAATAAAAAATAACAGACTTGTTGTGCTTGTACAAAGTAGGTATACAATAAAAATTAACAGAAATAATCTATAAAAATAAAAATGTTAGTGTTCGTTTGTTCAAAATCTTTTTTCCTATTGTTTCTGGTGTTAACCCTTTGAGGTGATCTAGGCTATCATTTCAAATTATGGAGAGAGAGAAGGTGAACTTATGTATTAATTTTGTTTAGAATGGCGAATCTCAACATTTTATAATAAAAATATTGGAGTCGAATTCAGATTTAAAATAAATGAGATGTTGAATGGAGGGGAGGCAATTTTAGATAAGGCTTGATAGAAGAGAGGATATTTGTTTAGAGAGGGACACCCAAAAAATATATGATACTTCTCGACCACAGAATGTACAATATGAGGAGTCAAACACGTGAATTTTTTAAAAAATGAGAAGAACGTAACAATGTCCGAAAGTTCTTCAACGATTGCTTTAATATTTTGACACAACGTTGCATTCGAATCCGCGTGAATTTTTATATACCTTCTTATATAGATATCACCTGTGACAGGGATAAAAACATGTTTTTGTTAAACAGCGCAATTTGTTGGACGCAAAAGCATACTGAGACGGAGTACAGCTAATTTCTAAAATAAATATTAAGACCCCGAATTCAAAATTTCAATAGAATTACATAGTACATTATAAAAAAACACATAAAAAACAATTTTGGTTTGGTTATTTAACATGATACAGGCATGAAAAAATCAGTGTTTTTTTTTTAAATTCTATAGATGAGAGATTTTTGCTCTTAAATAAATCTTAGTTTATTAAATATTTTCGCTTACGTCTATTAAGTATAATCGTTTTTTTTATATAAGCGCGCTCGCTTTAACATTCTTATTTGTATATCTCCCTTTCAAACGATCTTCTTCTTCTTTTTGAAGGCTTCGATCCATAACAGACCGCTTATGTGTAGGTGTCCTAGAAATGACTAAATCAGATTTTCACAAATCTCTTTATTTACCTGCAACATGTTCATATGATACATTTTCATAAAGTGACACAACTACATACGAAAAAGCGAGGGTCCTGGGTTCGAGTCAGAGATGCTACCGTAATTTTACTGGCTTTTATGTTTCAAATTTACGTTCAAGAATCGCTAATATTGTCTTCAATAATTAAATATTAAAATTTGAGTTTTTATTCATCGAGTTATTCCAAAAATAAAGATTATTTTTTACTTTAACAACCGTTGAATTGTTGAATTATTGAAATGATTGTACATATTCTTGTGCGCTGTGTCAATTCAGCACAAACTTAACCAGCCAACTCACAACGAACTACCCAATATATACTTAACCAACCAACTCACAACGAGCTACCCAATATATACTTAACCAACCAACTTACAACGAGCTACCCAATATATTCTGCACATACTTAACCAACCAGCTTACAACGAGGTACTTAATATATTCTGCACATACTTAACCATCCATCTTACAACAAGTTATCCAATATACACTTAAGCAATCAACTTACAACGAGCTACCCAATATATTGAAAAAATAACAAACTTTCGTGTTACCCTTATAAATAACAGATTCTTTATGTAGTTTTTCGCTCTTCGTGAAGAAACCTTCCAAGGCAAACAGGCACTTAGTAAATCCATTTCCAGAATTTGAGAACATTATCAAAGAAAGAAAAATTAGGGAAAAGGGTACAGCAGGAAGACGTGGGGGGCAAAGGGTGGTTGGGGTCTTTGGAAGTTCGGGCGGGGAGTTTTTAACTAGTTCTAAATAGAACATCACGGCAATAGAAATATTTGTTTATTTATTCACACCTTGAAGGCTTTTACATGTATGCATTGTTATAGACAAGTTGTTCAGGAGTACAATAATAAGTTTTATTTTTTGGAATAACTTGAAGAGTTAAACCTCAAATAATTAATTATTGAAGACAAAATTTAGCGATTCCTAAACGAATATTTGAAATGGAAAAAGATACGGTCATATCTCGGACTCGAACCCAGAAACTTTACCTGTGAACAATAAATATTACAATAATAAGTGTAAAGTACATAACATAATAAACTGAGTACGAATGATATAAGCAGGTACAATACAAGTTATCAAAGGAGTCCAATAATTGGATATAATAACAAGACTACAAAATAAGTACTTCAGGTTTAAAAAAAGTTTTTACTTGTTTTAATTTTACCATTTATTGGATAACCTACACCTCTGCCATAGATCACGCAAAGTGATTCGCTACATTTCTTGATTTAACAGGGGTATCCAGGTTTATCGAGTGAGGTGAGTTCAGGATGCGGTTTTTGCCGTTTCCTCAGGTTAAGGTAAAGCACGTTATTATAAAAATATACACGAACAGTTAGTTGAGACACGTTTGTAGTTAACAAACTTTTATTACGCCTGATTGGGTGTTTTACAGAACGCAGAAAAAAATAATACAAAGATAAATGTCGATATGTTACAAATATTTGAAAAGACTGAATTTTAGTTTGGTCACTGAGTGACACTGCATAGTTGAAACTAGTATATTATTTACTTGATTGGTACATTAACTCTCCATTACAAAATGCACGTCTTGTCACTCATCTGTTTACTGTGTTATGCCAATTGGGGAAAAAAGCCCCGGATTATTTTTTTAAATACTTAAATAATTTAGCGGAAGGCATCACATAGATGCATTATTCCAGTATACATTAGTTAAAAATAATATTTATGCCCAGCGTTGCTAAATAAGATTCAATTTAATGTAGGTTCGCGCTCGACACGCTCTTCTATCATGTTCAAGTAGATCAACAATAAACTTTTTTGCTTGAACGGGCCGTGCAATAATGGCAATAACATTACAACAAACGTGAGCATTTTCAATTGCGAGTTTAATGTGACTTAAGACTAATAACGGGGATGTAAGTTATTTAAAGGAATTTGAGATGAATAAAAAACAAGACCTTTTCTACTCAATACTGCCTGGTGGCATCTTTGAACACCAAACTTGAAATGGAAGATTAACGTCTCCGTTCTACAAATAAATAATTATTAGCCTCCGTCTTAACTTGATTTTATAAGAACCGTAGGAGGACTCGAATAGTAATTGAGGTTTTAAGAAGAACGGCTGAACGGCCTTTTCCATGTAGAACTTAAATTAGGATTTGAGGCCAATATACTTATGAATAGGTGTTTCGTTTAATTTCTTGTCTTTAATGGTATATATGTTAACATTTTAAATACAAATAAATAATGAAGGAATATCCGTACTAGATATTTGCAGCACCTTTTTGATTAAATTGTTTTTTTTGGTTAATCCAGGTTTGGTAACAGAATACCAAACTTTAATAAAAAAATAATCAAAAAGGAATAGCAAATATCTGGTACGGAGATGTGCTTCTTTATTTATTTGTATTTCGAATTTTAAAATATAGACCATTAAAGAAGTTGATTTTCATATGGGCATAGTTTCGATATGTAGGGATCGGTATGAAATAAAGTACCCTGTAAAATATCCATTTTCCGACAACCAGAATCAAGTATTTAACTCAAACGATCATGTCATATCTTATTGGCGTATTCCCGACTTTTGCAACCACTTACCGTTCATTTCTCATGTAAGGAATTTTATTTTGATTAATTATTTTTGACAAGCCATATAAAATAGTACTGACTGAATAATTAGAGAGACAGAATTGTTGAGAGAGACAAAGTTGTGTATTAGCACCAGAGATGTGCAAAATGGGTACCCAAAACCATTTGAAATGCAAAATGGAAATGGGTCAAAACTTTTCCATTTGAAAATGCAAAATGCAAAATGGTTTTTAGAAAAGCATTTCAAATGCAAAATGCAAAATACCTATTTTCAAAATGCATTGAAAATGCAAAATGGTTTCTCATTCAAACAATTAAAATAATTATCGATTTTTTAAACAATTTTGTCATTTAATAATGGACATCAATGTAGAACAAACATATTATGATGGTAAATCATTTACATGATGTTAAATCCAAAAACACCACGACTATAGATTATGAAACCACAAAAAAAAATTGCGCGGGACGTAAAAACATAGAAACTGGTATCTAACATTTAATATTACAGCGTCATGGCCCCATGTTCAGTATTTGAATCAGTATTTTTTGTAATGGTATCACTCAATTGCCAGGGCTCCTACCAGGGAGCAACTTGACAAATGTAAATTATCTCTCATAGCGAGGTTGAGGACCGACTGATATTTGGGGCTTATGAAAAAAAGATGAGTGGAGATAGTAGGAAGAATGTTGCAAAAAAGCATTTAAAATGGAAAATGCATTGAGAAAAGCATTTAAAATGCAAAATGCAAAATGGTTTTTAGAAAAGCATTTAAAATGCAAAATGGAAAATACCCATTTTGCATTTTGCATTTCCATTTGAAATGGATTTATTTGAAATAAAGCACATCTCTGATTAGCACACACAACTTGCTTTATTCACCTGCTTTATGGATCTGTTCATTGAGAAAATCATCTATAAAAACTGTATCAAAACATTTCTTCGCCATATACCTCACTCGCAAATAACAAGAACAAAAATAAACAAACACTTTCAAGTACCCTATATCAAATCAACTTTGGCATAAAAACATCAATTTTACCTGGCACCACAAATGTTCAATATCTTCCTAACACAAACAAAAACTTACATCACACCAAGCAATCTGAATTGGCTGTTCAAAAGATTTGTAATGTTCTTGACTGAAAGAAACGAACAGACATTCGGAGTATTCTAAATAACTAACACTACCATATCATGGAAACAGTTCATTCAATTTCACAATGTTACAATACAAAAAAAAATATACAGTGTACTGCTCTTTTGTAATATTCACTATCGTGTATTTACAATATTAATATTTTTTATAGTTCATGTAAACTTTGTACATATGCAATTGTGTTAAATAATAAAACGTAATTTATATGCAAGTGTTAATATTTAATATAGCAATATAATATAAAGATATAATTATTTATATAATATGTAAATTACCCACATCAGAACAGAATTTGTATTGTGAGGCGCGTAAAGAAAACTTTGTATTTTGGTAGAAAGCAGTCCCTTTGTGATTTGACATGTTAATTGAGATTTTTATTTAAATACCGACCGGTTTCGCTTAACGCAAGCATCTTCAGGGTATAAAATTAAGCAGTTTGAGAAAATTCGCTAGCAAATAACAAGTATAAAGTAACGACTATGTATTAAAAAGTATTCTAATAAATAAATCGTGGTTACAAACAAAGTTTTATTTCAGAAAATTTTGTAATAAAAACAAAAGACAAAATAAAATAAACGCTAGGGTTGCCGGCACTGAAATTCAACTGATATTCTGACGTTATTTTGAAACCTTGAAATTACCCACATCAAGTTTTCAATTCACTTGGTCGTGCCATGTCGTCCTTGGCAGAAATACACGACAAAATATAGCTATCAGCCAGCTGAACTGTGGTGCAAGTCGATAAAAGGTGGTGGTTATAAAAATGCCTTCGTGTGAAACTAATTAATGTGACAACGGATCAAAGATTCGACCTCTGATAACTAGAGGTTGGTTGGCTGGATACTACAACTAGATACTAGTATATACAGGGGTAGGGCTAACATACAGGGTGTCCCATTACTTATTGTAAAGGGGGAAGTTATTTGTAATCATAATAATAGAAGAGTAAGGATCTCGACTAGCAAGCCGAAGGTGGCTGGTTAAGTTTTATTTAATTTATTTGTGTTATTTCAAAATTAATTATTTTTGATAATATATAATTGCGGTACGTTCTAGAGTGAAAGATACTCTCAGTATCGCCCTGGTGTAAGACCACCATTCAGAAATTGAAATGACTTTAGCCATTTTTGATGACCAGATCTGACTAGCCAGGTACTCCTCCACATTACTCTTCTCCATCTCCTTCCCTTTCCCACTACCTTCAGCCTCACAACATATCCCGATTGGGAATGCCATAGTGTCACTGGCTCCAGACGGTTGAGAGCAGTTGGGACTCTTGTGTGGTTTTCACATAAGTAATAAATCGCATATTATTCCAAGCACCTACTTATTCAGATATCCGAACCCATTTTTAATTTTTTTTTGGTACAATATTTTACGTTTCACAGTACAATCCAGTAATGTTGGCCTCACTGAGTGGCTTACCCGTGCTGTGGCCTCCATTTTATAATACAAAAAATATACATAATACATTAAAAGAAAATATATATAATGTTGGTGAAGAAAAAAAATAATATTAAGATAAATTTCAACTAAAATTATAGATTTAAAATTAAATTTAAATAAAATGACATAAAGTTAATATCGGAATATTTATATTATATGTTGTGTGTTTGCGAATGATGTGTGTTTTGTATTGGTTTTGTGTGTTACGTGTAGGTTTTATTATTTTATGTTTTGAAATTTTGGTAAAATTGTATTTTTTGATCTTTAATCTATTTTGTCTGAATTTATTATTATTTTCCTCATTTTATTTTCAAGTGTTAGACTGTTAAATGCTTTTATAGTATGGTATTGATAGTGTATTTGTCCAAAGTTTGTATTTACCGTCGGATTTTTTTATGTTTTCTTTGTACGCTTGTCTAACTGGTCTGTTAGTAGTGTTTTAGCGTATAATTGGCGTATATCTAATACGTCACAACTGTTGAATATTTGGTCTATATCAGTCAGTCTATGTTTTTTTAGTATTACCTTTATGATCGTTTTCTGTGCGATTTCTATGTAATGAATAGCTGACTTTGCTGCTCCTCCCCAAGCAATAATTCCATTTTCTATTATTGATTGGCAAAGTGCTAAATTTATTGTTTTATTTTATATATGTTTCTTGTGTTTACGAAAATGTGTATTGTTTTGAGTAGTTTATTTGTGATTTGTTTGATTTGGGGTATTGTAAATCTATCACATTAAAGTGTTTTGTTGGGCCGAAGTTTTATTTAATAAGAGAGTTTGTGAAACACCCCGGAGATTCAACAGTCATTTTGATTTCCTACCAGCCCACTTCGTTTGATAAATAACTTACAGGGCCCCCTCTGTATACGGGGGATTTTTCACATTAGTAAACCCTCTCCAGAAATTCGTTTCCATAAACAAAGAATAAAGTTACTCGGCGTCACAAAAATCGCACCTATTGCAAAATGTTATAGACAAAAAAAACGATCGTGTCTTTCATATTTGCAGCGTCGTTGCCCTGATTTAATCCACCAATCTCTTGAAAGCGAACGGCAAAACAGCTTATGTTTAGTTACCGAGCAACATCACACTGTCGTTTCTCTGATTGCAGTAGTGCCACCACAGCGGCTTCATTAGCAGCGGGGTCCATTTTGAGAGGTTGTTTTCTAGCACTAATTATTCACGTGTGTCTTCTTCAACGTTCGGAGAGGAGAATGACCTACATTTCACTAAAACTGCTTCTTTAGCCCCGGAAGATAACACAAGTTGTGGCACCTGTAAATAGTATATGCGCATTTTTTTAATGTCCCATTCTCGGAAAATTTGTATCGTTGATGAAATGAAACTACTGTCTGACAAGAGGTCGTTAAATGTACTTTCAATTGATATCGATAATTTTTGGGTTAGATATATTGCCTTAGGTAAACTTAAGCTTGAATCTTATTTCAAATATGTGCGATTTTTTTGATGCCAAGTAAAATTACTTATACTGACTAAAATTCTTTTAAATAGTGTGACATTTTGCGCTTCAGTGCACTTTTTGACCGTGTTCGTATTTTTAGGCAGGTACGTATTTCATTATTAATTACCTCGAGTCTAGACAAAATAATTTCATGTTAATTACAAAATCATGATAAACTTGGCAACTCAAGGACAATAGGAAATTTAGCGTAAAAATGCTTAAACCGGCGATAGAATGTTAGTAAAACCGCATATTAATTTTTGAAAATGTCTTAATATTTTCTTGTACGGATTCCTCGTAAATGACTCAAATATTATTTTATACAAGCGCTGACCCAATAAAAATCAAGGAATTTAATTTTTTTAAAGAAGTATTTTTAAAAATATTGAAAGAAATGATATAAAAATGTTGAATTAAAAAATAAATAAATTGACACGGCTATGATTCGAACCCGATGAACTGCTTGAAAGACACCTATGCTGCTCATTACCCTACCAACGGTAAGAACGGCGGCATAAATTCATTTAATGACTAGCAATCCAAAGGTCGCGGGTTCAATAAATCCCGGCGTGCGCAAGTAAATTTTATTTTATCAATTTGTGTTATTTTACAATTTATTCAGATAAAATAATAAATAGTATATTTGCAGCACGTTCCAGAGTGGAAGATGCTGTAAGACCACCATTCAGAAATTAAAACGTAAGTTGAAATGACGTTAGCCATTTTTGATGACCAGATCCGACTAGCCAGGTACTCCTCCACATTAATCTTCTCCATCTCCTTCCCTCTCCCACTACCTTCAACCTCACAACATACCCCAATTGGGAATGCTATAGTCTCACTGGCTCCAGACGGTTTGGGCCTCTTGGACAGTTTCAAAAAAAATTATAGTAGTACGAGTAAGTACCCACAATCTAAATTATATTCCTGTTGTTTAATAATGAACGTTTTCTATTTTATCAAATATAATATTTATTCTCCATCAGCGAGTAATTCCCCTTTGTTGAATATTTCATTCATAAGCCGCCACCAATGAATATATTTATTATTAAAACTAAGGACTTAAAATGATCCCAGTAACAGTAACTGTAATGAACCATAAACCAGTGGTTTATGGTTCATTCTCGAACCATTTACGACATTTTTGATTGGCAATTATTGATATTCTTTGACCTTTCTTTACTCGCAATATTTTATGGTTGATCGATTAACGAGATAATATTTGGCTCCTTCTCTATTGGGTTTATTTATTTTTTTATAAGAGATTAGAACGCAAGGTCATTCGAATGATTGGAACCAGTGGGACTACGACACACCCAATTCGGCAATTAGGCGCAAATCAATGACAATGTAATTTTGCTAGTGGTACTTTGGCATCCCCAATTAAGATAATTTGTTAGGCTGAAAGGAGTGGGAAGTCCCGGGCTAATCGTGATCGAATCGATCGTTTTGATCCGATCTTAAATCACCAATGATCGATAGAATCACTTTAAAAAATTCTATAACATGATCGATGAGCTGTTAGCCCAGTCAGCATGATGGGGTTTAAATATATACCGATATTTCTCGCGTCAGAGAAACCGAGAACCTGATAACTGAAATAGGCTTCTGAAAATGACAGTGCATTTCAGATTATCTCCATTTTTTTTTGCGAGATACGCCCAAAAAGGTAGCATCGCGGGCGCATCGATCTGTCTATGGCAAAAATGATATCTTAAAATTAAACATCATTCATCAGGTATTTTGACCCGATCAATTCGCCAGTGGATCGTGATCGACCCGGTCGTGTAAAGTGATAAATTGACCAAGAACTAGTGGAAAGTGAAGGAGATTTAGAAAAGGAAGGTTAAAAAGTAGGTGACTATTCATATCTGGCACCAAATATACAAGGACATTGAAAAAACGTCACTGAAAATCAGTATTTTGTTTTTCTTGAGCTTTTTTATTGTTTTTTGAATCCGTGATTTTTTTTAAATACCACTCAAGACTCCCAACAGTCTGAAGCCAGTAAGACTACGGCATTCCAAATTGAGGGTGATGTGAGACTACAGCTAAGAGGGGAGGGGAAGAAAACGTGGAAGAAAAAGGTGGGGAAGTAAGGGCTATGACACCAAACATGGCTAAAGCCGTGTCAAGCAAAATTTCGTTCTTGAACTGTTAACTTTTACCAGGGCATTCTATGGTATGATTTTCAAAGAGATTTTTTTCATTTTAGAACTGAAATAATGAATTTGCGTCAGTGCTGTATTCGCCTCAACATGTATGTACGTGAGTCGTCAAAATTGAAATAAACGATTCTATTAAAACCGCGATCACACGTCCGCGAAGATGACGCTAATATAGGCATGTTTTTTTTATAATACATTAGCATATTTATTATTCAAGTTTAAGATTAAAGATGAAAATTTCTCAAAAGCCCACACAACAAGTCAGGCCTTAGGCGTTAGTCGTTACCCTCCTCAAGGAATAAGAGGCAGAGAGAGGGATGTCACAAGAATTGCTCTCGGCTCATCGACCCTCACCCCACGAACCTTCTGACCTTCGATAAGACGGGATGAGATGTTCCTGGGCGCCAAAAAGGTTAAACGCAAGCTCACGTAATAGAGTTATAATTTATTCTGATCTTTGAATTCTGATGATTTTTTGGTAAATGTATATTTTTTTTAAATACATTTATTTAAATTTCGATCTTGTTTTCTTGATTGAGTGAATGAATGAATGAAGTGGAATCTCGGAAAAGGAAATTAACCCATTTCCCGACATACGATCGATCTGGAACTTGGCATATAGACAATCCAATATATCATTTAATAGCTTTCTATTTTTATGAAATCTGTCTTAGTTAAAAATAAGGTAAAATTTCAATGCCTTAAGCAGTTTGGGTATGTTTGTTTATTTATTGTGAAAAACACAGTAAATGCAGTTAAATTTTACGAAAATACTATAAATAACATTACATTAATTACGCCAATTGAGACGCTGCCGTGTGTTGAAAAATGAGGTTACACTAGTGGGGAAGTGAAAGAGATGGGTAAAAAGAAGATGGGGGAGTACTTGACTAATCAACGTTTCAATTCTGAATGGTGGTCTTTCACCCAGGGAATACTGAGAGTATCTTCCACTTACCGCAAATACTATATTACTATTTTAAATGAGTAATTCACGAAAAAACCCGCCACCTCCAGCTTGCTAGTAGAGAGCCTTATCCCTCGAACACAGAGGCCGTCATTATTGTTAGAACAATATAGTTCCTGATGACCACTATGCTATAAATCATCAATTTTATTTCGGTTTTGATTTTATTTGTGCCTTTTTATTTTCGAGAAATATCCCCCTGATTTTAACAGTTTTTTCGAAAAAAAATTATGTTTCTATGATATTATTTCATCTAATATTCTTTTCGAATTCAATGAATATCGAATTAATAATTTACTACAGATTTTTATGTAAACATTTTCAAATGCTGTGGCGGACTAGAGTAACCTAATTCAACACTTCAAACAACGGTTTTTTCTAAATCCTGATTATTGGAGAGAGGAAAAGTTTATTTTTATCATTGTATAATTTATTAAACGATAAAATCCATTTTTTTACAAACATTTTCACTCTATATATTACTAGCTGTACCCCGCCACGAGTTGATGTGGCTCATTCTGTCTGTGCAGATAGAGAAACAATAGCGTGTGTTGCTTTTAAGTCCAACAGATAGCGCTGTTTAAAAAAAACATGTTTTTACCTGTCACAGGGGACATTTATACAATATAGAAACAAACATTAACATTTTTATTTATATAGATATAAAATGAAAATATTTGTAAAAAAATGAAAAGTAATCAAAATAATCATTCAATGGCAGTAATCTGGATATTATTTATATTTTATTTAAAGTAAATTATTCCGTCTTACAAATAAATAAAATTCCGTCTTACTTATAAATAACTGGATATATCTTTCTTATGTGTTTTCTTTGAGGTGGCTAATTATATTTAAAAAATTCTCTCTAATGTTATAAAATAAAGAAATTCTAAAATATTTTTGGGTTTTACTATGTTTTTCATAAACTGTTGGAAACATATAAAACTGCTTACTACGGTTTAAAATCCAATGAATCCAACTAGATTTCACCGGCTATCCCATATTTTTAGGTTCTATAAATTTGGCACATTAAACGTTTTGGCTAACTTAGCATAATATGCCAATTACTCGTATAGTCAGGTGGTTAAGGGTTAAAGGGTCCTAAAATGGGCAGCAAAATATCAGCCATAAATATAAAATTTCAATCAAGATTTCATATTTATGAGAAATAAGAGTGGGCCTAGAACACTTCCTTGTGGTATTGGATAAATGTTTCTAAAAGACACAAGCGTTGAGAGAATATTTTTAAAAATGGTATGTGTGAATATCCCCGTATTATAATATCGGTTATATTCACTGAACAGAATTTCCTAGAAGTGTGATCTAAACCGATTCGAAAGAAAACTAATGTTGACAATTTACTTACCCAATAATTAATTTAAAAAAATAGCAAAACAAAATAGAACCCCGTTGATTTAAAGAACAGCTAAAGTTAGAACAATTGGGTTCCATCTGATAAGTGCCATGTTTCTTAAACGAAAAGATATAATTCTATGGCAATTTGGTGAGCATATTTACTTTTTCATAAAGGTCATTTTTTAGTTTATTTTTTCAGCTTCATGCAATTAGAAGATTGAACCCAATTGTCCCAAGGGAATAAGCTCTAAGTGCAAAGCAAATTTAACCATGTTCTTCAAAAATATTTCATCTATGACAGGTAGATCTACGTTGCCTGTACATTTGCAAATGAGACCTTGTTGTTTGTTTTATTTCAAATGGAACTCTGTTCCATAATTAAGTGCTAAATTGTATAGAAGTTGAACATATGGTTTTAAATAAAATAAAAAAACTTTAGAAATTTGATGTAATAGGGTCAATTTTGGCCAGAATGTCAAATGGAAAGCGTAAGGTTTAGAAAAATACGTTTTATTTGACGTATGTAAAGATCCGTTAATATTTTGCAAATGAATGTGGGTTAAGCTATTTTACCTTTTACGCAAATGAAATGATGTAAACTGTCTATTTGTAATTTTTTTTATGTGACGAGGGTGCTCGCTTAACCCGATACTTTTCTATCTCACTCTAATACGTATTATGTACCCTTTTTGAGAATAAAACATAAACGAATTCATAAAAGTATCAAATATTTACCCACTATCGCTCAAAACATAATAATCTTTTAAAATGTATAAATATATTTTTTTAATGTTTTGTTAAAAAAACTTATTTATTTGAAAAAATAAAATTATTGTAAGATAGATTAATCATCCATTTACGGTACATGATTTCTTATTTTGACGCAAGCTGAAGTGTTAAAACAAGGCTAAGTATTAAGTTAAAATATGGGTTAAAACAAGACTAAGTGTTAAGTTTATTTTAGTGTTAAAATAAGGCTAAGTGTTTAAAGTTATGCTCAATCTTAAGTAAAACTAAGTGTTAAAATAAAAATGTTTAGTCAAGAGTTTAATTAAAACTAAGTATTAAAATAAAAATAAGGGGCTTTACACAGAGTTTTTCGAAATTAGACTCCGACAGTGAACTTTATCTTGTGCTGAAGGACATGCGTGCAAAATTTCATCAATAAGTCTCAAAATTCTTCTCGAAGAGGTGGAAAAGGGAGATAGGGGTGATTTTTCGAAATCTGGCTAAGACAGTGACCTTCTTACTGTTTTGAAGGTCATATAATACGCAAAATTTCATCAATCTCAAATTAAAACGGTAGATTTATATATACTCGTACATAGATAGATTCTTCATTTGTTTGCTTCACAATTTTTAAAGGTTATTTAAAGAGTACTTAAATATATCTACTGCTTTAGACATTTCATTCAATAGCACCATTCCTCTTCTCATGCTTTGATGTACTAGAACAACTGTTCTGCAGTGTGGTATCTTGAACATGTTGCGGTGAAGACATGTCTGGCGTTTTCAGGCACGTGTAAGCAATGACCCATTAGAATTAGGTTTAACTGAATTTATAAAAAATCAATCATTATTTAGGCCACATAAAAGCACTGTCATTATCATTTTCTTTATTTTTGAAACGAGATGGTTCCTATTTCTTTAATCTTAGTCTTGGGCTAAATAAGAATCAGTTAATTTCGTTTTAAAATAGAATTCCTTTGAAACCTAATCTTATTTCATCCTGGACAGACATTAATTTAACCCGGACGTAATTACTTTACGGTGTACAAAGGAATAAGACGTTAACCATTGTAATTCAAAATATTAGGTACGCCATCCGGGAATTATTATGCCCTAACAGAATTTTAAACCTTCAGCCTTTTAAATGAGTTTACTTACAAGTTCCAACGACGATGAAGTTTTTAATGGAATTTAGGAATGCTTCCGAGGTATTTCAAATGTGGTTTATATTTCTTAGTTGTAACGTCGAAACTACAGGGTTTTCCAATAAGAGGTGTTATTTTGATATTCAATCGTAAAAGATCAATGATTTCGTTGCTTGTGTGGCACGTAGCGCCGTCTTGTTGAAAGTAAACGTTGTCCAGATCAATACTATTCAATTCCGGCCATAAAAAATCATTAATCATCTCTTGATGGCGATCCATTCACCGTAACTGTTGTTCCAGCCTCATTTTCAAAAAAATAAGATCCAATGACTCCGCCGGACCATAAAACGCACCAAACAGTCACACGTTGAGGATAGAAAGGCTTTTCAACAATAACTCTTGGGTTTTCCGAGCCCCAGATGCGACAATTTTGCTTGTTGACAAAGCCACCGAGGTGGAAATGGGCCTCATCACTCAAGATGATTTGCATTTGATTCACTCAAGTGATTTTTAATAATTTCAATGCGTTGTTGAAGCGTGTATCGTTCCATTTTTATAGATGACGTTGTTTCTACTTGTCAAATGTTGAAAAATAACAGCTTCAAAAGTAACATCTACCTTAACTAACACCACTACTTCAAAAGTAATGGTGGGCTATTCAAAATAACACCTCTTATTGGAAAACCCTGTATGTTAAATTACTTTCAGATGTTTGTATCCAAACGAAAATTTTAACATAAAATTGAAAAAAACATTCCTTCTGAATAAGAAATTATTAAGAAAACTGTTACTTCACTTCTTATGCCGTTTAGACAATAAAAAATATTAATATTTTTTTCAATTTTCAATCCGTTAACGTTATTATTATTGCCGGATTTGTCAAAAATGTTGTGTTTTTTCTGGCATCGAAACTTGCGAAATATTTACAATTTGTATTGATATTACAGGCGACTAATTATTGCTTATAATAATTTAATAATCATTTTGACTGTAGTTCCTTATTGAGGGCCATTCCAGTGTGTCTCATATAAATGTATGTTAATATCGGATATCTTTTGAAATGTGTGCGGCGCTAACAGAATTAGGTTCATTCCAGTCCCAGAATAATAATTAACACTGAAACAATTAATTTTATAATTCTTCGCTCTGTTTATTTCACTCTAAACCTTCGTCCGTTTACCCAACCTCTGCTTCAAACTGTGAACGATGTAAACAAAGATATGTACTAACTCTCTTAACCCGAAACGAACTACTAATCCTATCACGAATGTTATTAGTTGCTTTTATTATTGTTTCATCTTAAAAGGCTAAATAAGTGAATTAAATTTATTTTTTAATTAAAAAAACACTACATAACCAGGAACTTTATTTATTATTTTACATATCGACCGGTTTCACTAAAACAAATATAATAATCAGGATATATAATAATAACTTTTTAGTTATGTAATAACAAGGTAAATCTTGAACGAAAAAAAAATAAAAAGTAATAATTTTTTATTTTTTTTAATGATAAACTAATGTTTATAAGACAAGGTTTTATGCATAGCACAAAGGATAACAAATTATTATAAGCAATAAAAAAATATTTATAATAAAAAGTAATTGTTGATTTAAGTACCTACTAGTACACATTGAATTATTTGACGCGTTAAAAATAAGCCGATATAACTCAGTGGTCCAGAGCACCTGACCGGACATCAGAAGGCGCGGGTTCCATTCTCGTTGGCGGCATTTATTTTTACTCGGGAGATATTTCAGGCTACTAATTATTGCTTATTCGTAATAATTTCGTTTAACGATTTTTCTAGCTAACTTCAAGTCTGACAAATTTACTAACACTTGTAAATGAAGCTGAGCGTATTTATGAAATTTAAACAATGAAGACGATGTTAGCAACTCTCAAACGAAAATTAACTAAATAACCATCACGCCGTTTCCCAGTTTCCCCGCAGGGGTAGGCAGAGAGGACGGACCACCAAACAACTCGGTCTTGGCACACACTCTTTGCCTCATTCACATTCATACATCGTCGCATACATAATACTCTTTTATAATTCTCAAAAATAACTCTTGACATGGTCCGACTCCTGAATCTGATTCACTTGAACGTGCCACATCTTCCACCATTTTCATTTACGTCATATATTCTCCTTACACTCCTTTTTTCGTTCATTTGTTCTACATGCCCAAAACATCTAAGAGTCCCTTTCTTGATCATACTCATTACGCTTTGCATTCTTTGCTGATCTCCACATTTCTCAAACGATCATAAATGTTTTTTATCACACATACGCCCCAGGGATCTAATTTCTACAGCATTCAATCTAACGAGTGAAACAATCAATTGAACGAATATTTGGAACAGAAAAATCAGAAAACATTTGGTCGCATCTAGGAATTGGCTTTGTTCTACCACTGAGCTAATTCGACCTTATTCCCTTCGATCATATTTAACTGTATCATACTTTGACTAAGATCTACCAAATTATCTTCATTTTCTTAAAGCATATTTTTTTGGTTGCTATCTTTATGTATGATTTCAAGATTCTTCCAATATCGTTTTGTAGAGCACAGACCCGGCAAGGCTAGGATCTTGAGTTCAATTCCTTCAATATTATCAGCATATCATTCAATGATTAAATATTACAATTTGCTGTTTTTCTCAATAAATATTTACAAAATTTTTGCCTCAAGATCTTTTCAAAAACAAATATGATATAAAACAAAATCTGTTTGTGTGCTCAGTTCTTCTTAACTCGCAACAGATTTTGATAGGGTTTTCACGATAATTTCTCCCGGAATGTTTATATATATATAATACATGCATGTTTTATATATAGAAAGTAGAGAAAAGTCGATGTTTTGTAATTAAGTCGTAAAACATATTTACACTGCCGCTTACATTGCTAACGCTTTATAAACCTTACAACATACATCAAAATAATGTATTCCGGAATTGCATATCTCAAAAAGGCCTACAGAAAAGTCCACAATGGTATATGTCTACCTCCTAAGGATATCCTTCAGCAACGCCGGGTACTTGTCAGCTAGTATAGTTATAATTTTTTGTTTATGAATTAGAGAGAAATTTACTTTTCGAGTGACCACACTTAGTAAATCTAGTTGGGAGAGACTTCGTGCGTTGCGCGGGCGTGCATTTTCTGAACGTATGTATAGAAGTATTACATTCGACTAGCTTATTCTTACCTAATAAAAAAACTTTCTAGAACCATCAATGTGCTGCTTCAAATCCATTCAGATTAATTTGTGCTTCACCTTAAACCAACCATCGCGCCGTTTTCCCGCAAGGGTAGGCAGAGAGGATGGATCGCAACACAGCTTTGTCATAAAATGCACTCACCGAATCAATAATAAGTTTTATTGTACCTAAACGTTTAAGGCGATGCCATACGTAGTAATGCAAAATCATGTGTTTTTGGTTTGAAAATTTGATCGCCTAGAAATGTTTCAGATGTTTAATCAAATACTGCGAGTAGAATACATCTTGGCTTTTGAAACAATCGAGTATTTTTTAGATAAGTCTTTTTATAAGCTCAGAAAAAAAATATGTATAAGGCCTATGAAAACTGCTTTAAAGTTCAAAATCTCCTACTTACGAACCCATTTTCGGTTATGATTTTATTTTATAATTTGGAAAATTAAGTTATTTATAAAATGATCGAAAAAAAATTAAATATTTATGCCTGAACAGTGGACATCCACAAAATAAAATAAAAGGCACTTTTTGGCCATGTTTTTTTCTTGCATAAATCAAAACAGGCGGATGGTGTTAAGCAGGAATTTAAACCTTATCGCCATCTACGTAAGGGTTGTTATTAATAGCGGCTCAATTTAAAATATTACACGACGTAGTGCATCGCCTTAAAATAAATTAAGTTTTATTTTATGGTTAAACAAAGTTTTATTTTATGGTTCAACTTTATTTCTGTCCGAAGCTCGGAATGAGAACAAAATTAATTCATTCGCGCACCGTATTTAAATTACGTGTATTTTGCGAGGAAATTTTGTTACGTATCTAAAAACAGTAACATGGTTGTTCGATGTATGGGCTCCTTTATTTAAAGATCACTATCAAGTTATATGTGAGTGGTGACATTTAGATACCTGTCATTTCAATTATAATATTGGTGTCATTGATATTTGTCCCTGCACAGTTGGTGGCGCTGACCATTTGTGCAAGGGACACGGGAAGGCTAGATGGGCATAGAATTCGTTCCAGGGGGATATAACTCCGATAGAAAATTGGAAACGAAATATTGTGACGTCATATAATAATAATAATAATAATACTTGGATGACTTGTATAGCGCCGTTTTTGTGCAAAAACACCTCAAGGGCGCTGTACAAACTTATAATACATTTCTATAGTGATCTATGTTATTACTTAACTATTTATAGAGATAATATACAGTACAATACTTACCTGGTAGGTCACTTGAGATTAACACTTAATTAACATTATCTAATTGTTTATTGGCGAAATTTAGATACAGGATTTAGGACTTAATTGAAAAATTGAATATAACTGGTTTTTCTCTTAGGATTGGTATATTTAATTTAAGGGTACGACAGCTTAAAAAGGTAAGTTTTTAGTTTAGACCTGAATTCTGTTGGACTTGTTATGGATCTTAGTTCCGGAGGGAGTTTATTCCAAGCCTTCGGCCCAGATACTCCGAAAGCGCGATCACCAAACTTAGTATTTGGCTTGCGCATAGGTTCTATCAGTCTGCCTACAGCTGCTGATGTTGCTGATCTAAGCGTTGACTGCCTCAGACCAGTGTTTTCCAGGAAGCATAGTTCAGAGATGTAGGGTGGGGCCATTTCATTGATGGATTTAAACACCATCCAGCACAGTTTGTACTGGATTCTTTCAGGGCACTTGAGCCAGTGAAGGTTACGAAGGTGTTCTGAAATGTGCGAATATTTTGAAACCCCGGTTATGAGCCGTGCTGCTGCATTAAACACTGATTGAAGTTTGTCAATTTGATATTTTGGAAGGCCTATATAATTACCTAACTATATCCACTTAAATTATCACTATAAACTTTCACAGTTTTTCATTGGTGTATAGTGTATAGTATAATAAGTAGGCCCCGAATGCGAATTTTACTGTCTATTTATTAACATATCTATGGTTTTTTAGGACCAATTTGTTTTATACAAAAAGTTTCGAAGATATCGGTCTAGTGATTGATTTATTTGTGGTTCATTCCCTGGCGAGACAAAGGTGATTGGTCAAACCGTACCTGTCGCTGCTCGAAGCAATCACTTCGCCATTTACATCATTATTATCGTCATTATAATTACTACTTTTACATCCACATTACCTTTATAATCAAAGTTCATTCGAGCCATCACAGCATGAAGCCGTGGACGCCATCGAGCACGATGTTTATTATGCATCTTTTGAAGATGTTGGAGTGGTGCACCTGTTTAGCCTCGCGATCTCCGTTCCTCGGAGACCTGATGTCATCATACACATGCTGCGCAGGACCTAATGGCCTCGGCAACAGCCGGTCAGACACCGCCCTGATCTAGGGGCCTTGTTAGCAGCTCCATCCCGCTGTTACAGCATCTTTCAGCAGCATAGGTGAGGGCACGGGATGTCTCACTGATGGAGGATGCGGAGACCTACTATAAAGTATTAACGTATTATTTAGCCACTTTTCATTGAGCTCATGTAGTTTCTTATTTTATAAGATTTGTATTTTTTTACTTAAACAGATTTTACTTCTAGTATTTACCTTGTTAATTTTTATATTTACCCTGCTCACATAAGTGTTATAACCGCCTGTCTTGGGTTTATCTTACCTGAGATTTAATTTAATACCTTGTCTCCTTATTTATTATGCCATCATTTACCTAGTATTCCATATTTGTATAGCATTTTATCACCCCAGTGTGCTTGGCTATATACATTTTATAAAAATTTCATTAACGAAGTGTAAATACTTTTACAAAGCAGTCAGTGACTTTGTAGACGGTTTCCTCGAATCGTGTCCTGATTGAACACACTTCGTTTTCCTCGGGCTATAACAGCATCATTTATATTGGTTGTCTTTCGAACTACAAAAATTTGTATAGTTGGTATGAATACGTTAAAATCCTCGACAGATCACGCCCATCATACACGGCAGACGTGAATAATAAGAATTGATATTGTGTTCGCTTATAGCAAAAAGTCTGCAATTTAATTCCGAACAGGATACTGCACAACGAAATCAATGTGTTTCTTTCTGACGTGTGTTGGGCCGACTACGGGAGAGGCCTTGGCGCGCGACGAGTCACGTGATCAAGTCAGTGCCATCGAGCAATGACAATTTACTTCCGAACAGGATACTGCTCAATGGAAACCACTGTGTTCTTTCTGACGTGTGTTAAATCTTGGGCCTACTACGGGAGAGGCCTTGGTGCGCGACGAGTCACGTGATCAAGTCAGTGCCATCAAGCAACGACAATTTACAAACGGAGACGATTGTTAGCGGTACTCGTTGAAACTAATGATTTGTGTGTTGTTTTACCGCAAGAATATTAATAAAAGCAGTTATTAGTCCTACTCTATTCGGCCTTGCAAATCTTAATTGTTTTCTAGGTTTAATTATTCCGACTTGACATCCTTTCTTAGAATTTTTTCTAAATTATTCGAACATTGTTTTTAATGTCAACATTATCAAAACAACTCATTCTTATGGCGTGTTTATCTTACTGTTTTGGGCGACGGGTAAATGGGGTTGCAGTTGATTACTTTAGTAATTAATATGATCGCTTAGCGCCCCCGGGGCGGTAGTAACATTTAGGGGTTGCGTGAGCTCGCACCAGGTACAGTAACAGTAACACTGCTCATCAACATTAAATTATAATTAGGACGATTAAGGAAATAGTCTCGTGCGTTTGGAATGTACAATCTCGTGATGGGAGGCGGTTAAATTGGAGTGCTGTTGTAATGTGAGAAAATAAATAGATTGTTTTTACGTGTTACTTTGTAAATTGAACAATCATTTAGTTAACTGGCTTTCGTATCCGGCTTTGCCCAAAATTTAATCGTGTCAAATAACATTTTGACAAAAACGATGTTTTTATTAAATTAATTATTTTATTATATACAGGATGTTAAGGGACATACTTGACTTATACTAAACCAGTGATTCCTGACATTGTTTGGAGTTGGCCCCACCCTACATCTCTGAACTATGATTCCCGGAAAACACTGGTCTGAGGCAGTCAACTCTTAGATCAGCTACATCATCAGCTGTAGGCAGACTGATGGAACCTAAGCTGAAGCCAAATACTTTGTTTGGTGATCGCGCTTTCGAAGTATCTGGACCGAAGGCTTGGAATAAACTCCTTGGAACAAGTCCAACACAGTTCAGGTCTAAACTAAAAATTTACCCTTTTAAGCTGTCGTACCCTTAAATTAAATATATCATTCCTGAGAGAAAGTCCAGTTATATCCAATCAAATCCTAAATCGTGTATCTAAATTTCGCTAATAAACAATTAGTTAATGTTAATTAAGTGTTAATCTCAAGTGACCTAACAGGTAAGAATTGTATTGTATATTATCTACATATATAGTTAGTAATAACATAGATCACTGTAGAAATGTATGATATATTTGTATAGCGCCCTTGAGGTGATTTTGCACAAAAACGGCGCTATGCTTTTTTTACTTTTTCCGACTTTATGTCCGGGTAAAATCATCCAATTATTATTATTATTATTAAATAATGCTCCAGTGACATTTTTATATATTTTTGTTTTAATTTTTTTTCAACATAAAACATATAAACCATCGGAAATTGGTCAGTTAGAGTTTATGTGGGAGGATGGGCGGTTACTCAAGTGGAAGATTTAATTTTTTTTTTTTTTTTGGAATTCACAATGCCTTATCAGTAAAAACATAATAATATTATGGTATATTTTTAATATAAACCGAAATAAATTTGGTCCGAGATTTTGCACACCAGACCTTTAAAACAAGAAGGAGGTGAATGTCTACATCAGATTTTGATAAACTTCTTCCCACCCCCTTCTTCTCCGCCCCTTATAGCAGAATTTTGATAGTTCTTGTTGAAAATTTGCACTCTTAACGTTTAAAGTAAAAGGAAAATTACTGTCACATCTGATTTCAAAAAATTCTGTCTTATTTCCGAGTAACGTCGTGGACATACGTAAGCTGTTTATAAATAAATAACCCTTAAAAACATTCAGGTCTCGGCAAAATATCCAATGTTGTTTTCCTTGTAGTTTCGATACCGCACACCAGATGTCGGTAGAGTGTGTAGAACTAAGTTATTATTATCCAGTTAATGTATTTTCAAGGGTTTTTGATAGATGTTGGTATTTGCACCATCTGACAGAGATAGCATGTCGGTTGTTCCCGAACTGTTATGAGTTCGTATTATATTCTCTTCGAAGATATTTGAACTATCGAAATAATCACAATCCCGCAGGCCAATAAGTTTTAAATCTTAAAATCTGTATAACTTTTTACATAGATTAATGGCGTTCGTGTGTCCTGCCAATCAACTTTCTTATTTATTTTTCGGAATAACTTTATTGAGTAAAACCTCAAATTGTAATATTTAAATATTGAAGACAATATTAGTGATTTCACCGCACATTTTTATTGGCAACTATCTTTATGTATGATCGCAAGATTCAACCCGAACTAAATGCAATCCAGACAGCGTCTTTTAGATAAACCTATCTTTTTTTTTTTTATTTAATGTGCGACATCTGTTGACTTTTCTGCAAGTCTAGAATGAATATTTATTTTTCGGAATAACTTTATTGAGTAAAACCTCAAATTGTAATATTTAAATATTGCTGCCTTCTAAAGATAGTTGCCAATAAAAATGTGCGGTGAAAAAATGAAGACAATGTTAGTAGTTCTTATTCGAAGTATGATACAGTTAAAAGTGACCGAGGGGGATAGGGTCCCATTAGCGCAGTTGGTAGAGCACTGTCCCGGAAAGACAGGGGTCCTGGGTTCGAGTCCCAGATGTGACCGTTTCCTTTTCTGATTTTTCTGTTTCAGATTTTCGTTAAGAAATCACTAATATTGTCTTCAATATTTTAACTTTCTTATTATTACTTCCTGTAAAATAATTTCTTTGATATTGTAAATTTTATAAACCACGACATTCTGTCCGCTCTGACCAATATCTGGGGAGACAAAATCTATACAAAAAACTACCAGCAATCATTCTTATGTAACAGTATACGGAATAAGACAATAAAATAAATAACCGGAGCCTCTGGGCATACGGGCAAGATATATTTGAATGATAACTAAAGGGATACATGTAGATAAGTTATAGGGTTTACCCAAAACCACCTCAAGCCAGGTCAGGACACTGAATCAAGTTGGCCTCTTGTTTGCTTATTTCTGTGAGTTCCTTTATTTATTTTTGTATTTTTAACACAAATGTTTGTTGCATCCGAAACTACGTACGAATTAGACATCTTCACATGAACATGAAAAATGGACTGTAAAATCTGGTCATCGACCACGAAAAACAAAAGCATTGTGGCCCTGCCCCGATGTTTCATGTTTATACAAACAATTGGTTCAATGATTGGGGTAATTTTGTCGCTGGAGATGCGGCTTTAAACAAACAAAAACATGTTTGATGAATTTAGGCGAAAGTTGATACAGGATTGAGGATTGGAAAAAGATAACTAATTCTCTTACAACGTTGCATCTGCAAATGAGTTCGGATATACACAATTATGTACTTTATTTATTTGTTTATGTTTTTTACGACAGACCGACAGTAATTTAACGGACAAGTAATTAACAAATACAAAAGAAAACAAGATATTTTTCTTCTAAGCAAATAACAGCAACAACGTGCTTCCATGATAGTACTACTTCTTACAATATGTTAAGACAGTTTCCAGCTACTAGTGATGATTAGGGAAAGGTAGGAACTGGATAAATGACATTCAGGTAGGAATCAACCATATTCTCGTTTCAAAACTAAAGAAAAATTTTAAACGGTTTTTATGAAATATTGATCTTATCGAAATAAGTGGATGATTACATTCTGTGTCTAGGTCTGGCTTGAGGCGGTTTCGGTTGAAGAAAAAGCTGCGATTTCAATTAAGCTTTTTATACAACAAAAACGTATAAAATAACTTACTTCGGCTTGGTTCTTTTTTTGATGCCAAATATATACGATTTTTTTCTCATTTATCGAATTTGAGTTAAAATGTTATAGCGATGTAAACAGGAAACATTTTTTTGGCTTATTACAATAATATTTCTTAGAAAGATTGAACTTATCGGAGAAAAACAACAACAACAAAAAACACTCGCTCGGTGTCATTAAATTTGGGCTGCCTTCTCTCCCTGATTTTTTAGTAAAAGTACCTTGTTCGGGCATATAGCCGATTAATATATATTTTTAAATTTAATTTTAATCCATACCTACTTCTCATAGTTGTCCCATCTCCCTTTATTACCAGGAGACGAAAGTGCCTGCCCAGTATATTTTCTACAGCGCAACCGACAACAAGTTACAAGTTCAAATCCATCTTACGTACAAACTAGATCAATTCCCCGTGGAGTTTTTTTGTTCTTCGAGGGGACAAAGAGGAGACCATCAATAAGGTAAGACTTTTCAAAATTCAAGTGGCATCCTCACGCATTACCGTTTCCGTTTCCTTTTTCCATTAATTTCGTCAACAAGAAACTCGCGGCCAAAGATAACATTTCCAAGAGTTTTCGAAACATACCTACTTGAATAAAACGGGTTAACCGATTAAAAAAATAAACATAAAATAAAACACTCTTATCAATATAAAACATTTCATTCAAACAAAATATTTTGAAAAGACCAGTATTAACCTCTGAACGATAAGACATAGACGAACTAAAATATCATTTTAGTCAATTGACGGTAGATCTTGAAGGACGAAGTGAAATAAGACGTTTAGAGTCCCCACCTATATATTATTACGATTATTATAAATACGGAGTCAGCGTATTACCTTAGTTCACTGGGTTTGTCGTTTGGTAAAAAAAAACGTTATAATTACAGTAAGCAAAGATATCATTCTTACCTTCACAGGAGATGAAGCCAGCCATAGCTGGAACAGT
This sequence comes from Hesperophylax magnus, assembly GCA_026573805.1. Taxonomy (NCBI): domain Eukaryota; kingdom Metazoa; phylum Arthropoda; class Insecta; order Trichoptera; family Limnephilidae; genus Hesperophylax; species Hesperophylax magnus. The sequence goes on from JAIUSX010000019.1 coordinate 12,731,673, forward strand.
TCTGATGTCACTGAAGTCCTTTTAGAACCAGAATTCACTAGAGGTGGCTCAGTTAAAGCGTGAACTCTCCTCAAAACATCAGGAGTAGCTTTGTCCCTCAACCACCTTTCCAAAAGCTCTGGATTGCCGGCGAGTGTCTTGTTCAAAGCATCCACCTCATCTTCAGAAACATCAGAAAGTGGATTGGAACAATCAATTGGACTTGTAGAATAATTTCGATTGGAGCCCGTGTTGTACAAAGTTGGACTAAGTGGCATCCCTCTAGTTGCAATGGTCATCGTTGAAGAAGATCCTGAAAAACTATGCCTTTCTATCGTGTTGTTATTTGGCGGAATGTCTTTTGGAGCACTATTTTGTAAAAGATTATTGATTTTATTGTTTGAATTGACACTATTGTTGATTTCGTCTGGTTTAGTACACTCTGTTACACTGATAGTCTGATTTTTAAAGCCAATTCTTGCACCGTCACTCGATTCGTTCTTGTTGTGGTCGCCTTCTTCGTCACTAAGAAATACGTTATCTGAGTCCACAAGTTCACTTCGGGCAGTTCTATTCAGTCTTAAAGCATTGTTGGAGTTCATCACATCTTTTAAAGAAACGTTTGTTGTTACACTGAGCATATTGTTGGATCTTTCTTCTAATTTGGTTCTAGCAGAGATTATGGTTCCAGTTTTCCTGTCATTAGTAGTTGGAAGCTTTATCGTATATTCATCGCTATTAATTTGATTGTTGCTATTCTTTAGGCTTTCTGTTTTCTTTTTGTCCCAGTCATTATCTGCAAAATCGCTTGGTAGTTCATAAACCAATCTCAATAGATCTCCAGAGTTTCTTTTGATTGTTTTTTCTTCTTCGTTATTTTCTATGGAGGTTCCGTTGATTTCGGGGTCCGAAGTGGGATTTGATTTTCTAACGTTTTGGTTTTCGGTGCCCCTCCCTTCGTCGATGCCCTGGGTCTCTGGTGATAGACTCATGGCCTATAGATTGAGACAAATTTCTCTAGAATTTTGTGTTAATGGCGTGGGAGACATCATCGATGTGGGTTACATCTTGCCATCTGAAACAAATAAAATCATTAAAGTAAAACATATAATATTATGCATTCCTCATTACTTAACCTAACTTAACCTTAACAACGCTGCCCAACCGGGTGGTCACATAGCTTCCATGCTTTTACACTGTACAGACGGGGGGCTCTTGTGAGGTGTCACTTAAAAAAAATTGACGGTGGATTTTCAAAGAATATTATGATATTTGTCAATTTATTACTTTCGTATTTCAGATATTCAATAATATTATAATTCAATTTATAAAAACAGTATATTTATAAACAAATTATGCTGTGTAATTATTACTACGCGTGACAGCTGTTTCGCCTTACGAAGGCGTTAGCAAACTATCGAAGGCAAAACAGCTGTCAGTTTTCAGAAGGCGAAACTGCTGTTACGCTTAGTAATAATTACGCACCAGAACTCGTTCATAAATCAACCGTATTTTTATATAAATTTAATAATATTACTATCGTTGAATATATAAACAAAAATAAATAAAATGGAGTTCTACAAATTAAACTTGATAGCATTAGTGTGCGAAACCTGAAGCTCCCTTGCGGCAATATAAAATTGAAAATGAATAATGTCACGCGGCGATTTGTGGGTCCACTGTATGCATAATGGAATGCTGTAAGAGTTCCATACAATGACAAACATAGACAAACAACCGAGGTCTAGCATTTCTAGCAAGATGTTTACATCAGGTGAAATGGGGCATAACCCGAAAATATTTTATTCTCGTGTCATTTAAAAAAATAGCATATTATTAATTAATTAAAATCATTAAAAACTTTAATATATTAAATAATTCAAATTTCGAAAATGAAAATTAATTATTAAAACCATTTATGATTCCAACAGCCTCCAAAAAAAACTGATAGTTGGCCATTAAATATATATTATTTTGTAATATTTAATCCTATTAAATATATTTCATTTTTTAATATTTTATCAGCGAAGACAATAATAGCAACAATTCTCAAACGAAAATTAGAAATAGAAAAATCAAAAATATACGGTCGTATCTCGGAATTAAACCCAAGGCCATACGTAGCCTTGACGGGGCGCTGTCGTACCACTGAACTAATCCGACCCTATTTCCTTCGGTCATATTTAACTGCCTCTGCATATCCAAATTCTACCTATTTATAATTTTAAGTTTAAAAAAAAAACATTTAAGATAATATCCATACATTTTTTATACCGAAATGTTAACTGTATGAAATTTCCTGGATAGAAAAAATCGTGAAGTAACCTCAGAAAATTATTAAAAACACGTTTTGATCTGTTAAATATGTTGCAGTCACTATCAGAAAAAAATCACAAAATATATTTAAATACAACTAAAGCATTTTGTTGAGCAACAAGTTACAAGTTCAATTTCTAGCTGCAACCGTATCTTTTAAGTTTTAAATTTTTGTTTGAAAATCTCTAATAAAAAATCTAATCTAATTTCTAATAAAATCAAATTACTACGGAGCGGTCATATAAAAACCGTCTCAATTCGTTCGAACCGTAAAATAAATGATTGGTTTTGATTAAAGCGTCTAAATAAATGAAAATGGCCTGTTTCGTTAAACTGCAAACTAAAACCAATCCAAAATGAAATGTACATAAATTCTCCTGCCGTCCTAATACGTGTCATGTTTGCGCGCTGGCCCCGTCTACCAAAGTGGTTTTATCAAAAAATCCGTCGGGGGATGAAAACGTTTTCACTACCAATATTTCGACTTCCGAGATAGAATGCACACCATTTTTGATTTTTACATGACGGTAAATGTATATGGCTGATTTATTAAAATCCTGTTAAAAACGTGAGAGCAAGCCATTTCCTAATAAAACATTAGTAAATTCAGAATATATCAGAACACGTGTTCATGCAGCTGTGCTTTTCCTGATACATGTAATGATGGAATGCGACAAAATTTGAAATTTTTTTTAACCCAAATACCTACATCTTCATAAAACTTTCGTGTTTTACTCCTAGTTTATCAGAAAACCTGTCAATTCATTCGTTGTAACGTTTTCAACAGGAATACGAATAATTTGTCCATATTTCAAATCAGTAAAGTTTCTTCGTGTATTTATTTCTAACTGATGTGTACCCGGCGTTGCTCGAGAATTTGACAATTGTTACAAATTAAAGAAGATTTCTCTCAACTATGCAGATTGTCCGGGATTGAAGTCCTCAAACTTCGGGAGTTGATCCTACATGATGATAAATAACTACCTTAAAACGTATGCACTTTTGTTTACCTTTTTTACTTCTATCACCGTGTATAATAATCTTCCGAAGTTGGTGCACTTTTCCCCCGAACACCTTATATAAAACCGTCAAAGGGAGTAAATAGCCGCTTTACCGCTTATTCAGTTACCTATTATTTTTAAGATGTCTATAATTTATTAACACAAAATAGGCACTGATGTAACATGCTGCCATCAGAATAGGCGCTGATGTAACATGCTGCCATCAGAATAGGTGCTGATGTAACATGCTGTCATCAGAATAGGCGCTGATGTAACATGCTGTCATCAGAATAGGCGCTGATGTAACATGCTGCCATCAGAATAGACGCTGATGTAACATGCTGTCATCAGAATAGGCGCTGATGTAACATGCTGCCATCAGAATAGGCGCTGATGTAACATGCTGCCATCAGAATGTATTGGGAAATGTAAAATATATAAATTTGGATGTATTACTAATATTATAGGGTATTTACAAATAGTAATCGAATCAAAATGTCTTATTGAATAAATATTCAATTTCATTGGCTCGTCTGAGGCCTAGAAGCCAAAAGGACTAATAAAAATAGGTTACATCAGTTTTCTTTCAAATCACACTTCCAGGGTTTCTTTATTCAATGGTCAGAAGGCTCTTTTCCACTCTCGTGTCACTTGCGGCGGATGTTATATTTTTACAGGTTGTAACTTTGTAAAGGCCGATTTAGTTTATTCGAGGTCGTAATAAGGAACTCCATTGAAAAATATATGACTTACAAAAATAACATTTTTATTGTATTACTTTAGCGCAGACTCGTAAAAAATCAAGGGATATTATAATTTATTATTGGATTTTTGAAACCATATTTGGTTCCCTATCACTTATTTACGTTTCAAAAACTAATATTTCCTATTTTCTTTATAATATATATTTTTTTACAAATTAGACATAGAAGTTTATTATTTTTAATGATAAAATCATTTTTATAAGGCAAGGTTTAATGCGTAGCAGAAAGGATAACAAATAATTATAATAAATAGTTAGTCACCTTGAAAATTTGCATTTCAAATGTTTTTTAGCAGTTTCTCAGGATCCTTTCTTCCCAATCGAAACCGGCAATTTGTTCGGGTACATTGGATTTGTTTCTGATGTCTTGGAAAGACCCAAAACGAACCGAGCTCGCCTAATTACGGAGGAAATTGAAATCCATAAAAACTCCTCTAATATTAATCGAGATGACGGTTTAAGCTTAAGCTTGGTATCCGGTGGCCGTCAAGGCTGCACCAAAACTAAATGCCGAAAACCGTATTAATATACTTAATATCGGCCCTACATGACATCCATAAACACATATTTCACCACGATGTTGTACATTGTAACTCTGTTCGAAACGTTGGCTAAAGAAAACACTAAAATACTTTGGCCGTGAAAATATCAAATCAAGTTTAGGTTTAGACTTACGGTATTAAATACTTAGTTTGTGTGAAAGCAAAATGAAAAAAGAACTGTATGATTTATTTGACTCTTTAAATAAATTCGTATTCTCAATCTGTGAGTTTTTCCAGCATTACAAACATATTTATATGAAGTATTCAGTTCAAGAAAACACCATTAACAAAAATAATTTATTCTTTTCGATGAAAAATTTTATTTCTCGTAAATTTATTTTCTTTCATTTTGTCAATAGCTAGACGGTGATAGACTAGACGTTTTTTTTTGCTGAAGTTACATTTTATCATTATTTGTGTATTTTCAACGGCGGGAGTTTTATTCCTTACAAAGCTCTCCGAGGCGACCCATTAAAGCTGGAACGAGCTCGTTGTTAAGGAAATATTTACATAACATTTTATGTGGGATTTTCGCGACCGCTGGGATTAAAGCCTCGCAGCATTACAGTCAAACAAACCGGCGATAAAATGAGGTAATTTCAAAATTGTGGAAACAATAATGAAACAAAACCGTGCGGCCGATAATGTACTTTTTTTATTTATTACTAGCTGTACCCGCCACGCGTTGCTGTGGCTCAGTCTGCCTGTGCAGATAGAGATACAATATTGCGTGTTGCTTTTACGTTCAACAGATAGGGCTGTTTTTTCAAAAACAGCCGGTTTGTTCAACAGATGGCGCTGTTTTGCAAAACAAAGCATATTTTTTCCTGTCACATGTGACATCTATATAATACAGGTGTATAAAACACACACAAATTCGAATACAACGTTATGTCAAAATTTCAAAGCAATCGGTGAAGAACTTTCGGAGATTTAAGATTTTGAACTAACGAACATTTACATTTTCATTTATATAGACTAGCTGACTTGTAGCCGGCTTTTATACTAGTGACTATTATAACATTTTACATACAAAATTTGATATTGAATATATGCACAGTAATTATATTTCTTATTTCTCCTCACTAGCGTGACCTGTGCTGAGGCGGACTAAAGTTATTCACTTCTATTTTATTTGTCTTCTATGTCGTTTTTAATGTTTATTAAGAGTTTTTTCATTGATCTCTTTCAGCCAGATGTTTATAATGTTGTGGAGTTTTGTTGCAAAATAAATGCAGTTTTTTCCGAATGTGGTTTTGTAAGTTGGAATATGTTTTATGTCATCGTCATTTGATCTTGTGATATGAATACGCGGTATGGTTGAGGATTCCTTATTTTTTTAATAGTTTCAATAGTATATTTTTGACAAATTATTATAAACAATAATTACTCGCCTGAAATTTCCATACAAATTGAAAATATCTCCCGAGTAAAAATAAATGCCGCTGACGGGAATTGAACTCGCACCTTCTGATGTCCGGTCAGATGCTCTGGATCACTGAGCCACGTCGGCTTATTTCCAACCCGCTAAATAATTCAATATGTATTAGTACTTCAATCAACAATTACTGCTTATTTTCTATACATGTGTTATGAATATTTTATGTGCTATAAAATGCAGGCCTCAGCACGGGTAAGCCACCCAGTGAGGTCAACATTACTAAATTGTAATAAAATATTGTACCAAAATAAAATATTAATTTGTTATTATTCGTGCTATGCATAGAACCTTGTCTTATAAACATTAGTTTATCATTAAAAAATAGTATATTTTTGGTTTGCAATGGTTTTGAGTAAATTTTGACGTTGTGAATTAAAGTGTTTCTGAAAACTGAGTCGAATTTTAAGGTGGAAAAAATATTATTCTAAATAAATAAAAAATTCTATCTTTTTAAATTATTATTTCACTTGGTCGTATCATGTCTTCGCCGAGCGTCATTGACTTTCACCATTCACTACTGTATACCACATTGTTACTATTGACAAATAATTAATCGACTTTTATTCTACTCCATCTCTCATTCCAGTGCAAAGATAATGCGTTTTCGAGCGTTTCCGACTTTTTATACATTCAAATCAGTCTTCATACACTCCTGGTACTAATAAGAACAAAATTTTAAATTTTCAGTGACATCGGATGAATGATATAGGAACGCGTACGGGACAAATAAAAAACCTTCATTTCATTTCCCTATATATACGAGTATATATACTCGTCCATCAATAGTACAATTTTTCTTATTTTAACATTCTTAACATTTGGGAAGGTAGGTTTACTTAATAAATATTTTGTTATTATTTAAAAAGTAATTAAATTAGTATGTATATCTACTGTTAGAAATTTGTACTCAATAACATCTGTTCTTACGTGTCGTCTCTTCAACAAGTCGTGCCTGAAGTTTTCAGGCACGTATAATCCATAGCATTCGAAGAGGAATGGACTATCCATGGAGTTATGCACTATGTTAAAACTAAGTATTGCAATATTTACATAACGTCTGGTTTCAAGTAACTCCATACGGTGCTTGAGTTTAGTAAGTCGTCTATAATTATGAGGAACAACGGAGGACCAAAGTGTGACCCTTGGGGAATACCTGATAACCCTGGAAATGGTTTGGATATGTATCCAATCATCAACACTGATAGGCTTATTTTGCATATATTTGCCAATGGAGACGAAAATAATTAGTAATTTGAAAGTCATACATATTTTTTGGTGATTTTGCACAAAAACGGCCCTGCGCAAATTGTCTAATTATTATTATTTTTTATTAATATCGGTTTGGTAAAAAGTATGACTGAGTTTGTACTTCGAACAGATCATTTCCATTTTACGAATAAACTGACAACAAGAATGGAAACGCGAAACCATTTACAGCCATTGAATTTTAACCCATAAATCCTCGTTCTTTGAATTCCCATACAGAAACGAAAGTGAAGCATGTACCATTATATTTATGTTTTACCGGAATGGATACAGACGACCCTCTTAAGAAAAGAGCTGGAAAGTAATATTTCATTTAAATAGTAAATACTTAAACTGATAAAATATATAATTTATAGTTGACACAGACATTTACATCAATTTTGTTTATCATAGAAAGGTTCCATTAGCATCCCTATCATGACTGTTTGGGCAACATTTAACAAATTAAGTTATATTTTTATACTCATGCGAGTTACTTAACTGTGAACAAATGTGAAATCATGTGTTTTTAGTTTGAAAATTTAATCGCTTAAAAATATTATTATAAATGCTTTAATTAAATACTCCGAGTAGAATGAATCTTTTACTACGTTATATGGCTACGTCCACATTAGGCCGCGCAACGCACCGGGCCGCTCCCAACTTGCAAATGAATAATTAAATTAAGCAGTCAAAATGACAAAATTAAGTGTATGGCAAAATCCTTTCCATTACGCTAATCCATCCATTCCACGAGTCAAGGAGAGCGGTTCGCACAAGTAAAAGACACAAAAAAAAGATAACGGTCACAACTAGGAATCAAACTCAGGATATCTGTTTTACCGCGACAAGCGTCTTAACCACCTTGACTATTGGGACCTATTTACTCAACGTAAGATTTGTTAATCTCATATTTCAAACTCAGAATACACAATATCATCTTGCAAATAATTTTCTCAACATTTTTTTTGACATCTAACTTTTTTTAAATGGAAAGACAGTAAGTTTCTAATGAAGTTGGTTTGTAACTTTGAAAGTATCTCGGAAAAACATATCCGATATCTTTGATTATTACATGAATATTCAAAGGAGTTTTAAAAAGTTGAGGAAGTCTTTTTTTAATGAAATCCACTGCGGCGCAGGCAATGGATCGAAAGACCAATTGGAGAGGTCATAGTGTATACCCAAACCAGCCTCTCCCGATCTGGCAGGCCACGCAGCTGGTGGGCAGGCGCATCCTGAACACACCTCACCCGATGAACCCGGGCACCCCTGCTAAATCACCAAACGTAGCAAACCACTTGAGATTATCTATGGCAGAGGTTTTGGTTATCCAATAAATGGTTCCCGGGCAGCGGTACCTAAACCCACCTTTCGAATTACCTAATAATACTAATTTAACTCTTACGCGACTAAATCGGTATTCGATATTGGAGGTATTTTTTCTATGGCGCCAGTCATCACTTTTATATTATTCAATAATTTGTTTTGAAAACTATTATTTGGCGAACGTGCCTTATTCCCTGAGTCTGTGCTTTCATACAACCTACCGCGAATCGTCGTTTAGTATTTTCCTCGGCATCGATAAAATAAAGCGTATAAACTAAACTAAATAAATATTACAGCGGTCATAAGAGCTTTTTGGAGAAAGACTTTGAATTTGCTATTTTGGTTTATTTATTAATACGCCTAAAAAGGCTTTTACATAAAAGTGATACATGATGCAGTGTACATAGGAGAATATCTGTATTATATAAGAGATACTTACAGTGTGTACAGAATTTTCCAATAAGAGGTGTTATTTTGATATTCAATCGTAAAAGATCAATGGTTTCGTTGCTTGTGTGGCACGTAGCGCCCTTTTTTGAAAGTAAACGTTGTCCAGATCAATACTTTCTAACGTTGGCCATAAAAAATCATTAATCATCTCTCGATAGCGCAATCCATTCACCGTAACTGTTGCTCCAGCCTCATTTTCGAAAAAGTAAGTTCCAATGACTCCGCCAGATCATAAACCGCACCAAAAAGTCACACGTTGAGGATAGAGAGGCTTTTCATCAATAACTTTTGGGTTTTCCGAGCCGCAGATGCGACAATTTTGCTTGTTGACGAAACCACCGAGGTGGAAATGGGCCTCATCACTTAAGATGATTTGCATTTGATTCACTCAAGTGAATTTTAATAATTTCAATGCGCTGTTGAAGCGTGTATCGTTCCATTTTTATTAATGGCGTAGTTTCTACTTGTCAAATGTTAAAAAATGACAGCTTCAAAAGTAACATCTACCGAAATAGCGGGCTATTCAAAATAACACCTCTTATTGGTAAACCCTGTATATGTAATCAATTTTTGTAGGTACAAAATAGATCTATGAATACAAAATATAAAACCCTGATTAAAAGTATAATGATAATATAATGAAAAATATATTTTTACAAAAACTAAATATGAAACAATAATGGTAGAACGTAACAATAACATAAACAAAATAGAAACTAGAGCAATACTACATATAATACAAATCACTAAAACTACATTACCAACGCTAGAATAATTTGTAGGATTCAACAGAGTGCTGGTAAAGATTACGCTTAATTCTATAAATGGTGTCATTAAATATATCAATAGTATCCACAAACTTGTTGCCTAGATCATGTATCCTGTTGGTAAGTGAATGTGTCTGATAGTTGGTTGTGTATGTATTACAAAAGAATGTTACAGTTTGTGTTCCTAATCGACAGGGCTGTCAATTAAGTTATTAATGACTCCAGTAATTCAACCAGGTCTGACATAATTCTCCTGTCAGACAGGGTTATTAGGTTCAATTGATTCATCGAACTAACATTATTAATGTATTCACAAATATTGCTTTGTGCTTCACAAATGAATGAATGGTAACGAGATATATAGTTCACCTTTTCCTTATTTTGCACAATTTTATTTTTTTTAAAAATTATTTTGGGCTCAAGGAAAATAAATTAAATGTACGTATGGGTATGCACGGAGAAAAACGTTTATTGCTGATTTATTATAAATTGTGTTAAAAACTTGAAGGCATATCGTTCCCCAACAAACTATTAGTACATTCAGAATATATCGGAACACGTGTTCATGCTAAAAAATATAATGACGAAATGCGATAATATTAGAATTTTTATGAACTGGTGTACAGATATCCCCATAACACTTTCGCGTATTACTCAGAGTTTGTTAGGAAACCTGTCAATTCATTCGTTTGCAGTCCCGTTTTCAACGGGGATACGAATAATTTAACCAGATAAATAAATTTGCAATATTTTATATCAGTGTGCTCCGGGAACTATTTATTAGATAACCAACAATTCTGATTATGGATCACCCCAAATGGTTCGCTACATTTGGTGACTCAGCAGGGGTGCTCGGGTTGATGAGTTGAGTTTTGTCTAAGTCTTGGTGGTGGATGCATCTGCCCACCGAAGAGGCCGGATGAGGAAGACCCTATATCCTCTCCAGCCAGACTCGCTCAACCCCAAAGCCTGGCATAGCAGTGGGGGGGATGGATTCATACATCTCTCCTGGACCCATTAACCCGAGATTCCTACCTACCCCTCTTTTTTCCCTACCCTTTTTTTCCTTAAGAAGACTCTCCGCACAGCATTCCTGAAATTATGTTATAGGCTTAGAGGGAAATTAATTTCCTCATAACCTCATGTGTGGAGTAAATGTAAAAAAGTAAATAAAAAATAATCAGTTAATCATAAAACACCTTTCATTAAGTGTTAGGAAGCTTTGTAGATGCACGCACAGATGGCAGTGCATAGAGCTTGCGTGGAAGTCCGCAAGATGGAGCCAGTGGCCAGTTGTTGCCATGGACAGTGCGAAGGCTCTCAGAGAATCTCACTGGCCCAGACTCCAATTACCCAGCTTCTAGTTAGGTCGACTATCGAGTCACCAATATAATACGAGGAGTATTATTAAATCCCTGATTAATATAAAGAACCAATTATTTGTAAAACTCCTTCCACGACGAGTTGGAGACCTGTTTGTGCGAACACAACATTAAGTAAAGTGATTTTAAATGATCACCATTTTTTCACCAAATTTTAATTATAAATGGCATTTTAATTTGTTTGTCAGATTATAAAGTAAATCATAGTAATAATAATAATACAAACATAAACCGTGGAGTTTTACCAACTATTTTTTATGATTAATGTACTGTATTGTAAGTATATATTTGTTTTACCTTTAGAATATTTTAAATTAGCTTCTTATGATACTTTGATACGTTATTTTTATATTTGTACAATATGGAGCTGGTGGGGTTGCACCACCCTCCCGAGATCTGGAATAAACAAGAAAAAAAACCAAACAAACACTTTGCTATTAAATATTGAGCAGACATGTAATTCCTTCTTACTTCAATGTTTAGGCTTAAAATGTTCATTTTTTATTAAAATAACATTTCTTCAACTTTTGAAGGTTAATGTAATATGTCATTGAAGAAGAAGATAATACTTAAAATCAAAACGAAACATAAAACAGAACCATACACAGAAAATATAAAGATAACGGTTCAACTAGGAAAATAACCCGGTATCTCTGTCTTACCGGGACAGCGTCTTTTCCACCCGACCATTGGGACCAAATTATTATTCTTCAAATAATTGTTCCCATATTTTTGGTAGCTATCATTTTGAATAATTACAAAGTTCTAACCTAGATATTGTCTCGGACAAATATATCCGATTTTAATAAGTCTAAATGAGTATTCAATTTTTATTGGAACATCTTTTCTTTAACTCTTGAAGGTTAACCACTCGAGTGATTTTCGGCATATTATGTCGAGTTTGAAAAAAGTCTCGAGTGATCGCACGCCCTAATATGCCATTTTTGACTAGCAGAATTCGCGCATTTACATTTTTTTAATAAATCCTCAAAGAAAAGTTTAAACGGTAAAATATAGGTGAATTCATTGGCTACGTACGTAATATAATCAATGTATATGTCTCCGTATTAAAATTCAGAGGTATGATTTATAAACGAGGGACAAAATTTCAAAATAATACAAATTTAATTAAAATATTAATTCTTTCTTAGAAAAACGTTGCGATGTATTTTTGTTCGTATTTTTTGTCATCGTTTAAAAAAAATTACCATCTACAACCAACGTGTTGTTAATTAAATATCGGCATATCGGTACACTTCAGACCGCAGAAAATCACACTATAAAAGATTATTTACCGGACCAACAATTTCCACAACATTATCATTCGCTTACCGTTTGTATTGAGCTTTACCAAAAACCTTCACACTTGCCTGAACGGAAATCATCAACATTTAAAAGATCGTTTTTTAAACTCATCAATTTTAATCTTTTTTCTACCGCTTAAAATTTTAACCTTGGTGAAACTTCTAACTAAATAAAATTATTTTGTCTTTTTCGTAATATTTAGGCTCTTTATTGTTACATAACTGGCCTTGTTTTTAATCACAGGTCCCAAGAGATTACAGAAAGAAGGTCGCGCATTATTCCTGAAGGCTTTCTGACTGGAGAAGGCTCTATTACTTTACCTTCCAAATAACTGTAGTTCCATCTGACTCCAATTGCACTCCTATATTCTCTCGCTACACATTTTAAGATTGCCATGGGTGTTAATATCTAATTTTTAGTTTGTTTAAAAATAAGAAAACAATATTTTGCAGGGGTAGGCAGGGATAACATCAAAAAAAAAAAACAATATTCGTCTTTGTCTCAATACACTTTCCTTCAGTCTTCTTTGAGAAAAATGACTATATTCATGATTCGTATGACTTCGTCATAATAAATTATCAAGGCAAATCGCCTTGCATTTGCCTTGATAATATATCATAAGGAAATGCAAAAATATTCGGATTTTCATGAACACATTTTCCTAAATCATGATAATATATTCGTAATTTACTTAAAGTGAATCGGGAAACCTGTTAATTCATTACCAATAATTTAAAGAGATTCGTATTAAATTAGCAATATTTTTTCTCCGTGTACCCTTTTGTTAATCGGACTCAAAACATGGCCCGATTTAAGTAGTTATTTGGTTCATTTGAGCATCCTCCATTTTGGACTGCTAGCTTCACTTGTTTGGACAATCTTTTGTTAGCGCCAACCGCGTTTAGTCCTCCATTAATTGAGTTTCCTGCATTTACCCTTCTTTAAATAGATTCACAAATGTAAGAAATTTATGAATGGCCACAAAATTTCAAGATCGAATCAAAGATCTTCCTGTTCCTGCTAATACTGCAGATTGTGGTTCCACTTCCTAGAATTCATGTCTGTACCACCTAGTATTGCATTGTATCCCAGACAATAGCCTACTAACAACAACAGAAATTATCACAAAAGACTTATTAAAATTCCAGGTAAAATTCCCTGTCACATCTCTCGGACAGAAAACAATTTGATATGAAGCATTTACCTTGATAATAATATCCCAGCAAGTCGAGAAAAACCTATATGAAATTTAATATGGCCCGAAAATGTGGAAAGCGAGTTGTTTTAGTAAGAAATCGTCGCGGTAAAATTCTTGAAAGGAAAGCGTTCGAGTTACATAGCGTTTTTTGTCCCTTTGAGAGTTGAAAAAACGTCCATTCAGCAGCGGATGAGAAGAACAATAAATATAATTGAGGAGGAAATTATTTTTTTATCACCATTTTGTTCTATTCATAAATTTTAATTAGTAGCGAGGACCCGTGAAAAATTACCGGATCCACTGAATTCCTGACAAATAAATTCCACTTTTGAAAATGATACACATTAAATGATTTCCTGTTTAAATATTATATTATAGATAGGTACTTTATCGCTTATCTGAATTCTTGACACAATACGTATGTACCAATTATGAAAATGACTCAATTAAAATAAATATACACACAGCCGGGCTGTTGAACTCAAGAACAAATGGTAGAAACGATCGGTTCTCATATGACAAATATCAACTTTGCGCAATTGTTGGGTAGGCATTTGACGTATATCTCGGTTGTATGCTGAAATGATCAATGGAAGATGCATGCAAATACCGATAAATCAGGAAATACCGGTATAACAGTGACAGCATTCCCACCTGACGCTCGTGTTCAAAGATTGCAATAGGATAATCTATCAAACGGCCCATTTCTGTACAGTGTCAGGGTTTTTTAGGTATTTTGGGGGTTCGGAGTGGAGGTGCTCGTCGAAAAAACTTTAAACATTAAATTAAGCTTTTTTTCATAAATAATTAACTGACCGTTACGCTGTTTCTCCAGAGGAATTGGCAGAGAGAAGAAACGCAACAAAACTCTCTTTTCGCATTCTCCTTGCTTTATCAAAACCCATCGACCCACGTATAGTTTGGGCGTTCTGTCATACACATTTATAATTGTGTATAATCACACCTGAATTTTGATGGTATGAGCGTGAACACCATCTATAAATTAATAAGTAACGTTTTCAGTAAACAAGTACGCGGAAAAAAATTAAAATTTCTGCTACTGTATTTTATTTTTAATGAGTAAATTGTGAAATAACACAAATTTATTTAATGAAATTTTTGCGCACGCCGAGATTTAAACTCGCAACATTTTAGCTTGCTAGTCGAGAGCCTTACCCCTCGACCACGGAGGTCGTAAATTATATTAACATAGTTAAAAAAACATAGATATTTCGCTTTTTAACTACATAGGGCACAAAGAAAAAAATTACGGCTAGGGTACGTAAATTTGTATATTGTATTTTTATCTGGGGAGATGCAGCATCCTCAACCCTATTGCCTTTCTCGGAACACAACTAGCAGTACTAAAGGGTTATGATGAAAACATCTTACAGACATTCCACTGAAGCACTTATAAAGAATTCCAACTCCTCTCAGTCAGTCAATAATGTATTTATTGTTTAATGAAATACTATAGAGACCGCCCTAACCTCAACAAATCAGTCACCCATAATCGCAGTATTAGAAGCGGACAACGGGTCTTCTGCAAGTACCCTTCACTAGTACTGCCTTCATACAGAAATCCCAACTTTTCTTGGGCCCTTATTTACAACAGGCTAGATCCCCAGCTGAAAACATCTTGTTAGCGAAAGGTATTCATAACTAGTTTTAAGGAAAACCTTATAACGAGTGACCTCTCGGCAACTGAAAATATCACGCATCCCATAACGTAAATTATTATTTTTTATTATTAATATAACTTTTTTTATAACATTTTTTTTCTTCTCGAACCTCGTTGTTTTGCCTGTATTGTTTTTATTATTATAAAAAAATGCATTGTTTAATTTTGTATTTGTAATTTTGATCGTACTAAAAATGAAGTCGTAGACTACTTGCTACGACACAACGCAAGCTAGCGTAGCAAGTACAACACAGTGCAAGCTAGCGCAGCAAGTACGGACAACACAGTGGGAAATATAGTAAATAAAATGTAAGAAATGTAATAAATAACAAAATTCGTCCGTATATATATAAAAACATTCTGCTCACATACATGTATTTAATATTATTCTTACCTATCCCTTTTATTAGTACCCCATAGTTTAATTATAAAATCCTAAAAATTATTCCATACATTACAATTTTGTTCACTTATCTCAAGATTGAACAGTTTTTTGGGGTGTTATGTCGTGTTGCGCTAATTCCTCCTTTAGCCAACGTTTCGGAAACGTTAGAGTGTCCATCATCAGGACCAGGGGGGGTCGACTCCGACCTAAATTTTGGTCCTAGAATGGTGGCGCTTTGGTGACGTCATAGCAATATTTAAAATGTCAATATCCAATAGGAACACTTTGAACGCCATAGAAGAACTGAGTTGTATAAAATGGGATATCTGTGGTAACAAAAGTCAAAACACCACATGTTTATGGTTCTTCGCCGACGTAAATATTTGTGAAAAGTGAAAGTAGTTTTTTTGCAAAGTTCGCATTTTGCAAAAAAATTAAAAACGACTTGTGGCTCGTTGAAAAAAGATGCTTTGCCGACCCTTAATCTTCCAGATATCGGAATATATCGGGATTTACCTGGTGCACAAGGGACCCGGGATGTTAACCAAAATGCAGGTGCGAATCTCTCTCTGTTTGTTCAATGTTTCTAATGTAACTTATCATTAACTTGAATCACCTCAGAATTGAATCTATTTTCTTTTTTAGACCGTATTCGTGTTCCACGTGTACCCCCAGTGTACTACTGCACAAATTGTGGTGCCCTCCAAGATCACAATTACAGTTTTAAAGGTATAAATCTCTATCGACCTTAATATTATTATATGATTGTGAGTGTTGGTAGAGAGATAGAATTAAAGAATGACATGCATAGACGTTGATTTGAGTCGTTATTATGATAAAGATATTCATTCAATAGAATTATTATTTCTTCAAACCCAGCAACTGAATTACAGATATAATATTCTATTTTTTTTTATTTTTTTTTTTATAGTGAATACCTCACAAGAGTCCCAACTGCTCCCGTCTGGAGCCAGTGAGACTATGGCATCCCCAATTGGGGGATGTTGTGAGGCTGAAGGTAAGTGGGGAAGGGAAAGAGGAAGGTGGGGAAGTACCTGGCTATTCAGATCTAGTCACTAAACACGGCTAAAGCCATTTGGAGCAACGTTTCAATTCTGAATGGTGGTCTTACACCAGGGCGATACTGGTAGTATCTTCCACTCTTCCATTCTATGTTTTGTTTGAGTAATGTGATGATGTGATGTTTATTTATTTCAGATGCTAATGTCTTCCCTGGACCCAGCAGCGGGCCCATTGCTGCCAAAATGGACGTAGAAGCGTATACCTTCATACGCTTCTATATACAACTGTTTTATTTTTCTCTAAAGGAAATAATATTCTAATATTCTGTTTTGGTGTGTTAACATTTTATTGTCATTTAAAATGTGTTTTGTGTTTACACAAGCTTGTATGTCCCTTTTTTGTGTTATCTGTGTTTGAGTAATAAAATAATTCATGCAATTACGAGTTTTTCATTTTTAAATAATATTTTAGGCTAATAAATGGGGACCGTATTTATATTGTCTATGGTAGTACCGTTTTTTTTTTTTACTTTCCTCTATCTTTGGTCGATGGTTTGTGACGTCGTGACAACATATTCCCTTCTCTTTCTTTTTCTCTTAGTTCCAAAAAAATCCGTCGGACGAAATATGTTCAGTACTAAAAGCACGAAGATGACGATCTAGGTGTAGGTTCATTTATGATCAGGACAGATGTGTAATTGATAGTGGTGAAATGTGTGCTTAAGTCCGTCTATGCGATACCGTGTTGCCAGCTCCACTACTATACGAGCTGGTTTTAGAGTAAAATTTAAAATGGTTTTCTGCCTTTAGCTTTGGGCTAGTTGTCAATTACCAGATACCAAGAATCATAGTTGTTTTTACATTTACATTTACCTACTTTGTGGCTCGCCATACTTACAAAATAAAATCAAGTGGTCTAAAACAAATTTAAGTTTTTTATTTATTTGTTATTCACTGTTATACTGTATTCATTTATAATTTATATGTTGTCTTGTAGAGCATTCGTGTTCTTGTGACGTTTTTATAAGTGTTGTATTCGCGTGTATTAGTCCATTTTTTAATTTGATTTTTGGTTAAAAAGGTAATATTGAATACATGTATATGTAAATACTAGATTAAAGCGAGTATTTCTCCTGCTTTGAAAACAATATTTAGTTTTGTGATACATCCAAAAACAGCTAATCTAAATGAAATTGATATTATTTCTGATTCATTATTTTGTCTAAGTCGTCAGTAAAAACTTATTTAAATGATGCTAATGCAACAAAGCGATTAATCATGTAGATTAAGACTGGAGGTGGTGGTATTAAGGGGTGGAGTGTGTGGGGGAGTGGCGGGTTGCAACTACAAAATAGACGGAACAATACTGCAATTAATTTAATTAAAGCGCTGGTCCGAGTGGAAAATAGAAACTCGGGTTTAATTCACTATAACTTTTTTCCAACAGCCATATGTATTTATTGGACTAGACTATGAACTCCTCCAGACTGACGTGGAGATGATCGATGACGAATCCTCCATGCCAGGTGGAGATAATCGATGGCGAATCCACGAGGCAGATACTCAACACCGTAGATAGTGGAAATGAACGTTGTTGAAATGTGGTCGTGGCGATGTAGTCCGTAACTCGACGCCATGCGGGCGGGGACTAGACTCGAAGGCACTGTTCATCACAGGTGGTGAAGACCAAGGGGCCTTCCCGACCTTCTATTCGAGCGTAGGATGGACGAAAGGCCGGAACTTTGACGGCGGACGTAGCGAGGTTGGCGACATGCGACGCGAAGCTCAGTTGTTGCGGCTGAGTGAATGACTGCAGCACGGCAGTGGGGGAGGGGGCGCGGCACAGGCCTGTGACGGGATCATCGCTCGTCGCAGTTGATGAGTACTTATACTAAACTGAACTGCGATACAGCGCAGAATCGCTTATATAGTAACGCGCGCGCCTTGTAAAGCCAGGAATATTCCAGAAGTCGTTGGTAAACTGGCGCCCCTTCTTCGCGGTGTCGAAGGTTTCAGGAGTAATGCACGCTGCCCATACTGAAAGTCTCAAACGTTCTTGTAACGTGCCGCTACACATTTATTCAATAATTTATTATTCAATTTATGAAAAACGTTATATTTATAAACAAGTTCTTTTGTTTAGTTATTATTATGCATGGCAGCTGTTTCGCCTTATAAACGCATTATCAAACTGGCGGTTTGAAATGAGGAAAAATTACGCTTAACTGTGAAGTGTAATGCGATATTAGTGATCATTATTTATACCGGGTATATGTAGAGTGCACTAACCTATGAAGGTAAGCTCTGTAAAAGTGGTACAAAAACTAATTATTAAAGTAATTTTGAAAAAACAACCAACATTCTCTTCAGCATCATTGTTCAAAATTTTCGAAGTACCAAAAATTGAAGACCTCTATAAAAAAGATGCAATATTACAAATATATAAAGAAACTGTAATAAAAAAAACTTAAATTTAACTCATCCTTAAGGCATAATTTTAACATCCAAATTCCTCTATTTTCAACACAACAAATGCACAATAATTACATTTACAAAGGCATAAGATATTTTAATAGTCTTCCCAAAGAAGTGAAAAAAATACCAGATTTTATTTTATTCAAAAAAAAGTCAAATTTATCTTTAAAAAAAATTAATATCACCTTTCAAATGTTATAACTTCAATTCATGTTACAACCAAAATTAACGTCACAATCCTCTATTAAGTTTATATTTATTGTACTGTATTTATGTTAATTACTGATATAAACATGAAATAATTGTGAAATAACTCCTACGCCAAGCTCAAGAGCTAGCACTCTTCATTGGAGTAGAAATTCAATAACATATGTTTTTCACTATTACCTATTATTACATAATTTTATGTACAATGTAACAATGTTATAAGTTAAACAATAAAAAATAAAAAAGTAAATAAAAAAAATTCTACAAATACGTAACTTTTTTGAAATTAAGATAGATAAAAAAAAGTTGAATTGTTTGTATGGAAATCCTATCTTACTTGCTGTTGCGTTGTTACTGTCGTCACTGCATCTTTTTCCAATGACGTTATTGGAAAAGAAGTATTTTCTTAGCAAGTTTCGCAGCTAACGTTCCTAGTAAAACCACCCCTCCCACATCTACCCCCTTCTGTTCACCCCCTGCTAATCCTACACAAGGGTAGGCAATAGCCACTCCTATGGTTTCCACGAAATAAAGGATTGCCAAACCATGTGTATTTTTACTGGGCTCTATTGTCACCGGATTCAGAATTTCCTTTCAAACAAATTACTGCAGTTTAATGTTTTGTTCTCTTTTTTTAAAATTTGTTTTATTTAACTTAGATCTCAGGTAATTTATTTATTAAGATATACACAGTACAATAAGATACACTTAAGGATATTTTTCGTTATTATATAGTTTTAGTACCTACTACGTGTTTTTTTTATTTATTAACGAGGCTTCTGACTCACATAATGTTGTCATTTTTTGCCTCATCTGTTTTTAAAATTACAATAATAAAATATTGTAATTATAATTTATAAGTTCTTTAAAAGGTGCCTTTTGTCCAAGATTACACTTTCAAATATTTTCCAATTTACATGATCGAATAAATTTCATGATTCTTGATATGGCATAGAACTCTGTTGAGGCTATTAAATTCTGAACTTCCGATGGGTCCGAGGTCATCAATATTGTCACTCTCTGTTGTTCATACTTAATGCACTTTGTTAATGTATGTTGGACATCTTCAATTTCTTCACATATTGAGCACATTGGAGAATCAGAGAAACCTATCAAACACAATACTCTTCCCATTAGTGCATGTCCTACCTATTACGTGTGTCCATAAAATATCATTATGTAATTTTGCCTGAGATTGTTCTGAAAACAAATGAATTTAAGTTTAAATTTGTGTATGATCCCTGGCATGCGTCTTACTAATCCCATGGTATAACACAATCTAATAGACGAGTTTTAAAATTAAATCAACCGTTTACCATACACTACTGGAAGTTTTAAAAATTATAATCAGTTGTGTAAAAAATAAATTACGTTTATTAGTAAGTTTTATTTAGGTTCTTATTTTGTTTTTTTATCATTGGTTCGCTTCCACATTATGTGAATGCTATTTACGTATTAAATAAGTAATGAAATTCATTACAAAGCGTCCAGAATCATTTATCTATGCACTACTTGACGTGTACCCTGCGTTGTTCATAGACTTTTCTCGACTTTCTATTGATATAATATTCATGTTTTATAAATAAACCTTCCGTAAGAAATTTTCCAAATGATATTAAAAACCTTATCAAAATCCGTTGCTTAGTTTAGAAGAACTAAGAGTACAAACAGACGGACTCGCTCGATACAAAGTGTTTGTAAACTCCTACAACACGCGGTATTCTAGTGAATCTACGTTGCACGTTGAATTGATTACAAGTCAATTTTGTAGTAAAACTTTTTTAAATTTTTTTATAGTAAATCGAGTCCGACGTTTGAAATTTTTAAATTTGTACACGAAAAAATCGGTCAGTAGGGGGTAAATATCAGCTGTATATTATAGTTTTAAATGCGTCGAAGGGTAGATCCGGTTCAAAAAGTTGTTTTAACCTTTTTGTTAAAAAAAAATTTTAAACAAAAAAGTCTAAATTTTCAGATCGAACAAAAAATTCTCTATAGTTTAGATAGTTAAAATAATTTCCCGTTTGTACTACGAATTGCACGGGACACTGCATAAATAAGTGTGTCTGTGAATTATTTTTTACACAAATCTACAGTTTTATTTCGAGATGTAATTTAATATATAATAATAACGGTGACCGGTAACTCATCAAATGTTCAACGCGCCTATAAAGTGTGTTATAAAGTTATGAAAAGTCATGAAACAAAAACTAGGTTAAATAGGTTACATATGTAACTATTTAACCTAGTTTTTGTTTCATCACTTTTAATGACTTTATATCACCTTTTAAAGGTGTGTTGAATTGTCATTTTGAGGAGACGTCTCAAGGAACCATTTAGCATCACAAGAAGATTACTTTTTGAATCAACAGGGTACTAAACTGAGACGGATTCATAATACAGTTCTTATATTTCTATTTGTTTTACGGTGAGATATATGATTCAATGTCAAAAAGAAATAACAGCACGTTTTTTACTTGCGTCTAAAACTTACCATACACTTCCAAATAAATATAATATATTTTAAAAAGTCATTGTAACGTGTTCTATTACACGGAAATGAACTGTATATCAAATCCACAAAAAAACGACCATGAAAAGCTCATTCAATTGGTTTTGAAGAATCACAGGAAAAGTGGAATGAAGGAACAGCCTACCTTGAATTCCCAAGATTCCCGACAATAGGGCTCTCGACGAACTTGCACTGTTCACGGGGTGAAATTTCCTCCAAAACGAGATAATCTTTAACATGATTTTGATATTTGCAAACAGAGAACAAAGCATGTGAATAATACGACGAGGACACGACGATTGCACCTTCTTGCTACACGACACGAATTCGATTGTTGTACTTGCGACAATTTACAATGCAACAAATCATCTTCTTTCTTCCAAGTGTGGGTAAGGCTGTTTTTAAGGAAGGAAATTGATAGTAGGTATGACAGTAGGTATATGATGGGAAAAATATTAGATATTATCCAAAACTGTTTCAATACTAAACAGTCATCGATCGTAAAACCTTACATGTTTGCCAAAATTTTTTGATTTTTTTTAAATGAAACGAAAAAAATTGGAGTGACAAATAACAATAATCTTTGTACATAATACGTCTGTGTAATGTAATATGTTTTCAGTTTGATGTAAAGAAATATCTCTACAGTTTACAAGGAAAAACAATGGTAAAAAAATTCCTCCGTCTTTGAAATCCGAATTTTTATATTTGTAATTGCATTTGTCCATTTGTAATATGAAATCTGAAAGAGTCTTTCATTTGATTTCATAGCCAAGATTTCCTGTTGGAATACATTAAAAACAGCGAATCAATTAGATTTACAAATATCTGATAACAAAACATGAAATGATTCATACAAAACGAGAATTTAAACCCCCTTGTAGATCTGCGGCATGTCTAGAAACAACAAGAAGGGCGTTTTGAAGAGATAGTATTTTATTCATTTTCAAATAACGATTCATTAATTTTACGTATATGTAAGAAAACTTACATATTCAGGCGATGCACTACTTAGTAATGCAAAATCATGTGTTTTTGGTTTGAAAATTTGGTCGCCTAGAAATGTTTCAGATGCTTTAATTAAATACTGCGAGTAGAATACATCCTGGCTTCTAAAATAATCGAATATTTTTTAGATAAGTCTTTTTATAAGCCCAGAAAAAATTATGTATAAGGCTTATGAAAACTGCTTTATAGTTCAAAATCTCCTACTTACGAACCCATTTTTGGTTATGGTTTTATTTTATAATGTGGCAAATTGAGTTATTTATAAAATGATCGAAAAACATTTAAATATTTGTGCCTGAACATCCACAAAATAAAATAAAATAAAAGGCACTTTTTGGCCATGTTTTTTTCTTGCATAAATCAAAACAGGTGGATGGTGTTAAGCGAGAATTTAGGCCTTATCGCCATCTACTTAAGGTTTGTTATTGATAGCGGCTCGATTCAAAATATTACACAACGTAGTGCATCGCCTTCAGAATCGGTTTGTTGACCTACATGAATAAATATTTTTTAAACCATGAGCCATTCGCCCGTGTTCTCCAATACCGATTTAACCCAGAGCAAAGCCGGAGACCACGTTTGCATCTACCCAACTACAATTTGCCGTTTTACTGTAAACTCGAGTAGAGTACCTTCGTTCCATAGCATGGAGATTAAGGACATGTGGAGCACCTACTCGCCGTATGTGCATACGTTCTCACTGAGAACTTCTCAGTACTCCTACTGCACGGAATAGAAGCTGGAAAGCTGAAGAACAACTATGTATTGTGCTTCTGTAGTTCGTTTTTCTCTTGTTACTACTAATTGGAATCGTTTTGAATGAATACCCAATTAATTTACATTGAATATATGTGACAATATATTATCCCTGACGAAGCTTAAGATAAGCGACACCTGGTTGGCTGTAAGTTATCAATTCAATAAAAACGGATGTTTTACGAAGTGTGTTTCTTCATTTAATATATAATGTCTCACCCCCAAAGTATCTGCTTCCTTCTGCATAAAACATATAAATTAATATTAAATCAATGAAGACAATATTAACAAATCTTGAACGAAAAATGTGCAACAGAGAAAACAGAAAAACATTCGATCGCATCTGGAAATTGAACTCAGGACATCTACCTTTCCGGGACATTGCTCTAACACTGAGTTTATTTGACCACAGCGTTTATACCTAACTGTTATCATAAGATTCGACTAAGCACTACTAACATTATTTTATTTATTCATATTTTATTTTAATTACTTCAATGTATCAATATCCATGTTCCCAAAAAATCATGCCGACATTTCTTACCTTTTTACTTCAATAACACCAGGACACTAGCTTACCAAAATTCTCCGATTCCGAGACTTCACAATCTCGGAAACAAATATTCTGATCTGGGTGATATATTTCATTTGAAAACTAATCAGTATAAATGTTGTATATTCTATCACTTGTATTCTTCTAGACACAAATAGACTTATGTACCCATATAACTTCTCCGCTTCTACTATTTTGTTTTGTTGAATCTTTTAAATTCAATTATATGCGTGAGGATTCATTTTTGCCATTATGTTTACATTCTTCTTTATTGTATTATTTTTTAAGTGTTTACTCTGATACAAAATGCTTGTATTTTTTAAAAAAAGAAAAGCCCACTAGGGCGTGCAATAAATAAATATTTTTGACTGGTATCTATGCATGATTGCTAGAATCTACCTAAATTAAACTGCAATGGACTAATGCCCCGGCAAGGGTTTCTTGGTTCAATTCCACAATGCGTTCGAATCTTTTTCTTTTCTTTCTCTATCACATATTTTTGTTTGAGAGTTTTTAATATTCTCGTCAATGATAAAATTTTACAAATTGGCTTATTTTGTATTTAATTTAAAATAGGCATGAGTCTCAATAATCAAAATTTACTTAAAAAAACGTCCCCTTAGATCAATTCTCTACGTAGCGAAATTCCCAACAATAACCAACACCCTGATATAGGTCACCCCGAGTGGTTAACTACGTTTGGTGACTTTGCAGCGATACTACTCGGCTTGTGTGGTGAGGTTTTGTACCTTTTTCCTTTCCAGAACTTCATCTCCTTCCTTTCCCTAAAAAGACCCTCCACACAGCAACCCCAAATACGACACAGCCCCCTGAAGGGTTTTTTTCTCAGATCCTCCTTTGTGGAGCTGATGTAAAAAAAATCTAGCATTTTCACTTCACTTCAATTCATTTGATTTCCCCTATAAAATGTGTTAACACCGAACAATAAATAAAATATGTAAATGAATTCACAAAAAGCCAATACATTAGCCTCATTTCTAAACAGGGCGCCACTACAGATTGTAATTTGTAGAAGTTCTGCTGCTTGCAGTCTTGTACCGAACCCTCGGCATTACGTGACTAGCCCACCAACGAGCCCATTACCCCGTGGAGCAAAGAAATAAATCACAGCGCTAACTGGGTTCCGAACCCGCTCCAGGAATATATTGTTGATTAACCTTTCCGTTACCGAGTAGAATGTTTACGGTATCAATATGTACTACTTGTAAATTAGAACTTTTGTCTATTGGGGGGATTTGTTTACGTTCTGAATAAAAGGCTTTTATATTTAATGGGAGGGAAATGGTCTTGCGTCAATAATATCAATTGTTTTGGAAAGCCAAAATAAGCTTTGCTTGTCTTTGCAAAACAAGTAAACTGTTGAGAAAATACCAGGAATTCAACATTTTTATAAATTACTTATTAACTAGTCGTATCCCACCACGATTTGATGTGGTTCAGTCTGTCTGTGCAGATAGAGAAACAATAGCGCGTGTTGCTTTTACGTCCAACAGATGGCGCTGTTTAAAAAATGATGTATTTACCTTTCACAGGTGACATATACATATATTCATATAATATATGCATATTAGAACACACGCGTATTCGGATGCAACGTTATGTCAAAATTTTAAAAGCAATCGGTGAAGAACTTTCGGAGATTTAAGATTTAGAACAACCGAACATTTACATATATATATACATATATATATAGAGAGAGAGTTTCTTAAGATTTTCAACGTGAAAACGTTCCAGGCTCCCTTATTAAGGTGCGACAAACGTCTTTATTGCCCAAGGATTGTGGCTCCAATTAACGTCTATATTCTAAAAATAGACCATTAATCTTATGACAGACTACACTATAAGTACGATATATTCTCGTGGCTTGACCTATTTCAGCACATATGCTGAATATGAATATGAATTTCAGCATATGTGCTGAAATAGGCCAATCCATGATGCACAGCTGAAACTGTGTGAATTGTCATTCTTCTGTCCAAGTATAACAAAATGGTTGTTAGATCTAAGCAGGACTGATTCCAAAATATTACTAAAAAATGTAATCTGATAATTATTTATCACGAACGCCTAGTGGTATCTTCGCTTTTACATACTTATTTTCTCTATTCTTAAAGCCTGTATTCTTCTAGGGTAAATTGAAACCTCTTAATTAACTGTCCTAAAACGGGAAACATTCCTAGTTGGACAGTCAAAAGCTTCCTTGCATATAATGTAATGAATATTATAAAAAATAAATATATTATCCCCATTATCCGTTGCTGGTTAGTGCCCTTACAATTTCGAGTGAGGAGGGGGAATAGAGTCCCGAAATTCACGAAAATCAGTCATAACTCCGCAACAGAAAGGGTTACATGAGTTATTTGTGCGTCGTCGTGTAGATAATAAACTGAGCAGAAAAATGCTAAATTTTACACAATGACAATTCACAATGACAATTCAACCAAATCCTCCTTGACCATGTTCAGCACACCTTTAAAAAGTGATATAAAATCATTAAAAGCGATTACAAAACTAACCTGTAAACCTTACCTAAGTAACCTATTTAACTTAGTATTTTTTTCATCACTTTTCATGCTTTTATATCACTTTTGTGTGTTGGGATGTTACTGTGTTGAGCTGCCCGGTTGCCCAAAAGTACACGGGCAAACGTTGCCGACATTTAGCAAAGACGTCGGCGACGCCAGCCCCCGCGACCTGTGGGGCGAGGTTGTTCCCATTCGAGTCGTCTGGACTTTAGACATGGCGTCACTGGTTTCCGACATTCTGTAACAATGCGTATGGCTTGCGTGAGCTTCATCAATACTAGGAACAAAACATTCAACAAAAATTTACAGGATTTAAAAATGACAGTTACGGTAATTTTATGGCTGTGTAAAGGTTATGAAAGCTTTCTAGTTTAGACGTTTCGAGAATTCAACAATGATTTGTGGCGACACGGGTGTCGTTATTTCAGATATGTTAGGACTGTGCACGACAAGTTGTTTGCGACGTAGGTATACAACATGAGCATATTGTCACGAAGCAGATCTCTCAAACGCATTTTTAAAAACCCCGCAAAACTAAAATTCAACGTAAATCTTGGCAACACAAAGCGGCACGTGCACAGCCCACTGCGCAACCAACGCCAAGCCCCAACGATTTCTCTGACCGCTCGCGACCGCCTTTCCGAATCTAGCTTTGGTCTCAACAACATGTGTGTTTGGTTTGCTGCAAAACCGGTCTCAGACGCGGAGTGCCCGCAGCATTATTAGAGTCTAGCACGCGCCCGTTTTGCGCGTGTAGACGAGCACAACCTTGGTTACCACTCCA
Organism: Hesperophylax magnus; assembly: GCA_026573805.1. NCBI lineage: Eukaryota > Metazoa > Arthropoda > Insecta > Trichoptera > Limnephilidae > Hesperophylax > Hesperophylax magnus. Next base: position 12,759,320 of record JAIUSX010000019.1, read on the forward strand.
ACATGACTGTGAGTAACACCTCGATGGCCTCACAACTCCTGCATCTCCCGGGACAGCTCATGTAAGAGTATTACTAAACCTTTCCCCCATTATGTGCCTTCTTTTAACGTCTGTTAAACACGCCTACCAGTCAGAGCAAAAACAAGATAGAGATTGTTCAATTCAATCAGCCAGGAAATTATTTAGGATGTGTACTGTGTCCCCATTTGTGTTATACAATGTACCTGTTGACTGTAAATACACTCGTTTATCATCCCCATAGGAGTTTTATTTGACGAGGGAAGTGGAGTCTAGATTGTTGAATATCCCCCGTGTAAAGGCATTATTTGCCGACCTAACCTGAGCTTAATAAATAGATTCTCATGAATTCTACCTCTGACCTGCCAAAGCCGGCACTGGAGCCCTATGTGGTCCTTAACACTGGCGCATAACGTGGGGAGCTCCAAGCTCAACACTGGCGCCCCACGCCGATACACAACAATATATATAGACCTAGAGTATTCGTTTACAAAGAGTGTTTTAATTTTCATGGTGTCAAAGAACAGTTGATTTTATGAATTATAATTAACCCTATCGGATTTTTAGTGCACTGTAACATCGATAGCAATTTACCCTTTACGACACAAACTAAGACTCCTTTTATATTACGGTGAGATCCATGATTTAAGTAGTGTTAGAAGGAGGAAACCATAATTTGTATTTGTATTTAAAAGTTTACCATAGACTATTTTAAATATTTATTCTTGCATGTTTGCAAAAGATTTGTCAAAGCTTATAATTTTTTTATTCAATATTTTATTTTGTAACAAAAAATTCATGTAACAATAATCTTTACAACACGTTTGTGCAATTAAATATGTTTTCTTTTTTTAAGTATAAAGTGGAATTTTTACAGCTTACAATAAAAAAATCAATCGGTAGTCACGAAACAATAGTGAAATTAATTTTGAATTTGATATAAAAAATTCTATTTTTTTATGTCAAAATTTTAATTTAATTTCCAAAACAACACATCAGAGCGTCAGTTCGTCTTCGTTCGACCATAAAAATATCAACTCTATTACGAACCTTTAAGTGAGCCTGAACAAAAATTATACTTACATCGTAAATCGCACACTCAAAACAACACTTTTATTACGTTTACTTTGGAGCGAATATGACACCAAGTTATGGCTTTCTTAATAAATTGCTAATTCGCAAGTATGGGACGAACACTGAGCAGATGACCTCTAGAATTGTGATTAACCGATTTGAAAGAAAATAGCTGTCGCCAGTTTATAAATAAAGCCTTTCGACGCTTTCTACTCAAACGCTCCAGAAATCCAACAAAATTGTATACCTGCGGGTCTAGCTCAGTGAAATCGATAACATTACAATATCGAATCGATAAGCGATTTCTTGAACACGGTTGCGCTGTTGATAGCCAGACCAATGTGAATAAAATAAAAGTCGATATACACTGGCAATACTGAAGGTATTGTATGCGAATGGACAGTGTTAAACTTCAAAAGTCACACAGCTACGTAAAAATATTAATAAAATGAAAATGTTTAATAGAAATACTAACCTAAAAATGCATTGGCAAATTTAAATCATGACACTAAATAGGGAGTCAATTAGTAAATGAGGTCTTTATTCACAACTTATTGAATGAAAAAATTTCATTTTTCCTCCCGAACCAGTATAGCGTCATTCAACTTGCCGCGTATACAACTTCTTTCAATTCTAAGAGCTTCGATAGTTCAACTCCGTTCGTTAATAAGCCAGCAATTTTGCATAACAAACGACATTATTAAAAATAATGTATATTTTTTCATTCTTTTTGAAATATTTTGTGTATGTATGTAGTATTACTTTATGTTTGTGATTACTCTATGTTTGCTTCACTCAAATGTAAATTGTTAACCTCGATGCAATAAATTAATAAATATAAACAGTTAACCGAAGCTTAAACTCACTAAAAGTAAAGAAAAATCAAGCATACTTCTAGTACACCGACGTGGCCACAACACACTTCTGTCATTCTTCTATCATTGGCTGCGTGGAACCTTATGTTAACAACTTTGGTCTTTAAATGATTCCAAGAATTCACGATAAATATTGAATTGCCTTCGTCCTATCAATTAAACAAGGCATAGAGGGGTGGTTAAAGCTTAAATTTAGTAGTTGTGTACTTTACAGAAATATGTTTATGGTGTTGATTGTTTTATGAAAATTAACATTAATTTTGGAAAGTCATTAACAACCCTTTATATAGACGCAATTTTGTGAAATTCATGATTCCAATCTTAAGGCTTTTAAATATTTTTACCTACGATGACCCAACGACGGTGAAATTTCCCCATGGAATGTTCGCGAGGTATTTGAAACGTGTAATTATTTTTTGTTTTTCGTTAAAATTGGGAGGCGGGTTTGAGTACCGCCGCCACGGGAACTATTTATTGCATAACCAACACGTCTCCCAAAGGTCATCCAAAATGGTTCGCTACGTTTTATAAATTAGCAGGGGTGCCCGGGTTCATCAGGCGAGGTGTATTCAGGATGCGCATGACCACCAGCTGCGTGGCGTACCAGACTGGGAGATGCTGGTTTGAGGAGACCCTTTGACCTCTCCAACTGGTCTCTCGACCCATCGCTTTGCACCACAGTGGGAAGGGTATAATCACATGTCCGTCACTCGCGGACACACTGATCCCTAGATCCCTACCCAACCCCCGCCTTTTACTTCCCAGAACTTCCTCTCCTACCTGTTCTTAAAAAACACCCTCCACGCAACATCTCAGAAGATGACATAGGTCCCGTGCGGTTAATGTCAAGTGTAGTGTTGTTATTTGTTTGTAGTTTCGATACCACCACCAGATGTCGGTAGAGTGTGTAGATCTAGGTTAACTTTATCCAGTTAATTTAGTTTTTAGGATTTTCCATAGATGAAAGTACTAGCACCATTTGACAGAGATGGCATGTCGATTGTACCCGAATGTTTACGAGTTCAGGCAATGCTAAGCGATTCTTGGGCAGGGAGCTCACTTCCAGTTGCGTCCCACGTTAGAACAACTCATAGCTTCTGATAGAACGGACGTTGTAACATATAAAATAGTAAATAATGGTAGTAACAGCCAAAAAAAATAGTAAAAAATGTACTGGTTAATGATTAAAGCAGAAAAATATAAATAATCATAAAAACTAAAAGTAAATGAAAAACCAAGTTCTATTTAACGAAATATACTTTTATAAAGGATGAAGTTATAAAAGGACTCTATAATTATTCTATTTTATTTAAATCTCAAGGGTGGTCAGGAATTCGAAGATGATTCCTGAGGGTCAATTTACAAAATGTCATTACAATATTATTTTTAAGTTAACGAATAATTAATGAATTTATAGGGCGCCAGTTTGCTTAAAACTAACAAACAAGTAATCATTTACATATGCTACATGAAAAACCAAAACGTATAAAAAAATAATAAGATTACTATTATTGTAGAAAGCAATCACTTTGTGGTTTGACATATTTAATAAAATAAAATACTTTTTTGTTTTAAAACCACGATATTTATTAATTTAAGAACCGACCGGTTTCGCTTTACTTAAGCATCAAGCACTAGTATTAATTTGTACCCTGATGATGCTTAAGTAAAGCGAAACCGGTCGGTTCTTAAATTAATAAATATCGTGGTTTTAAAACAAAAAAGTATTTTATTTTTATTTTATTAAATAAGATTACTTCTTGAGTCGAAATACGTTGCGTCGCCATGATTCGCCATGGTCGCTTCGTGTCCGTAACGTGTTCCTCGACGCTCTGCTGGATTTGAACTCATCAGCGAGTAGCGAGCTAAACGCAGCTGTCCACCTAGTAGTGTTGGTACGCATCGATACGATTGCCAAGATCTCCGAATCGATATTAGTAGCGGAAGTTGAAACTTGTTGTTTTAAAACAGTTACAACGTATGTCCTGCTAGAGTTGTTGTAATTGTCTGTTAACTAGACTTAGGAGATAGACATATACCATCCCAGATTTTTCTGTAGGCCTTTTTAAGTCATACAATTCCATAGTACATTATTTTGATATATCTCATAAGGTTTATACAGAGTTGGCCATGTAGTGCCCGAAAATATATTTTTACGAATTTATTATAAAAATTCGACTTTTCTCTACTTATTAAAAATATAATATGCACGTATTATATGTATAAACCTTTCGAACAAAATTTTCTTAATGATAGTGCAAACCCTACCAAAACCCGGTGCGTAGTTTAGAAGAACTGAGCACACCACAGACATAGGAATTAATAGACGAGAAGATAATGGCGAGGGGTAAAATCAACTGTTGAAGAACGAAGGGCGTAAGGCTGACTGTGATTCGTCAATAAATCAATCTGACAGTAAATAGGCATCTCGCATTATAATATCACCATTTACTTCTTAAAAGTAAAATCTGCTTTTGAATGAATAGACATTTTTACATGGGAGCGCAAATTACTCGCCACGTTATGAACAAATTTGCGAAGTCCAAATTCGGCAAAAAAATTCGGTTCTATTTTCAGAGTCGAATATTTCGTTTAAGTATTTAGTTAAGACACTTTTATAAATGTTCATAATTTACTTCCCAGCAACCAACCAGCTTTGTGTTTCGCGTCCAGACGTTTCTCGATGTGATAGTATATGTTTCTAAAACTGATCTATATTATACGATGTGAATATGCTTAAAATAAAGTAAAATAATGCTTATATATGGAATGTAATACGACAATTGGGTTTATTCTCTTTTTCACATCTATTTTTACAAGTTTTCATAGTACAAGTCAACATTTTGCCGTGTTATTTCGTAAAATGAACCGATGATGCCTCGACCATAGATCGCACAAGAATGATGACGTCACGTTTTCAAATTTCACTTGAGGCCATACGCGAGCACAGCCGGCTCCAATGGAACCGGTATGGGGAGTGGGGATAATACGCTTTTAATCACTTAGGGCAGGTCTACTAATATTCATATGTCTATGGACCACACCAACAGACTACTTTATTTTATACTATTAAGAAATATTAATAATTATCGTACTATAGTAAAGTACTCGTAATCTTTGACGAACCAAAGCATTTATTGAATACTTCCGATCTCGGTACATTACAGTAAGTATCTACTTTACAGTTGGCAGAGAGTTGCGCCGATAATATTATTTCCTGACCATGTAACCTGTCTATTGTCATCTACTTTCTACGTAATACCATCTCCATTGTAATGTCCGACTTCGTGGCGTGGGAAGAGTTTGAAAGGCATTTATTTGTTTGGTTGTCGATTGGAGTTTGGAGTTACTCCTATCTATCCTTCTTTCCCAGGAATGTTGGGTGGTTTTCACTTTGTTGGCAGTTTATTTAACGGTCGGTCATTGTTACGTATCATATTATTACACTCAAAGAAATATCCATTACTTTCTTTCAAGCTATACAACATTCTCCCTCTCAAACTAAAAACTATTGCCAATTTAGCGGATTTAAAACATCTGTATTTTAAAGCAGAAATGTTGGAAGCAAACTACGCTTTTTCATATACAGTATGGGACAAAATTAATCACCCTATTGGAAAACGCTATAACTTTTGCAAATTGCGCCAAATGTCAATTCCGTTTTCACATTTTGAAGTAAACAAACGCAGAATATAAATAATCAGAAGACAAGACATGAATTGGTTTACCGAAAAAAAAAACAAATTTCACAAGAAGTACCAAAGTTTATCATAAAAAAAATACAGCAAAAGAACTCCGGGTAATTACTTTTGCCCCACCCTGTAGAAGCCAACAACACTAATACAACAAATACCCAAACAAACGAGCGAGCAGAGTAGTAAGCTGGGTCCAGACATGTTCTTTTGTCCGTACCGTACCTCCGTTTCGTACCAGCGTCGCGATCCAAAAACTCTGGACGCATCATCTTTTGTCCGTACCGTACCTCCGTTTCGTATCCGCGTCGCGATCAAGAGCCCGTATCTCCGTAACGTCGCTGCGATCATCGCGTGTTCATTTCCTCCCACCATGTCGTCGACTGCGGAAGTGTTTGAGAATTTATATACGTAATATGATAGTATATGATATGATAATATATATTCGATTAGATATATGATAGATGATAGTATATGATAGTATAACGTATATTTTTTCATCTTCATTTTCTCCCGGCGCAACCCAGCCAATAAAGCATCCATCTTCTTCTTCATATCGTCGACACCGCACTCCATTTCGAAAGACAGTTCCTCCCATGCATCTTGCTTTATATTTTTATTGTAATAATTCCTGTTTCCTGGATCCCACAGAACTTCCCTGGCCCTATATCCATCGATAAGCTTCACAATATTATAGTTATCCCACTGCATTTTTCACGCTGATTCGGGTAGTGACAGAGAACACGACCAATGCACGCCGCGAACACGTCCAGACTGGCGCAGACCCGTACTGTATCGCCTTTGAACGGGCCGAAAAACCGACTCGCGATGGATCGGAGCGTACCTCTATCCGTATCGAGACGCCGTACCACCGTACCGTACCGAACGGGCGTCCAAACTAGCGTTCTTGATCGCGACGCTGATACGAAACGGAGGTACGGTACGGAGAAAAGAACATGTCTGGACCCAGCTTATGTGTTTCTGAGTTCGCGGTCTCACTTTATTTTATTCGAAAAGCGTTATGAATAATTGTATTTACTGAAAAAATAAGTGATTTTTGAGTATATGTGAATGAAAAGAGACTCCATTAGATTCGGCTTTTGCTCTAGAATGATTTGTGCACATTTCAAAAGCACGGGAAGGCAATTTTTTCACAAAAAAAGAGCCTAGCACGACGTGTTTGTAGCAGCCGGTGACAGCTTGTCAGACGGGCTTATGTGTGATTCTAAACGCAGTAAATCAAGTTTGTCCACTGGACCCAGTTCAGTGTACTAGTGCGAGTTGTCTCGGTAACCTATCTTCCCTTTTAATACATCTAAGGTTGTAGCCAGAGACATTTTACCACAATCATTTTTAATTTTTACTATTTTTAATTGAGTATGTACGTACTTTTATCAATCTGTTTCCATACATGGGTAGGCAGAGATGAAAGACAGCCAAACAACTCTGTTTCGGCACACACTCCCTGCTTCATCCACATTCATGTGTCCAACGAGGATATCATTATCTCCATTTGTTACAAATAATAAAACATGTATTATTATACAGAGTGTCCGGGGTGAAAGTGTAGTAACTTTGTGAGGTGATTCTACATGATGATAGAAGTAAAAAAGAATAATAACTTTTTTTTGGAAATTTCAACTTTTAGATGTACTTTTCAGCTACAAACGAAATATTGCGCCAGCGTGTGCGTACTGCATTACTGATCGGCCAATCCTAGAACTAACACCCGCTAACACAGCAAATTTATCGGGTAAGTGTGTACCTCCACTAAGGATTTTTAGTAGGTATGTCTTTTTGTATGGAAAAAAAAAGTTGGAATTTCGGAAAAAGTTACTTATCTTTTTTGCTCCTACCATCATGTAGAATCACCTCCTGAAGTTACTGCACTTTGACCCCGGACACCCTGCATATGTATTTATTTATTTATTGGACAATTTGTACAGCGCCGCTTTTGTGAGATATCACCTCAGGGGCGCTTGTGTATATATCATCTCATAAATACTCTTCTGTTATTCCGACTCTAGATATAACCCGCCACAAGTATTGATTAATTTTGATCGTGCTTTGTCTTCATCGGGCGTCCCCTACTTCCTATATCATTAGCTTCCGCGTCATATTTTCTCCTCACACCTTTTCTTCTTTCATCTACTCTACATGCCCAAACTGTCTAACCTTTATCACCAACCATTATATTTTCATGTTTATTTGTTATATGACGTCACAATCCCTATTAGCGCCAAGGAAGGTAAACATGTGAAATATCGCGTTGCGTGGGCCTCGGTCGCACTAACTCGTTAGCGGCCAGTGGCGCGATGCTTACGGGCATACCCCAGGCAAACAGGATTAAAGGCTTTAGTGCTGGATGAAGTATGCATGTGTCAGTTAAATGCAGAACATTCGTTATTTAAATATGTCATACGTAACATTTTAAGCCTTATTTTTTAAGTTTTTCTGCGATTGTAAGCAGGGACCGTCAGCACGTACCCGACATATTTTAATCAGCGATTCCCAAGCTAATTTGGAATAAAAATTTAGACGTCCGGTGACCACTCTCCTAAAAAAACTAAGAAATGTCAATATATTCAAAGAATTCATAAAACAATGAATCTGGACACAGGGAGACACGAAATAGATAGAATATTACAACCAAACACAGACTGATTGAAGTTAGACAACCTGTGTAATATCCAAGTGATATGAGTGTAGTTAAAACGATACATTAATATACATTTAAAACTGTTAAGTTTTAAGAAATACAAAAAATTGTGGCACACATTCTAACTAGCGAAATAGATTTTATTAAAATGGAAATTTAATAACAAAAAAAAAAATACGGAAAATGAAAATGTCCCCAGTGGGGAAAACATAATGAAATTAAATTATGGCAATACAAATCATAGTAAGTAAATATAATAAAATAAATAAATTGCTGTAACTAAATGCGCTAGAATGTACCCAGTGTCAGTGTGTGATAATTTATTTTTTTTTGTTTTTGTTTTTAATGGATAAAACGTCACTGAACGGTGAGACGACAACTACATCACTGCATTGGTGATTTATTCTTATATATTAATAAATAAATAATTAACATTATCCGTATAAAATATTGAAAATCTGTGTTTTGGACATTAGGCAACTTTACGCGATTTGTGTTCGTGTATGTATTTCCAATGGTGCAACGCTGATAGCTTTGATTTTTAACGTAATATTGTGTAGTTATTTTTGTTGTAAACTAACTGCTTATGTTATTTTTTTGTGTTCTTCAGTTTCGTGTTGAGGTACATGTAAGTATAAAAAGGTCATAATACAGAAGTCTGTCTGTAAATGATATTGAAAATCGTGATGGTCAATACAGAATCATTAAGCAGTTGAGTCACTCTGTTCATTGGCTAGTTCTGATAGGCAGAAGTTTTCGCTTTCGGAGCATAAAAAAGTGCATGGGATCTTCCATGACTATACTTCACCAATCTTAACATCATGACAATTAAACAACTATATTCTAAAACTATACTCATTTACATTCATAAGTACAAAACCCAAGAAATAAGAACAAACACGTACAATAGAAACACTAGATCTCATGGTCAAAAACTTATCCAACAAATAACTACTAATACAACTTTTGGGCAAAAAAGCTTCTTATATCATAGTATTAAACTCTACATTAAAATACCACTCTCACTCAAAAACCTCAACATTTTAACATTTAAATCTCAAATAAAAATCTGGATACTTAAAATAGGGAGATCTGAAATAGAAAATTTACTGAAATCAAACACAGACTAAAACAGAATCAACTGAACTATACCAAAAAACACTATCTTACTTATTTTAAAATTATTTAAAAAAAAAAAATTATGCCACATGAAATATGTTCATAATTAAATTCATATGTAACTTTGTTGGAATATTAATTTGCTTATAATTAAATTATACATAATATGTAAATGAAATCCTCAGCACGGGAGATCCCAGTGAGGATATCATTATATCTATTTGTTACAAAAAAAAGATAATAAAACACTTATTATTATTATTACTTGTTAGCAGTGGTGTCTCGTGACTTTTGGGTGTACGAGATGCTAATATCATAAAAATGGCATTATTGATGTTGAAGATTAGCTTTAAAAAATGTTGGTGGATTTCAAAGGTTTTAAAATCAAGCATTCGTTTAACAAGGAGGGAAACAGGAATGGATGGTACGTACATCCCCTTTTATACAGGAACGCATAAATCTCTTATGTACTTTTATATTTCCATGATATGGTTTTGTTCATAAGAGCCTAAATAATAGAGCCATATTTCATGATACTCCGAACAAGTGCCTCGCGTGTTCTCCGTATTTCGACTCCATTAGTAAATGATCTCGCATTACGAAAAACAAATACAAGCATTTTGTGGCCGCGGGAGATAATGTCAAACATGTAGGATTTGAAAAAGAGATCTGCGCTTACTCTCAACACTGGAATTCCTAGTCAGACAGGCATAAAACATCACCACCGTAATGTAAATATTAAAGTTAAATAAATAACAAATAAAATGTTGCGCCCCTGGTAGGTACTTGATTCTGTGTACGCGCCCTCACACTTGAGATCCTAACTAAGTACCTACTTGCTGAAAACTAAATTAGATATGAAGATATTATATATGTATATTCAATTACCTCTAACGCCGTCACAACGCCTGATAATTATACCACCTAATTCATACGGATGAATCTAGAATATATTATTATCTAAAGACAGGTACACCCAGCTTTGTTTGTGGCTGAACGGCACTAAAAAGCAAGATAACTAGTATTTATGTGAATAGTATACCTCGCGTACAAAAAGTATGTTTCTAATTTTCCCTTATTTAAAAAATCAAAACTAAAATTTCGTCACATCCTGAGATTTGTAAGTAGGTACCTAAATACCTACCTACTTAATTTTAAATCATGTAAAAATTTTTAACTTTCCAAAGAATCATCACTATCTCAATGACGTTTATTTTTTCAAACATTCTTCAGACAGGTAGGTACCGTAATGTTGGAAAGCTCTGTCTAAGTTATCCGCCTAGTCAAAGTAAGGTTTGCTTAGATAATAAAGTGGATGCGGCAGAATTTAGAAACTGGATACGGAACTGAAGTCATGGTGTTTGAAAGAGAAGGTTCGAAAACGGTGGGCAATCTGAAGGAGGCCCACCACTTCCCCGCCTTGTTTTAGGTACTGATGGTACCCCTTCAGAGCTCTTGCAAGGACGCTAATTTTTTTGATATAACGAGTCTATATTTAAAATTTCAAAACAAGACCTCCAAAATGTCAAAACGGTGGGGAATATGATTTGAGATAGTCACGGCGAAAAGCATTATGGTGATTTGTTTTTGGGGTATTATGCCGTGTTGCGCTACCTCCTTCTTTAGCCAACGTTTCGGACAGCATTGCAGTGTCCATCAGCATGACAGATGTGTAATCTGATTACACATCTACCCTGATGATGGATGGATGTCCGAAACATTGGCTAAAGACGGAGGTAGCGCAACACGGCATAATACCCCAAAAATGAATCACTATAAGGTGGGAAATATTGGGCAGGTGAATGAGTTTGAGGATGTTTATGAGAAATGGAAAGGTTGATAGAGATATTTAAAAAAGGGTAAATACGAGAAACTCCATTGATAGCGGTATGTAGGTTCAGTCAGAATGAGTTCTTGAACCCGTCCTTTGCGGGAAGCGGATTCCACTTCTACTCTTTTTCAGATCAACTACTTCCAGGTAACTTGGACCCGAATCCCTCTTCGCCAGTAGTGACTCACCACTCACCGAAAACACAATCCGGACCCGCACAAGAACCCGCACTGGTTCGAGTCCTGGTCCAAATCCGGGACAGAGATCGGGGCTGGAACCCAGCGTCAAACAGTTCATAAAGAACTCAAAACCCGGACCCGCTCCAAGAACTCGAGTTCTTTTAACAGGAAGCACTCCTCTGAGGCCTACTCATCTCTATTCTACAATGGAGTTTCAACTCTGGACAAAATCGAAGACATTGACGCTGACATTTTCAAAGCGATATAGATCACACTTTTAAGACTATTTGTTTTTCTATGGCGATATTTAGTGGTTTAGTTAACCATCTGCTCTCAATTTGATGTCGCGAGTGGCCCACTTTCAGAAAACGAATCATTTCCGCGTCCCGACAGGAACTTCGGGACAGCAGGACGGGGTCCCTGAAAACGAAATGATGCCGTTCAAAATGGGACGTATTGTCACGTTAATGTATACTCGTATGCTCTGTTCTCTGTAAGGGTTGCCTGAAATAGGAGCTGCGTAAAAGGTCTGTTATTTGGTTACATTAGTGTCTACCTATATGTTATATTATTCGAATAATGGATTCAATAGGAATATGTAAATGAAGCTAGTGGTATATTCGACAAACAATAGATTTCAAACGAACTTTCTTAGAAAGATTTTTTTTATGTTTTTAATTTGCTAGCCAAATAGCCCTACGTTATAATAAAAAATGATGGGATTATTTATATTATTGGTTCCGTTTTCATGAGAAAATCAACGCAAGGGCATTTTACAAACATACTTTATTCAACTTATAACTTATCACTTAAAACGGTATATCACTACTATTGACTAACATAAATAGCTAGTAACTTACAACTAAGACTTACATCTCGTGATAGTAATAAATATTTAACCCTTCAGGCTTCTGGCATATTTTCTTATAGATGCTGTCAGAAAGTCGGATAAGTTGTGTGTATTTCCACTTTCTAATGAAATCCGAATAAATCGAATATTTCTGAACGTATTCTATTACAATACAGTGATAATTTTGATTTTATTAGTCTTGTTTACTATAGATACCACAGACATTATTTTTCTTATTTTTTTAAACATCTGTTGAAACAGAATAATGAATCATACACATCAGTATATTATATAGATATTTATTTTTTATTTTCCTTATGAGTAAATTATTTTCCTGTTTTCAGACTTACTGTTTTGCAACAAACATGAATAATTGTATGCAAATACGAATGTACAATATACATACTTACTTTATACTTGAAAATTTTCTTTATTTACAATATCAGGTGTTGTTATTTGAATTTGAGGTTAATCTTAGAATTAGCATTTGATTTTTATTTTTTTGTATATAGTTATTATCCATTTAAATTATGTTACACTTAAATATATAAATTATCAATTTCCTCTGTAAAAGCCCGATAGGGTGTTAATGAATAATAAATAAAGTTTCAAATTTAACTACCTACATATTAAAAATAACCATATAATTTTTGAAATATTAAAATTTTGAAATCAAACATAAAAAAAGCTTGCCTTACGTTTTTTTGTCCAAACTCTGAACTAAAATTAATAATAACAAAAAAACACACTTTAAACAAATTTGTTATAAACGTTACTGCCACTTCACTTTTTGTCTAAAAAAGTTTCATCAGTTTTTCTCAAATTACGGTTGGAACCTAGAGCTGCACATTTTAATTCTTATTTGGTTAACTTCTAGATTTTAATATAAAACTTAGAGCTTTTTTCTTTCTATCACCGTTAAGTTCATATTTCTATCTATAGGGGTAAGGGAGACACAACCATTTCTATGAGACCATATGAGCTGTTTCGAAGAGCGAACGAATTCACTCTACGGGTAATAGCTGTTTATTCCCAAAATCGAACAAATTAGCCCGAGGAGTCAAGAACAAGTGAATAGTAACCACTCGAATGATGGATGTGTACACATATGTATAGCATAATAATAATAATAATAATAATAATACTTGGATGACTTGTATAGCGCCGTTTTTGTGCAAAAACACCTCAAGGGCGCTGTACAAACTTATAATACATTTGTACAGTGGTCTATGTTATTACTTAACTATTTATGGAGAAAATATACACTTCAATACTTACCTGATAGGTCACTTGAGATTAACACTTAATTAACATTATCTAATTGTTTATTGGCGAAATTTAGATACAGGATTTAGGACTTAATTGAAAAATTGAATATAACTGGACTTTCTCTTAGGATTGGTATATTTAATTTAAGGATACGACAGTTTAAAAAGGTAAGTTTTTAATTTAGACCTGAATTCTGTTGGACTTGTTATGGATCTTAGTTCCGGAGGGAGTTTATTCCAAGCCTTCGGCCCAGATACTCCGAAAGCGCGATCACCAAACTTAGTATTTGGCTTGCGCATAGGTTCTATCAGTCTGCCTACAGCTGCTGATGTTGCTGATCTAAGCGTTGACTGCCTCAGACCAGTGTTTTCCGGGAAGCATAGTTCAGAGATGTAGGGTGGGGCCATTTCATTGATGGATTTAAACACCATCCAGCACAGTTTGTACTGGATTCTTTCAGGGCACTTGAGCCAGTGAAGGTTACGAAGGTGTTCTGAAATGTGCGAATATTTTGAAACCCCGGTTATGAGCCGTGCTGCTGCATTAAACACTGATTGAAGTTTGTCAATTTGATATTTTGGAAGGCTGGCATAAATGCCGTTGCAGTAATCGAGACGTGAGACTACGTAAGAGTTGATAAGTAGTTTTGTTGCTTCTGAAGGAAGGTTTCTTCGGACAGACTTGAGTTGTCTTAGGTGAAAAAAACCGGTGCTCACAGTCCTATTTATTTGACTTTTAAACGAAAAGTCTGAATCTAAATTGACACCGAGAAGTTTGACTGTTGTTTTTGGGATTATATCGCTGCCGGAAATAGTAATAGGTGAATTGTCTATGAAATGTTGACGTTTGTTTGTGGCTACCCAGAGAAACTCAGTCTTAGATGGATTGAGCTTCAGCTTGTTTGAAGACATCCAACGAGTTATTGCTTCTAGACATTCAGTTATACGGATTTTGAGACTATTGATATCATTTGGAGCGCAGTAAAAATAAACTTGCTGATCGTCAGCGTAGCAGTGAGACAAGAGATCAAATGACTCGATTATTTTGGCGACATCATTTGTAAAAAGGATGAAGAGAAGTGGACCCAAAACGGATCCCTGGGGTACCCCTGAAGATAGTGTTGCGAAGTTGGACAATTTATTTCCAACCCTCACGGCTTGTAAGCGATTGGATAAATAGGATACCAGCCAATTTTTTATGTCGGAATTCAAACCAAATGTTTCCTCTAATCTCCTAATGAGGAATTCATGATCAATCGTGTCAAACGCTGCACTCATGTCTAGGAGTGAGATAAGTGATAACTTACCTGACTCTACGGCCAGAGTTATGTCTGATAGCATACGAAGTAGTCCGGTTTCAGTTGAGTGGAACTTTCTGTACGCAGATTGACGTTTTGCGAATAATTTATTTGAATTCAAGTGACTGGTTATTTGTGCGGCAGCAATTTTCTCCAGGATTTTTGAAATAAATGGTAAGTTTGAAACGGGCCGATAATTACCTAAGTTATCGGCGTCTAGTTTTGAATTTTTCAGGATTGGTGTAACTACAGCTGACTTGAGTGGTTCAGGAAAGTCACCCGTGCTAAGTGATTTATTATAAACGTGAACTAGGAATGGAGCTAAAACAGTAGAACATTGTTTTAATAAGCATGTCGGTATGGGATCAAGACTGCACTGTTTATTAGGCGAGCTTGAAATAATTTTTATTACTTCTTCCAGCGTTGTGGGTTTGAAGGAAGACAAAATTCCTTTAGAATTTAAAGTGAATATTGGCGGAGAGGCGTGAGATGCGGAAGCACGAATGGATTCAATTTTTTCCCGAAAAAAAATTGAGAAAGCTTCCGGGGTAATATCTATTTTCGTTGGAACAGTGACTTCGGAAATTACTGTCTTTATTGAGTTCCAAAGACGTTGCGGGTCGGTTCGCTCAGAGTTAATCTTTTCTTTCCAATAGTCTGATCTTTTGGAATTAATTTTACACGTATACTGTTTTTGAGAAAGGATCCACTCGTCTCTTGTAGTTACAGAAGAGTTTTTCCTATAGGTCCTCTCTAATTTCCGCATAAGTCTCTTCTGGTTTCGACATTCATCGTCAAACCAGCCGTCAGACTTTCGAACTTTCCGTGTTTTTGATGATGTCGGGGCATATTTATCTAACAGACATGAAAGTGTTTTATTATATGTCTTGACAAGTTCGGTAGGGGTCTTTGTTTCCCAAACATTGGGTGTACATAAGAGAGAGGTCTGTAACTCTTCCAGAAAATCGCTAAAGCAAAATTTACGCCATTCCCTTGATACAATTGTTTTATATGGTACTTTAGGCGGGTTAAAATCAATATCAGTGCAAACGAGCCGATGGTCTGACAGTCCTATATCACGAATATCTGCTGAAAGCGGTGGATCACTGTTCTTTGAAATTAGTACATCTAATGTACCACCAGCATCATGAGTTGGGACGTCGACCCATTGGTGGCATCCAAAGCTGGCTAATAGATCTAAGAATTTAACAGTGTTTGGTGATGTCACGCGCTCGAGACGAATATTAATGTCGCCTGTAATAATGAGTGTGTCGGAGAGTCCGACTGAAACTTCCAAAAACTGTGAAAACTCATTATAAAATTCGACAGAGATTGGTTTCGATCCGGGCCTATAAAGGGTGCACAACATGAACGACGTTCCTGAAGAAGAAACCCTGCATCCAATATACTCAAACGTGTTAAATGTACCGAGAGCTACTTTGTTTAGCCGTAATCCTGGTCGGGCTATTATCGCGACACCCCCGTGATTCACGTGTGAGATATTGTTTGATGGTAGGTCCCTACTAGGTCGGGCTTCTTCAAGAACCACATACCCTAAAGCTCGGAGTCTCTTAATTGAGTACGAATCACTGTTCTCGTGCCAAGTTTCTGTGACAGTAAGGATATGGAGTTTTTGGTCTCTGAAAATATCGTCCACCACCTCTAGTTTGTTGTTAAGGGATCGAGCATTCCAGGAACCAATCGCAAGCTGTCTGCTCCTATAGTTGGCATGTCGTTCTAATCTAATTTCATTTAAGTTGTTGTGGAATTTATCAGAATCGCGGAGGGCTTTAGACGGTAGGTAATTCTGTTTGTCGATCGGTTCGACTACTTGAACATCCTGTACTGACGGAGACTTATTGTTATTTTCATTACCATTGTTATTATTAATAATTTTTGGAACGTATTGTTCCTCCCTGCAAAAATATTTTGTTTTTTGTCCACCGCGACACCCCCTGTATCTAAATTTCACATTCGGATCACGGACTGGATTGTATATGGTTTCTTTTGCAGTCACTGAAGGGTTCAACACACTATCACTTTTAAAACTTAGGAGTGTAGCCCGATCACTTACAGCAGGAGTGTTTTCGGCCTGTGCTGCATCACAAAGTATTGTGTCATATTGTTCCTTTCTGATGCACAGTGTATGTTTTTTATGATATCGTCCAGCACGGCAACCACGAAATCTAATTTTACGAGTAGTATAATTATCGCGTCCAAGGTCATATAATGATATTTTTGCGGCTAATTTAGGGTCCAAAAAAACACTTTCACTTTTGAGATGTAGTAGTGTCGCCCTGTCGTATCGGATATTGTTTACAGTCACCATAGTTCAAAGAATACCCATTATAAATCACTTGACGCATTTACACTTGACACGATTGCTCGCTTGTCTTTCACACTGCACATATATGTAAACATACACTATATAATTTAATTAATGTCATTCGAAGACAATATTATCAATTCCTAAACGAATATTTGAAACAGAAAAAGATTCGGTCAAATCTAGGACTCGAACCCAGGACAATAAATATTTATCCTGGACTTGCAGATAAAGTCAATAGATGTCGCACATTAAAATTAAAATAAGATATATTTATCTAGATTGCATTTAGTTCGATTGAATCTTGCGATTAACATGAAGATAGCAGCCAATTAAAAAAATGTGCGGTGAGAAAAATGAAGGCGATGTCGGTAGTTCTTATTCTAAGTATGAAATTCCATTAGCTCAGTTGGTGGAGCGGTGCCCCGGCAAGGCAAGGGTCCTGAGTTCGAGTCCTAGATGTAACCGCATCTTTTTATAATTTTTCTCTTTCAAATATTCGTTTAGGAATTGCTAATATTGTCTTCAATACTTAAATATTACAATTTGAGGATTTACTCACTAAGTTTGCCATAAATCGTTCGAGAGATTAATATGTACTATTTTTTGTTTAAACATCCCTTTAATAAAATATGTTTAGTGACATTCCGTCTTACAACATATCTACATTGAGAATGTCTAAATCCCAGTTGAGACATGTGATGAATATTTTTCTTGAAAACATTTTTAAATATATCACTGATATTTTGAATAATTCAAAGCGCATCTTCAAATGCTGAATTTACTTGACGTCTCTCTGATTTGAATATCTATTTTGAAGGTTATGTTTTATTTATTTTGTCAAAATAATACAAATTTATATCTTATTTCAGCTTGGATTTTCACAGGTTCAAATCCCGGCATGCACAAGTCAATTAAATTTGATTAATTTATACTATTTTAAAAATAATATTAAATACATTTGCGGTACGTTCCAGAGTGGAACATACAAGACCACCATTTAGAATTGAACTGGCTTTGGCCGTGTTTGGTAATCAGATCTGAATGGCCGGGTACTTTCCCAACCTTCATCTTCCCTATCTTCTTCCCCTATTAACTACCTTTAGCCTCGTACCATACCCTAATTGCTATAGTCTAACTGGCTCCAGACGTTTGGGAGCAGTTGGATCTGTTGTGCATTATCACATTAAGAAAATATGAAAAAAGATTTTGTTTTCTGAAGCGGTAAAGAATCTCGAATGGTGACCTCTAGCGCCACGAAATTTGCAGAGATCTTTCTGTCCGAAACTGCTAGATCAACACACCTACTTCATTGTAGGGTTTGTTAAAACTTAATTTCTATCGCCTTCTTTACAACAAAACACTTTTTTTTTTGCTTAGACCTAAACCTCTTAATAAAAATAAATAATGAGGAACGAATGTTTAGGACGGCCTGGAGGCCAACGTCCTCTCTATGACGCTCTAAAAATCTCTCTGTTGATAGAAACATAACTGATATCTCACCTCGCTTCCGAACTGGAGGGGCGAATCTATATCTAGAGACATCTTTTGGAGAACTACATAAACTCTATGAGCTTATTACCACTAGAGCCATCTATGCTACGAAGGTCAAACTATCACAAAATGCGTCAATAAGAAACGGGTAGTCACTACTACTATATTTCTCTAAAAATATCAATTTGTTTTTATAAAAATAAAGTTTAAATAAACAGCAGTTAAAAGGATGAATAACACAAACGGCCAAAGTTTTAAGCAAATTTAAAATTATGTAGCATAAAATAAAACAAAAAATATACTTTATACTAACCACATAAAGTATTCAAATATTTCGCTCAAAATTCACTCTGGAATATATTCTGTGTATTAAAGTATGTGAATTATCTTTACATGACATCCGAAATGACGATAAAATTTAAATATACCCTTCGAGGGTCACCTTAACCGTAGGCAAAACGATTTCCATTTAAAACTTTTCACCCATCCCTCGCGAGCCAATTTGAAAATAAAAGTTTTGTTTTAAAACACGACATTTGCTTTGTGGTTCTAACTTTTAAAGGAAACAACTTCTTCTTTAAACTAATTTCAATGTGTTTGTGAGGGCCGTGATTATTACAGAAGTTTCAGTGTGTTTATGAGGGCCGTGATGACTTCAAAAGTTTAAAGTTGTTTGTGAGGGCCGTGATGACTACAGAAGTCTCAATATGTTTGAGAGGGCCGTGATGACTACAAAAGTTTAAATTTGTTTGTGAGGGCCGTGATGACTACAGAAGTCTCAATATGTTTGTGAGGGCCGTGATGACTACAGAAGTTTCAATGTGTTTGTGAGGGCCGTGATGACTACAGAAGTCTCAATATGTTTGTGAGGGCCGTGATGACTACAGAAGTTTCAATGTGTTTGTGAGGGCCGTGATGACTACAGAAGTTTCAATGTGTTTGTGAGGGCCGTGATGACTACAGAAGTCTCAATATGTTTGTGAGGGCCGTGATGACTACAGAAGTTTCAATGGGTTTGTGAGGGCCGTGATGACTACAGAAGTTTCAATATGTTTGTGAGGGCCGTGATGACTACAGAAGTTTCAATGTGTTTGTGAGGGCCGTGATGACTACAGAAGTCTCAATATGTTTGTGAGGGCCGTGATGACTACAGAAGTTTCAATGTGTTTGTGAGGGCCGTGATGACTACAGAAGTTTCAATGTGTTTGTGAGGGCCGTGATGACTACAGAAGTTTCAATGTGTTTGTGAGGGCCGTGATGACTACAGAAGTTTCAATATGTTTGTGAAGGACGTGATGACAACAGAAGTTTTTAATATGTTTGTGAGGGCCGTGATGGCTACAGAAGTTTCAATGTAAATAAATAAATAAAAAAATAAATAAATGTGTTTGTGAAGGCCGTGATGACTACAGAAGTTTCAATGTGTTTGTGAAGGCCGTGATGACTACCGAAGTTTTAATATGTTTTTGGGGCCGTGATGACTACAGAAATTTTATCCGGCGGTTACGATAGTATAATTTTCAGTCATTTCAAGTCATTTTGCTGTATTTTCTATCATTTCGACTATTTATCCCCACCATCCTCTTCCCCATCTTCTCCCCATTACTTTCAGCCTCATAACATATTCTATTTGGGAATGCTATAGTCTCGCTGACTCCAGACAGTGAAGAGCAGTAAGGACTCCTGTGCATTATTCACATTAAAAAAACGTTAATATTTCCACAATATTGACTATTTTCCTAATTATCGCAGTATTTTCCACCAAGTAGACAATTAATGATGTAAACATATTTCAAATTAAAACAAATTCATTAACTTTGAAGCTGATACAGGTAGTCGCGCTATGGTATAAGTTTGGGTGTTCTACCGCTTCCTGGTAACCATTAATTGTATAATCAACACCTCCGCCATAAGTTACCCCAAGAGGTTCGCTACGTTTGGTGACTTAGCAGGGGCGCCCGAATTTTTGGGGTGAGGAATGTCAAGGTCTTGGCGGCGGATGTGTCTGGCCACCCACTGTGGCGGGCCGGATTTGGAGAAACTGGTTTTCACTGTATTCGTGTGCTTAAGTCAAGACCCTAAAATAATGCCAGAATCTTAACGGCGTAAGTGAAGCAGCCGTGCACAAAAATATGCGACGCGCAGCCCTAATGTATTGGACAGACCTGCGATTGAATTTACACTATCAAATCTCTAAAATAAAGTGGTAATCTACATAAGTAATAAACGACATAAGTGATGAAGTCGTGTAAAAACAATATTCCCGGCGTAACGTACTGTCAACTTCCTTGGGTTTATTTTAACTATTTCTGATAAACGTATTACTAAAATCTCAAGTGTTTCTAAAGGGATCCCTCTTAAAGTTACTAATTCATCGTCTAGAAAAATAAAAACAGGCTCTTACCACTAATTTTGTATTTGAAAAACGTTATACACATAATATTTTAATGGTAAGATCCTACAATATTATAAAACAAAGTCTGTTTGTGCGCTTACATCTTCTTAACTACGTAACTGATTTTAATAGGATTTTCATTACCATTTAGAAATCTTTTTCGGAAAGGTTTACATATATAATACATGCATATTATATTTATAGAAAGTAGAGAAAAGGCGAGCAACGCCGGGTATACGTCTGCTAGTCTTGATATATAATTCAGCCTACGTATGTTTGTGCTCGCAAAACTCGAAAAGTAGTCGACCGATATCGAAAATTTCAAATTTTGTACTTATTAGTGCCAGGAGTGGTTTTGATGGTAGAAGAAGCCGGGGACGCCTGAGGAATCTCTCTCTCTGGTTTCAATCCTGGGATTGGTTTGCAGCAATTTCATCTAATCTCCTCTTCCATTCTTCCCTGTCTTGTGCGGCTCTTTTGACTTGTGCATATGATGAGCAGCGCACGTCCACCAGCAGGTCCTCCTCTCCTACTCTCGGCGTGGGCGTCCCCTAGAGTTGGTCCCCTCGGTCATACCCTCCATTATGACACGCAAGAGGCCTTCTTGTCGTATAACATGGCCGATCCATCTTGCACGCCTTTCGGACAAGGTCCTGAGCAGGTGCCTTCCTCCTTCGATTCTTTGGAGTAATATAATATTCTTAGGAATACTTAACGCTATATCTCTGCACTGGAACGAGATACCGAGTCCAATTAAAGTCGATGTAATGTAGTTTTTTAACAGTAATATTGTGGTATATACAATAGCGAAGCGTCGAGGGATCCACTAGTAATTGAATAATTTTCAAAGCACCTTGTTTACAAATATGTATTTCTTGCTTGGATTTATGTGAATAATATGTTAGTTTTCAAACTTACATTAAATATTATACAATCTCTCAGTGTAAAACAATATTTGCAGAATGATTTCCTTGAGAATTCGGCAAAGGCAGATTTGTGGGAAACCCCGTTCACCTTTCTGTCTTTATGTTAATACGTAAGCACACATTTGCTCCGCTGTTAGGTGTAGGAGTGTAAATAAGTTTCTGTCTGGGTTTTAAGGGAAAATAACCTAATGTGGCAGTGGAGAATTAACTACTATTTATAGTAGTTAAACAGACTTTAAGGGATGCTTTTCAACCCTTGATTCATTGTTTCTCGAAATTCTACGTTAGATTAGCCATTGAAATAAACTTCATTAATTAATTCATGTCATATGGAATGTTTTTCATTTGTACTTTAAATAATAAACACGTCAAAAAAAAACCTACACTAAATTTTGATTTTTTTTAACCCCTAGTGTTCCAAGAAATCCACCGTCGATTTGCTAGTATCTGACCGCACGTGTCTTGATTTTATTGTATTTCGGACTTAAAAAATGCTAAAATATAGTTTATTCACTTGGCAAGGATAAATTCAATATTTTATACATTATTCAAGACTGTCATTTCGTCCCTTGTGCTAAAACGCGTTGCAAAATTGTCAAATGTCATTCAGATTTTCAAAAACCACTGTATTCTATATAAACCCTTGACTCTGTGCAAAAACGGGCGGTCCGTTTGATAGATTCCCCAATCTTAACAAACGGACTGCAATCTTTAGAGCACAGGCGTCAGGTAGGTATGCTGTCCTTGTTCTATCGGTATTACAATGGAAGATGCTCTGAGGAACTAGCGTCATTGATCCCTTCGGCACCGGTGCGTAGTCGGGATACACGCCAAACGCGCGCCCAACATTTTTACACGGTTGACATTTGTCACATGAGAACGGGTCGCTTCTACGATTCGTTCTTAAGTTCAACAGCTCGGCTGTGGAACGAACTGCCGGCCTCTGTGTTTCCTCCCTCCTACAACATGGGACTCTTCAAGACCCATGTTCACTCCTTCCTCTCCACAAAAAGACCCTCCACACAGCATCCCCAAAGATGACATAGGCCCTGAGGGAAATTATTTTCTTCAGGGCCTCCTGTGTGGAGTTAATATAAAAAAAAATTCATTTACGTAATCTTTTTTATTGTAAATAACTCTTATTCAACTGGAAAAAAATAATAAATTCTCTAGAATATTTTCGTATATCTTCACTATATTACCTTTATTTGTTTATAATATTACATAGAAAAAAAAAAAAGTGGGTGTGTCAAGCCTACGCAAGACAGAAGTGAAACTTCTAGTATTCCTCTCTCTCTATTTTCATTTCATCATCTCTTTTTTCTCTCTTAGGTTAGTTTGAAAATTAGAGGTTAAAATGAAATTACGCGCCTAAAGAAGTTTCACTTCAACAATATTTATATACTGGAATACGAATGGAACGGCAAAGCGCGCGACGCGAGCGCTCTCGACGGACGACTAAACCAGACTGAACGGCGGACGGACGGTACAGGAAAGCCCTGTCCACGTCTGTACCACAGCTAAGGCATGCGCCAAACAAAATTATACTACCGAGTAAAAAAGTACTTAAATAAAACACATAAAAACTTTTATGCGCATGCTAATGATTTGTTGCTTTTACTGAAAACAGTGAACGGTGAACGGTGAGCGGTGGTGGGGGTACCCGCATTTTCGTGTCGATCCTGACTCGGTTTTACTCCGTCCCCGAAAATCTATTACGCGCCTAAAGAAGTTTCACTTCAAAAATCTGAATATAAGTAGCTATCCTGGGGAAACTACGTAAGATACATATAGATAAGTTTGTAAATATTTAAACACATTTTCTGGTAAGTTGTTATAATTTACAAAAACATCATTTTGTGAGAACGATATAAGTTATTACGAAAATAAGGTAAGCCGGCGAACAGCCGGCGAACGGCTGGTATTTTGCCTGTAGCATACTGAGGACTACACAGTCAAGGGAGATTAGCGTTCCAAGAAATGAAATTTATTTAACGCACACAAACACTCTGAAATTTAAACACATAACAACCATAAAA
This sequence comes from Hesperophylax magnus, assembly GCA_026573805.1. Lineage (NCBI taxonomy): Eukaryota > Metazoa > Arthropoda > Insecta > Trichoptera > Limnephilidae > Hesperophylax > Hesperophylax magnus. The sequence continues at coordinate 12,783,363 of JAIUSX010000019.1, forward strand.
TCTATTAAAGTGTTTCCAATTTTATATTTTGCTGCCGAAATCTTTTTCGTCAAACCATCCCCTGAAAAATACCACTTCGGTTCGCAGGTGTTCCAATTTCAAAGCTTTCTCTGACACAACTGTCAATTTTGGCGCGAAAACAGGCAAAATGGCGGATCCCCTTTAATCCCGCCTGGCTCACCAATCAGTCACCCCGTTTTTTTTCGAACGTTTCCTTTCGTAATTTTTTGTGGGTTGAAAAAATATTGGAACGACATTGACAGCTCTATGGAGATGAAAACGTGTCCTGAAATAATATTTTTAAAATCCTGTATCATTTTTTAGATAGGCGACACGGTTTGGTAAGGTTTTTTTGAGAAATTGCTTGAATATTGCTCCATAATTCTAGCTAAACTCTCGAAAGTCTCTCTTGAACATGAAATCAATTCCACTGGCCTATTTGGGGCCTAGGAGTCGAAAGGTTTTACGTAAATAATTGGCGACATGTACGATTTAAGATTCAACGGCCAAAAGTATTATAGTGGTTTATTTTGGGGGTATTTTACCGTATTGCGCTACTTCCTTCTATGGTCAACGTTTAATTTACATAGTTTTTTGAAAACGAAGCCTACTATTAACAGAACTACGAGTACATACTCATTTTAATGCATTACGGATACACTTTTCACACATTAAACATTTTTCAGTTTTTTTTTAATACAACACAAAGGTCCCAAATGCTTCCAACTGTCTGGAACCAATAGGACGATGTCATCCCCAATTGTTGTAGGTTGTGTGATTGAAGGTGGAGGAGAAGGAGATCGGGAAGACGAATGTGTGGAAGTACTTGGCTAGGAGTAGATCTGACCATCTGACACTACTTTAATGTTCAAATTAACTCCACACACTTCAGGGCCTCCGCCCTGAAAAAATTACTTTCCCTAATTGCCTCTGTCATCTTTGGGCTTGCTGTGGGGAGGATCTTTTTGTAGAAAGGATGGAGTCAACCTGGGTCTTGATGTTGTAGGGGGTATTTCACAAGTGAGCTGCTGATCTCAAGAATGAGCCGTGGAAGCGACCCGTTAACATGTTGACATATATAAACTGTGCACAAGTGTTGGGCGCACGTTTCATGTATTTCCCGACTGTGTACCGTTACTGAAGGGATCAATGACGGTAGTTCTGACCTGTATCCACCTGATGTCTGAGCTCTAATGATTGCAATTTGTTTGTTAAGACAGGTGAATCTTTCAAACTCACCGCCCGTTTCTGTACAGGGTCAAGAGTTTTTTCAGTTATTTTGGGGCTCCAGAACGGAGGTGACTGCCAAATTCAACCTTGGAGCGCATTTACAATTTGTACAAGGATAGCAGTTAAGTACTATTAAAATATATTAGTATCAGCTTCGATTCTGAATTATGTTCTTTCACCAGAGCGCTACTGATAGTAACTACTATTCTAGAGATTATTTTTTCAATACCCCTGAAGTAACAAAAATCAAAAAAAAATTAGCCCAGCCTACACAGAGTAGTATGAAACTTTTGCCACTTTTTGGAGAATTCGAATCGTTTCTATTAATAACTGAAGCGAAGTGATCATCCCCCATTAATCCTCCCAAAGCGACATGTGCCAACCCGCCCTTACACACTCGTGCGAGTATAAGGCATCAACTCTTGCTGACAAACATAAACATATTCCCATGGCTTAAATTCCAAGTACCATTCAAATATTCCCAATGCCATATTTTCATATGTTTTGACAGCTTCAACAAATCCTTTTCGGTATCAACAGAAATATTTGAAAGCAACATTAACGCCTCAGGTCTCTGACACATTTACCGTTATATTTTTTAAAGATGCTCTCAGAAAGTCAAAGAATTTGTTTATAATTCTGCTTCACAATAAAATCCAAAGAAATGGGATCTTTAAAAAAAATAAAAACTATTTTAGAAATATCATAAAGTACCTTTCAAAATTGGAAATAATATAATTATTTAAATATTTAATTTTTTTAATCAAACATGAATAAGTTTTTAAAATGGCTCCCTTTAGGTTTTTTCGACCAAACACTAAACTATAATTACTGATATTTTTAGACAAAAGTGTATTGTAAACATTATTGTGACCTCACTTTTTGTCGTTTAATACAAAAAAAAAAATAATACAAAAATTCACAAAGATTAAGAATTTTTTCTTAAATTGCGTTCCGAACCTTTGGTTTCGTGGAGGTTTTAGATTTTATTATAATTCTTCTGTGGTTAGGTTCTATTTTTTGTTTAGATTACATTTCTAAGCATGACAGCATTGGAGACACAACGATTTCCATGAGATCATATGAGCTGTTCCGAAAAGTGAACAAACGTGTAATAAAATATTATTTAATTATTTTTATTTTATACCAGCGACTATTCTACATTCTTCAAAGCATACAATAACGATCACAGAATTTGGTCAGTTGTTTTTTGAACCAAAGCGTAGCTAAAAAGTATATAAAAATGCTTTTTTTTAACAAACTATTATAGGCTATAATTATTAGCCTTAAACACAAATATAAATTGAAAAACTAAATGCCGCCGACGGGAATTGAACCCGCATCATCTGATTGCCGGTCGGGTGCACGGAAGTACTGTGCTACGTCGGCTTATTTTTAAGCGCCAAATAATTCAATAAATACTAGTATTTCATTCGATTGACCGGCAATCAGAAGGTGCGGGTTCAATTCCTGTCGGCGGAATGTATTTTTTCTCGATGATTTATCAATTTAAATTGGTGTTTCAGGCTTATAATTATTGCTCATAATAATTTTTTTATACTTTTTCCTTTGCAAAAAAACCTTGTCTTGAAACATAAGTTTACCTTTAATAGAAAATAATGTTCATGAATCATGATGCTTTTCAGAATACTCTCCTTTCTCTTTTATTCTTCCAGGAACCAAACTAAAATAAACAAGTACATTTTCCACAAGGGCTGTATTTAAATATAATTTGTAACGACCGAAGTCAGGTATTTTATACCTTAAGGACTAAGGCAATGGTACAAGGGTACTTTCAAAATTGTAAATGTTTTTATCAAAAGCCCAGATTTAGCGAGATTATCCAACATTTCGAAAATGACTAACTCCATGAACTCAAATCTTAACGTCACATAAAAAAAATACCTCCAAAAATTTATTTTTAGTAAATCAAAATTAACAATGTTATTATTAGGTTCTGTAGTATTAGGTCATTCTTCTGCAAGGGTCACATTCTGCACACTTGGTGGTAGTTCTCCAAGCAAGGTCATACTTCTGCAAGAGTCAACTTCTGCATACTTGGTCGTAGTTTTCCAAGCAAGCTCATACTTGCTAAACTTAACAATAACATTATTAAATTTGATTTACCTTCAAAAAAATTAAAATCAAAAGTAGTTCTACGAATTAAACAAAATAGTTATAAATAACATCCACACAACATGCCATAGTCCTAACCTGTGTACAGTTGACATAAAATCCTCGTAATAATTAAGTTTTTATTTTAATAATGACTATTAAATCTTAAACGAGTTGTGTTTGCATAAATAGACCTGCTTAGTCGGCATTCTTCCCAAACCTTCCTCTTGCTATCTCCCTCCTCTTCCATCTCCCTTCAGCTTTAAAACATACCTTCTTTAGAGATGCCATACACGGAGAAAATTACTAATATTGAATATTGCTAACAAATTAAGAATCCTCTTTGAATTATTCATAATCTGGTTGAATAAATTGACAGGTTTTCTAATAAAAAAAATAATATTAATTACTTAGATGATATAATTCTTCTAGCACCGTCACTTAGCGCACTGATGAAACTACTCTAAATATGTGAAGATTTTGCAAAAAATCATAACCTTGTATATAATACGTCCAAGTCGAAAGTTATGGTTTTCAAATTCAAAAACGAAGACATGCTAACACCTTCAGTATGGCTAGATGGAAGGAAAATGGATGTTAGTCGTAGCGTCAAATACCTGGGACATATTATCACAGACGACCTGAAAGACATCGAGGATATGGAAAGGCAAAGAAGAGCGATTTCCGTTAGAGCAGGTATGCTGTCAAGGCGTTTTCACTTTTGCAGTACAAACGTGGAAAAGATACTTTTCAACGCATTTTGCACTTCGCTGTTCACGTCAGAACTGTGGGTGGATTACACTGCATCCCAATGGCATAAACTAAAAGTCGCTTACAATAATGCTAATCGCCAACTATTCCGCCTACCGAGATACTGCAGCTCCACAGAAATGTTTCTGGAAGGACGAGTACACTCTTTATGGCGCAGACTACGCTAATCAAGTAACAAAATCATCACTGCCAAGGTTGCCTGGATGGAGTCCCCTCTGTTGGCCCTCTGGAGACGGGAGATGTGCAAATATCCTCCATAAACGGCTGCTCATACTCATGTTTGTGTTAATATTTTATGTTTTTTTTCACTTAAAATCCGCTTTTTTGTGCCTATCGGAATCACCTATATATTATTATTATTGTTCTTACTCTAATTATGTATATTATTTCAAATATTGAATGTATTGCATTGCACTACCCCTGCATACATTCTGGAATAAATTCTTATTATTATTAATAAACTTTTAGTAAAATACGAACGCATTATCACGATGTCGGAACTCGTGTTCTTAAAAATCATAATATTTCCTCATTTTCCCTTTGCATATTATCAAGGCAAGTGCAGGTAAATGAATACGTGTTCCAATGTGTAAGGAATTTAATAATCAGGAAACGGTCTGCAATCCCGTTTTTAACCGGATTACCAATAATTTGATTTTTTTCCGTGTAGTCTTTCTAATTGCCTCAATATCCATCATATCGTGTTTTTGTAACTATTCATTCAGGTACCCGCATATTCTTAGATTGCATGACAGGGAAAAAATACATTCACAGACGCTATGGATGTATTTAAATATATATATTATAAATAATACAAGAAGGATTTATTTGCATATCATTTGGAATAATTATTATTCATTATTTAATATGACGTTTAATAAATAGGTCCCACAGTTCCGGTAAGACAAGAGATCCGTTGACCGCTATCTGTTTATTTTTCTGACTTCTTCAATTTACGTTTGGATTTATTAGTATTATTTTCTTAAAGAAAAAAGATGTTTCTGAATATTCATTTATATTTTAAAACAAAGTCAATAGGTATCCAATATAAATAATAATCGGAAATGTTTATCCGAGACACTATCTAGTTTACAAATCAATTTCATTATACACTTTGTAATCATTTTAAAAAGGTAGATATCAAAAATATGGGGAAAAATTAGTTGCAATCATCACTTTTGGCTCTACAAACCCCAGGTGGGTCTTGGCCTCCTCAAGAGTCTTCCTCCACTCATCTCGGTCCCGCGCCAGCTCTCTCCAGTTTCGAAGCTCCAAGGCAGACAAATCTTTGAGGACGTTGTCGCTCCATCTTAACCTTGGCCTTCCCAGGCTCCTTCTCCCTATCGGTCTTGAGCTCAGCAGGGACTTTGGTTCTTGATGCTCGGTCATTCTCTTCACATGACCTAGCCACCGAAGTCTTCCCAGTTTTATGAACTTTGTGACGTTTAGCTCATTAAACAGAGTATAGAGCTCATTGTTATAACGTCTCCGCCAAAATCCATTTTCTAGAACCGGTCCGAAGATGCGCCTCAAAATTTTCCTTTCAAAAACGTCCAGTACTCGCTCATTCTTCTTAGTTAGTTGCAATATGATATTATCAATTCTGAATTGAAATATTGAGTCCCAATGGTTGAGTGTTTTAAGACACCTGCCCCAACAAGACAAGAGATTCTGGGTTCGATTCCTAGTTGTGACCGTTATTTTTTTTTTGTCTGTGCCTTTTTCTATTTCATGTTTCATTTATATATATTTATTCATTACATTTATATATATATTTACTCATCATTTTATTTTATCTACCTGGATGTCATTATTGTATTTACCTTGCTTTGATTATTTTCTTACTAGCTTACAGCGTGTAACCTGAATATATTATGTCACGTTTATCTTATCAGTCTGTTATTTGATTAGTGGTACCTGAGAAATCCTGTTGTTTTCTTTTATTAACCACAATATTGTTTGTTTATATTTATTGTCCTCCACGCTAGGAGTTCACATGTGTTGTGGGTAGCGATGGGTCACGACTCATTTTTATTAAGAGTGGGAGCCATGGTACGGCTCACAGAATCGACTCAATTGAATGACGGTTCAATTAAACGGGAGCCGTGAGTTTGGAGCGTATGAGCAATGAGAATACTGAGCTCGCCCGATACGGCTCCTTAGGTACGGCCCCCCCAATGGCTTCCAGCTTCCAGCGTAAGCGTATGAATGATCTTTGTACCGGCACACCGCCTCGTATCACGACAAAAATAAGATGCCTGGTAGTTAGTAGGTGTAGTTCAGAGACCGCAACATCTCCGTGATGGAACCACTCACTGTCGACTCCAGTTCACAGACCGCAACATCTCCGTGATGGCACCAGTCACTGTTGACTCCAGTTCAGAGACCGCAACATCTCCGTGATGGAACCACTCACTGTTGACTCCAGTTCAGAGACCGCAACATCTCCGTTATGGCACCAGTCACTGTTGACTCCAGTTCAGAGACCGCAACATCTCCGTGATGGAACCACTCACTGTTGACTCCAGTTCAGAGACCGCAACATCTCCGTTATGGCACCAGTCACTGTTGACTCCAGTTCATTTGTATTATTATTATTGTTGAATTTAATACAAGTGTTAATTTTATGGTATAATAGTTATTGTGGGCCTCCCTGCTCTAGGCCCTCATTGGACTCCATTGGCCCCCATGTTGATGTGGACCTCACTGGAAGCACTACTCACACTGAGTGGGTGATAGTGGTACAATTTTATATGCATATATTATATTTGCGTTGGTTGTGAAGATTTGTAAGTCAGATTACGTTGTGTGGTCTACACACTTGTGTAGTCTACATGCTTGTGTGGTATTTTTTTATGTTCTATCAAAGTTATTTTGTTGTAGTTTTGTGTAAATGTTACGTTTACCAAAATTAACACTTTTCATTGTACTATTAATTCAATTTGTCAGAAACATCGTCTAGTGTGACGTTCCTTTGCCGAGCTACACTATAGAAACGTCAGGTACCTTCCTGGATCGGACTAATCAATTGAGTCGTGTCGAACAACACATCAGCGTCACATCGCGTCATATGACCGTCTTCTTCACTTCTATCAATAAAATGACGTCACTTGTGAATCTGACAACACAGATAGTTTCATAAGCACTTTCCCTCTTGAGTAATACACACGTTTATATTGTATATGTTAAATTATTATAGCTGCAGGGTAACTAGTAATTTGGTCGAACTCACTGATTTTAGAGTATAATCAGATATTTCTAAATACTGTATGATTTTTCAAGCTACTATCTGAAAGCCACGGTTCCATAAATCTCTCGGCCTTAAAGAAATTCTATTCCATTATGTTTGAGCCAACTTAAATTGTATACTCTGAACCTTTTAGTGAGTATTTGTGAAGGGAAGAGCAGGCTAACTTCGGGATCAGCTTATATACGTCTCATAGAAATCGTTGTGTCTCCCTTTATGTCATGGTGAGAAATATGATCTAATAGTTGTTAGAAAGAGCAAACACCACGGTTTATATTCAAATCTAAAAGTTAACTACAGAAGAATTAAATTTTACCCTGTACAAAACCGAACTTTCCAACCACAATTTTAAAAAAAGTTTGTGAATTTTTAATTTATATTTTTTTTATTATTAAAGTGAGGTGACAATAATGTTATATTAATAAAAATTGTGTGTTTTCATTTTTTTTTGTTATCAGTAATTTTAATTGGTAAAAACCTAGGTTTAGCCATTTAAAAAAAATGTAAGGTTGCATTAAAAATTTTAATGCATCAAAAATTATATATTTATTTCTAATAAATCTAAATTCATCACCTTTCAAAAAGAGACCTCCAACGCTCCCAAAGCTCTAACGCCGAACGACCGGAAACTACCAAATATTGTCTCACGTGATAATAGTTAAACACATTGATGAATTATTAAACAATAGCGCCTCTACGATCAACTTGTGATTTTCTGGCGTAGTAATTTCAAATCAATATCGTTAAATTGTTCGTTAATTTGGAAAATATTTTATTCGACTTAAAAGCAATTCCCTGCGTTTGAATAAATATTAGTTGCCCAAAATTTCATGGCATTTCATAGGTATGCCTGCAATTTCCATTAATAAATTCATTGCATTTCATAGATATGCCTGCAATTTCCATTAATAATTTCATTTCATTTCATAGGTATGCCTGCAATTTCCATTAATAATGTCATTGCATTTCATAGGTATGCCTGCAATTTCCATTAATAATTTCATTGCATTTTATAGGTATCTATGTCTGCAATTTCCATTAATAATTTAATTGCATTTTATAAGTATGGCTGCAATTTCCATTAATAAATTCATTGCATTTCTTAGATATGCCTGCAATTTCCATTAATAATTTCATTGCATTTCATAGGTATGCCTGCAATTTCCATTAATAATGTCATTGCATTTCATAGGTATGCCTGCAATTTCTATTAATAATTTCATTGCATTTTATAGGTATGCCTGCAATTTCCATTAATAATTTCATTGCATTTTATAAGTATGCCTGCAATTTCCATTAATAATTTTATGTGAACGTGTCAGTTGATCAATTAATTTTGTCTTACTGCGGTGGATTATTTAGGCTCATACTCCATTGACAACTTAAGAGAAACCAGAAAATATATTTCACAAAAGTTATCACAATTGAATAATAATTCATCTCATTAAAAACACAATCAATCCTACGCCACTAATGGTGGAACCAGTGAGTTTGATGCCAGCTGATTGATATATATTATAACATTTATTACCACTCGATACATACATAGCGGAAAACCCACTAAAGCGAACATCACCAGTGTCACTAAAGCGAACATCAATAGTGTCACTAAAGCGAACATCACCTGTGTCATTAAAGTGATCATCACCAGTGTTACTAAAGCGAACATCACTAGTAACATTAAAGCGAACATCACCAGAGTCACAAGCAATTATTAACAACTAATTATATATTTTTGTTATGTGTAGTCCTTCAATTTATCACGTCAAGTACCAGTAGCCGTGTACTGTAACTCCGTATGTAGAGCTCACGTGTGCCAGAAATGTCAACTCTTTCGTCACACCATTATATCGCATTGTGTGCGCTAATAAATAGCCTCATTTATGACAGCGATGCAACACTGCTGGAAAAATAATCTTGGTATTTAATACAGTAAATATAAGTCATTATTTTTATCATAAATCTAACTTGAAAGTTTAGCATATATTGTCCTAGAAGATCCTACTAAAAACTCTTAAACAGTGAACTCTACCGTCACAAAATGTACAGTGTTTTTTCACCTATGAAAAGTGTTGCATTGTTAAACGTTAAGCATTTCATAGACAAATTTATAACTCCTCAGGCCTCTGTCATAATATGACAGAAGGTCGGAGTGTTTCCGCGTTGCAATAAAATCCAAATAAATGGAATATTTCTGAATGTATCCGAAATTTAAAAACTGCTTTTAAAAGGTGATACAATGCGCTTTGAAAATATATTAATATAAATTAAAATATAATCTTTGATATATTAAAATTTTAATTGCAAACATAAAAAAAAATAAAAATAAAATAGCTCACATTTATTTATGTTTCGTCTAAACACTGAACTAAAATAACTGCTAATTAAAAAACACCCACATTTTGGTAGATAAATGTATTACAAATATTACTGCCACCTCACTTTTCCAACGTTTCGTTTAAAAGTTTAAAAAAAATTTAAATAACATAATAAATATAAAAAAAAAAAATTTGATCCGATCCGACATCTTTTATATCATATTTCTCACCATGACAGTAAGGGAGACACAATGATGTCTATGAGACCATATAAGTTGTTCGCAAAAGCGAACAAATTAGCCTGAAGGGTTAAAATTCTTAGAAAATCTCTGCAACTTTCAAATCCTCTCTATACAAAGTTACACCTTGGAGTTAAAAACTCTTTGCAGGGGGTAAATACGCACTAGAATTTCAAAGAAAAGTATTGTTGCTTCAGGCGGTATTTTACAAGCTATCACGAAGATTTTACAGCCCATAGCTTACACCTGTATCGAGGGGGATCCCAATATAATCATGGCAGGCAATAAACATGATATCTCTTTCTCATTTTAACGCGTTTTTGGCGTTAAAACGTGTTTTATATTATTTCGTTTGCTGGGTTCTCGTTAAATTTTTATGTATACCTTAAAGACGGAGAGATAAAAGTATCATATATATTTTTTTATATGTGAAACCTCACAAGAGTCCCAACTGCTCCCAACCGTCTGGAGCCAGTGAGTCTATGGCATCCCCAAATGGGATATGTTATGAGGCTGAATGTAGTGGAGAGGGAAGGACACGGGTAAAAGGAAGTAGGTTACCTGGCTATTGTCACCAAAAACGGCCAAAGCCATTTTAAGCAAATTCTCAATTTTGAAAGGTGGTCTTAGACCAGGTCGATACTGAGAGTATTTGTAGCTTGGAATGTGCCGCAAATAAACTATATATTATTTTAAAAGAGTAAATTAATCCAATAAAATTTACTTTCTCACCCGGGATTTGATTTGAACCTGCGACCTCCGGCTTGCTACTCCTCGAGCACGGAGGATGTCAACTTGTTAAAAGAAAGATCAGGGTAGTGGTCGAGTTGTCCAGAGCATAGAGTCGGGTTTGCAGCCAGGTGTCACGGGTTTCTAATTATGGTAATAGGGAGAGTTACAATATTGAAAAATATTTCCAGTAAACCGTTCTGTTGTCCCCATGACTCAATATAATTATCCCTACCCCTTTGTTAACTTCCCACTCTCACACCTAAATATGTATGTATATCTGTCAATATTTTAATTTAAAGTACTTAAATCAAATTGAATAGCTATTTCAGCGTTCAGGGCCTAAATCAAACCGTTTGACAATGGCATTGAATGCCGTAACGTCAGCTGTATGAAGAACTTAAAAATAAATTAAACGAACTTATACTTGGTTTTAAGTCACTTAATTGTTAAATTTTATTGTCTATATAATTTTTTTAATATCTTATCTAAAATACCAAGGTATATTTTAATGCAAATAAATTTTATAAAACGCGTAAGACGCAGGCGGTGGAAAAAGAAGTCGAAAATTGAACTTTGAACATTGTGCCCAAATAAATGCGTGAGAATTTGTGTAATAAAACGCTTGATGTCAGGGCCGCATTTAAATTCGGATTTTTTTTAAAAATTAACCTGAAAAAATTTCAGATGAATTTCGAACTATAATTATAAAAATTAACATTTGAATAATTAAATGTGGTTATATTAATTTGATTACAATTATTGTAGAAAATTTCACCACACCGCTTTTTTCAATTTGCGAGGAGGGTTTGGGTACCGCCGCCCCGGGAACCATTTGTTTGCTAACCAACACCTCTGATATAGGTCATCCCAAGTGGTTCGCTACGTTTGGTGATTCAGCAGGAGTGCCCGGGTTCATCGGGTGAGGTGTGTTCAGAATGCGCCTGCTCACCAGGTGCGTGGCGTGCCAGATCGGTAGAGGATGGTTTGGGGAGACCCTTTGACCCTGCGTTGCAGTGGCAGGGATATATTCATTCGTCCATTATACCTGGACACATTATTACTAGATTCCTATCCAACCCTCAAACCATTTACCTTCGCAGGAATTCCTCTCCTCCCTTTCCTTGAAAAAAACCTCCAAACAGCATCCCAAAAAATAAAATAAGACCCTGGGGGAAAAGATTTTTATAATGGCCTCTTGGGGGGGATTAATTAAAAAAATAATAAGTCTATGAAATGATGAAATTAAAATAATTAAAACCATTAAGGTAGGTATTCAAAATGATTATTTATTAACACTGCTATGAACGACTGTATTTTAAAAAAATAAGACCAATTTTAAATATACGTGTATGTTATCAAATATACAAAAATCGTTATTTTTTATGTTTATAATTTGAAATAAAATATATTGATAAGAAATTGTAGTCATTACATAACTTGCTTATTGTTTTGTGCACACACCACACCTACTTATAACATATCTTCACAACCTAGCTATAAACAATTTGTGGTGTGGGCCCACAGGCTGTACAGTGTACAGTCCTGGTAGCCTGCGCATAAGTACGGTCCTGCTTATTGCTAAATTGGTATTTTTGTCTCTCTAAAACGCAATACACCTTACATACGACCACAAAACTTCTGCGTACTTACAAAAGAATTAAATTCAACTTCATACGTTATTTTGGCACCGCGAGTGACTAGGCTAATTTAATTATTTTGACATTGAATAAAAGGGTGTTCCTCTCTTTTAAGCTTTCGCCGTTGTGGAATTTCGTATATTAAATACATGGCTAAAACATGTAAAATATATCTTAGGGTCGCGGTCGTGTTGAACCCGGCTCAAAGCGAAGGCTGTTCTTATTTTCTGTTTTTGGCACACCACCTAATGGCAAATTATTCCCCTCATTATTTATCAATAAGCTGTTGGCACGTGTTACATTTTGGCACAAAGCTCACAGAATTAATAAAATATTTTCAAGGGTTATTAGTTATTACTCTTCACTTTTCATACCATGTATTAAGAATACTATTAACTCAAAATACCGTTGACTTATCTAATTAACCTCGGCACATCACAGAGAAAGGAAAGTTTTAACAATTGAAAGAAGGACTTGATATACCGATTAACAAAATACAGGGTTTTCCAATAATAGGTGTTGTTTTGATATTCAATCGTAAAAGATTAATGGTTTCGTTGCTTGTGTGGCACGTAGCGCCGTCTTTTTGAGAGTAAACGTTGTCCAAATTAATACCATCCAATTCCGGCCATGAAAAATCATTAATCATCTCTCGATAGCGCAATCCATTCACGTTACTGTTGCTCCAGCCTCATTTTCGAAAAAGTAAGGTCCAATGACTCCGCCCGACCATAAACCGCACCAAAAAGTCACACGTTGAGAATAGAGAGGCTTTTCAACAATAATTCTTGGGTTTTCCGAGCCCCAGATGCTTGATGACGAAGCCACCGAGGTGGAAATGGCCTCATCACTCAAGATGATTTGCATTTGATTCACTCAAGTGAATTTTGATAATTTCAATGCGTTGTTGAAGCGTGTATCGTTCCATTTTTATTAATTACGTAGTTTCTACTTGTCAAATGTCAAAAAATGACAGCTTCAAAAGTAACATCTACCGAAATAGCGGGCTATTTAAAATAACACCTCTTATTGGAAAACCCTGCATTTTAAAAGAGGACACTGACAATTGACATGGACGTTAATTACAATTCTTAACTCAATTTCGAAAGTGGTTGAAAAAATAGGTAACAAACAATATACTGATTCTTCAATAACTGCACAATTACTAGGCGTCGTTTAATTATATAAAAATGGGTAACAAACAATATATTTATTCTTCAATAACTGCACAATTATTAGACGTCGTTTAATTATATAAAAATAGGTAACAAACAATATATTGATTCTTCAATAACTGCAACATTATTAGGCGTCGTTTAGTTATATAAAAATGGGTAACAAACAATATATTGATTCTTCAATAACTGCACAATTATTAGGCGTCGTTTAATTATATAAAAATGGGTAACAAACAATATATTGATTCTTCAATAACTGCACAATTATTAGGCGTCGTTTAATTATATAAAAATGGGTAACAAACAATATATTGATTCTTCAATAACTGCACAATTATTAGGCGTCGTTTAATTATATAAAAATGAAATAATTTGTACACACAATCAATTAATCAAAAATAATCGACATGTATCGTAACCAATGGTTCATAATGACGAAGAAACAATCGGTTTCGAAACATGTCGATAGTTTTTGATTAAATATTTGTGTATACAAAGTAGTTCATTTTCGTAGAAATTATTAATTATCTCGAAAGCTATCACCTGCTTTCTGAAAACCATTTCGGATTCTGATTTAACAAAAGTACTGCTCATGCAATTACTGCAGTGACAGACTATATTGTTTCAATCTTAGATAAAAATAAAAAAAGACCACCAGAAAACCTATTTATTCATTCGTCAACGGCCTGTAATTCCATTGTTTACCGGATTACCAACAGTTTGAAGAGATTCTTAATAAATTAGCATATTAAAATAAATCGTATGACTCGTGCACAGCCGGGTACATATCCCAAGTAATCAATAAAACTGATTAACGTGGAAAAAAATGTTCAATTAATATTTAGAATTTCGGTATTTGATATTTACGTTCAACACAACAAATTAATATTATTTGTTTGACCATTATAATATAAAAATATTGTCTGTTTTTCGCCCCAGGTTTTCTTTTATTGGTAAGTAAATAACACAGTTTAGTGCCTGGGACAGCGCATCTAAATAAATAAATCACATATAACGTAAATATTGTGAACACATTATCAAACCATCTACCAATAATACACATTTTTACAAACATTATTTGTTTCTAATAAATCATTTGTACTACGTCACTGAAGAGATAAATTGATGAAAGTGTATTGTGGGCGTATCAGTGCGACTGAATATATGTAGCATACTAAGGTCATTTATTTTACTTCGGGTGTGATTATTGAAAAAATATTTTCATAATTTTTATTTCTTTAACTCTGGCCATCATCAGGGCCGATGTGTAATTGAAAATTGTGGTGAAGTTGGCTAAACAAGGAGGTAGTGCAACACGGCATAGTACCCCAAAAATAAATCATGATAATACTTTTGGTGAATATCTCAAATCTTATCTTAAAAACAAACTATTCCTTAAATGTATCTATTTGAGTCTCACTTTTATTTTCGGTAATCATTAAATGTTGGAAGTGGAAATTAACACACTTCCCAACATTCGATCGAGCTGAAACTCGGCAGATAGACTCACTGTCGATGACACCGACTTAATATTTAATATTTATGTTCAAATATGTCAATCGTATTGTAAACAGCCTTGATTTAATTAACCTCATTTTATTTCATATACCTACAAGAGCTACTCGTTCAAAAATCCTGTTTAAATGTAACCATTCTAGGACTGGGCATTTCAAAACACTCGCTTGTACCTAGATTACATGAAGTTAGTAATTAGTACGCAGATGTAGCGGATCTGTTTAACTGCACAGAAGTTAGGTACAAAAAGGCTATAGTATCTTACCTTTTAAATCATTATCAATTAAACCTACGTCTACTCATACTTGTTCAAATGCCACAGTTAATTTTTAATTTTATTCAAATTATTACTAGTGTTTAATTATGCTTGTATTCTGTGACATGTAATTATTGTGTATGATATATTTAAACCGTGGGTATTAAATAAATAAACAAATAAACAATGCATTCTATCAACTTTTGGTGTCAATCACGCGGACATTTACGCATTTCTCTGTAATTCGATGACATTACAGCAGGAGTTAATATAAGCAATAAAAATGTCTGTCTTATCCAATTGGGATTTGACTCGATTTGTAGAGTTGTCAACTCTAGTTTCTGAGTAGAAAGATTCTTTCATCAGTCGAGTTTTAAAATAGATGTATTATAATAAAAAACATCGACTACAAATTTAAACTATATAATAATATCGATATAATAAACTAGTAGTTTAATCGAGTATTATAAATTATAAAAAATATAGTTAATATTTCCATTGCCCTGAAGAAGGTTGAGTGCAGCCGAAACCGGTCGACCTATATAACTCAATAAAGTGGTTTAAAACAAAGTTTTTTTTCATTTATATAATGTCAAGCCACAAAGTGTTTGCTTTCTTTGATAATACCATAACATTGATTGTTACGATTTGACAACTGGTAGTAGGAACGACGATCATGTGAACTCTATACGGGATAAAAATGAAGTATCCAACGGGAACATAACAAACAAATTTACGGACAAAAGAAAAGTCAAATTGTCGAATTAAAACAGGACTTAGTCATTAATCTACTAATCTTTGTAATTAGTTTATTTATTCTTTTGACTAAAATTTACAAAAAAAGGTTATCGTAATTCGTAATACGACTCTTAAACTTTGATTTCTGTAAAGAGATACTTTCTTAACAAATAAGCCTTAACAGGTTTTGAAGCATAGACTAAAGAATAACACAAGAAGTGTCTCGTGGGCATGTTTCTGAGCCAAATAGCCCAATTTTGGCCTGTTTCCATACAAAACTGTGTTCCACCATGATTACGAAATTAAAATAGGATTGTTAAATTTGGCAGCCACCTCTGGTCTGGAGCCTCAAAATACCTGAAAGTCCTTCTCTGACTCTGTACAGATACGGGCGGTCTGTTTGATAGATTCCCCTCTTTTAACAAACGGATTGCAATCCTTAGAGCAATGTTGTCCCTGTTCTACCGGTATTACAATGGAAGATGCTTCGAAGGACTAATGTTCAAAGGGGAACACGTCAAACCCCGCCCAATATGTACACACACGAGAACGGTTCGCTTCTACGACTCGTTCTGCAGTTCAACAGCTTGGCTATTTTCTACGTAATTATGGATATTTCATAATATTATAGATACATATATACAGGGTGCAACAAAACATACAGTACAGTGCAGTCCCGTATGGTGAGGGAAGGAACCAGGGAGGGGTCTCATTGTGTCGGGAGGGTCGTTCCATTTTCAGTCGTTACCATGGTTTGGTACGGACAACACCGGGACTTCGGCGTCCTATGTTTCTTGAAAATACCATTTTTTCATCGCAACGTAGCGGGCTTTCCCGCTGTAAATTTCGACTTCTTCTTTGGAAGAACTCAAGGATCGAAATCGGAAGAAAACTGCTGCTTTACCCGTCGAATATATCACTGCTGGCGGCCATCATCTTTCTGATATCATCTTTGGGGCTTGATGCATAAAACTACATGATGTATGACTGAATGATATAAAATAAACCCCATTTCTGTATGTTGTGCGTTTTTTTTTATTGCTTTTCAAAACTGCATCGACTATTTTTGCAGCGTATGTTTGGCCTCACCCTGTATTTGTTTTCATGTTCTACAGAGGTAGAAAGATCTGATTTTTGTTTTTAATTTTGAAATAGATGTCTCCTTTTTAACATCTTCAGGTAATAAGTTAAACATTTCAGGAACGTAATGCCTACAATTTGTGATTTATTAATTTACTACATTTGTGCTTCATTATGCCTAGTAGGGTATTGTGGTTCACATCATGTTTTTGAATTCTGTGTTTCTGAATTCATCGAGCGTTCTTTAATAATCTACCCTACTGTGCATTGGGAGCATATAAAATATTTTTTAACAAATAATGTTTGTGAAAAGCACTTCTATTTTTCCTCTTTATTCTATGATTTCAAGGAAGAAATATTCAGCTAAATTTTACATTTATAAAATGATGTTAATACATCGAGGCTTAGAGAGATGCTCAGAAAAAACTTGGCTTGTTGACAGAGAACTTAAGTCAAACGTAAATAATGCGAAGGCTTATTTATCTGGGAAGCAGACGTATTATATTATTTTTTTACGTAGTACTCGTACGTAGAACCAAAACAAAGATATTTTAACTTCGTTCTATCTTCCCGACATATTATAAGATGACCAAGTAATTTGTGATTTATTTTCACGGAATTTGTTTATCGATTCCATTAATCGTCGCGGGTCGCAATTTTAAGTCACGGGTGCGAATCGCAATATAATCGTACCCAAGTAATAAATAGTAAAAAACACTATTAAACTACATTTTTGACAAAAAAATAAATTTCAACGTACACAAAATAACACTAACAGACCAGTTAGACAAGCGTAAAAAGAAAACATTAAAACTTCGACAGTAAATTCAAGCTTTGGACAAAGACACTACCAATACCATGCTATAAAAGCTTTCAACAGTGTAAAACTTGAAATTAAAATTGAGGAAAATAAAAATAAATTCACACACAAAATTACAAAGTGGACTAAAGAACAATAAAGACAATATTACCAAAATGTCAAATGTTTTTTATATTAAAAAAGACAAACCTGAAAATATTTTACCATCATTATAAGCAAAAAATATTTCTTGTGCAGTGATGGAGGACATAGCTAGATAAAGGATAAAACCCGCGACACCTGGGTAAATCGGACACCGCAGCTATAAATTATAAAAGCTTTTCTTTGTGTGAATTTTCCTTGCTAACGCAAGGATTATTTTCTACATTATATCCTTAATTAGCTGTGGAGTTTCGACATTAAATCAAGAAGATTGGACTAGACGCCATGTCGTAAGTAATTATGACTGTTGAAGCTCTGGCGAAACCGGGTAGTAACGAACTATTGTCTATTCTTGAAAAATATTACTTTATTTGATGGACAACAAATTTACAAATTCTAATAGTGCGTGCCATTTTATCAAACGTGCGTTAGTCCTGCGTGAAATCTGGTTCAATGAACTCAAATGAATTTGAATGTATGTGCCATTTTCAAAATTAGAACTTATTTTTTGTAGAATTCAGACAAGCGACATAGTAATATGATATAATATTTCGCAAAAAACAATTTTAATTTGACTTTTTCAAAATTGGAATTACAATATCTTGTGATTTTTAACTGGTGTGAGATAGTCATATTATAAAAAGAATACTATATTTATATCTATTTCTAAAAATAAACTAATCTAATAAATTGGTAAACATGTTTTTTGTTTTATCTTCAATAGGCACTTTATTTACGAATGCTTTCCCTAGTCTTAAAATATCTTTGCTTTTCCAAGGGTAAATATCTTTTTTTGTTTTTTTTTACGCTGATTTAATTTTTTATAGTTTATGTTGTTTTTTTATTTAAATTCTTTTGAACCGAAAATTAAAATATATTTTTGTGACCAATAATTGACGATCCGTAGCTTGATAAAGCCTTATGAAGGCAAAATAGCTATCGTACGATAATTTCAAATTAAAAAATCTAGCAGAACAGATATTGAAATAAATAATATTGTTTTTAATAATGCCAATAATAACAATTTGTCCAACCAATAAACCCAAAACAATAAAAATTAAGGGAATATATTTAAAAAATATATATTTTTATGCTTTGTATATATTAGCCCGTATATATATCTATCTAATGTTTATAAATACTTAATAATCTAAGCAAAAAATATACAGAGTATCCGGGGGTAAAGTGCGCTAACTTCGGGAGGTGATTCTACATGATGGTAAAAATAAAATTATCTTTCTTCGAAAATCCAACGTTTATTTTCCCATTCAAAATATTTTTTCATAGAAGAATAATTATTTTTCCATACAAACAATTCAACTATTTAACCTAAAAGCTACCATAATAAATTTTTATTTGGAAAAAAATATTTTTTCTTTTTTACTTCTAAAATCCTCCTAACCTTCTAACCAGAAGTTAGCGCACTTTTCCCCCGGACACTCTGTATACAATTCGTTGAAAATGTTATATAACTAGCAGCGATTGACATATTTATTGGATATAATCACGAAAATTAAGCAATTACCTTGAAAAAACTCAATGTCTCTAACAACAACAAAGAACACACAAAAATATTAAATGATTTTTTTATGTTTTCGTTTAGTAAATATTATTTAACGTATCTGTTATTTTAATACGCAATTGCCTAACGTAGGAATAACATTCGATTCGAAATAATTGAATATCAAAACAACAAAAAGAGTACAATCACAAAAACACAAATTTTAAGAAAACATCTTCATAATAACCATTGTTATAGAATAAAAACAGAAAGAAGGTCATATTTACTTGTACCAATCCTTGAAGAGAGAGCTGTCTGTGCAGACTAACCCTTTATCTCCATATCACTTAGAAATAATTACACTATAGCCACATAAAGACACTTAACTAAAAATAACAAATCAATATTTAAAAAAAATATTAATCAGAACCCAAAAAAACACTTCACAAAAATATGCAGTTTTCATAATATATATAAATATATTTTTTTACTGTTTCTTTTGTCTTAATCCATTTTATAGATGTTTTAAGAAACTACCGTTTTTTTAATCACCAAAGAGGGTTTTCACGTCTTGTTTTCAAAAGGAAAACGCAAAAAAAAAAAACATATTAAAAAAATCACAATTTGCCCACGAAACACAGAGTTTTTTGCATTACATCGTGGAAAATGTTAATCCCGACATTTTTTTATTTACAATTTGTTATTTTTCAGCCGTTTTCACTAGCATTTTGTTTTTTTTGTATTTGTACGGTACGATCGCGAAGTCGTGTTGATAACGTGATAGGAGATGCACGTCTATCCGGTTCTATAGGTCTCACGTTACAGAACATAAACCGGTGTTTGGGTCGGACGGCGCTCGCACCGCTCTGGCGGCAGTTCCCCGAAACTCCGCACAAGGAAAAGCCCAGACCTCTGTGCGCACGGGGAAATCGAAAACTAGAGAATTGAGACACTTCTTTGCACAGTTTGCAACGTGACTTAGGAACTCTATATTAAATTTCTAATTTTGTATTAGGATAAGATATATCTCGCGAATAAAGATATATAATATCGAATAATAAAGTATTGACTCAATTAGACAACTTTAAGCCAGAACCTCTTCAAATACAAACTGCATATTCCCTTACAATATCAGTCCTTAATAATAAGCAGGTCTTCAACAAACCTAACCCTTATCATCTCACTAAAACACTCCACCCACGGACAAAGATCCATTAAACGGTATGATCATTCACCAATATTGAAACAGATCACAGAATAGATAAAAATTTAAGGTACACAATTTTTCCAAAACCACCTCACCGTAAAACAATCTAATGAACATGATATTTTATTTTTAGTTCTACTAAATAGATTATTGTTTTGTAATTATTTGGTAATGTCTTTAAATACTTGCAATTATTGTAATCTACTTTAGTTTGTGTTATTCTCTTTCGTCTTATCTGCATCCAGGGTTGCCAGATGGTCCAGATAAAAAAATAGATTTTTTTTATTTTTGGCCAAAACAAACAGAAAATTATCGAAAATTTCTGAGGGTTAACAAAATTATCGAAAATTTCTTAGTAAACATTAAAACTTATATATATATATTTTTATTACTATTGGTAAGCAAAAAATCACTTTTTAACATATTTGCCAATAGATTCTACGTTTTAAATAGTTGTTTATTACCTGAAATAGTATCTTTAAATTCAGTGCAATTGACATTTAAATTGAAGGAAACACATTATTCGCTTTTTACGGTATTCACACCTTGTCGATTTCTTCTGTCAGTCCATACCAAAGATATTAGAAGAACGAGATATGCTATGTTGGCCGTCGGACCGTAGGCGGAGTACTACCTAATTAGGGTACTTTGAACGGTATCGGGACGTGTACGCAAAGAAATCTGTTCTATGTATTAGTGCGGATACCTTAGCGTAAGTGGAGGTGTGCAGTAGTATTGGTGAACAAAACCGGCGACACTGGGCAAAACAATTCCACACAGTATGAACTGCTCATAGCACATCTCGTTCTTCTAATATCTTTGGTCCATACATTACCCTTTACACTAAAAACTCTTTATACTAAGGCTTTGGAGACGGGAACACTGCTCATATTGTACCATTCGGTACCATGCCAGAATCGTTCACGGCTTTTTCTCTGTAAATTATCTCGTGAGTGAGGTATATATGCCGCGTATTTAAAAAAAAACGGATATTCTATTGTCCGGTTTTCCAAAATTTTTTAGCCGTTCAAAAAACCGTACTGTCCGGTCCAAAACCGGACATCTGGCAACCCTAACTGCATCATAAAGTAAACTTCATATTTAGTGACCTTTTCTTTTCACAAAATTACATCTATCTAATATTATGATTGAACGGCTACTAACCTACTATGTATACAATTCTGCCGCCATGTATGAACCACACTATCCTCCTTGAGAACCTCAAGAATGATGCTGTGTTTTTACTTATGAAGGCATAATAACACATTTCCTAAAACATGCGAACACTTCAGCACAGGTTCTCCTAGTGAAAAGTTCACAAAACACTTTTAATAACCCATACAAATACTGATTTTTAATATATTTGTATTAAC
Organism: Hesperophylax magnus; assembly: GCA_026573805.1. NCBI lineage: Eukaryota > Metazoa > Arthropoda > Insecta > Trichoptera > Limnephilidae > Hesperophylax > Hesperophylax magnus. The sequence goes on from JAIUSX010000019.1 coordinate 12,805,461, forward strand.
TTTGGCTCTCTCACATTGTTCCATTCACCTATCTCTTTTTCACACGTTTTTACCCCTCTGGCACAATTATGTATTCTGCGACAGTTTGTAATAATAATACTTGATAAATTATAAATTCGCTTTATTCTAAAAAGCTATTCAAAGGGTAATAAACGAAGGTATCGCGACAAAACATTTTACAACGATTTAAAACTTTTCGTTTTTCGTAATGTCACATTTATGTACATCTAACGAAAAAAAGGTATTGGAAAATTTAAAATACTATTAAAAATATCTTTAAAACTCAGAGTAACGTCAGTTTTGGCAAACAACAGGGATAATAATTATTCTTTCATACGATACAAAGATAAAAATACATTAATAAAATATCATATGAATATCAATAGGGTGAATATTTCAACAAATATTTTCGGTCATCGACATTGTGATGAGCTACGCACAATTATTTCATGACAACCGTAATCGGGTCAACATTATTTCACGACACCGTAATTGGGTCATCATTATTAAATTACGACCGTAATGGGGTCAGAATTATTGCATGAAAACCGTAATGGGGTCAGCATTATTTCACGACAACCGTGATGGGGTCAGCATTATTTCATGACAACCGTAATTGGGTCAACATTATTAAATGACGACCGTAATGGGGTCAGAATTATTGCATGAAAACCGTAATGGGGTCAGCATTATTTCACGACAACCGTGATGGGGTCAGAATTATTTCATGACAACCGTAATTGGGTCGACATTATTTCATGACAACCTTAATTGAGTAACATTATTTCATGACAACCGTAATGGGGTCAGCATTATTTCATGACAACCGTAATTGGTTCAACATTATTTCATGACAACCGTCATGGGGTCAGTATTATTTCACGACAACCGTAATTGGGTCAACATTATTTCGTGACAACCGTAATGGGATCAGCATTATTTCATGTCAACCGTAATGGGGTCAGCGTTATTTGGCAACAAGGAATTTGAAACATACAACCCGGTGACCTTTTAGCTATCTCCCAGTTTTCGCTCCGTAAAACGTATCCATTAAAGTTGAACCTTTTATTTTAAAACGGGCACATTTTAATGGATGTCAAAATCATCTAAAAAAACAATAAAAACGGTTTAACGGCTCTTATCATTTAGTAATATGTTTTTTTAATGGTTTTGCAGGAGTATTCACTAAAAGTACGTTGAGCTTGTAGTGAAGTCCATAAATGTATGTAATATACGCTCACTGGGCTTTTAGAGTGAAATTGCGGAATTATTGAATCAAAGAAACATAAACATGGTCGTAAAAATAAAACATGAAAAGAGTGTAGAATCGTAGTACTTACATAAAATGGGATTTAGGTTAGCAATGATCATATAACACTAACATATAAAATATTATCTAGCTTAGCAATGATTATATTACACCCACAGATAAAATAGGATATATGTTAGCAGTGATCATATAACACCAACAGATTAAATAGGATGTATGTTAGCAATAATCATATAACACTAACAGATAAAATGGGATATAATGTTAGCAGTGATCATATAACACCAACAGATTAAATAGGATGTATGTTAGTAATGATCACATAACACAAATATATACGGTGTCCGGGGGTAAACTGTACTAACTAACTTCTGTAGATATACTATCTTCTACATGATGGTAGAAGTAAAAATGAAAAATAACTTTATTTTACCATACAAACAATCAAACTTTGTTACCTAAAAACTACCTTAAAACGTTGGAATTTCAAAAAAAAAAATTTTTTTTTTACTTTTACTATCATGTGGAATTACCCCCTCGAAGTTAGCGCACTTTACCCACGGACACCCTGTATAATAAAGAAATGAATGTTATTATTTTTTGTTCTACGCCCATACATGGATTATAATAACAGAATGTACCTAGTGAGCTGTAGAAAATTATACACAAAGTTTTAAAGCATGAAATAATCCCATGTCATCTTTGGGGATGCTGTGAGGACGGACTTTTTGTAGAAAGGAATGAGTGGAAGTTTTGGGAAAGAAAAATCCAGGAGTGATGGACGTATGATTTCATCCCTCCCATTGCGGTGCAAGGCGATGGATCGAGAGAGTCCGGGTGGAAAGGTCAAAAGGTCTCCCTCAACCAGTCTCTCCGAATCTGGCCCGCCACACAGTCGGTAGGCAAACGCATCCGCCGCCAAAATCTAGACAAACCTCACCCCATGAACCCGGACACTCTTGCTAAGTTATGAAACAGTTCATGAGTGTTGGTTCTTCACTAAATGGTTTCCGGGGCGGCAGTACCCATACTCGAATCCCAAATTGATCTTTATAAATGGATTCAAATAATCAAGCAAGTAAATATATCAATATTTTATATATTATATTTTCGACAGTAAGATTCTAAAAATAATAAAAAATCACGATGACTGCCTTCTTTTACAATCGAATATCAACTCTTTCAATGATTGGTGTAAAATTAATTGTTTGAAACTAAATGTCGAAAAATGCAAAATTATGTCCTTCTATAGATCAAAAAAACCGATTGTCTTCGAATACAAACTTAATAATATTTGCTTAACAACTGTTACATCTATTAAAGACCTTGGTGTCTCTCTTGATAGCAAGCTTTCTTTTCGGAATCACATAACTGCAATTGTTAATAAATCCTTCAAAATACTTGGTTTCATCACTAGAATCACTTCGGACTTCAAAACGTAAATACCCTTAGAACTCTTTACTGCTCCTCGGTTTGCCCCCATCTTGAATAATATGCTTGTGTTATCTGGTCTCCTTTTTATGCTGTCCACGTTTGACGCATTGAATCTGTTCAACATCGGTTCTTAAGAGGGATTGCTAAGAGGCTAGGATTAGAAAAAGGCAAATACTCATATGATGAAATTGAACTAACTCTAAACCTGTCTCCTTTGGAAGTCTGTCGGGAAAGAAATGACCTCATTTGCTTCTTCAAAATTAAAAATGGTATTATTGATTCACCTACTCTACTGCAACTCATTCCCTTCAATATCCCCTCGCACAGACTCAGAAATAATGAACTGCTCTTCCTCAACCATTATTCGACAAATTATGGATATTATTCACCATTGTCCAGAATGTGTTGACTGGTCAACTCAAGTCAAAACCTTAACTTTTTTGGGATAAATCTGAATGATTTTTGCCAGTCGCTAAACAAGTGACGGAATATTATAAGTGTCCTGTGGTCCTGATCCACGGCGTAGTCTTGACTTGATTCGACTTGTCACTTTATTTTCTTATATTATATCTGCCTTATGTCTTTGCTTTCATGTACCTTTGTCTACTCCTGTATTTTTCATTTTATTGTATTCGTGTTATTATTTTGTAATTTGGACGATGTCCGTTAATAAATAAATAAATATTAATTAGTATGGTGGTAAGTCTTATATACAGGGTTTTCCAATAAGAGGTGTTATTTTGAATAGCCTGCTATTTCGGTTGATGATACTTTTAAAGCTGTCATTTTTTGACATTTGACAAGTAAAAACTACGCCATTAATAAAAATGGAACGATACACGCTTCAACAACTCATTGAAATTATTAAAATTGACTTGAGTGAATCAAATGCAAATCATCAATGAGTGGTGAGGCCCATTTCCACCTGGGTGGCTTCGTCAACAAGCAAAAGTGTCGCATCTGGGGCTCGGAAAACCCAAGAGTTATTGTTAAAAAGCCTCTCTATCCTCTACGTGTGACTGTTTGGTGCGGTTTATGGTCCAGCGGAGTCATTGGTTTTTTCTTACTTTTTTGAAAATGAGGCTGGAGCAACAGTTACGGTGAATGGATTGCGCTATCGAGAGATGATTAATATTTTTTATGGCCGGAATTGGATGGTATTTATTTGGAGAACGTTTAATTTCAACAAGACGGCGCTACGTGCCACACAAGCAACGAAACCATTGATATTTTACGATTGAATATCACCTCTTATTGGAAAACCCTGTATAACATTGTATTTTCGTAAATAATAAATTTTAAACAAATATTACAGTGAATCTATAATATACGTATATTCCGTATAACTTTGTTCATACACTGGACCTAAGAAAACTAACGGCGCCATCTACAGAAGGTGGCTGTGACTTATTTCTGACACGCTCGTCAAAAAGATTACAGTGAAAATATTACACAGCAGCGGCGCGATTGTAAGTGAATTTCAAACTTTGTACGTGTGAGTGAAGAGTACTCTATCGGATCATAGAGGGCACCACTTCTGTTGGCCTCAGTCCGATGTACGACATATTTGAGCGTAATAATACTGTCATATTATTATTTAATATATAAAATATTTACTGAAAATCTTAACTGTAAAGAAGGATCTGTTTGTTTTTCCGAAGCAGCTTGAAGTCATAAATGAATGAAAGTCTCTTTTTGATACTGAAAATTCGTATTGAAATTCCATTGCAATGAATGATACATGTTGAAATAATTTTAAACTTTTTTCCACTTAATTATATAAAATAACTGGAAATAGTTTTAAATTGTTTCAAAATATCATTGAATGAGTCATGCTTTCTCTGTCATGAATTTTTAAGTTGTACCATTTTTTTTATTTGAAAAATGAAAATTATGGAACAAAAACATGGCTTTTTAATTTCACCTTTCATTATTTATTCTTTTTTATTTAAAGAAAGCAAGACAACAATATATATTACAATAAATAATAAAATAAAATACAGAAAAGTTGCAATAAACTACTTTTCAGTAGTTTGTCGATGGCAACTTTTCACATAAAAAATATTTAAAAAAGATAAAACTTATTTTACTTAATAACAACAGTGATAACAATAAAAAATAACAATTTGTTTTAAAAATATAAAAAACATATACACAACAGTGATAGTATCTACCAATAGTTTGTATTAGACTCTAATACAAACTATTTCTTTCAGCGAGCCAATTTTTCAACATAATATTTGTTTTTACATTTGTACATTTTTTTTATTTCTGCAGGTAACATATTTAAGCAACTAGGTATCATGTAATCCAGTCTTCTTTGTCCATATTTGTTTAAATGCTTAGGTACAATTAGTCCTTCATTTAACGTAAAACGAGTATTTTAAGTGTCCAGTCTATTTATGTATATAGGGCTATTTATATGCTGAAATACAGAATTGATCTTACTGAGAAAATTTTAAGATTCTGATAAAGGTATGGAACATTATGCCTTTGTTCGTATAAACTTTTATGAGCTAATAATTTAACTAGTGAATTTTGAACTCATTGAACATGGACTATATTTGTTTTACATGAAAGTCCCCAAGCTGTGATTCCATACCTTATAATAGATTTACCTAGTGATAAATAAATTATTCTAAGTGTACGTATTGGAACATAGAATTTTAATTGATATAATCTATTAACAATAGATCTCAGACTTTATTTATTTGTAAGTCCCATTTGAAAAAACAATCAATAATAATACCTAAATACACATACCTAAATATACAGACATTTAATATGTTGTGTAGGTAAAAAATACTAAATCTACATTTAATTTAATGGAACTTAATTGGTCTAGAATATATGAATGTTTATTGTTATAATTTTTTACTGTACGACTGTTTGCTTCCTAAATAAAAAAAAAAATAAAAAAAATAAAAAAAAAATACTCTGTGACCAGTTCAATATTTTCACATGTACATATTGCAGGAATACCAACATGTAAGCAATTTGAAGTGTGTGTCTTTATTTCAGGTGTAATAATATTTGCCTTAGCATTGGGTGATCTAATATGTATCAATTTAGTTTTTTTGGCATTTATAATTAAACCAGAGTCGTGAGACCATTTCAAAAGTTCAATGTAATCTTTTTATAATAGTTCAATACATAATTGCAAATCACTGCGAGAAATCACCAATGCAGTATCGTCCGCATATACAAAGTGTTTTACATGTTTAAAAATTTACTATTAAGTACCTTTTATTAAAAAGGTTGCTTGAAATAGTGGTCAGGCACTCCTCCACTTTCTTATACCCCATCTCCTTTCCCTCCCCAATACCTTCAGCCTCACAGCGTATTTGGGGGTGCCATAGTCTTGTTGGCTCCAGACAGTTGGCGGTATAAACGCAAGGTAAAACGTGCGTGGTTTCACTGAACTAGGTCCCAGCTATTTCATTCGTTCATACATTTACAATATACGAGTACAATGTGACCTTAGAACGGGGTACTTTCCACTTTGTAAAAAATTGTATATAAATAAATATTCTTTGAATGGCTATGCTATCCTTTTCATAAGCAGTGCTACATTTTTGTTCTATTAGTATAAATATAACGTGTCTTGTATTTTTATAATGTCATGGGATAGATGTCATACATTTTCAAATGTAAAATTCTTCTTCTAAAAGGCAGTGAACCAGAGGCATTTTTTTTTAATATAATGTATATAAGTAAATTGTCTTCCCTTTGCATATATAAACTTACTTCAGAAATAAGGCCGGCCTTCTATACTAACAATAACTTAGCAAAAAATTTGATCAATTCTAAAGACAAAGAGGATCAATTAAACCACTCTGGCATCTATAGACTAAATTGCAACGATTGCCCAGCAACCTATATAGGTAAAACCGCGCGAAATATAAATATTAGAGTTAAAGAACATATCAGGTGCTTAACAAACACAGGTTTCTCAGAATTTGCCGAACATTTAATCAATACTAACCACACATTTAATAAAAATACGGGAGTCCAAATAATTCATAAAAATAAAATAGGAATACGCCTGAATAACTTAGAAGCTTTGGAAATTTCTAAATCAACGAAAAATAATTCCCTAATTTTAAATAAACAGATAGAACTAACTAACAGCCTGATTTTAAAGTTGTTTCCTTGCTCCAACCTAACCCGTAACCCCCACCCTTCCTTTGGTCCTCCCCCAACCCCTCCCCCTCCACCAACCAGTCTCTGATGTTCTCTCCCTCTACTACATACTTTCTCTTTCTTTTATGTTTACCTTATACCTTGCTCTGTATTATTATAATTTAGTATTATATTTTATTGTCCTGATGAAGATTGAGTCCAATCGAAACCGGTCGACGAATATACATCAAAATAAAGTGGTTTAAAACTAAGTGTTTGTTTCATTTTGTATTTCCTTTCAGTTTCATATATCCGACAATTATAATATTCCGAGATTTTTCGCGGGTCTCCGCTATTTCTAATATTTGATATAGTAATATATATGATTTTTTTTAATCCTAACTGAATTTATTTCATTTGCAATGAATACTAATACATCGAAGCAAAACATGAAACAGAACAAGAAACATAATGAAAACGGTCTCAACTTGGAATCAAACTCAGGATCTGTCTTACCGGGACAACGCCTCTAACCACTCGATCATTGGGACCTAACTATTATACGTCATTTTCGTCGATCAAATGTTTCAAATTGAGAATTTAAAATATTATCTTCCAACTAATTTTTCCCACGGTTTTGGCAGCTAACTTTTTAGAATGATTAAAAAATTCTAAGGAATCGCTTTATAACTTTTTTAATTTATTTATTTTACACACTTTACATAAAAGGCAAAAAAATCCCTATAAACTATAAACTACTTTTAGCAGTTTATCTAACGGGTTCTTTACATTATAAATCTTATTATAGTGAGTTCACAGTTACATTTTTATAAATATATAAAACAAAAAAATTTTACAGAAATATAGCAAAATAAATTATGAAAAACATAAATAACAATTTTAAAAGTATTTAGAATAATATATCACTGTAAACTAATACAAATTAATTACTAATACAAGTTTTAGTTTTTTACATTACTTCAATTTTTATTTTTTAAATTTCAGCAGGTAACATATCAAAATAACTGGGAATCATATTTATTTGTATGCTTAGGTACAATGAGTCCTTCATTAAAGTTAAAACTAGTATTATGATTGTGTTCTAGCATGTTTATATATAAGGGGTTATTTATGTGCTGAAATATAATTTTGTACCACAGAATTGCTCTCACTGAAACAATTTTGAGACTCTGATAGAAGTATGGGATATTATGCCTTTCTTTGTATAATTTTTTTTCATCTTATAATTTAACCAATGAATTTTGCACAGATTGAACATGACCGATATTAGTTTTACAGTAAAATCCCAAAGCTGTTATTCCGTACCTTATAACAGATTCAGCTAGAGATAAATAAATTATTCGAAGTGTGCAGATTGGAACAAAAAAAATAGTTTATACAATTGATCTTAGTCGTGCACAAACTTTGTTTATTTGTATATCACACTTGAAAAAGCGATCAATAAACATATTCTTAGATAGTGTCTCGGATAAACATATCCGATTTTTATTTATATGGCACACCTAACGACTTTTTCTAAAGGTCTAAATAAATATTCATTTTTTATGGTATAACTTTTCTTTTAATAACTTCTGAAGGTTATACCCATCAGTGTAATATATAACTGTAATATTTCCTAGTGTTATCATCTTATTCATTGATATATAACACTGACGGGTATAACCTTTAAAAGTTTTTAAAAGAAACGTTATACTAATAAAAATGTGAGATTTTTTCGTTCAATTTATTTCCAAAATCTGAACAGGTAACTGTTTTTATGGAACAAAATTATATTGTGGGTATTATTTGTAATTACATCGAGAATTTCCAAACGAAATCGAATTACCTTTATATTTCGGGAAGGCCTTTTTTGGCTCAATAATTCGATAATAAATTCGAGCTCGTACCTGTAAAATTTGATTAAAGCCTGTTTTCCATTACTCTGTTGTAAGTGACTTTTGTTAAATCAAATAAGAATGTAAAGGCAGATTACGTAAGTGAGAGATCTCAAAACCAATCGAATGATACATAATTTGTGATTGCGTATTTACTTTATTCTGATTTTTCCATTACTAGGTGGGGCAAAATAATTTCATAATGTCAATGTGCCATAATTTTAGCAAATGGCATCATTGTACTTTGAAATAATGTTGTAGATAGATAGAGAATTAGTTGAATAAGCAATGGAGGGATACACATCTGAAGAACGTGTAATTATTGTTAATGCTTATTTGACCAATTTCCGGTCTACTGTTTTGACGCAGCCTGAATTTCGTCATCGTTTTCATTGTCGTCCTGCACCGTGTGCGCGAACAATTCAGTATTAAATTTGGCTAAGTGTCTCGTGCAAGCCTACAAATCAACTTTCCTTGAAAACACGGCCCAATTTTTTTTTATTTACTATAAAATGGCAGCCAATTCACATTATGACATTACTTTTGCCCCACCTGCGTTAAAACAACAGACTAAAGATTGGTCAAAAAATCAGTAACTATAATTTCGCGTTCTTCATGTGTGTATCGCTCTATTGCTTATTGCCACCTAATAATCATCTGTCTACTGCATAAGTGTCAAAACACCATGACATTTGAGGCAAAATTATGGCAAATTCACACTATAACATTACTTTTGCCCCACTGTTATATGGAGTGTCTCAGCCATGGAGGAAAGAATGAAGAGAAGATGGAACTAGGGCAACTGGGCACAACACATCAAACAAACTCAACTAGGAGCATTTGGACGTGGCTTACTAGGCCATTATGACTTCGCCACTCGACGTGAGCAGGCTGTCCGTTCATAACCGATGAAATGCAGTGAGAAATTTTGTAAAAACCTTACGCGGAAGAAAGTTAAAAACTAGGGATGGCATTACTTTTCACGTGGAAGTTTTTTTAATTCTTTTTCACGTTTTTCCCGTGGAGAAAATGATACATCAATGTTATGCGAAAATAGACTTGAAAGTTACTATAAAGCTCACAATTGTCAGATGGAACATTGTTATTCCAAAGGGTCGATACGCCATGTTGATTTAATTGTTCATTTTAATTCCGCTAGATGTCTCTCGTCACAATTCGATAAACAATGAAAAACATTTTTTTTCTTGTGTACCTTGCTTGTAAAATATTATTATATAAATAAGATGTGTGTTTATTTCCTTTGGTACACTTCACAACCAGTGTCATTCAAAGTTCAAAATAGCGCCACCTATTACTACATAAACATATCTGCTGTGATAAATTCCCCTCCTGCACCCCGTCCCCGAATTTAGCGACAAAAGTCTCGTAGGAAAGACTTGTATGACTACCTCCGCTCCTTTATTTCCTCCGTGTTCTCAACCCAAGAGCTTAAGAATATTTATAATAAAGGAATCAAAGTTGTTGTAAGAAACATTGTTACAAAAATATTATAATTAAACTCATAAATAATTTTAATATCCTAGCGAGAGGCGAAAAAGATCGCGCAGCCGTTGTTTTGCAAACCAAAAGTAATTCCGTCATCTACAAAAATAATCCACACCATTCAAATGTGAATCCAGGAACAAATTCATCCAAATGAGTCACGCTAAGTACTACGAGTGGGTAGGTGATTAGGGATAAACTGGGTAAATAATATAATTGTCATGAATTACCTCCCCAAAAATATTAACTGCTCAATTGCCACGAGTTATAAATTGATAGATTAGGTACTTTGAGGTATATAGATAGAGCCAACAGATATGGGCCACAAAAATCGGTTCATTGTCCGCTGTGAGATACCACGGGCTTCAGTAGGTTACAAGCGCTCGCCAGGCACTGGTCGCCGGCGATAAATTCAAAATGCCGACGTGCACGCTGGGATACGTCGGTCGTATAGATTAGTCGTACTGGAAAAGATAGCAACTGTATAACTTTTCATCGGTAAATAGGGTTTTACCGTAATCAGTAGCCTTGTAAATTGACGTTTTAATGTTAAAAAACTCAAGGAACACTTGTAGTTGGCCCGACGGTAACCCAAATGTTCCAGGCGGTGGGTGGCGCGGCGGGCGGCCGTCCATTCGTTCGTGGTCAGAAGGATTCGGGCGACATCGACAGCCACCACCCCTTTTTGTCCTACTTTCCGCACGAGAACAACATTTTACACTGATTTTGCAATGAATATAGACTCTATCTAGGTATAGATAGAATCTATATAGGTATTCGGAACTTGACGGCTACACCGCCAAAAAATTACATTAATTTAACTATTATACAGAAACGCCGGCCCTTAGAAGAATAACGCGACCACAACCTATACGTCGGCCTTGATGATGGTCACTGTAACGCTGTCCGAAACATTGGCTAAAGAATGAGGAAGCGCATCACTACATAATAACCTAAAAACAATCACGATATTTCTCATACCTACAATTACAGATCGCTTAAAATGTCTCAAAGCCACCAACGTATTAGCTACAAAATTGCCTTTGCCTCTGTCCCTGTCCCTGTCCCTGTCCCTGTCCCTGTCCCTGTCCCTGTCCCTGTCCCTGTCCCTGTCCCTGTCCCTGTCCCTGTCCCTGTCCCTGTCCCTGTCCCTGTCCCTGTCCCTGTCCCTGTCCCTGCCCCTGTCCCTGTCCCTGTCCCTGTCCCTGTCCCTGTCCCTGTCCCTGTCCCTGTCCCTGTCCCTGTCCCTGTCCCTGTCCCTGTCCCTGTCTCTGTCTCTGTCTCTGTCTCTGTCTCTGTCTCTGTCTCTGTCTCTGTCTCTGTCTCTGTCTCTGTCTCTGTCTCTGTCTCTGTCTCTGTCTCTGTCTCTGTCTCTGTCTCTGTCTCTGTCTCTGTCTCTGTCTCTGTCTCTGTCTCTGTCTCTGTCTCTGTCTCTGTCTCTGTCTCTGTCTCTGTCTCTGTCTTTGTCTTTGTCTTTGTCTTTGTCGTTGTCTTTGTCGTTATCTTTGTCTTTGTCTTTGTCTTTGTCTTTGTCGTATCTTTGTCTTTGTCTTTGTCTTTGTCTTTGTCTTTGTCTTTGTCTTTGTATTTGTCTTTGTCTTTGTCTTTGTCTTTGTCTTTGTCTTTGTCTTTGTCTTTGTCTTTGTCTTTGTCTTTGTCTTTGTCTTTGTCTTTGTCTTTGTCTTTGTCTTTGTCTTTGTCTTTGTCTTTGTCTTTGTCTTTGTCTTTGTCTTTGTCTTTGTCTTTGTCTTTGTCTTTGTCTTTGTCTTTGTCTTTGTCTTTGTCTTTGTCTTTGTCTTTGTCTTTGTCTTTGTCTTTGTCTTTTTCTTTGTCTTTGTCTTTTTCTTTGTCTTTGTCTCTCTCTTTGTCTTTGTCTTTGTCTTTGTCTTTGTCTTTGTCTTTGTCTTTGTCTTTGTCTTTGTCTTTGTCTTTGTCTTTGTCTTTGTCTTTGTCTTTGTCTTTGTCTTTGTCTTTGTCTTTGTCTTTGTCTTTGTCTTTGTCTTTTATTATATAATCCAAATATTTTATTACAAACACCTGTTTGTTTTGTTTTCCAGTCGGTTTTTATTTAATACATTTCATAGGAGTGTCCTTTTTTGTACATGGAATAGGGTGAGTGATACAGCTATTGGCCCTGCTACAGCAATGGGCCTTTTCAAATTTGAAAGCATATAATAAGACTTACGGCGTCTCTAACACATAGCATCCTTCGTAAACATGTAGTGTTATCCTTGTCTTTCACTCACAAGTTCAATATTTTACCACCATGCGGCCCTAGTGTAGTTAATGGCGTCTTCTCGAAGTGTCTGCTAATTTTGCTGTCCTTTCTTAACATTTTGTTAAGGTATTTTGTTTGTGTTATTTAGATATAATAGTCAGAGAATGTGTTTTTTTGTGATTCCTTCTGATTTTATGTGTAAATGCTTTATTGTTAGTGTCGTTGCTGTCATTTTTATTCATTTTAGGTTAAAATTGGCAGTTTTATGTGGATGTCTAATAACTGTCACTTCAAAACATACAATCTATAGTTATTAGCCCCCCCGGCCAATTACTATGATTTTTGGGAAAAAATGAATTTGGTTTATTTTCACAATGGACGAATAATGCGAAAAAACGGCTTCGCTGTGTAAATTTGAAGTAAATCAGACAACAAATAACAGCAATTGGCCGGGGGGCCAATTACTGGGTTAAAGACCTGCCAATTACTATATCATTTTTTTTCCTCAATTTTAGTTGTTCGCCCATCATGCCAAAAATACCAAAGTATACGGTCGAACAACTAGATAAGGCCACTGAAGAAATAAGGAGTGAAGTAGCACTGCGGGCTGCTTCGAAAAAGTATGGAATACCTAGAGCTACTTTACAATTTAGATTAAAAAATCCCACTACCAAATCCCAATTTGGACCAAAACCGATACTTTCTCAAATGGAAGAGCGAGACCTCGAATATTGGCTATGCGATCTATCTAGAAAAAGTTTTCCCAGAAAAAAGGATGACGTATTGAACAGTGTTCAATCTTTTCTCAATGAGAACCCTCGTCCAAATCCCTTCATCAGGAAAAGGTTGGATGAAAGCCTTTTTAAGGCGTCATCCAAATATAGTGGCCAGAGCAAGTGAGGCAGTTTCCGGAGCTAGTTCTTGCGTATCTGAAAAAGACATAAGAAAATGGTTCTCACAGATTAAAGACTATATTTACGAAAAGGGACTTAATCTTGTTTTAAAGGACGCCTCGCGAATTTTTAATGCAGATGAGTCAGGTTTTCAGACATGTCCATCCAGTGGTCGGGTATTTGCAAACAAGGGAGACAAAAACATTTATGCAATCGATAAGGGAAATGCAAAAGAAAGCCTAACTGTAATTTTTACATTTTCTGCTGGTGGAAAAACAAACCTCCCTATGATAATCTACCCATACAAACGGATACCTGAAAGAATTGGTATCACAGTTCCTAAAGAATGGGGTGTCGGTCGCAGTGATTCAGGCTGGATGACTACAGAAGTATTTTACGATTATATTAAACATGTTTTCCACCCTTACTTAGTACTCAACAAAATTAAACTGTCAGTCATATTATTTGTTGATGGTCACAAATCTCATCTATCATATGAAGTAAGTATACTGTGCAATCAATTACAGATAGAAATTATTGCACTATATCCTAATGCAACGCGGATTCTTCAACCAGCTGACGTCTCTGTTTTTGGACCTGTAAAGCAAATGTGGAGAAAAGCAGTTCGAGAGCGGAATGTGGAAAATCCGCACGAAATTGTTTTCAAATCTAATTTTGCAAGCATATTAAAAACTGTTGTTGATAATATAAAACCAGAATATTTGGTTAATGGTTTCAGGACATGCGGATTGCATCCTTTTAATCCAGACGCCATAGATTACACTAAATGTCTTGCCAATGGATCTCCGCAAATAGAAGATAGTGGTTCAAATACGCAACTAAAAACTATGGGGTACGACATATTTTGCAAAATTGTTGGATCATATAATTTACATAAATTTCAAACTTTTAGGGAAGTTGTAGGCCCGGAAAATAACACAAAAGAATTTCATGTATTGTTTAAAATGTGGAATTTTTTTAACAATAATAATCTTAATGAAACTGGCACAGAAAACGAAAATAATAATATGGATTCCATTACGCTTTGTAACCAAGAATCTGTATCAAATCCTAATACAGGGGAAGATAGTGAAGAGCATCGAAATGTTGATCAAATTTCTAATGTTCCTGGTAATATAAAAGAATTAAAAGAATACCTCTTCCGCCCCAATGAACCTGCAAGAAAGGGAAAGAGGGATACTGAAAAGAGTCCATATGCTGTTTCGTCAAGGCAGTACCAAGAATGTTTGGAAAATAAAGCAAGGCAAAAAAAGCTTAAAGATGACGAAAAAAATAGCAAAAGGGAAAAGAGGCAAGAACTACAAGACTCCAAGAAAAGAAAAGTACTGGAAGAGAAAGGAAAGAAAAACAGTAAGAAAATTAAAAATAATCCAATCACTCTATCTACAACAACCAATAATGAGAAGTCCGATCCAGCATCGGCTCAAACTTCAAAGTCTCATCCTGCAAATGACGGTGATTTCATTATTGATGAAAAAGAATGTCGTATGTGTAAGAGACGTATTAAAACAGATTCTTACCTAAAGTGCGAAGATTGCAAAGAACACTTCCATGGCACTTGTGTACCCAAAAACACGTTCACCATGTCCCTGATAAAGAAGACGGCGACATGTTCTTATGTCATATGTGTTTCATGGTAGCTGGTGATCAGTCCGACACAATGTCAGAAGACACAGTGTGCTCCGACATGATGGGCACAGAAGATATTCTAAAATTACTAAACTAAATCTAGCAGCACTTAAGTTATCATTCGCCTTTTCCCCTCTTTTGTTCATGTAGGACGGTCTTGTATCTTTTGATTTTGTATTTTTATCATTAAACTTACTTTTTATTGCAGTAAATAACATGGTTTATTATATTATATAAAAAATTAAAGAGCTACACTAAAGAAAGTAGATAATAAGTTCACTAATTCAGGGATTAAAAGCACAATCTCTTTTAACATATTGGGGGGCCAATTACTACAGAAGGTCAGGGCCATGAACTGCGCCAAAGGGGCCAATAGCTGTATTCTGTCCCTTTTTTCATTTCATAAATATTATAAAAATATATGTCAATGTACAAGGAAAACTAATTATCAATACACATTAAGAAATAAATTACCTACCTATAGGTGTAAATTATTTAAAAAAATGTTAGTTATTGAGACAAAGAAACGATGTTGAAGTTGAAAATTTTCTTAAACGGCCAATAGCTGTATCATTCACCCTATGTGAATAGATGAAATATTCTTATTTTTTTGTATGGTTTTTGTTCTATCTTATTTAGGTATTTCAGGAATACTTGAGGAGCCACAGAAGAGGCAAGAAGATGTCGGCAAGAAGAGACATAAATAGACCAGAAGTATCGGTAAGAATTTTAGCTACAGACAGACCCAGATAGAAATGAGATGAGCCAAGTAGGAGCAAGAAGATCCAAGAAAATTCAAGCTGAAGCAAGAAGATCCATGAAGAGACTAGAAGAGCCAAGAAGAGACAAGACCAGTTAAGAATGGACAAGATGTTGCAAGAAGGGGCAAAAAGAGACAAGACTAGCCAAGAAGGGGCGAGAAGTTACAAAAAGAGGCAAGAAGAGACTAGAAGAGATTAGAAAAGACTAGAAGAGCCAAGAAGAGAGGAGACGAGCCAAAAAGGGTTGGGAAGATGCAATAAGAGGCTTTAAGGGCCAAGAAGAAACTAGAAGAAACAAGATGAGCCTAGAAGGATTAATAAGATGCAACAAGAGGTATGAAGAACCAAGAAGAGACAAAAAAAAGATAGGTCGAACCTAGAAGTATCGAGAAAATGCAATAAGAGGCATGAAGAGACTAGAAGATATGAAAAGCGGCAGTGAGAAGTGAGAAATAAGAAGTTTCAAGAAGAGCCAAGAAAAGATAAGACCAGCCAAGAAGAGGTGAGAAGTTGCAAGAAAAGCAAGAAGAGACAAGAAGAGGCCAGAAGAAACAAGAAGAGACATGTAGAGACAATAAGAGCCAAGAATATACAAAATGAACCAGATCGAGCCAAAAAGAGTCAAGAAAAGTAAGAAGAGGCAAGAAGAAGGAAGAATTAAAGATGGAAAAAAATAACGCTCAGTCAATTCGTTTATTCCTGCGCATCCTAAATTCCAATATTGACTTATTATGTTGCCTGAATACCGGTCGATTAAACTCCAACTCCTTCCAGTCCTCAAAGCGCGTGTTCCAAGTCTTAACAAATCCGTGTACCCTGGCTTACCGGTCGCACCAGGACAGGAGTGCTTCTGGCTGGGGTGGTACAATCGTACCGAATAACTTCAGGTGAGGTTAATAAATTTTACAATTAAATACCACCGATTTTAAAAAGTTTAACTATGTAAAAATGTCCATTTGTAACACTAAAATCTGAAAGAGTCTTTCGTCTGCTTTCAAAGATGCAGTATTTCAATTTGGGATACGTTCTAAACCAGCGAATCTATTTGAAATTGAATGTCAATTGGGAATTTTTATGAAATATAGTAACTATAAAGTTTTGACACTTGCAACATCTTGTTTGTCGTCACACGTCTTGAAATCCCTTGCTGGAACAATATTCTGTCTCGAGCGTCTTGAATGCAACTTGTAATTCCTACATAACAACTTCTTGCGTTTTCCGAAACCTTTTGATAAATCGCTGTGTGTTGATTAAATTTAATCTTTAGAAATATATAATCACTTCATTTAAAACGCACCCTTAGCAGAAAGCATTATTCGCCTAAACATGTAGGCGATAATATGATATTTTTGGTCTATACCCTGGAGGTAGTCACCGTAGTCCCTGTATCTCGCCACCATCGCACTGCCATCACATCCCCAGACAATTCACAATACAGCTAGTTAATCTAGTCGGGTCTACTCGCCTAGAAAATCATTTTGCGGTATATTGTACAGACTACAGTTCCTGAAGGAGTCCCAGATATTCGCGCGGGCAGACCGCCGGGAGGGACGCCGACCTACATGCAGTACGCGGGGCGCCACTGGCTGTAACGGGCATTACTTACGACTGTAAACAATCATTAGTCGTTAGCCTCCCGAGTTGGACGATATTTATAGCGATTGTTTGTGCATCCTCCCCGTACCACCCATTTTCCTCCCTACCTCCGCTAACGCTTTCAGAAGCGGGTGATTTGAATTGTTAATTTATCTGATTTTGAATTTGTTTGGTTTTATTGCGGAAGGAGTATTTTCAAAAAGCGATAAATCAGAATTGTTGGAATTGTATATCAGAACTGTGGGAATGTTATTAAGAGAATGGAATGGGGAAGTACAAATAGACAGTGGTAAATCAGAAGAAGCTTCAGATTCAGACACGAATCAGCATCAAACAATTTTAAAAATAAATATATGTTATTCCCACTTGGACATTTAGACCGCTAAATAAAACTTGTAATCTAGCAGGTCTAATAAGAAAATTAATACAATAAACTTAATTAATTTAAACGAAAACAATAAAACTGTAATGTACTGGTGTACTGTTTAATTGTCTTCTTAGTATGGGATTCACTTAAGATATGGAGTATTCAATAAATGCGTTGTTTCGTCAAAGATTATGAGTACTTTATTATCGTAAGACATACATCCGTTGGGCTGCCTTCCTGGGGATCGGCTTGCATCAGCTGTACTCGTCATCATTTGGGTACAGCCGACATGCTATCTCTATGGTGTGGCGTATGTACCGCCACCAATGGAAATATTATAAAACTACATTAACTGGATAATAAAAACTTAGATTTACACACTCTACCGAAAACTGATGGGCGGTATCGAAACTACAACCAAATAACACCGCTACATTTACTAAACTGAAGGAGGTCTATATTAAAACTAAACGCCGAAAACAACATTAATTATTATACTGAAATGCTGATCCTAAGAGGGTTAACGCGCGCAAAACGTTATCGCTTCTACATACACAAATCACTCGTCACCTAAATATATATATGTGTGTGCCCTGATGATGGCTACTTTAACGCTGACTGAAACGTTGGCTAAAGAAGGAGGAAGCGATACACGGAATAGTAAGCAAAAAATTAATCACTATAATGAGGTTTATATCGGTGAAACATATTAAGAGGTCGCGGATTCAAATCCTCGCGTACGTAAGTAAATTGTATTGAATTAATTTGTGTTGTTTTAACATTAATTCTTTTTAAACAATATGTAGTATATTTGCGGCACATTCCAGAGTAGAATATATTCTTAGTGTCGGCTGGAGAAAACCACAGCCATTCAGAATTGAAACGTTTGGTGACCAGATATTAATAAAAGATAGTTATCCACCTTTCTTTCCCGCATCTCCCTCCCTTCCCCGCTGCCTTCATTCTCACAACATACCTAAATTCGGAATACCGATTACATACAGATTGGAAGAAGTTGGAAATCTTAAAAAATATTTTACAAGACATTAGATTGTCTTCATCTGAAGAAATTATTTTAGAAATCATTGATTTATAAATTTAATAATTGAAGACAATATGAACTACTATCAAATGAAAAATTTGAAACAGAAAAGACAGCAAAAGACAGGAAAAGATTATTTTTTTAATTTACTCCACACAGGAGTCCCTGAGAAAAATATTTTCCCTCAGGGTCTATGTCCTCTCTGGAGATGCTCTGTGGAGATTCTTTTTGAGGAGAGGAAGGATTTAATATGGGTCTTGAAGAGACCCATGTTGTAGGAGGGAGGAAACACAGAGGCCGGCAAATCGTTTTAGAGCCGAACCGAACATAGCAGAAGCGACCCTTGATCTCATGACTCTGTATAAAATCTGTAACAACGTTATTGACTGTCCCGACTTACTGAAATTAATAAACTTCAAAGTACCACCTAGAGTAACAAGGCTTAACGACTTATTCCACATTAGCAGGACGCGTACAAATGCTGGTGTCAGGGATCCAATCAGAAGAAAGTGTGAATCACTTAAACAGAATCAAAACCTCAAGGATTCTGACTTATTTTTTGATACACACACTACTTTTAGTAGAAAAATGAAGACTGTTTTCCTACAAAGTTCAAAGTAAACAACTTAGACATACTTCGTTTAAATATATTTTTTTTAAATTTCTGTTTAACATTGTTTTTTTTTGTTTTACCCTCTAAATTTTTTCAAAAACAATTTGTAAATTCTTATAAGGATATTGCGCATTTCTTTCATATCTCTATTAGTAAAATAATATTCTTATGTATATATTTTTCCCCTATTTATAAGTCAAAATATTTGTATATGTTTTTAACTGCTGTTTAAGTCAATTCGTGAGAAATAGTTTGGATGCAGGTGAATTCTCTAGTTGATGTTTTGTACATTCTTGTCAATTGATAGCTGTATCTGTTTTTTCTCCTAAATAAAAAAAGGATAACAATTTATTAAAATCAGAATTATAAATATATATAATAAGCAGTAATTGTTTATTTTTACTCGGGAAATATTTTCAATTTGAATGGATATTTCAGGGACTAATTATTGCTTATAATAATTTGATAATTAATCAACTTAATTAAAATGTCGCTAGTTTTAAAGATATTGGTGCTTTTCTGAATTTCGTGAAAATCTTCACCTTAGATTTGTTTATCATGTGCCACAATAGCAAAATTCCATGTTCTAAGAATCCATTATACCATTTTAAAAACTACTCTAAATAGGCATTTTTTATATAACTTGTAAGGTTGGCGTGGTACAGTTTTTTTAACAGTGTGAGGGGTCGAAGAACTGATTAAAACAAAAAAAATCAGGGGTGTAGGTACCGTTAGTTTTATTTTGCACTGTGGTCAGCAGGGCTATTTAGAATTACGTGATAAAAATTAGAATCAAGGAATATAGAATTTTGTAACTATTGCACTCGAAAAACTCACCTGAGATGTCAATTTTCATGAAATTCATAAAAGACCCAATATCTCGAAAACTGAAGACATTTTATTAAAGCCATTTTATGATATTCCGGTCTGTCGTGAGTTGGCCTTCTGAGACTTAACTTTTTGGACACCTGTATGTTTTCAATGATTAAAAATAATAAGTTGACATTTTATTCATAAAGTAAAAAATTCATTGATTTTGAAATTATTTCTTATGAAAATATTAAACAGAACAGGTGCTTCATCGTCTGGCTTCAATGTGTTATTTTTAAGTAACAGGCAAAGAAACTCTACTCCTGATAATTCTGTTAATCCTGTCACAAGAAATGCCATAAATCTGATTATCGGGGAATACCAAATTTCCCCGAACTAGATTATCCCTCATTCTGTGAAATACCCACTTTAAATCTTACGGATACAACTTTGAGCGATTTATTATGAAATTCAATTTACATTTTCCAGAGTGGCAGGTATATACTTTCAGAAACGTTGATTGAAATGGCTTTAGCCGTGTCTGGTGGTTACCCATAGATGGCGTTAGCTGACGAGAATATTAGGATAATATATAAGGTGAGAAACTCAAGGTCGGGGTTGAGATTATTCCAACCGCCTGATAATTAAGATATTAGCAATCTATGTCGATCAAAGTTCAAGTGTTTTGTTGAAGCCGGAGTTTTTTTGATTAAGGGAGTTTGTGAGAAAACTCCCAAAATACAACACAAATAAAATAAAATATTGCGCTAGGTTAGGTTAGGTTACGAGCTTCCTGTCTATCTCGTATTTGCTATAAAAGTAGTCTAAAAAAATGTAAAATGTCTGCTCAGAAGATTCTCATTTCTGAGCACGAACTGCCTCCTGTTTTATTTTATTTATTTATTAATTTTCGGGAAATCGACAATTTTACATTTAATCAGTTTTTACATAAGTATTATATAGCTAAAATAAAACCAATTATGGATTTCCTCCTTGTGACTTTACCTCTACTGAGACAGCATAATATGGAATAAGTAAATTAAATTTGTGAGAAAGGAATATGAATTAAAAAAAATTATACAAAACAAAAGATTATATAAAACGAAAAATTTACAAAACAATACATTTATAGCCATGGAGAGAGGTTGTAGATATAAATCAAATCATAATAGAGACATAAACAATAGCGACATCAACATTATTCACAAACCATCAGAGAAATATTCTTTTATTGACCTCTTCCAGTTGGTAAGTTCGCAACTGAAAATATCAACCTTGGATAATACGCTATTGTAATTATTGCATAGTCTGTTCAGGCAAGAATTCTGCTTAGAGTTCGTTTTGCTTTGATCAACCCTGAACAGGACACAAGAGCGTGTTGAACGAGCGGGTATATTCTCTTCTGCTGTTATTGTTATTCTAAGTTTTCTTATCACTTTGTATAAACTGTATATTTAGTGTTATAATATTAGATCTGTTTTGGGTAAGCCACACTGTAGGTATAATTTTAAGAACATGACCACTTATACTAAATTACCGTTTTTAAGTTTGTTATAGTTACGCGCACTTGAAGTGAAATGACACTAAACTGCGCTATATAAATGCCATGTTATTATTATTATTATTATTCAGTAAAATGGAATTGACATGAATCAATATAAAATATAATGAATTTAGAAATTTATAAATTAGAACAGATGAATTATTCGTTATCAAACTTTACAGATAAGAGCTTTTCAAATCCAATTATTCCTCTATAATGCCCACTTTATAATAAATTCCCATTTTAAATTTTAATTACAAGTATGTACTTTCTTTCAAAGTTCACGGACCCTCGTTCAGACTAAGAGTATAAAAGTATCCCCAACTCTGAAACTAGGGTCTCGGGTTTAATTCCTGTACCCCAACTTTACACAAGGTATTTGTTTGCCACAAACTTCAGGGGGTGGGGGGCACAGTATTGAACAAAGTTGTGTTTAACTAAGCAAGGGTGTACTTCTTGTAGAAGTTATAAACTGGTTCTATTCTTGGCCGATAATCGAAAGCCAAGTAATTCGATGATAAACTTAATCCTATTCTAAAACTGAAAATACTTAATTGAATAGAACCACGTGAATTACTAGGTTTCTTGAAATAATTGTTGATTATTTGTAGGTATTTATAAAGCCTTTGTGAGTTAATTTTGGAGGGGCAAGAAAAGGGAGTTAATTTTTTTAATAAATTACGCACAAATGAAAGAAGTCGAGAACGTCAGAGAATTCTGAGAATAACACAAGCGTGAATTTTACGTAGATACCAATATTAATTACACTGACAGAATTATACTTGGAGAGAATTACAAATGAACGACACATGAAGAGAATACATCATATGTTTAAATTTTGGAATATTTAATTGTAAAAAATTTAGAAGTTAATTCAAAAGGTAATTCCAGTAGATGATGACTGTTATAATATATTTAAATTTATTTTATATTTGAACAAATTATGTATTATCTTCTTAATAATTACAGAAGATATTCCTCGCCATAAAGAGACGAGGTTCCTGTGTTTGGTAAATAAATGTTCCTCGCCACAAAGAGACAAGGTTCCTGTGTTTGTTAAGTAGATGTTCCTCGCCATAAAGAGCCAAGGTTCCTGTGTTTGGTAAGTATATGTTCCTCGCCATAAATAGACAAGGTTCCTGTGTTTGGTAAGTAGATGTTCCTCGCCATAAAGAGATAGGGTTCCTGTGTTTGGTAAGAAAGTTTAAGCCGAAATAATAAAAGAAAATAAATAAGATAACGAAAAATTTATGGTTAACAGAAAAAAAAAATTAATAGTAACCATAATGGACGCTTATATGTAAGTGAATTCTACGTCTGTGTATTTTTGTCGTATAACCTCTTGCATGTATATTCCGTTTCCGCATAATAAAGCAATTTAAAATATTTGCTTGGAGGTTAAATTAAATTTCAAACATTCGAACTCTCCTGAAAAAAAGAGCGATTTGGGATAAATCATCCCGAGTTGAATCATTTTCTTGGCATTTCCCGGAGATGGAAAACGCTATCTCCCGGCAAAGAGTAATAAAAACCAACCATTCTTGCATGTCGAATGCATTTCGGAAAACATACAAGTTGAAAATACATCTACTTAAAAGATTTTCTAAGATGCACGGGAATAGATGCACTTGGTTGGCTGCTGGAGAAATGCACAATGCACGGCTCGTATTTCAAATCGTTGCATATGATCGATATCGGACACAATGGTAATGCTCAGCTTGACAATTCTTATACGCTGAGAACTAAAATATAATATATTTAAGTACTGTTGTACAAGAAAGTAAAACGTAATAATTTTTTTATTATTTAATTCTTCATTCTGGTCGTTGAAAAGTGTTATTTTAAATTACTAAAGTAAAATGTAAAATGCAGTTCTGCTTCCTTAACACAAATGCATTTTTCAATGTGTTTTAACTAGCTGAAATTCCCGGCATTGCCCGAGCTTTACGCGGAGTTATTACAGAATGGAAAGATGCTTGAAATGGCTGTAGCCATGTTTAGTGACAAAATCTGAATACGCCGATACTTTTCAATTTACCTACTACTCTCCCTCTAGAATTACAACGTTCACCAACTGAGGATGCCTTATACGAATAAATAAATAAAATAAAATTGTAACTACTTGTAATACCTTTTCCACCTTATTAAAGCATTCCCAAACGTTGAGCACTCAATAATTGCCCTAAACATCTGCTAAGTCAAGCAATACTATAAATTTTGTGTCTGTAAATTTTATACTGGTTCCTAGCTAGGAAAATGTGTAAGGTTTCCAGTGACAGAAATCCTCAAACTGTGAACTTTGAAATTCTGAGAAAGGTGCAGTTTAAAAATCAGTGAAGACATTTTTTTAGCTTTTTACCTATAATTCCATTGCGGATAGAACTTAAATTGCACAGTATAAGAACTTTTATTGACTGCAAAATGTTTGCATTTTCTTAACTACCCGTATAGAATGTACAGATAAATCATTCGTAATATCTGTTTCTTGCGTTAGCGTCAAAATACAAAGTGTGTATATTTTAGGGTAATATGTTAAATGTATGACCTAAATAAAATGATTGTAACTCTCAAATGATTGTAACTCTCAAATGATTGTAACTCTCAAATGATCGTAACTCTCAAATGATTGTAACTCTCAAATGATTGTAACTCTCAAATGATTGTAACTCTCAAATGATTGTAACTCTCAAATGATTGTAAATCTCAAATGATTGTAACTCTCAAATGATTGTAACTCTCAAATGATTGTAACTTTTAAATAATTGTAACTCTCAAATGATTGTAGCTCTCAAATGATCGTAAACTAAATAATCGTGAGCAAATAATGAGCTAATTATTGTAAGCAAACAATACGATCAAATGATCTTAACATAATTACGATCTTTTTGCTTACGATCAAAACGTCGGTAACCATTTTTGAATGCCCCCTTTAACAATACGTTCAAAGAGCCATACACATTCAACGCGTAGCAACAAATTGTTCAAAGTGTTTCTATATTTCGAAAGAGACAAAGAAAGTAACCCAAGTGTGACTCATTTTAACTAAATTCTTTGAAAATCATTTTCCAATTATGACGAGGCCCATCATCATCATACAGACCTTATATCAAGTGGCGGATGCGAATGGAAGCATTTAGGGTTGGTGTTGAAGCGGGGGCGGGGGCGAGGGCGGCAAACAAAGAACTCTTGTTGAGACTTCTTTTCAAGCTCGGTACATCGTTGAACGCGCCGCGGAATTAGCCGTGGCACCTGAAACCTGAAAAGTCTTTCAGAATGATACATCAAATACTGGTAACGCAGCGAGAGTTGACTCCATTCAACAAGCTTAGCATTGAATGTATTTGTGCACCGGTATACGCTTCCATCGACGATGAACAGCTTTTTGCATGTTTACGCCTACTTATTTAAAAATATATATTAAATACAATAACAATGTGGGCCTCGCTGGGTGCTTTACCCGTGCTAAGACTCCCATTTTACTATTTAATAATATTGAATAAAAAGATAATTAAATTAAATAAAGTAAAATATTATGAGGTACGGTTTTAATTCTTCGTATTGTGTATTATGTACATATGTAAATAAACACGCCAAACGCGCGCCCAACATTTGTACACGGTTGACATTTGTCACATGAGAACGGGTCGCTTCTACGATTCGTTCTTAAGTTCAACAGCTCGGCTGTGGAACGAACTGCCGGCCTCTGTGTTTCCTCCCTCCTACAACATGGGACTCTTCAAGACCCATGTTCACTCCTTCCTCTCCACAAAAAGACCCTCCACACAGCATCCCCAAAGATGACATAGGCCCTGAGGAAAATTATTTTCTTAAGGGCCTCCTGTGTGGAGTTAATATAAAAAAAAAAAAAAAAAAAAAAAAAAAAAAAATATATATGTTTTATTCTTTTAAATATATTTTTGGTAATATTGCTCTTTTTGTTCTTTAATCCATCTTTTAATTTTGTATCTAAAATGATTTTTTGTTTCTCCCATTTTTTGTATCGAGTGAATGATTGGTTAAATGCTTTATTGACTGATATTTATGTTTTCTTAGTTTTTTGTATACGCCTCTGAAGAGCTGGTCTGTTAATGATAGTATGTGTTTGTTGAAATTTGTTTTCTTGGCCAAAGGTGTAGTTAAGTAGCGTTTTTATGTATAGTTGGCGTATATCCAGTCCGTCAATGTATAGCACTCGTGTGCGACTAAAGTAAGGCTCTTGACTACTTTTTTTTATGTATAATTGGTGTATATCCAATCCGTCAATGTATAGCACTTGTGTGCGACTTATTTGACACTTATGTGCGACTAACGTAAGGCTCTTGATTACGTTTTTTTATGTATAATTGGCGTATATCCAGTTGGTCAATGTATAGCACTCGTGTGCGACTAACGTAAGGCTCTTGACTACGTTTTTTTATGTATAATTGGCGTATATCCAGTTGGTCCATGTATAGCACTCGTGTGCGACTAACGTAAGGCTCTTGACTACGTTTTTTTATGTATAATTGGCGTATATCCAGTTGGTCAATGTATAGCACTCGTGTGCGACTAACGTAAGGCTCTTGACTACGTTTTTTATGTATAATTGGCGTATATCCAGTTGGTCCATGTATAGCACTCGTGTGCGACTAACGTAAGGCTCTTGACTACGTTTTTTTATGTATAATTGGCGTATATCCAGTTGGTCAATGTATAGCACTCGTGTGCGACTAACGTAAGGCTCTTGACTACGTTTTTTTATGTATAATTGGCGTATATCCAGTTGGTCAATGTATAGCACTCGTGTGCGACTAACGTAAGGCTCTTGACTACGTTTTTTTATGTATAATTGGCGTATATCCAGTTGGTCCATGTATAGCACTCGTGTGCGACTAACGTAAGGCTCTTGACTACGTTTTTTTATGTATAATTGACGTATATCCAGTTGGTCAATGTATAGCACTCGTGTGCGACTAACGTAAGGCTCTTGACTACGTTTTTTTATGTATAATTGGCGTATATCCAGTTGGTCAATGTATAGCACTCGTGTGCGACTAACGTAAGGCTCTTGACTAAGTTTTTTTATGTATAATTGGCGTATATCCAGTTGGTCAATGTATAGCACTCGTGTGCGACTAACGTGAGGCTCTTGACTACGTTTTTTTATGTATAATTGGCGTATATCCAGTTGGTCAATGTATAGCACTCGTGTGCGACTAACGTAAGGCTCTTGACTACGTTTTTTTAAGTATAATTGGCGTATATATATCCAGTTCGTCAAAGTATAGCACTCGTGTGCGACTAACGTAAGGCTCTTGACTACGTTTTTTTATGTATAATTGGCGTATATCCAGTTCGTCAAAGTATAGCACTCGTGTGCGACTAACGTAAGGCTCTTGACTACGTTTTTTTATGTATAATTGGCGTATATCCAGTTGGTCCATGTATAGCACTCGTGTGCGACTAACGTAATGCTCTTGACTACGTTTTTTTTATGTATAATTGGCGTATATCCAGTTGGTCAATGTATAGCACTCGTGTGCGACTAACGTAAGGCTCTTGACTACGTTTTTTTTATGTATAATTGGCGTATATCCAGTTGGTCAATGTATAGCACTCGTGTGCGACTAACGTAAGGCTCTTGACTACGTTTTTTTATGTATAATTGGCGTATATCCAGTTGGTCAATGTATAGCACTCGTGTGCGACTAACGTAAGGCTCTTGACTACGTTTTTTTAAGTATAATTGGCGTATATATATCCAGTTCGTCAAAGTATAGCACTCGTGTGCGACTAACGTAAGGCTCTTGACTACGTTTTTTTTATGTATAATTGGCGTATATCCAGTTGGTCAATGTATAGCACTCGTGTGCGACTAACGTAAGGCTCTTGACTACGTTTTTTTATGTATAATTGGCGTATATATATCCAGTTCGTCAAAGTATAGCACTCGTGTGCGACTAACGTAAGGCTCTTGACTACGTTTTTTTATGTATAATTGGCGTATATCCAGTTCGTCAAAGTATAGCACTCGTGTGCGACTAACGTAAGGCTCTTGACTACGTTTTTTTATGTATAATTGGCGTATATCCAGTTCGTCAAAGTATAGCACTCGTGTGCGACTAACGTAAGGCTCTTGACTACGTTTTTTTTTGTATAATTGGCGTATATCCAGTTGGTCAATGTATAGCACTCGTGTGCGACTAACGTAAGGCTCTTGACTACGTTTTTTATGTATAATTGGCGTATATCCAGTTGGTCAATGTATAGCACTCGTGTGCGACTAACGTAAGGCTCTTGACTACGTTTTTTTATGTATAATTGGCGTATATCCAGTTGGTCAATGTATAGCACTTGTGTGCGACTAACGTAAGGCTCTTGACTACGTTTTTTTATGTATAATTGGCGTATATCCAGTTGGTCAATGTATAGCACTCGTGTGCGACTAACGTAAGGCTCTTGACTACGTTTTTTTATGTATAATTGGCGTATATCCAGTTGGTCAATGTATAGCACTCGTGTGCGACTAACGTAAGGCTCTTGACTACGTTTTTTTATGTATAATTGGCGTATATCCAGTTGGTCAATGTATAGCACTCGTGTGCGACTAACGTAAGGCTCTTGACTACGTTTTTTTATGTATAATTGGCGTATATCCAGTTGGTCAATGTATAGCAATCGTGTGCGACTAACGTAAGGCTCTTGACTACGTTTTTTTATGTATAATTGGCGTATATCCAGTTGGTCAATGTATAGCACTCGTGTGCGACTAACGTAAGGCTCTTGACTACGTTTTTTTAAGTATAATTGGCGTATATATATCCAGTTCGTCAAAGTATAGCACTCGTGTGCGACTAACGTAAGGCTCTTGACTACGTTTTTTTTTGTATAATTGGCGTATATCCAGTTCGTCAAAGTATAGCACTCGTGTGCGACTAACGTAAGGCTCTTGACTACGTTTTTTTATGTATAATTGGCGTATATCCAGTTCGTCAAAGTATAGCACTCGTGTGCGACTAACGTAAGGCTCTTGACTACGTTTTTTTATGTATAATTGGCGTATATCCAGTTGGTCAATGTATAGCACTCGTGTGCGACTAACGTAAGGCTCTTGACTACGTTTTTTTAAGTATAATTGGCGTATATATATCCAGTTCGTCAAAGTATAGCACTCGTGTGCGACTAACGTAAGGCTCTTGACTACGTTTTTTTATGTATAATTGGCGTATATCCAGTTCGTCAAAGTATAGCACTCGTGTGCGACTAACGTAAGGCTCTTGACTACGTTTTTTTATGTATAATTGGCGTATATCCAGTTGGTCAATGTATAGCACTCGTGTGCGACTAACGTAAGGCTCTTGACTACGTTTTTTTATGTATAATTGGCGTATATCCAGTTCGTCAAAGTATAGCACTCTTGTGCGACTAACGTAAGGCCCTTGACTACGTTTTTATCTATAATTGGCGTACATCCATACAATAATTCTTTAAAATAATATACAGCATGTCTCTCAATATCATCCTATTTATGTGAATACCGCACAAGAGCCCCAACAGCTCCCAACTGTCTGGAAGCCAATGAGACTAACGTTTCTTACGACGTCGAATTGAGCTGAGCCGTTAATTGTGGGAAAGGACCGAAAAACCCCAATCGGCGCGAAACTCTGCTAGCAGTAGCTTTGTTCCTTTCCCGTAATTCGTGGCTCGGCTCGCGGAAATTTGATCCTGTTTATAAGGACCCTAACGTAACTTGAAACGTAATTGAACATTTCAATTCTGAATGGTGGTCTTACACCAGAGTATCTTCCACATGGCAGTTAAAGGCCACAGACATCAGCTGTGTTTGGTGACCAGATCTGAATAATCAGGTACTTCCTCACCTTCCTCTTCTCGTCTCCTTCCCAATAGGGGATGCCATAGTCTCACCAGCTCCAGACGGTTGAGAGCAGTTTGGCCTCCTGTGCGGTATCTACTGATTAAATAATAAATTAATTAAATAAAAACCATCAGTTGCTCATAATGGATTCTTTAAAATGCATGTCTGTATTTCTTCAAAAAATTACTCAAAAAACTTTTCTTTCTAAAGATTGACTTTACATTATAGTTTATACTGGTAGTTCTACGTATTTTATATTTCATCAACAGTCCAAAAAAGTGTATTTATAATATTCTCTAACTTCAAAATACAAGTCATTAGATTTATGTACTTAAATACATACTTACCTATTTAATTATAAACCATATATTTGACACAATTTTTTAAAAATTTATATAATATACAATTTGTCCAAAGAAACGTCACTATCTAAATGACAATAATTATTTTTTCAAACTTTCTTCAGGCAGTTTTCATTTTTTCAATATTATACAATAATATTGAAAACATGCGAGTAAGAAACTCGACATGACACCGACGATTTTTTACTGAAACATTAAAACGGCCTCCATCTTGAACCGCAAACGGAACGTACAAACAAATTTACAAATAGAAAAAATCCAAAACGATCGTATTAAAACAGGAACAGGCACTTTTGCAAGACTTGGGTTCGGACTTTAAAAGCCATTTTTTCAGGCTTTATGGTACCAAACGAGCTGAAATATCGAAATCGTGATCAGGATCATGGTCCAAACCGAAATCAGTCACAAAATCAGTAAAATTTGAATGTCAATATTATAAACGATAATATCTAATCTATATCCAACCTTACAAACCCCAAAAATGTCGCTAATGCGAAAAACACACACAAACCGCTTTAAATCCGGCAACATTATGTTTTTACAGGATTGTGTTTGTTGAGTGAAAAATCCCCAGACTGTACCAAGGAACTTCTGAAGAAATGACACATCTACCAGAGTGCCGAAAAATCGGAAAGTCGGATTCCTTCGGGGACCGGGACGTTTTCCGAATGTCCCTTGGCGTAGAAATAAAATAATGTGATGCCGAAATGTAGAGACGGACTTATATATATTCCGGCGAGACAGAGGGGGACGGCAAGCTCGTGGGACGGACTTTACGAGAGCACAGGGTGTTTTAACAAAACGGCTTTGAGTCAAAAGCAGTTTTATTTTGTTAATGAAGTACTATTTGGGTTTTTGTTTTTGGAGCTTTTTAGGCTTTTGTGGATTGTAAAAGTATACAATATTCATATGGTAAAGTACCATTACTTGGCACCTTAAGAAAATATAAAAATACTCCATTGATTGTTAACCTTTACATGGTTAATAAGATTACTAATAACTTCGACCAATGAAAACACAATACATTGGCGCAGCCGGTAGGAAGAAGCCAGAATCAAAGAAACTCATTGGTTTACGAGGACACTAAGGGGCGGCGAGGGAAAACGAAGGCGTTGCTAAAATTTAGACAGCAAATATAATTGTCAGCATTTTTAAATTGACGCAAGAATTTTACAAAAAAAAACTTATAAAATCCATGTTGCTTCCGAGTTATTTTCAAGACTGACGCGATGGGTTCAAATCAATCATTACGATTAAAAAAACTCTGGCGAAGCCGGGTGATAAAATGTTATTTAAAAAAAAATCAATTAGAAGCAACTCAATTGAATTTGTGAGTCACTTCTGGGCTGGAGCCCCACAATACTTGATAAACCTACTCAATTCTGTGCAAAGTACGGCCGTCCGTCTGATTGACAATTCATTGTTAACACACCAATTGGCATCTCTAATGCACAGACGCAATGCCTGCATGCTGAGTCTGTTCTACGGATATTTTAATGGAGCTTGCTCTAAGAAGCTAGCAGCATTGATCCCGGGTGTACGTGCGTGAAACACGACATACACGAGCGGAACACCCGTTCACGGTTGACGTTGGCTTCATGAGAACGGGCCGCTTCTTCGACTCTTTTTGTGGAAGCCGTCTTGTTCGTGAAACGAGCTACCGGCATCTGTTTTTCCTACGGGCCTCTTCAAGACCCGCGTTAATAAATCCCTTCCTACAGCCCCTACCTTAACCCGCCTCACAACGCTGCCCAACCGGGTGGCGACATTGATCCCCTGCCTTTACACTGTGCGTACAAGAACGCTTGTGTGAAGTGTCACATAGAAATGAAAATTTAATTAAAATCATAAAAAATTCAATGCTTTCATGCTTCATTAAAAAAAATATATTAAATCCTCGCGTTACCCGGGCATTACACAAAGTTTTTTTGGAATCAGACGTGGACAGTGATTTTCTTCTTATTTTGAACGACAATAGTGCGAAATTTCATCAAGATGTTAGTATAAAATTCTACTATAAGTGGAGGGAAAAGAGGATAGGGGTGTTTTTTTTAAATCTCATATAGTCAGTGACCTTCCTCTTATTCTGAAGATCAAGTGTGTAAAATTTCATCAATCTCGGAATAAAACTTACAATACATTCATAGGAAATATAAAGCTACGCCGGAACGCAATATATATAAATTGATTCTCTGTAGGACCCGGCGTTGCCAGGGCTATACACGGAAATTCAGATATTGACAGTAATTTTCCTCTTATTTTGAACGTCAAGTGTTCAAAATTTCATCAAGATGCATCAAAATTCTGCTTTAATGGATGGGATAGTGGGGAAGGATTGGTTATTCCAAATCTCATATAAACATTGACCTTCTCCTGTTTTGAAGGTCAAGTGTCCAAAATTTCATCGATCTCGAAATAAAACTGTAGATTTGTTTAAAACATATAAAGATATCGATATCGAAAAACAAATTTAACAATAAAATCATTTTAATGACTCTTTTGTACATTAATCAATCATTTTTACATAATTCATGAATCAAATACAAAAAAAGGATCTCAGCTATCAAAACAGACACGCTTAAACAATTCATTATCTCTTTTTAACAAGTTCGCATAGTTTTCCTTGCAATTCCCAGGAAAATCCCACAACTCTCTCCCGGCCTGGGTTTCGCAATATTGATCCGTACCTTCCTAGTATTAGTGACCCCACACACGCAAACCTGCTGACTGTGCGGCTGGAGGGTGGGTTACTTCAGATGCCAGACGAGCGGGGTTAACTTCATGATCCCGACAAATCAAAGCTCGGTGGCATTGTGTCTTGCAAATCATCACAAATACTACTATCTGTTGCTTGTCTTAAACTTTTAAATGTTCATAATGTATATCCAAATTACATTATGGATTAGTTGGCATATTCGTGTGTACCTATTTCTGCTAATTTACTCTGACTACTTCCCTGTTCCTTCTCTGTGAGCTCTATAAAAAGGGGCTGCCAAACTCCGTTCGCGGCTTTAGACGGCCCTGTTCATAACCTCAAGCAACGTGGGGTACACTCGTGTGTGCCTACATCTACTAATTTATTCTGACCACTACCCTGTTCCTTCCCTGTAAGCTCTATAAAAAAACTAGTATGATTCTAATAACCACTAGTTATAATATTATAAAAAGAACAGGCCAAAAATAGTTTGAATTTTTAATTATTGACTCTTACTACTTCATTTTTTTTTATTTTATACTTGTGTAGGTACCTATTGTATTTTAACAGCAAATCCATGTAAATGTAAAATTTGTTACTTGTACACTAGCTATAAAATGTAAAATTGTATAGCTAGTGTATATCGATCTAAATAATATCTATTATAAAACTACAATAAAAATATTCTATTACCTACGTACTAACATTTGGAATTCACAACATTGAAACATAACCCACAAAAAACTGCAAGACTTTTGGCTTCCTTCACTTCCTTCACCTTTTTTCTGTCTTGACAGAATTACGGAGTATTTCCGTAAAATCCAATAAATGGAATATATTTTTGAACGTATCCAAAAACTAAAAACTGCTTTTAAAGGGTGACAAAATAAATTTTCAAATTTTATTATCTTAAATTAAAAAAATATGTTAGATGTTCTCTCTCCCTCTTCCAGCTTAACTATAAGTACCCATACACCTCTGTAATTAATTTAATATATTTTTATTAACCCTGATGAAGGTTCGGGTTGAACTGAAACCGGTTGGTTATAAATATATACAATAAAGTGGTATTCAAACAAAGTTATTTTATTTTAATTATTATAAAAAAAATATTTTCGTTAAGTTACTGATAACGAAAAATATATCGACAAATGTATTACAATCGCACTTTATTGTCGTTTCATATAAAAATAATCAATTTAAAAATTATCGAAGTTTAATTTTTTTTTCAAATTTCGTTCGAAACCTTTGGTTTCATATTTGAATATAAAGCGTGGCGTGTTCTCTTTTTAAAACCGTTAAGATCATATTTCTCACCATGGCAGTAAGGGAGATACAACGATTGCTATGAGACCATATGAGTTGTTCCCAAAAGCGAACAAGTTAGCCTCAAGGGTTAAAACCTTTATAACGGCCTCCGCGGTCGAGGAGTAAGACTCTCGACTAGCAAACTGGAGGTCGCGTGTTCAGATCCAGGCGGGCGCAATTTTATTCACTTCTGTAAACCCTGTTCCAGAGTTGAAGATACACTCAGTATCGCCCACGTGTAAGACCACCATTCACAATTAAAACGTTGCTTGAAATGGATTTGGCCGTGTTTGGTGACCAGATCTGAATAGGTATTCCCTACCTTCCTCCTCCCCATCTCCTACCACTCCCCACTACCTTCAGCCTGGGGATGCCATAGTCTCACTGGCTCCAGACGGTTAGGAGCAGTTTCCTCGCAGGGATAGACTGAGAGGATACAACACCACACAATTCTGTTTCGTAACACAATCCATGTTTCATTCACATTGTCGTCTCTCACATAGTCTTCTATTATTTTGATTCTTGACATAACCCACCATTTTTCCTCAGTACTGTACGCTTCCTCGACATATATTCTCCTTTCTTCATTCATTTGCTCTACATTGCTAAACCATCTAAGCATCCTTTTCGGAATCTTTACAATTACCTACGCATACACCAGCCTTGCAGTCTTTGCGGATCTTCACATCGTTCCATGATCATACATGCTTTTACCACACATATCCCTGAGGGATCTCATTTCTACAGCATTCCATCTACTTCCATCCTTCCTCTCCAGTTCTATGCCTCACTACCATATAAATTTAAAATCTGGTCAAATCATCTGTTTTCCTTTTTAAAAAGGGACTGACAGAGTTCTCAACAAAGTATTAGTTAAAAGCGAATATTTTATGAGGACGGCGGAACACGTGTTCATGCAAATATTGATATTAAAATACTGATATTTTTGCAGTCCGTCATGATATTTATTTGGAAAAGAACACGTGTTCTCCATGTATTCTGAATGACTAATATTTTAACAGGAAATTGGCATTCTATCACTTTTTCAAAAGGATCATTTTTCTCCGTGTAGAGACAAATGCCCAATTAAATTGATTGCCTAATGCCTAATTAATACATAAAATACCCAACAAATACAAGAAGACTATATACCAATAACAATGACACAAATGCAGCAAATAACTCACAAATCACTCACACAATCACAACATATATCATCTAGGAAAAATTATTAAACCTGGATATTCTTTTCTAATGTATGAAACTAATTAATTCAGCTAATAAATCATTTAAAAACTGCGATGTATGGTAATAAAGTTGAATATTTAATCGATAGATGGCGCTAGTCATAAAGCTTACTCCACAGTCCGTCTGATGTCGCTAGGGTGTAACAGGTACTTGTGAGAGATATTGTCAGAAAGCAAGCTCCTCGGGAGCCAGAGAATTACCTACCCTCGGGTAATGAACAGTGTAGTTTAATCCAGACCTTTTTATTGTAACGTAAAAAACACAATTATAAGAAGAACCTTTTACTAATTTCAAAGAGTTCCCAACACCGAAGTCTGCTTAGTAAAGGCAGATATAACAAAAACCATTTGCACTTAACTTACAAAAATTTTTATTCATAGTAAATTACAATTCGTGAGTTTCGTATACTTACTGATTAAAAAAATTTAAAAAACTTTTCCACTCTACACACACCTTCTTCATATTTAGTATTCCTATAAGGATTTACGTACATTAACTATGTATAATTTAATTTAGAAGCATATAACTTTTTGTAAAATGTGCTGCGAATGTCAAAATAAATAAATAACTTACTTACAACTCATTTAAATAACAAAAAAATAACAAAACTTGCAGAATAAACATAATAATTATCAAAAAGATAAGTATTATCTATATTTAAATTAAATTATACTTAAGTAAATATTTGAACGTAATCCAAATAGCACCCTCATAGGAAATTCCCTCGTGTGGACCGGTCAGTCTGGGTCTGAGCTAACCCCCCCTAGATAAATACTTGGCCTTCCTTCCTATGCATATTTGTCTCGTCTATGCAAAACCACACGTGTCAACATAGTTAAATTAGCGGGCTTGTCGGTCACACGTAATTGCATTACGGGGAATCCCGTGTAACTTATTACTAATAACTATTAGTATAACCCAGTATGAAATAATAGTTTTTAAAAGCCATATTTAGTTTCTGAGATTTCTTTACGTGAGGGTACTAACTTTCTTCTGGGCATGCTCGGACTTCCTCCTCAGACCTCCTTGCAGATCAGAAGAGAGGTTTATGCCGCCGCCCAGACCTTGAGGAAAATAATTTCTGTCAGAGCTTATGTCATCTTAGGAGATGCTGTGTGGAGGGTCTTTTTAAGGAGAGGAAGAAGTGGATGGAAAGGGGTATGAGGGGTAGGTCACATTTTTCGGTAAGTGGCGATGTAAGTGGCGTTACAATCGGCGTGGTCACGATTGTAACGCCACTTACATCGGACAAACGGGGAGGGCATTCTCAACTAGATTCAAGGAACATATACGATGTTATAATAATAAAAACACATCCTCAAAATTCGCAGAACATCTCTTGGTGTATAATCATACCCCACTTAACAACAAGGGTCCTAAACCATTGCATATAGAAAAAAAGGGCATTAGATTAAATTTACTTGAACAATTAGAAATCAATAAACGAACGAATGACCCAAACTTAACACTAATTAATAAAGTACGGAAAATAATTTACTCACCACTTCTCAGTATTTTCACAAAACCCAAGCAGTATAATGCACCCAAATAATTCATAGCAATAAAGTCATTAGTAAATAATTAAGAACTCATTACCATTTACTGAGGGGAAAACATAGATTGGTTTAACCAACAATAGATCATATTGTCATCGGTGTAACCAGTAATAAATCACCTTCAAAATTTACATTTGAAATAGCATAAATACGTCGTCTCAATGTGGACTAACCACAGTTTGAAAATGGTCTTGTAAGCCGAAACAGCTGTCACAATAATAAAAAACTAAAACACTTGCAGAACTTAATAATAATATTATCAAATTTAATCTAAATTAAATTTATAAAAAAATCTTATCTTATCTTATCTTATCAATCACACATTCAGATAGCAGCCAATATATTTATGATTATGTTGGTAGCGGAGTCGAAGTATGACACAATTAAAAAGTTATTAAATTTTTTTGAACAGTTTGATAATACCTTTGGAAGGCGCAAAAACTGTCACGCGTATTAATAACTACACGACATAACTTTTTTTATAAATATAAACGTTTTTTTTATTTAAATAATAATATTGTTAAATATAAAAAATGCTTTTGAAAATGTAATAAAGAATGGCAGATTAATCATCATTTACAGTACAAGATTTCTTATTTTTTATTTTGTTACCATTTGGGATGATAGCTAAACAGAATTTCTTAAGGAATAATAAAAGTAATTAAATCTGCTTTTTCAGTAATTTCATTAAATACTTTATTTCATTAAATTCGTGACTTGGGTGTAATATTGGATGAAAACTTGTCATTCATTCCACACATCAACTATATAACTAATAAGGCTTTAAAGATGCTTGGCTTCCTTTGCAGAACTTTAACTGATTTTAAGTCCATAGATTGCATGAGAACCCTCTATATTTCATTAGTCAGAAGTCAATTGGAGTATAATTCACGTATTTGGTGCCCATTATATAAAGTTCACTCCAATAATATAGAAAGAGTTCAGCACAAATTTCTTAAGTACGTAAATTTTAAGTTCAGAATTCCTATTTATTTTATTTATTTATTAATTTTTAAAAAACATGACATATTACAGTGATCTTTGGCTGTTCAACTAGGAGATTAACCTGTTTTAGGACAGTCAGAAATAAGCAGATTTATTAAATGCGATTCTTGTTTTGTCTAGTGTATTGACTTTTACTTAATTATTGCACTTTACAAATAATTTGAAAAGTTTTCTTGGTTGATATAAGAAGTTGCTAACTATATATTTTAAATAATATAAACGTAGAGAATAGACTAAAAGAATATTCAAATATGATAATTCAAAAATAGCAATATAGTAAAAAATTATTGACATCTGAGTTTATCAAATAGAATTTTACTTTTTATTTAGATGAAATTAATAAGCTAGAGAATCAAAAATGGATAAAAGAAAGAAAGGAGATTAAAAGAAAATAGAGAATAAAAATAAGCAAAAAAAAAATACAAATAGGGAATTAAAAAATATGCAAAAAGTATATGTATATATAAATATTAAAAAAATAGAAACATGTAAGCTTTTCAACCATTCCGTGAAATCTTACTTTTGATTTGGTGAAATTAATGCGCCAGAGAATCAAAAATATATAAAAAAGAAAAGAAATTGAAAGGAAGAGTAGAAATAGATAGAAGATTTAAAAATAAATTAATATTAAAAAATATATATATATTATTATATTAATTATGTCAGTTTGATGAATCGATTGCATCTAATAACACTGTCTGACAGGAGAATTATTTCAGACCTGGTTGTGTTACACAGGGTCATTAACATTATAATTTATAGTCCTGCCATCGTTGCCACTATTAAATTCCACGTACCGAATATAAATACAAGACAAAATATAACATTCTTCTGCAATACATACACGACCAACTATCACACACACTCACTGACCAATAGGATGCATGATCTAGGCCAGCGTTTCCCAAAAGGTGTTCCGCGGAACCCCGGGGTTCCGTAGAAGCATCACAAGGGTTCCGCGTTCCTTCCGGATTTAACGTATGTATTTAACGAAAAATAATAATGCGCACGGGAGCTAGATCCAGCGCGCTTGACCGCGGTCGCCTCCTCCCGCCACCCGCGACCCGTATCGCCCGCCGCAAGCTCAGTCGAGTCGACTGTGACATGAGAGAACGTGTTTGTTCTCGTTCTTTTTTAATTCGTGTGAACTTACAAAGGTGAAATTCCAGTGATATTGTAATTCCTGTTCTTATAATCTTGTACTTACGATATACGTTTTAGGTAAGTATTTGTTTTATTTGTTACCAATTGCAGATAGTGCCAAAACAAATAAAAACGATTTATTCATATTCATGTTATTTTTTTTATTTCAGCCTTTATTAAAAAATGGATAACTGGCTCAAAACAGGGCGCTTACAAAGTGGCATAACGTCCCTTAGCTTACAACACCGCTCAAGTCGGAAATTGGCGGTTTTCACATTTTAATGCCGATAGATAGAGCTGCTCATTGCGCGTCTAACCATTGGTCACATGATATAGATTTCAGTCAATTAGAAGCCTTCATTCAAAAAGTAGTAACAGCGCGCAAGTCGGTTAGCCTCTCAACACCGCACAAGTCGTTAGTCTGTCATACATTTCTCGTAAAAGTACTTCGCGCTCCGTGATTATTATATTTTTATGTGAGTTTTATCGCTGAAAGGTCTAACGAACAAAAGCGGCAATATTTATTTGAAAATTTCTGGAAGAACATGAACTGGGAGCAGCAAAGATCATTTATAACTTCTCATGTTAATAAAGTACCAAAGAAAATTACAAAAAATCCAGAAATCATCCAAAAGAACTGATAGTCGAACTTACGTTTTCATGATTGATAACGTACGTCACCAAGTCTCTGTAAAAAAATGTTCTTGGCCACTCTTGGCATTAAAGATTCGTTTATAAGATATTGGCTGACAAAAACAGACTGTGCCATGCCTCCAGATTTGTCTACTTCAACCAGTAACCGCAGAAATCCAGAGAAAATTGAAGACCACAAATATGTTGAATAGTTTTTAGCAGGTCTTCCAAAGATGCCGTCGCATTACTGTCGTGCTAAAACATCACGAGAATACTTAGAACCAATTTTCTCGAACATGACACAGCTCTACCACACATATCAAGAGAATTGTGAGTTAGAGGGTAGAGAATGCCTTGGTCGTAAATTATTTGACAAATTATTTTTGAAACTCAATCTGAGCCTATTCTACCCGAAGAAAGATCAATGTAACGATTGTTGCAGTCATAAAACTGGAAACATTGCGGATGAAGAATACGCACAACAAAATTTTCAACAAAATACCAAAACCAAAATGATGGAGATGTTGTTTACATAAAAGATAATCTTAACGCCTCTGTCTCAGAATTCACCCTAGAAAAATCAAACTGTTTACAAATAATCGCTGACCCAGATACGTGCATACTCGCTATTTACAGATCACCTTCATCACACAACATTACGCCCTTTCTAACAGCTCTCGACTCTCACATAAAAAAAATAACCCACTTCAAAAACATCATCGTAACTGGTGACCTAAACATTAATATACTTCCACAAGGCCATCCCCATAATATCGAATACCAACTGATGCTCCTGGAACATGGCATAATAAGCGCTATCAACACTCCAACCAGAGTTACCAGAGACTCGGAATCATGTTTAGATCACTTAATGATCAAATCCAAAAACAAATTCTATAGCGTTGTATTCGAATCCACAATCACAGATCACTACACAACAATGATAGGACTGACCACACAGGCATTGAACCCAACAATTCAAAACAACATCACAAAATTTGAAACTGACTACGTGAACCTTAAACATTGCCTAGAAAAACAAACGTGGGAACACCTTAAAAAAATTAACAACACTGAAGAAGCCTGGAATTACTTTATAACATACCTACAAACGCTCATCACTCAAAACACCACAAAAACATTCAAATCCTTCACGCACCGCAAAATAAGACTTAAAAAATGGATTATTCAAAGCATAATTAATAGCATTAAAAAACGGGACAAACTGCACAAACAAGTCAAACGCAACCCAAATGATACTTTTCTGAACTCTTTCTACAAAAGGTACAGAAATACTTGCTCTCTAATTATACGAAAAGCCAAAGAATTATATTACAGAAACAAACTAGTAACTGCTAACTTTGACCCGAAAAGCGTTTGGTCTATTCTGAGGGAAAGTACAAATACACAAAAAAACAAAGATGATGAAAAAAAAAAAAAAAAAACTTATCAACGACGAAGAAGTCGACTTCCACAAAAATCCTACACTTATCCTTAATTACATAAACAGACACTACACAAATATCGGAGCTAGCCTAGCCGAAAATATAAAACAAAAGTCGTCTAGTAACGATAATCAAGAACCTCAAAAAATTCCGACTCAGTGCACTCACAAAAATAGTGACAGTCTATTCAAATTACATAGAGTAACTCTGGAAGACACCAACAAATTAATACATTCCCTAAAGAATAACACAACATCAGGTCCCGACGGAATAGACTCTAAAACAATAATTACACTAAGCCAACAACTACTTACTCCACTAACATACGTCATTAATCTTAGCCTGAAAGAAGGAATTTTTCCGAGCATCCTAAAAAAAGGTCTGGTTATTCCTATTCATAAATCAGGACCTAAAAATAATGTAAACAACTTTCGACCCATTACACTATTAAACACGTTGTCAAAAATTCTTGAAAAAGCAATAAAAGAACAGCTGCAACAATATCTGGAAACCATGCAAATACTCTCAGTTAACCAACATGGCTTTAGAAAAAATAGGAACACAGAAAACGCGATTTCCACTGTAACCGAGTTTATTACACATAATTTAGATGCAAAAAAAAAAGTTATTTCAATCTATTTAGACTTATCTAAAGCCTTCGATACAATTTCGCACAAAAAACTTTTCAAGAAGCTAAAAAACATTGGCATAAATGGAGTAGAATTTGAATTAATAAAAAGTTTCATGTCTGACAGAACACAACAAGTTAAAATTGACAACAAGACAAGTGAACCACTTTTAATCACGTACGGAGTCCCACAGGGGAGTGTCCTTGGCCCACTAATATTCCTCATATACATAAACGAATTATGTGACATTGAAATTGATGGTAAAATAGTGACCTTCGCTGATGATACAGTTCTTCTGTGTCAAGCAGCCACATGGAAAGATTTATTCATAACAGCTGAAAATAGTTTGTCAATTGTCATAAAATGGCTAAACAGAAATACTCTTACCGTTAACACAGTCAAAACAAAATATATCACACATAGCATTACACAAAGAGGTCAACCTCCTTCTAACTTGGACTTGTTTTTGCATGAATGTAAACAAACATCATCCAATTGCCAATGCGAACACATCGAAAGGGTAAAACAATTAAAGTACCTTGGAGTTATTATTGATTCATACTTACAATGGACTGAACACATTACTTTTATTACCAACAAACTAAAACGAGTCTTGCACCTAATAAAATCCATTAAAAACATTTTCCCACTAACAATACTCAGATCAATATATTTTGCACTGTGTCAATCCATTGCCACTTATGGAATATTAGCTTGGGGAAGCGCTACAATCACAACAATTGACCCAATTCAAAAAGTTCAAAAGGCAATAATAAAACTCATATTGCAAGTACCATTCTACACAGACTCAACCAAAATCTTCAAAACACTAGACGTCATGTCAATAAGACAAATTTACGCCAAAACTGCTCTCCTAAACCTCATCCATAATAATCTTCATATTACAAATAAAGCACAAGCCATAATAAAAACCAGGTCCTCAACAAATAAAACACTGAACATTCCGATAACACACACCACACACGGACAAAGACACTTTCAATACTACGCAACCAAACTTTTTAACAGTATGCCCATTACTTTGAAACAATTATTGACTTCAAACACATCTACAAATTTTCTCAAAAAACATATCGTAGCCTGGATAAAAAATCAAGATATTCACTTTATTCAAAAGATTATAATTCCAAACCAAACATAACCAAAATATAATAAGTAAAATTAAATATTACACACATTCTTCAAGAATTATCCAAAAATACATACACGCACATATAAATGTGTGTTTTCATGTTTCAATATATGTCTGTGAAAAAAAAAAAAAAAAAAAACTTTCTACTACAACACATAAATACCTGTCACACTTAATCACAAACACGTTAACACCTCAGCACAGGTTCTCCTAGTGAGGTGTTCACGTAACATACAATATCACACACACACAGTTTTACCTAAATCAACCTATGTTCCTCATTTTTTATACCTTTTTTTCTGTACTTTTTTCTCTCTACTGCAATATAAACCACTGTAATAATTTGTAAAACGTGTACTCAAGAATAGAAATAAATAAATAAAAAATAAATAAACATGTTTTGAAGAAAGATCGAGCCAGGAGAGAGAAAGATACTGACAAAGATATTGCACAGTCTGGAGCTTGTCATGTATTCACACAGGATGTTGAATCGGTAAAATTGGCTCCGTATCTTCAAGCTAATGCAATTTATTATAAAACTAAATTATGTATCCATAATTTTACATTATACAATTTAGCAACTAAAGAAGTAATGTGTTATTGGTTCGATGAGTCAAATAGCACACTTGAAGCCTTTGTTTTTGCTTCATGCTTAGTAGACTATCTAGAGAAAGTTTTGAGCCAGAAATTATTGCCTGTGATTTTATATTCCGATGGCTGTTGTGCTCAAAATCGCTATGTTACCTTAAGCAATGCTTTATTACGTTTAGCGATTGAAAAAAATATTGTAATTACTCAAAAGTACCTGGTAAAAGGCCATACCCACATGGAATGTGATTCCGTACACAGTGCAATAGAGTGTAAATTAAAAGGTAAAGAAATTTACCTTCCACAACAATACATGGCTATTACTAAAACCGCTAGGAGTGATCCTATGCCTTACGAAGCTCGTTATTTGGACTATACCTTTTTACCGACTTTTCGAAAGAATTAATTTATAAATCTATACGGCCTGGTAAAAAAGCAGGTGACCCAGTCGTCACAGATGTACGTATGCTAGAATACAGACCAAATGGCACAATTTGGTATAAAATTGGTTTTGATGACGAGCTTCAGCCGTTACCACATCGTCCCACGCCAATTAACAGCTTAAACAAATAAATCACCTGCAGAAATTGTATGCAGCTAGAATACAGGAAGTATAAAGATTTGCAAGACCTAAAAAGTGTATTACCATCTAGTTGCCACTCTTTTTATGATGACCTTCCGCACAGCAATCGCTAAAGACTGCAACTAACTATTGACTGGAGATTTCGAGTATATTTTTTTAATTTTATAATTTTATTACTATTATATCTTGTTTAGTTGGAGTTTATTAAAGACTATGTTTTAAATATTTTCCTGGTAAAATAAAAAATAATAATAATAAATGCACTTAGGTAAGCTCTAAAGGTTCGTCTGTCACCAAATAACTTAAAGCAATTTATCTCAACAATGTTATTCTTAAGATTTAGGTTATAAAAACCTATTTATAACGATTGTTAATTATCAACAATAATTTTATCTACCTACAGACTTGACGTTTCATCATTGCTCATACAAATTTAAAGAAATAAACGCAAATAAAGCTATATTTAAGCAGTAAAAGTGTAGAATACATTGATTTCGCGATCGTGCGTTGTTTGTGCGTTTTTAAACTTCAAAAAAGTGAATCTGTGCTCTATTTCATTGTTTGTGAAAAAAGGACAATAAGAAACAACAATTTAGTGAATTAAACCATTAATAAACAGTGAAACATAACGAAATTTAAAGTTTATCCTAAATATCTAGAACCTTAATAAATACGGTGTTTTTTACTTTAAAAAAAATGAATCCACATCAATTCATAGATTCTGCGAAGGAGGCAATTGATGAATTATTGAATTGTGTTCAAGATAAAGTGAATAAATTTAATAAAGAACAAATTTACTTAATTACAACGAAAACAAGTGCTATATTAAACTGGATGGGACATCTAACTCTTCAGTTATCTGC
Organism: Hesperophylax magnus; assembly: GCA_026573805.1. NCBI lineage: Eukaryota > Metazoa > Arthropoda > Insecta > Trichoptera > Limnephilidae > Hesperophylax > Hesperophylax magnus. The sequence goes on from JAIUSX010000019.1 coordinate 12,850,244, forward strand.
AGCAAAGGAAAAAATAATAGAACCAACATTTGGATACGGCAAAGTAGCTGAAAACCAAAACAAAATATTGAAAAGTGATTACAAATTAATAGTTTCATCGAACAATGCTGAGGAATCTTCAGAAAATATACAAAATAAAATCAGGAAGAAAATTAACTTAAGTAAGATTGGTGCCAAAGTGATTGGTGTTAATGCGATATCTAAAAATAGAATACTTATAAAATGTTCGACAAAGTACGATGCGGAAAAAATGAGTAAAGCTATTGGGGACGAGTTCAAAGACATCAGTGCTACAGAAATTAAAAAGAAAATACCAACTATAATACTTAAGGGCATTGCTAATGACTATAATAAGGATGATATAATACAAGATATAATCGAACAGAATGAAGATATCAAGGATGTGATGATAGATAAACCAGAAATTGAGATGACGTTAAAAAAGATCTTGAAAAACAAATATAATAACACATCTAATTACATAATAGAAGTTAGTACTGAAATAAGAAGAAGGCTAGTATATACCGGTAAAATCTATGTGGGATACCAGAGAATACAAGTAGAGGATGCCCAGCCTCTAGTGCAATGCTATCACTGCCTGGGCTTTAGACATACTTCTGTCAGGTGTCTTCGTAAAGAAAAGGACAAACCATTGTGCTGGTGATCATTCCTACAAAGATTGTGCTAACAAAGATAAAGAACCTAAATGTAAAAATTGTGATAAAAAAAATAAAAAAATGAACTGGAATATTGACATCAGGCTTTCTGCAAACGATAAAACGAAATGTATTGTGTATAAAAAAATAGCTTTTTAGCAAAAGAAAAAATAGAATATTGACTAGAAATAAGATTAAACCTGTCCCAAAGTAGATTTAGTGTTATTACATTTTATTACATAAATATTGTTGTAAAAAATTATAAAAAATCACAAATTAACTAACAAAAATAACATTATTATATTACATTATTTTTTGAATAGTAATATCATAACGTCACCTTCAACAACATTTTTTTGTTTACTTAAACATGCATTTTTCACTGTGTACTATATTTCACATTCATAATTATAAAAACAGCTTTTAATTTTTTTTTTAAATATTACAAATATTCTGAAATAACACTAGATGTGAACATACAGTTTATTTTATATTTATTAAGCCTTTATCAAAAAGTAATTGTACAAATTAGCTTCAATTACAATCACTTTTATATTGTTAAATATTTAACATTAAATTCTTCAATTTATACTCAAAACATGTCTGTTAAACAAAACAAGAAAATAATTAATTACCATGACGAATTAAATGGCGCAGATTTTTTTTTTCTTATATAGATAATGATAATGAAATAAAAAGTAGTACAGTAAATAATTTAGAAGATTGGATAAAAAAACAAAACACAAATTCGTCTGAAAATCTTGTTTGTATTCAATTAAATATAAGATCTATACAAAAATATTGGGATGTATTGCATATATATTTACTTAATTGTTTGAAGCATATTGACATTCTGATGCTATGTGAAACATCTATTCAAACTGAAAATATGTGTATTTACAATATTCCTGGATATAATGCATATAACTACTGCAGGACTGATAAGTCAGGAGGAGGTATTATATTGTATATAAGAAACAAATTTGAATTTAGACTAAAAATATTAAAATCAATACATTTTGAAAATATATCAGGAAAGCTCATACTCCAGGACAAAACTAAAGTTAATATAATAGCTATCTATAGACCTCCTAATTTCAGTAAATCTTCATTTCTGACGGAATTATCATCATATCTTGAGACAATTAATAGTAAGGAAAATATTATCTTACTTGGAGATATAAATCTTAATTTGCTTGATGAACAAGATAATATTGTAACTTCGTATGAAAACTTACTTACTAACCATTATTTAATTAAATGCATCAATGTAGTAACCAGAGTAGCTGTATTAAATGGACAAATTACTAGCACGTGTATTGACCATATATTTGCCAAATTTAGAGGCAAGAAAATAACAGCTTGCGTCTATGAAAATAATATTGCTGATCATTTTATCACTGCTATTAATATAAAATGTCATAAACGTCAGGTAGACTTTGCAAATAAGTATATTCAAATCATCTCGCAAAAGGATATTGATAGACATATCAGAGATTATAACTGGAGTAAACTTATGGAGGAGAAGGATTGTTTTTAATTTATTTAATAAATTTTACAAGAGTAGTTCTGAAACGATAGTGCAAAAACCGAAAACACGACCTTATGCAATAAATAAATGGGTAAGCAGTGAATTATTATGTCAAATAAATAAAAGGGATAAACAATATAACAAATGGAAAAGAACACCAACAAACAAAACATATGAAACAGAATACAAAAAATCACGAAACCTTGTCAATAAACTTATAAATAAAGATAAACTAACTACTATAATAATAAATTTAAAAACTGTTTTAATGATACAAAAAAACCTGGGATGTGATAAATAATATTTTAGGACGTAAACCCAAAAACGATTGTGATGAAACAATAACACGATATATGTTAAAAGATAGAACTGAGGATTCTGTGTCAAATTATTTTGTGAATTACTTCTCGGATAGCATCAGCAACATGTTACATAAATGCAATCACAAAGCTACTAATATTGTACTGGAAGAACTGCCTCACAGTTTATTTATACCAAGAGCTACTATAACTGATATTGAAAACATTGTTAAAAAAATGAAAAACTCTAAAAGCACAGGTATTGACAATATAAGAATGTTTGATTTAAAAAGAAATATAAAAACTCTTGGGCCAATAATTACTCATTTAATCAATACGATAATAAAGCAAGCAAATATTCCACAAGAATTTAAATGTAGCATTACTAGACCAATATTTAAAGGTGGAAAACACATTGAACTGGGAAATACTACCTGCGTTAGAAAAAAATCTCGAAAAATTTTTATCAAATTAATTAAATAATTACATTGAAAAATTCGCTATCATAGATTCAAATCAATATGGCTTTCAAAGAAAAAAAAATACTGAAAAATTACTGCAAGATTTTTCCAATTACATAAATAATCGTGTTGTGTTATTTATCGATAACTCTAAAGCTTTTGACACAATTTACTCTAAAAAAACTGCTAGAAACCTTAGAAAAAATTGGAATAAGAGGAAACGTGTTAAATTTATTTAAAGATTATCTTAGAAATAGAAAAATATGTACCAAAATAAATAATACTTTTAGTAAAACAAAGAATGTATCTGCAGGAGTTCCACAAGGTTCCATATTGGGACCTACACTATATATAATTTATGTAACTATAATGAAAAAACTTTTCTCTTTTGTTAAACATTTTGTATTTGCAGATGATACGGCATTGGTCATATCACATAAATATCTAAAAATTGCAATTGAACTCATGCAAATTGACTTTAATCAACTTTGTTAATGGTCACATGATGCAGGACTATTAATAAATGCTAAAAAAACCAAAGTTATGCACATAAGATCACCTAATGCCAGATTTCAATTTAATCCTAATATTATTTCTCATAATTTTAATTGCATCCATAAAAATATCCCGACTAATTGTAAATCTGAAAGCTTAGAATTAGTTACAGAATATGTCTATCTTGGTGTTACAGTAGATTGCTTTTTCAAATGGGACAAACATATTAAAAAAAACCTGTAAAAGACTCAGATCAATTGCTGGCAGAATGTACACATTAAATTTTTTCCTATCAATTGAAACACTTAAAATAATTTATATGTCAATGGCAGAATCTATTATAAGATATGGATTAACCATATGGGGAAATACTAGTATAACCAATCTGAAACAAGTCCAAGTTGTACAAAACGCAATTGTAAAATTACTAGTCGTCCCTAATATTTTTAAACAGAGACATAATACACCGTTGCTGTTTCAGAGTGCCAAAATTTTACCTGGGCTATTCTATAGCAAAAAATCATAATTCAATATATATTTACCCCGCAGCATAAAGAAAAATTAGAACATAAATACAGTACTAGATTCACGCGCAATGACGGGTTAATAGTTCCGAAATTTAATAATAAATACGGACAGAGAACGTTTGAATACAACATACCGAAGATATTTAATTTATTACCTGACACTATAAAGCAATGTAAATCTATGAATAAGGTTAAATATATGGTGAAAAATTGGCTATCGGAAAAAAAATATTTACTTTAATATGTATGAAAAATTGTATGAAACAATTGTTGATTCTGTAGATATAAGATGTAAATTATACCTTATAAAATGTATATGAAACTAAACTTTAAGCACCTGTTGACAAGCCAATTCAATTGGCTTAGCAGGACTTGTTTGTTGATATGTATTAACTATTTATTCAATAAAAAAAATAATAAAAAAAATATTTTTGAAATATTTCTTGATAAAAACTTTTCTTTGTAAATCATCTTTAATACCTTATTCCCTAACATTTCCGCAAGCAACACCGCCTAAATCTAATAAAATATCAGTCAACACAGCTCAAGTCATAAAATAAAAGTTAAAATAAAGTAAATTGTCAAAGTAAGTATAAATAATTATTTCTTAACCTCTAACTAGGGTATTTATTAAGTAATAACAGAAAAAATCCGCCGATTTTTTAAAATAAACAGTTTTTTTCGTCTCCTGTAAAGTTGGTAAAAATGACTTATGCGGTGTTGTTAGCTAAGGGACGATAAGTGCTTCATCAAGTTCATCGTCAGCAAATAATGAAAGTATTTCAGAAGAAGCTGTTGATTTATCCGTAAGTAAATTATACTTACCTAGCAATAGTAATCATTTAGGCCCAGTTCATGAACATATTTTGATGGGTGACAACCGTGACAACCCTGACAAATTACTTTAATGTAGTATAACTGACGCATGGGTGTTCGACTCTAGCCTTTTAAGCAGCAAATGCCATCTAATTTTGATATAAATGAATCACACCCAAAAAAGGGGTCAAATTCCAGACTGTGCCAAAGGAAGATTTGGGGTGGGACTGTTCTTTTTAGCCAACACCAAACTGCATCTTGCCGTCACATTACTAATGTTTTTTATTTAATTCCAGGATATCGTAAATACTGAAGGATATTGTCCTGAGCAGGATAAACAAAATACACCAACGACTAAAAGGGCTGGGCAATCTCAGGACAACACTACTTCAAAAAAGAGAAAATATGACGAATCTTACTTGTCTTTTGGATTTATTTCTGTAGGAATGCTTGAGAATCCGGATGGTCAATGCGTTATCTGCAACAAAATCATATGTAATAGCTCTCTGGCACCTGCAAAGCTAAAACGACATCTTAATACCAACCGCCCGCAATTAAAAGACAAAAGCTTAGACTTTTTTAAAAGATGAACATAAAACCAGTGTGGCTGCTTTACATAAATATGTTAAAACTGATAACGAGAATGCCACCGAAGCATCATTCCTGTTAAGTTACAGGATTGCTCGTGCTGGCAAACCACACACGATTGCAGAGACTTTAATAAAACCCTGTATGACAGAAATTGTCAAGTGTGTACTTGGCGAAGACGCAGCGAAGAAATTTGCAGCAGTTCAGAGTTCCAATAATGTCATATCTGATCGAATCCATAAAATATCTGACCACACTGAAGATGAATTGATTTGTAGATTGAAAAGTAGTGAAATGTTTGCAATGCAACTCGACGAAAGTTCAGATGTCGCTGGACTACCAATACTGTTTGTTTTCGTAAGATACCCCTTCCGGGGATCTATTGAAGAGGATTTGTTTATTTGTGCTCCTTTGGAGACCAACACCACTGGAGAAGAAATTTTCAAAGTCATTGATAATTACATGAATGTACATAACATTAATTGGAACAAATGTGTCGATGTATATAGCGATGGAGCTGCCGCTTTGACTGGCAAAATAAAAGGTACTGTAACAAGAATTAAGAATGTTGCACCTTAATGCAGCAGCAGTCACTGCGTTTTACATCGACATGCCCTTGTCGTAAAAAAATACCACACGAGGTAAAGAAAGTTCTCGATCGAGTACAAATTGTGAATTACGTTAAATCACGTCCGCTCCAATTGAGACTTTTTTAAAAAAGTGTGTGAAGATATAGGAAGTCAGCATCAATCACTTCTTCTTCACACGGAAGTAAGATCGTTTTCCAAAGGAAAAGTATTATCAAGATTGTTTGAATTGCGCAACGAACTAGTGGTATTTTTTTCCAAAGTATCGCTTTCTTCATCTTTGAGTGGTCTTGTTCAACTATTGCACGACGAGCAATGGCCAATGAAACTGTCGTATTTGGCAGACATACTTGATAAACTGAATGTAATTTGCAAGTCATTGCAAGGAAGAAATACAATTTTTTTTTACAGTAAACGACAAAATCTCTTCTCTTAGAAAGAAACTTGTCTTCTGGATAGAATGTGTTGAACAGAAACAGTACCAATGTTTTACTCTTTTAAACGAGTTTCTGGAAAAAAAATGAGTTGCCAGTAACCTCAGATGTTGAAAAATGCATTTACGAACATTTGATGGCCCACAACAAATCTCTGGAAGAGTATTTTCATGAAAAAAACCTGCAGGACATTGACTGGGTACAGAATCCATTCCTAGTTCACAGGACACCGTCGACTCTTACAGGAACAGAGAACGAGGCTTTGATTGATATCATGTGTTCTTCTTCCTTACAACAAAAGTTTAATTCAGAAAAAACGAATCTGGATGAGTTTTGGATTGGACTTAAAAACGAATATCCAGAAGTCGTCGAGAAGGCTATCACAGTTTTTTTTACCGTTTGTGACCACTTACCGATGTGAAACTGGTTTTTCGGCTTACGCTTACACAAACAAATACATAAACAGACTGGATGCAGCTCCAGATCTTCGTATTCAGCTGTCTGACATAAAGCCTGATTTCAATGATATTTTAACAAAAAATGTAAAAAGATATCACTCTTCACATTAAATTAAGTTTTACACAAAACTTTTGATCTTTCTTTTCATGGTAAACATGAAAGTATTCAAACAACAAGTTTATTTTTTTCTTATAAAAATAGGGTTCCGCTTAGAAAAGTATGAACGATAAGGGTTCCGGGGCGAAAAAAAATTGGGAAACGCTGATCTAGGCAACAAGTATGGGTGTGCTATTGATTTATTTATTGACTCCATTTATATAATCAAGCATAATCTATACCAACACTTTATCGAATCCTACAAATTAGAGTAGCGTTGGTAAATTAGTTTTAATGTTTCGTTTTATACGTAGTGTTGTTGTAATTTCTTTTTTATTTTATGTTACTCTTACGTTTTACTAATATTGTTTCATATTTAGTTTTTTTTTTAATTATATCTTAATATTTTCTCATTATACTTGTAATCACAATTTTACAATTGTGTATTTTGTACCTACTTTACGATGGATTACTTCTATTTACTGTAGTATCTCCTGTGTAATACAGATATTCTCATATTTAGACTGCATCATGTATCACTCTTATGTAAAAGCCTTTTTAGGCGTATATATAAATAAATAAATAAATAGCACCATTCCTCTTGAAGAAAAAAGAAACCGAATTGATGTTGCGGTGGGTTCTGCCGGTAGAACCGTACAGCTACCTTTCCTCAGTCAGAATGCCAAGATTGCCAAGCCATGCCAAGCGCTGCGCTGGAGAAGTCGTCCTATCGGCTGGTATTGTTGGGGTTCCCTCTCGTACAAGCCATAGATATGAACAAATAAATAAATAACATTCCAAGAGGAATGGGCTATCAATTGAGTTATGCACCGTATTAAAAGAAAGGAAAGCAAGATTTGCATATCGTCAAATTAGGTTACGTAGTGGCCTATCTCTGCCTACACCTGCTAGAAAATGTCCGGAGATTTAGTTTGTGTGGAGTCATTGTTAAGAACAACAGAAATGCGTCTATGAATATGATTGTAGCAAGGATTATTTACCAAGACAGGAAATGGCGTAATGTTTAGTTTCTAAATTGTTAGTATTTGGTGAAAACGCCTGAATTCTAGGATTCAGCAATCGGCACAACTCAAATAGTGTACCAAAATATAAAAAATTAAAATTCACAAAATAATATATTCACGCAATATAGTACATATTAAATATTGAAATTAAGCTCGAACTTTTGTTTACTCGATTTGGGAAATATAGTTTTTACGAAGCCAACAATTTGAGCGCCATTGACAATTGATTTTATTTGTTCGTCTTTATTGGCGTATGTAAGTATGACCTTCGACGAGACTCAAGAATAAGAACGTCGACCAATGTATGTACTTTCGACGGAGATTGCGAGCGGCCTGAATTGGAGAATCGATACCCTGTATAATCTATTATTTTGAATGTCTATGGAATAAACGTAAGTAGTTTATTGTACTATAAAAGAACGTTCTGTTATTGAGGTGACGACTGTTTGCAATAAAATGCAATATACATTTTATCAACGAGTTTCAAAAGAGGCAATAAATAAATTGTAGGTTTTATAATAATTTTCCCGATGAATTAATTTTATTTAACCATAAATGCAAAATATTTATTATTTTATATTTTAATAACTAAACAAGTTTCCGTTCTTACCGTTTTTGCACAATTAATATCTGTATTTATTTTAAACTTAATCTATTCTAGTGAAGTAAATGAAAATATAATTTAATTTTTTTATTCAAATAAAATATTAAAACAAATTAAGATTAAAAAAATTATAACTCGTCTTTTGTTTCTATTGTGTCTATTGTGTATCTTGTGTCTCTTGTGACTCTTGTGTCAATTTTGTCTCTTCCGTCTGTTGTGTCTATTGTGTCTCTTGTGACTCGTGTGTCTCTTGTGACTCTTGGGTCTCTTGTATATCTTGTGTATCTTGTATATCTTGTGAATCTTGTGTATTTTGTGTATCTTGTGTCTATTGTGTAGCTCGTGTAGAAAAAAATTAAGCTCCGATAATTATTCAAAACACCTTTTGTTCTGTTATTTAATATGTTATAAGTATGGAAAACATCACAGTGTATTTTTAAATGCGACTAAAGCATTTGTCGAGAGATTTTTGCTCTTTTTCAAACGAGGCGTGTTTTATTAAATATTTTCACAATTTTCGCTTAATTGTTATTGTTTTTTTTATATTAGTGCGCTCTCTCTAACATTCGTATTACATATCTCCCTTTTAAACCATATTTGTATGCTTACTACGGAGCTGTACACATTCAGAAATGGCTTTAATTATTTTATGAAAATACGCTTTGTGCAAGTTATTCTTTAAAATATTAAGATGATACGATTACATACGCAATCCACAGAGAAACTTTAATGATATAAAATACTCTTCATTTATTAAAAATCTAGTCAAATTCTTCGTTTTCCTGTTAAAAACGCGACTGCATGCCTTTAACGAATTAATAGACAGAGTTCCTAAGTTAACAAAGCATAAGTGAAAATTTATTTGTGTTGTATTTTTATTTGGATTTAAATATAAATTGCTGCATTATACAAGTATACGCATACAGATCTGATGAAAATGTTGAATGCAAATAATATTATGATTTGACTTGGGCGTAAATATTTTTTTTAAAACACAAATTATTAATATCATGGAGTTTTAAAGATGAGAAAAATACATTTGGAATGATTATTATAACAGTATTGTATATATTATGCACCTGGGCCTCGATTCTCGACGAAGTCATTCCACTCGAACAACGAGTGGTTCGACCCACTCGAACAACGAGGAATGACTTTAGAAATTTGGCGTTTGTAAGTATGTACCTTGACCAGACTCAAGAATAAAATCTTCGACCAATGTACTTTCGATGGCGATTGCGAGCCGCCTGGATTGGAGAATCGATACCCTGGGCGATAGTAGGAAAACAAAAAGTTATGTTATAAAAGGAGTTTTCGTGGCTCGTAATTGTAAATTAATTATATCATAATATTACGGGAGATAGACAAATTTATTTCTAGTGTTGGAGGCTATTTCATCTCGTCCAGCAAATTTAGTAGTCAAGTATCCGCGAAATTTAGTAAAGTTCTGGGGGCTATCGCTAAATATATCCGGAATCTCGCCATCACAGTTGATGTTATGTAGTCGACACTTTCGCACAAGATTGGGGAAAGTTGAGTTGAGTGAAAGAACCGGAAAGGAATATGGAAAGTTTTGAGGTTTCTTAGTGATTGATTTTGATTGTGGCTAAGAGGGAAGATTCTAAACGGTTGTCACCACGTTCATTAAATGTTTCTAACTTAAAATATTTGAAGCTGTAGCTACTCTTGTAGACATTTAACTTCCTTGATATCAACCCCAGCAAACATACTGAATCTGTGACCGACCTGTTGGCTACGAATCCAGAGCTCACTGGATGAAATATCTGTTGTGCCATGTGTTTTGAAGAAATTCTTTCACGTTTTCAGACCGCTATTTTTTGTTGTATCTACTATTTATGAAAATATGCTGACTTACTAGACTAAATAAACCTAAACACACTCCAGGGTATCTATTCCAGAGTCTCTACCACGAATTACTCGCTATGCGCCATCTACGAACGAAAATCTCTACGACTTTTGTCGTAAGTTCTATATTTATACACTCTTGAGTGTCGCACGGTTGAAGAGATGACTGTGTTGGCAACCCTGTGAATATTGTCTATGTTTCTGATGTGTTTGAGGTTTCTATGGAGTTAATTTGAAATGTCAAAACAAACCGTTGCCGCGTCGTTCTGTCAACGTTTTTATTTGCTACCGCACTTTTTCTGAAATGAATGGCGGTGGTGGATACATATCGAAATGCCGGAAAAATCTTTTAATAGAGCTGGTTGGTGCAGACGCAGAGTTGATGAGATTTTGACAGTTTTGCCGATCTCTACTGCTTCGACCCACTCGTTGTTTAAGGCGAATGATTTTGACGTATGGCGTGTAGTATGTACTTTCGGTGAGACTCAAGAATAACAAACTCTACCAGTGTATTTACTTTCGGCGGAAATTGCGAGCGATCGAAACTGGGGAATAGATACCCTGGTCGTTTGAAGAAAGTTAGAGGAAACGTCATATTTGTGAATAATTTATTGATAACGCGAACCTTATTCAAACAAATAAATACACCACTTTTATCATTATTGTTTGTTGATTTTCAAAGCTCTTAATATTACACCAAACAAATAGGTATAAATAAATAAATTGCACCAATACAATTTGTATACATTTCAAAGCTTTATAAAAGGACGAGGAATCAGTAACTAATACCTTTTCAATCAACAACACCAAAGATATAAGTAAATATTCGAAATATATAAAATTTCGCAACATACAAAGTGAGGTAGAAAGAACAAAATCCTTTAAAAATGGTCTTGGATTTTGGGCCAATGGAGATAGTAAGAAGGCCACGAATTGGAAGCGATAACACAAAAGATGATCAAACTGATTCAGTGCTTGCTGCTCAACAACCTTTCATATTTATTAGACAAATTTTAGGCTTTCCGATTAAATATTTGAACAACGATGGTGTTATAAAGTCAAAAATTAATAAGAAAAGTTTTATTCAAATCGCGATCTTAGAATTATTTTTATGGTACTGTATCCGCGATCAATACCAATTATTAGATATTTATAAAAAAGGCGAATCCCCGAGATTTGCATTTATAAAATTCACGGCATATATACGAATATTTACATTGATGATGGGACAAATTTGTTTATATTTGAGCTCATTTTATAATGTCGCTTTACACGGGGACGGTTTGAGGCAATTGGATGAAATTAATGGCATTTTCGTAAAAACCGGAATCACAAAGATTGATTCTAACGTGAACCTCAGAACACTGCACTGGATAAGTCATCAATTTGTGATGTTGTTCTGTAAATACATGATGTCTTACGGATACTCCTCCAATTTTGAAGTATCTTTAAAAGTCGTGTATATCGAATATTTTCCTTGGTGCATTTCCTTAACGGTTTTAATGCATTTCACATATTTGGTGAAACAGGCTAATAAGAATTTGAAGATAGTAAACGCAGAACTGCAGCTGCTTACTGAGGTGAAGTCGATGCCAGAAAGTGACGCAAAGGCTGTTTACTTGCTCCCAAAGAAAACAGAACTTAGACAAATGGACGTCTTGAGACGAATAGCTACACCCGAGAGAGATATTCGGGTTCTGGATAGAATAATGATATTCTGGAGGACTTACGATAAAATTTGCGATTTTGCTGGAAGTGTTAATAAAGCTTATACTTCGAATCTGGCGCAAATATTTCTGGGTATCTTTGGAATGTTTGTACTAAGGATTTTTAATATTTCTTGCAGTGTTTTGGATATGACGATAATTGGTAAAAACTGGAATGTTTATGTTATCATTGGAACAATTTGTATAGATTCTTTGTTCAACTTTTATAATTGTTTTGGGACAATCAATACATGTTATCAATGCAAATGTTTGGTAAGTATAGAGAAGATTTTTTTATTATCTGCGACATATTCACGTAAGACACGGTTATTTAAGACGTATCCCTTATGACTAGCTACCTATCCACACCGTTGTTGGTCTGTTCTGAACATATTTTCTGTGTCAGTCTCTACGTAATAGCGCAATAATTTCTAAAATAATGTATTTCCACTCGTCAGTCCTTTTGACTTATTCTTGAGGCGTTACCTTATACCTGAAGACCGTAGGCTCCAGTTCAAATGCTCCAATGAACCGGACTGTCCTGGAGGTCTAGTACGGATGATCGCAATACGATATTGACAAAATCCGTCATCTAAGGTCAGTTAGTGATCAGTCGGTAGACAAAAGCCTCTGCTGTCTATATGCATCACATTTTGGGTGATGTCGTTCGTTATGCAAAATAACTTACTTTTTGATGAATGGTGGTGAACTAACTAAGCTCTTTGAATTGAAAGAAATCGTGTATACGATTAATTAATTAATGTATCTAAAAAGCAATCAATTGATCCCATTCCTGTCTGAAAAAAAATTGTTAGTTATATCTTATGACTAAAGACCTCATAAACTATTTAACTCTCTTCTTAGACAATCTATATTTAAGTTATTATTTCATTTCGACTTTGTCAATTACAGTTAATGACAATTCACAGAAAATACCTCCAGTGTTGCAATCGTATCTCGACTTCTAATTTATTGCATTATCAATATCGGTTTGGCTTTCAACAGCGTGACCGTGCTCGGGAAATTGGCAAAAAATCATCGATAGTTACGCCTTTCGATCCGATATGGTAAAGTTGTTGATTTCGCTGTGCTAGACCCCCTGGTATGGTAATAATTCTGCAGTACTACAATTCAAGTGTGTCAATCCATTTTCTTTCATCATTCAAACACTGTATCCTTATTATAATTCTAACAATAAACATTCACAGATACTGAGAGAAACGGTATAAGTATAATATTTTTGTGTTTTTGATGCAGGCAAATGAAACATCAACCTTGCTAAATAAAATGATGGTGACTGAACGAAACGAACGTATTTTGAAAAAAGTAAGTAGGTTAAAGTTTATGTTGATGCATAAGTACGTTTTTATAAGATATTACTTTCTATCTTAATTGATTCCTTGATACAAACTATGAAGCCGTGGTTCCCACTCTTATTTGAAATAAACCTATTTTTTTATTTACTTCTGTTTCTTCCCCGGATTGCAGTTACTTTCTGTGATCTTGGAAAATTTAGATTTCAAATTTTTTGTTGTTTCTATCTTCAAATATCCTATTTCAACATTCCTATCCCTTCCATTCAACATTCGAATCCAATCTCCCATGTTATTTTGTTACTGCGGTTTAAGGCCAATAAATCCAACTAGATTTCGCCGTTTATCACATATTTTTAAGTTTTATAAATTTGGCATCGCTCAAGTGGTTAAGTGATCAAAATATAGAATTTTGTTTTAGCTCAATCTGTTTTCAACTTACGCCCGACATCGCAGACCGAAATTTATTTCAATCGGAATGTTGGAAATGGACAACACTTTGATATTTACGGTGAGTTTTATTTTCAGTCATAAATATAATATAACCCCGGGATATTATATGATTGTAGGATTTGTGTCATTGAAATTATTTATTAAATATTTTTCTCAGAACCATTGCCTTTCAAAAACAAATATTGTCAATTCTATTATATTTTTTGTTGAAAAATAATAAGAGAGACGAACACCGTAAGTGAACTTGAAAAATCACGAAAACTTGTGAAAATTTTGTGGTGTTGAAATTTGGAATTGTGAATTAATTTAGTAGGTAATTGAAATAAAATTATATTCTGATATGTGTCCGGGAACCATTTATTGGATAACCAACACATCTGCCATTGGTCACCCCAAGTGGTGCGCTAAATTTGGTGATTCAGCAGGGGTGCCCGGGTTCATCAGGTGAGGTGTGGTCAGGATGCGCCTGCCCACCAGCTGCGTGGCGTGCCAGATCTGTATAGGCTGGTTTGGGGAGACCCTTTGGTCTCTCCTGCTTGATTCTCTTGAACACATCGCCTTGCGCGGCAATGGGAGGGATAGATCATTCATAGATCCCTAGATTCGTACCCATCCCTCACACCTTTTTCCTTCCCATAACTTTATTTTCTTAAAAAGACCCTCCACACAGCATCCCCAAAGATGACACAGACCATGAGGGAAATTATTTTACTCATGGCCTCCTGTGCGGAGTTAATGTAAAAAAAATTAAAAAACCGACCAGGAGGTCACGAGTTAAAATCCCGGGTGAACAAATAAATTTGTGTTATTTCAAAATTACTCACAAAATTATATATACAATATTTGCGGCACGTTCTAGAGTGGAAGATACTCTCAGTATCACCCTAGTGTAAGACCAGCATTCAGAATTGAAACGTTGCTTGAAATGGCTTTGGCCATATTTGGTGACCAGATCTGAATAGTTAGCTACTTCCCCACCTTCCTATTACCATCTAATTCTCCTCCCTATAACTTTCACCCTCACAAAATACCCCAATTGGTAATGCTATAGCCCTACTGACTCCAGACGGTTGAGAGCAGTTGGGACTGTTTGGTTTCACATAAAAATAATTATAAATTTTCTAAAATATTTGTTTGAATCTTCAGCATTTGAAACCGATAGTGGAATAATTTTTTATGCGAGTCTTCATAAATTTTAGATATTATTTGTTGCATAATTTGCTGATGAACGAACCTTAGACATTAAAAACTGTTTTTCATCGTTTAAATGATAATAATAATAATATTTGGATGATTTTCATAGCGCCGTTTTTGTGCAAAATCACCTCAAGGGCGCTGTACAAATATATAATACATTTCTACAATGATCCTATGTTATTACTAACTATATATGGAGATAATATACAGTACAATACTTACCTGGTAGGTCACTTGAGATTAACACTTAATTAACATAATATAATTGTTTATTAGCGAAATTTAGATACAGGATTTAGGACGTAATTAGAAAATTGGATATAACTGGACTTTCTCTCAGGAATGGTATATTTAATTTAAGGGTATGACAGCTTAAAAAGGTAAGTTTTTAGTTTAGACCTGAATTCTGTTGGACTTGTTATGGATCTTAGTTCCGGAGGGAGTTTATTCCAAGCCTTCGGCCCTGATACTCCGAATGCGCGATAACACATAGTATTTGGCTTGCTATTAGGTTCCATCAGTCTGCCTACAGTTGATGATGTTGCTGATCTAAGAGTTGACTGCCTCAGACCAGTGTTTTCCGGGACGCATAGTTCAGAGATGTAGGGTGGGGCCATTACATCGATGGATTTTTTTTTTTTTTTATATTAACTCCACACAGGAGGCCCTGAAGAAAATAATTTCCCTCAGGGCCTATGTCATCTTTGGGGATGCTGTGTGGAGGGTCTTTTTGTGGAGAGGAAGGAGTGAACATGGGTCTTGAAGAGTCCCATGTTGTAGGAGGGAGGAAACACAGAGGCCGGCAGTTCGTTCCACAGCCGAGCTGTTGAACTTAAGAACGAATCGTAGAAGCGACCCGTTCTCATGTGACAAATGTCAACCGTGTACAAATGTTGGGCGCGCGTTTGGCGTGTATCCCGACTACGCACCGGTGCCGAAGGGATCAATGACGCTAGTTCCTCAGAGCATCTTCCATTGTAATACCGATAGAACAAGGACAGCATACCTACCTGACGCCTGTGCTCTAAAGATTGCAGTCCGTTTGTTAAGATTGGGGAATCTATCAAACGGACCGCCCGTTTTTGCACAGAGTCTAGGGTTTTTTTCAGGTATTTAGGGGCTCCGGACCAGAGATGGCTGCCAAATTCGACAGTAGGGCGCACTTGCGATTTGTACAGGGTCAGCAGTTGTGTATTATTAAAGTATCTGCGGGCCCTGTACAGTACGCCCAGCTTCTGAGAGGCCAACTTTACTCTGGCTTCGATGGAGCCCCCGTACCTGAGCTGGTCACTTATAGTTATACGAAGCATATCAATGGAAGGCCCGTTCGGAAGATTGCTTCCGTTGAAGGAGACTAGATTATCATTTGGATCCCTTTTAGACGTAATCAGACAGGATTGGGTCTTTGAAACATTAAATTCGACGAGATTATTTTTACCCCAGGAGGAAATACTCTCGAGATAACCGTCCATTCTCTGCTTCAAAGCCCTCCGAGCCGTTGGAGTTTGTGTGCCCTTTGGGGGCTTGTCAAACAAAAAGCAATCATGAACTGTACTGTCATCCGCGTAACAATGAATCGGTGCACATGTCAAAAGGTCATTATGTACAACAAAAACAAAGTCGGAGACAGAACCGATCCCTGTGGGACGCCAGCATTTATGGAGTGCGAGGAAGAGGTGAAACCGTCAGCAACCACCTGAATCGACCTTTCCCTTAAAAAGTCAGCAATCCACGTACACAGGGATGCGGGAAGTCCGTAAGAATGCAATTTGTTGACAAGTCCTCGGTGCCAGACCCGGTCAAAGGCCTTGGATATGTCTAGTGTGACCGTTTGGGTCTCACCGTGACGTTCCAGGCACCGCCCCCAAACATGCGTCACATACGCGAGAAGATCACCGCACGAGCGGTTCCGCCGGAATCCGTATTGACGGTCGTTGATAATTTTGTTCTTCTCGAGGTATGTGAGCAGTTTGTCGTTGATCACACGTTCCACCATTTTGGACAGAACTGATATTTAAACACCATCCAGCACAATTTGTACTGGATGCTTGGATGATATGATTATGACCAAACCTGGTACACTATGATTAGTAATAGTATCCCAAATTTTATTCATTACACCGTTTTGTTAATACCAACAATAATTAATTAATATTAATTTTGTTCATAGATCGCTGGTTACATGACTACAGTATTTATCACTTTACTCCAGTTTTATGTTTTAAACAAAACATAATAATGAGAAAATCACGCGAATGGTGGTATTTTTCTTACAATTTTAAAAATGTTTATAATAGCACCCCACCGAACAACACTTAATGTAATGACAGAGAAGAACATAAGTTGTAAATTCTCCTAAATAGAGCAATGAGAAAAATACTTAGGCGAAATAGATTTGCAAAAGTAACTAAAATGTTAAAGGAACTAAGTTGGCCAACAGTAAAACAGATGTTGACCTTGAACGCGGTGATTAATACATGAAATAATAAATAACCTTATACCAAAATACTTATCAAAGTATTTTATATGCAACAAGGATATTCACAGACATAACACAAGAACGTGAAATGAAATTAGGCTACCAAAAAAGTACAAAGCCAACTCACAAATTAGTTTACCATACAAAGGAATGCAATTTTATAATGGGCTGCCGGAAAACGTAGTCTGCACCAAATGATAGATTCAAGCTGGATTATAGGAGCCACATTACTCAAAAAAAAATGTAGTAAATAGTAAAAATGTTTGTTTGTTATTAATAATAAATAATACATTTATTAAGTTGGATGTACAAATGTCTAAAATAAAATAATAAGTAATGACAAAATATATATATATATATATATATATATATATATAACCACTCGAGTGCTCGCGTCAATAACTGGATAATGAGTTGAGTGATTGGTGATCGGGTTGGAAATTTCTCGCCCACATTTAAAAAAAAACGCACCTCTGAATTTTAATACGGAGACATAAAAACAATTTTTATTGTCTTTATAGCCAATGAATTCACCTATATTTTACCGTCCATCCAATATTTTTAGTATTTATAAAAAATATATTAAAAAACCGTAAATGCACGAAATCTGCGAGTCAAAATGGCATATTAAGGCGTACGATCACTCAAGATGTTTTGCAAACTCGGCACAATATGCCGAAAATCGCACGAGTTATATTTAAGAAAAGCACAAAACGTGTGAAGTAATTTAAAAAATACGATTATTTTGCATAACCAATGTAACTATTTGTAATTTCTAAAAAATAAACTAACTTTAAGAAAATATGCTACAATTTTTTCTTCACATTCTAATATTTGATACATTAAACCCCTTCAGGTTTTTAAATATCTTTTTTTTTTTTTTTTTTATTAATATCAATAGCAAAATTTGTACATTATGTAGGTTTAAAGTATAATATAAGTATATTTTTTGTATTTTTTTTCACAGTCCTCCTCACTAGGGTTTCCTGTTCTGAGGCGGCCTGTAGTTTTTCTTAAATTTTTGTATTTAGTTTTGAATTGTCTTTACATTGTCTTCATAATGTTTGTAAGTTGATTATTACTTTGATCTCTAAGCCATGTTTTGACTTTTGTTTTAAATATACTAATTTCGTTTATTTTTTTGGTTTCATTTGGTAGAGCATTGAACAATTTTATAGCATGGAATTTATTATTTCTCTGTCCAAAGGATGTGTTCAAACTGGGAGTAATCAGGATATTTTCGCTTTTTGCCCTGGTTGTGTATTTATGTTGGGCAGTGGAGTATTCGGATATGTTTTTTTTCAGTTTAAATAAAATATTTTTTGAATATAGTTTCTGTACATTGTAAACATTGAAGTTTTTGAATATTTCTTCTGTCGGAGTTCTAAGCGGAACTTTCAGTATAGTCTTTAATACTCCTTTTTGTGCTATATTGAGCCGCTCTGTGTGAGTGCTCAAGGCAGACCCCCATCCAGTTATTCCGTACTCTATTTGTGATTGACACAAAGCATAGTATACTTTTTTAATATCGTTTATATTGAGGATATTGCGAATGTTTCTAAAGAAGTATATGTACCTGGTTAGTTTTTTTGTAATTACATCTATATGTGAGTTCCAACGGAGATTATCATCAATTTCAACAATCTTTACCTACAAATTCCAACGACCGCGGTGAAGTGTCTAATAACATTTAAATATGTTTACCTACAAGTTCCAACGACCGCGGTGAAGTGTCTAATAACATTTAAATATGTTTACCTACAAGTTCCAACGACCGCGGTGAAGTGTCTAATAACATTTAAATATGTTTACCTACAAGTTCCAACGACCGCGGTGAAGTGTCTAATAACATTTAAATATGTTTACCTACAAGTTCCAACGACCGACGGTGAAGTGTCTAATAACATTTCGGAATGCTTCCAAGGTTTTCCTTAATGTGTTATATATTTCTTATTTTTGAAGTTGTTAAAACAAATAAGATTTTAGATACTACATAAAATTATCTTTCAAATGTTTGCATTTAAAATAAACATTGGTTTTTATAAATAATAAAATTTTAATATCGAAGTCGAAAATGTTTAAAATTTTTACCGTAATATTTTAACTCAAAACGTCCATAACTTTTAAAGTAGGTACATATTAGATATTTAGAAAATACATTCCTTTTTGTGAAGGGACTCAGTAAGAAAACTGTCACTTTACAAATATCAATAATTTTTAATTTTAAACTATAATCCTGCCAATTTGTTATCGTACACTTTGACATTTTTTAGGATTTTATTTACGGAATCATGTATAAACATTCGAGATAAACTGAAAAGAAAGGTTATTTCTCTTTCTAACGAAGAACATATCACAGATCGTCTCATTTGCGCACTAGTACATGAAATAATATACAAATTCTGTAAATAACTTTAGGTAGATAGGTACTACCGGCCCGTTAAGCTCTGTAAATTCCAACTCTTGTTTGTGAATTTCTGTAGAGATGAGTTTTAAGCCTCACACTGAACTATGTCGAATCCTCAACCTTTCTCAAATGTTGTGTCAGTTTATACCAGGCTTTAGGTCCTGACGCTGCGAGAGCATGCTCACCGAACTTATTAACTTGTGTGCACCTTAGTTCCTTCAACCATCTGATAGCTGATGACGTCTCAGATCTACGAGTTGACTGTCGAGAGTTGGAAATTTCTTTTTAAATGTTGTGGAAGTAAAGTAAGCATCAATCTGGGACATAATTCTAAAAGTGCCTACGTCATTTCGATGATAATTCGAGCTAGGTGTCAGAAAGCACTCGAAAATATTCATTCTTTGAAAGCTGTAGAAGCCTATGACAGCCATTTACATGTAATTGTGGCCTATCTAATCTGTATATCCTAAAAAAACGTTTTAGACCAAGAAATCTACCCCATAATATCCCCGATTACACAAATTTTCGAAAATCAATAATCAATTCAATACGGTGAAATATAATTATTAAATAAATAAAATTAAACATGTTATTTTATAGCCACAAATAAATTCTAAAACAAAACTAAAAATAAATACATCTATAAATTACATATATGATGATGAAAACACTTTGCAAGACCGAAGATGTTTGGCTGAGTGGAAGGTTTAAGGAAATGGATGCTTGTCATTTGAGTAAAGTGTCAATTTTCTAAGGATCATTAATTAATATTTCTTGGTCAATTTATCTAAATCAATGATTGTTTTTCATTTCAAATCAAGGCCTCTGCAGAATGCAATCATAGACTCTGGCATACGTCTCAGTGTATAGCAGCTTGCACATGGCTGCGTTATTGTCTATGGACATCTCAGGCACCTTCAGCTCGGGGTTGACGGCCACTTTCATTGTGTACTGACCGGGGGCTAGCTCCGAGATGTCCACCCATTGGCAGTCTATGTTGTACTTGTAAACATCTGAGCAGTTCACGGATATCCCTGGAAACAATATTAAAATTGGTATACATTTGACTTGTGAGAGACAGGATGATTTTACTTTCTTGTGTATCATCTAGCAAAGACTTCAGTCATCTCATAATACTAAGCCGTTGCGTAAGTACAGTCTTACAATGGTTACATTAGACAAAATTGATGGTGCCGCGTTCATTCAAAAGGTTTGGTATGGCAACACCAAAATGGCTCACAAGAAAATTGATGAAAATTTAAAAAAAAAACACAATGCTGCAATGCTTATTTTTGACATTAACCAAACAGTGTTCAGAAATTAGTGATGCTTAGACGGTAAGGAGATGATTCTACTTTGTATTCA
This sequence comes from Hesperophylax magnus, assembly GCA_026573805.1. Lineage (NCBI taxonomy): Eukaryota > Metazoa > Arthropoda > Insecta > Trichoptera > Limnephilidae > Hesperophylax > Hesperophylax magnus. The sequence goes on from JAIUSX010000019.1 coordinate 12,871,608, forward strand.
AAGATAATTTTATGTTTAAACTTTTGTATTATTTAACGGTTTGCAATGAAGATAATTTCACGAAATGCAGCTTTTAAATGTATATATGAATAAAGCCATTTATAAAATGTTAGAAAAACCTTAAAAAGTCGATTGTGCTGTAGGTAATTCAATAGAACCAAGTTCTCCAAAAGATGGCTTAAGTTTTAAAGTAGGCAAGGTTTGGTTTGAAGTGACGAGAAACAGTACATCTGTGACATACCTTGGTCCCCATAATGCTCACACGCGTACTTGGGTTCCACTCCCGGCAGACACGTGTTGTCCTCCAGACAGAAGGATGCTTTATGCCCCTCAGCTACGCGACGCCCACGCTCGTCCATTATGTCGAAGGTCGCGAAAACCTCCATACTGTGGTAGTGCCTGAAGGTACAGCAAATCACCAGTGTTAGCAATAATCAACAGAGATATGCATGCGCATTACAAAACAAATGCCTTTTTACATTATCTTATGTCTTTAAAAACAGATTTCGATAGATTTCTACACGAATTTTGCCAGTGGTTGCATGAATCATGTACCTAACTTTTTCATTGGGTATTGTTGTGTGCGGATCAAGTTCTACCGGCTGCGCCAGTTTGTTGTGTATGGATCTTAATAATAAGTATATCTTCTTCACAACAAAACATCGTTGGTATATTTTATTTAGACTAAAAACTAGTTTAATCATGAACGAGTGTATAGGACGGCCAGGAGGCTTACGTCATTTCTATAATGGACAACCCTAAATACTACCGACTTTTGACGGATAACATAACCTCTATGATCTATCTACACCAGAGCCATATTTGTCTAGTAGCTTGACCTATCACAGTCACAGTTATGTTGCTTGTCCGTTGTCGTATTCAGCGGTTTATGCTTCCTCCTCCTTGAAAAATGACAAAATACCACCCAACTCAATACTCCAAAATTCAAAAAACAAACTATGGACCATGAGAATCTTGAATCTTATCATCATACTGGGTGCTTACTTAATTTAATAACGGCCAAAGAAAGAACGATAGGTTTTCCTATAAAATCAAATCCAAGTTTTTCAATCTCTAACAAAACCAGGAATTGCAATCCATGGTTCCATTAATTTATCCTTAGAATCCAAACGAACTTCAAATCAACAGTTAAAATAAACTCACATATGACACATGTGCCACTCCCAGAGATGCTTTGGAATGGATGGCCTGAAATCCGCTGTTCCAATATTCAGAACACTTGCCGTAAACTTCAACAATCTTCTCGTCTCTGTAAACCAATCAATCTGTTCCTTCTGAACCACATAAGCCTGGCTCGCTAAACAATTCTCTTCCATGGCACATTGAAGAGCGAACAACTGCCTGTCTTCCAGGTGGGCTGTTCTCATCAATTCGTTATGGTCGAATACCAAATCAGCCATTTCTCTGATGCAGATTACTCCAGCTAGGTTTTTCCGGTCTCCAGGGCAGGTGACTTCTCCTATCTCGTCATGGAGGCAGTGCGAGAGGCTGTCTTCACTTCCTGTGCACTCTGTTCCGCTGAGGACGATTGAAGAAGCGTTTCCGCCAAATAAAGATGTTTGCACAGCACTCATGGCGTAGCCTAGTCCAAGGCTTTTGCAGATTACCATGGCTTCTAGTAACGACCAACCATCACCGCAAACGGACCCCCAAACGCCACGAAATTTTACCTGGAAGAAAAGTTATCAATTTAAATTCATTAAGAATTATTAAAATCTTGACCGTGTCATATCAGAATTTATTTCAGTAATTTAGGATACAATGTTTTATCTTTTTTGTCAAGTGTACCCTACTGTTAAATTTATCATCCTAGTCTGGACACCCTAGTAACCTAAAGAGAATCTAGCTCTAGATTATGCAAAATTGTCAATCTGTTTGATAATTCTTTTGTCGTAACAGACAAATTGAAACCTTTATGTCACAGTAGTGAGGTGAGAATGCTGAGTTCATTATATCTATTTGTGGTTATAACCACTTTTAGACGACTTATTTATATGATTCTATTTTACCTCCTGCCAATTCAAAATGACTTATTACCGGTTAAACCGATTTACTGATAAAATAATTGTGACAATAGATTTCATATTCTGTTCATTCTATCAATATATATATATATATATATATATATATATATTTATATCATATTTCATTCCATCAAAATAAAATAAATTAAATGGAGTTCTACGAATTAAACGCAAAAACAATAAATAGCCAAGTAAATCCCCACCTTCCTCTTCCCCATCTCCTTCCCCTCCCTATTTCCTTCAATCCCACAACATACCCCAATTTGGGACGCCATAATCTTACTGGCTCCAGACAGTTGGGAGCAGTTGGGACTTATGTGCGGTTTCACATAAAAAAATAAAAATATATATTTGACTTCATACCTCCACCCTCCCTTCCTCTCTAGCCCTCCCCCCATTGATTCTGTACTCTATGAACCCTCCGTTAGCCTCCTTGATGTGGGTCTTGACCCTTTTCGGCAGGTCCACTCTGAAGTCCTCCTTCTCCGGGGCGGCCTCTGTCTTGGGGTCCTTGCAGGTGACCCCCGCGGCCTCCTCCGGAGTGCAGTCACTGGTGCCCCAACCGTCGAATCTGCACTGATTAAGGCCGCTCTCGGTACCATCGCAGTATAAATTGTCCATCCAGTACTTTCCTGGATATTACAAAAATTTTCAAAAATGTATGAAAGAATGCTTGAATGATTACAAATGTGATTTCTGGATGTCTAGCACGATCAAATTGATAAATTTTATAGTTATTTATTTTGGGGAAATGTGCCGTTTTGCGCTTTCTCCTTCTTTAGCTAACGTTTCGGACAGCATTATAGTGTCCATCATCAAGGCTTATGTGTTAATTATCAGAGATGTGCTTTATTTCAAATAAATCCATTTCAAATGGAAATGCAAAATGTTTTTTTTTCCATTTAGCATTTTAAATGCTTTTCTAAAAACCATTTTGCATTTTAAATGCTTTTCTCAATGCATTTTCCATTTTAAATGCTTTTTTGCAACACTCTTCCTACCATCTCCACTCATCTTTTTTTCATAAGCCCCAAATATCAGTCGGTCCTCAACCTCGCTATGAGAGATAATTTCCATTTGTCAAGTTGCTCCCTGGTAGGAGCCCTGGCAATTGAGTGATACCATTACAAAAAATACTGATTCAAATACTGAACATGGGGCCATGACACTGTAATATTAAATGTTAGATAGCAGTTTCTATGTTTTTACGTTGGCAACATTAGTCCCGCGCAAATTTTTTGTGGTTTCATAATCTGTAGTCGTGGTGTTTTTGGATTTAACATCATGTAAATGATTTACCATCATAATATGTTTGTTCTACATTGATGTCCATTATTAAATGACAAAATTGTTTAAAAATTCTATAATTATTTTAATTGTTTGAATGAGAAACCATTTTGCACTTTCAATGCATTTTGTAAATAAGTATTTTGTATTTTGCATTTGAAATGCTTTTCTAAAAACCATTTTTCATTTTGCATTTTCAAATAGAAAAATTTTGACCCCTTTCCATTTTGCATTTCAAATGGTTTTGGGTACCCATTTTGCACATCTCTGTTAATTACACATATTATCATATCAAATTGTTAAGTTGTTTCTCGATAAAAACTGGTTTCTGATTTTTATCCTTCTTCTTTCTCCCCTTTCTTGTTAATTATTTTAATTTAATTGCATATATTATCTTCCTTGTATTATATTAATTTTTTGTTTTTATAATTTTATTTGTTTCTAAAAAAAAATTATTCGTCTCTGTATCATGCTGTTAATCGTGTAAAATATAAAATAATATAAAAGCCATGCCTCTAAAACTCTGGTTTACAATAAATATGCGAAGAAAAATTATTATTTCAAATTTATTAGCATCTCTTTAACTTATTGGTAATCTGGTTAAAAACGGGATTGAAGGCCATTATCAAATTAATGAATAGTTTTCCCGATAAACTTTTAGTAAAATACTAATATATTATCACGATATCGGAACACGTGTTCACAAATACCCAAATATTTTCGCATTTCGTCATTACATATTATCAAGGCAAATGCAGGCACTTGAACATGTGTTCCGATATATTAGGAATGTAATAAAAGTTTATCAGGAAATGGTCTGCAATCTCGTTTTTAACCGGATTACCATGATTTGAAGAGATTCTTAATAAATTGGCAATACTTATTTTTGTTGCATATTAAATAGTATATTTGGCAAGAATTTACATCTCGTATTATTAACTAGGTACATCCGGATCTACATTTTGTCATTTTATCAATAAAGGCCAGGACAACGACCGGATTTCCACATTTCATCGATTACGTATAATGCAGCTAATAAGTATATGTCATGTAGCTTTACCGATAATCTGGTTCCACCATAGACATACAAATTAATAGACTTGCCCTAACATGAAATCTGGGTATCATTTTGACGAGCTGGAGGCAAACCACGTGACCATATTTTTGGCACCAGGAGGGTTCGAGAATGCTTTGCGCTGTCCATTGTGGGACTTTTCTGTGCAGGGTCTGAATGTTCGTTCGTAAAAGAATCGCCTGGCTTAACGACGCTATAATTGAGTGAGGTGGCTAAATTTGTAAAAATATCTAACTAAATAGTGTAAAAAAATATTAAATTTTGGAAACAAGCCGGAACTTTTGTTTAACCGATTTGGTATATGTAGTTTTAACGCAGCCAGCAATTTTCGCGTCATTATAAAAATGACTAGTGATTCGTAAGCAGATTTTATTTTCGAGGACCGCATGGTGATATTACAATGCAAGTTACCTGTCTACTGTGAGATTCATTTGTTGACTCCCGCGCTCCGCGCATTGGCTCGTCCATTAATTTAGATGTCTATGGGTTCCACGCATTACTTAATACCCTTTGCAGAACGTGGCTAGAAAAACGCAAATTCATCGCAAGCCTGAACTTGTTGTAAATGAATGTAGGTAGCATTGATTCACCTAAACCTAAACCTTGAATGTTTGCACGTAATCCACTGTCAGATGTTCTACAGAAGTATTTGGTCCACTCGATTACAGCATCCGACACACAATAAACCTCTGACAATGTGAGAATGGTATTCATAGAAAAAATACATTGGCAGTATTATAATGCACCTGTAAAAATCTGTGGGTAAAAATCAGTATTTCATAAAAGTTTACCATATTTACAAGCTCGCCTAACAATTTTCCCATTTTTAAACATGTCAAACAAAATAAATAAAATATTTCTAAACGTATCCGTAAACAAAAACTGTTCTTAAAATCGGATGAAATATGCTTTCGAATTTTACTATTAGAAATAAACATATAATTTATAAAATATTAAAATTATGAATACAAACATTCAAAAAAAATTAAATGTCTCACTTTATTTTTTTTAACTAAAATTGCCGATGACGAAAAAACACACACTCTTTTTTAGACAACTTTTTTTCTTTTTGTTGTTTCATATCAAAATAATTAATAAAAAACTGAATCTATGGTTTCGTAGAGGCTTACATTTTAATTCTCGTGTTGTTACATGTTGTTAACTTTTAAATTTAAATATAAAGCGTGCTGTTTTCTCTTTCTAACGCAGTTCAGATCATATTTCTCACCATGACAGTAAGGGAGACACAACGATTTTTATGAAACTATATGAGCTGTTCCCAAAAGCGGTTTAAGAAAGTAGGCACCATTTACAAGCACCATTCATAGCAGTTATGCTATGCTGTGCTAGAACATCTGTGGTAACTTATCATATTGTCTTGTGGAGGATGGATATAATAGACATTTGAGAGAAATATGACTTACTGGTAGCCAATCCAAATCGCCCACTGTGCGTATATCCAGTGGCGGTACCGAAATCCAACTGAGCGCAAACCACCGAGGCCTCTTCATTCCCGAACTCATCGTCACACACCGCTCCCCATTTGCCGTTGTGCAGAATCTCCACGTTCCCTGAGGACAAACATAGCATTATGTTCTTCCTCGATGGTATATCAAATTGATGGATATAACCTCATAAAGTTTTTAAAGAAAAGCTGTTCCAATAAATGCTGAAAATGAATTTATTTATTTATATAATTATTACAAGATACATTACAAAATGGTAACAAATTTATAATGTGTTATTCCCAGTGAGTTTACAAAACTCAATTCGGGAAAGACAAGACAACATAAATACATTAAAATAAATAAACGAAGAAGTTATTTTGGAGATCCAAAGAAAGAATGTGTCAGTCATTAATAAAACTGCTGAGGAAATAGCTTTTAGGAGCTTTTGCCAATGTTTTTTTGTTCCTTGCCGGAATGTTTAGATTACTAGGTAATGCGTTATATTATTTATATGCAATGTATTGTAAAGCGGCCGCTACACTACTCGCTTCGACGCTTCGACGAAGTCCTCGACGAAGTTAGCCGAAGTTCGAAGTGCGTGCCCACACACTCGTGCAACTTCGCGAGTAACTCAGTCTAACTCAGTCGTGATTGGTTTATTTATGTGTTCGAACTTCGGGACGCTTCGAGTCCTTTGACTCGGGCGCATTTACCGACAACAATCGGAAGTCGGGCGAAGCGAAGCGAAGTTGCCCGAAGCGAAGTGAAGTTCGTGCCCACACTATCGTATTCGGTCAACTTCGATCAACTTCGCGAGTAGTGTAGCTGGGCTATAAGGAGTTAATTCCAAATTTAGTCGTGTAAGAAGATGACGATAAGTCCATTTGATTTTGTGATCGTGTTTTGTGCTGGTGTATGTCGGAATTAAAGACTGGTTTAGTGTTGGTGTGTGAGGAGTGTTGAATTATTTGTAGAATGGCTGTTGTGATGTTATACTTTGGCGGAATCGTAAAAGGAAGTATTTGTGTCTGTGAGTATATATCTTTGACATGTGTATTGTGTATTCCATGGTAGATTATATATATATTCCGTATGGCTCTATTTTGTATGACTTGTATTTCGGAACTTTTTTTTGGTAATGGTGCCCCAGATACTAACTAGATAACTCGGGTGGGAGTGGATCATAGCATAATATGTGGCACGCAGTAGAGATGTGGGGAGCACACCTTGGAGTCGATAGATTACATCGGTTATCGGGGAAATTTTGGATTTCACATTTTCAACATGTATAAATAACATATACTCATTATATTAATTTAGACTTTCAGAAAAAGTCTAAATTAATATAAGGTATCTCATAAAAATAAATAACGGATATGTTTATCCGAGACACTATCTAGGTTATAAATAAATTCTTTACAAATTTGTGATAATTCAAAAGATAGAACCTGAAAATGTGAGAAAATTAGTTGAAGATGATATTGTTAATTCTGTAAATTAACTGTTTCATGTCTCGTTTAGATTTGTGAGTATTATCTTCATATTGAATGATATTATAATTTATTGATGGGTATAACCTTCAAAGTTATTCCAATAAAAAAAATTATCATATTTAAAATATCATGGATTAGTTTTAATTTAAGAATATTTTGAGATTTTGTCGTTAAGTAACTTTAAATGACCAGTCAGATTGGTGATTTACTTAGATATATTCCCGGTTGACATTAAGTAGATTCGCTGTTTTGAACGTAACCCAAAACGAAAGACTCTTTCAGATTTTATATTACAAAAAATCAACCTTACTTTAATATCTATTACTATATTTGTTAATATATACATAGGTATTTCAAAATATGTAATGCTTGATTGAGGATTGTACTTTCCACCGAACTGGCTCTTAACTCCTGTGAACTTTTAAAATATCATTTAAAACTTAAAAATCAATCCCTGGGGAGGATTAAAACTTCCTCTCCTAAATTAGATACACTAAATAGAGTGACTAAAACGAGTGGCACCAAAAATTGATGGAATGCATTGTCATCGACAACGAGTTTATCTTTTGTGGTTCCTCTTAATAACTCACCCTCAAACTGATTACTTCCCCCAACCAGTCTCACGTGGCCATCCCTTTTCTGGAACTTCTTCAGGAACTGTTGTATCAGGTTAGCCTTCCTCTTTCTCTCCTCGTCTGTCACCCTTCTGGCACTGTCACTCAATACACAAAGGCACACTAGTATTATCACCGTGTAGACTGCATTTTGTAATAGATCTTTCGCCATTTTCTACAACTGCAGATACGAATTTACCACAAAAAAATGGTATTTTTAAGCACTTTAACAGCTCACGTTCAATTTTATATTAAATTTATTTTAATAATGTTATTATTAAGTTCTGCGAGTATTTTAGTTTTAACTGTTGTGGCATCTCTTTAGATATTCAAGGCCATTATCAATCTGTAGTTATGCCCCATTGAAGTGACTTATTTATATGATTTTTTTGTTTCGTGTTTAAAGTAATTTTTATTAATATATTCGGTTATACGTGAAACCGATTTACTTAGAAAATCAATTATTTTGTGGCACCTACCGTTATAATTTTGGTTTTTCCCCTAGTGATGCAGATTTTTTTTAATCGTTTTGTAATGACATTAACACTATTTAAGACAATTTGTTCGTACCATATAAATAGGTCGTCTCAATGTGGCATAACTATAGTTGTATAAGTTCTATAGCTATACTGTCACGATAATAATAAATTTAAAATATCTGTAGCTTATAATATGTACTGCAAACACTAATAGATATTTAGAAAGTTATTATGTTTTCGTGGTTTTAAAAAAGTTTTGTCAATTTTTATGATAGTATTTAAAATTTGAATTGTATTTAAAATTTTGCATTCACTACGATTTTCAAAATATATAAAAAAAAAACTGAATTGGAAATGAACTGTCGAAATCACTAATCACCACTACTACACGGTACACTGGCTTTCGTAATAAAACAGATTTTTTGCTAGTATTTAAAATAACAACATTACCAAATCTGTTTAATTTATTCAATTAATTGTTTTTTTGTAAAAAATTGCATCACATATCAAACTTTATAGAAATGTGATTCAAAGTTTGTACACTGTTGGTTCTGGTTAGCAACAGACACCAATATTGACGTCCACCATAATTAAAGTAATTTTAACTATTGCCAGTGTCAACTCCGCATAAAATCATATGGCAATGGACACAATTAATAAGTATCTCATCTGATGACTACAGATGTGTACATGACCTAATAGTCGGAAGCAGGGGCGTAACGCACCCGAGACGGGGTGAGTATTATTGAAGAAAAATAATGAGATGAAACTGAGATATTAGAAATCAACTCAGTTTTTGGAATGACCAGTAAATAAATCAGAATAGACGGGTACTTCCAGACCTCCCTCTTTCCCACAATCGTTTTTTGCCCTCACAATAAATTAACATGCCTTATCAATAAAACATCAATTTAAAATATATACAAAGAGCGTTAAACTATATGATTCCCAATTGTTTTAATATGTTACCTGCTGAAATTAAAAACTGTGTAGACCAAAACAAACAATTGGTGAACTTACTGAAGACTTGGCTTACTGAAAGAATTCATTTGTATTAGCTTACAATGATATAAAGACTTTTAAAATTGTTAGTTATGTTTTTCATAATTTTATTTTGCTATATTTCTGTAAAATTTTTAATTTTATATAATTGTAAAAATGTAACTGTAAACTCACTATAATAAGATTTATAATGTGAAGAATCCATTATACAAATGCTAAAAAGTAGTTTATCGGGACTTTTTTGCCTTATAAAGTGTGTAATGTAAAAAAAATGTTTTATTGTTTTGCCTTGATCATATATCACGACGATACAAAGATTTTATGTTGTAATGTGAAAATATTCGAATTTTCATGAAAATATATCCTTAATTTATTAAAAGTTTTTCACGAAACCTGATTTCATTCGTAAGGTCTGCAATCTTGTTTTTAACCTGAATTACCAATAATTTGAAGAGGTTCTCAATATCTCTTCGTACATTCCCTTCAGCCTCACAACCAACCCCGAATGGTTTTTTTCCATAATCGTACTAGTTCCGGGAAGTTGGATCTCTCCTTAACAAATAAAAGAAGTAGGAAATAATAAGGATGAAAGTTTACATGATTTTTTCTTAAGCTCTTTGATTTAAGCCTGGGATGTTTTGTTTAACTATTTATTGTGTTATTTAGAGCCCACTTAACAATAATAGCCCCAGCCTGGAATTCTTTATACGCCACTGTTTTCATCATTGATATTGTATTCACAAGATTGGTTTTGAGCCCAAAAAATGACCTCATTTTTAATCTGGAAAATTTAAAGAAAAGCGTTATATTATTTTGTCTTAAACCGAATGCTATTTTTAATGTAAATAATCATACCGAAGTATATATTTACATTATAATAAATATGACTATTCTTTGGTTATTCTAGGACCATGGTAAATTATAATAATATAAATACGTAACTAACACTAAACTATATAAAAACGCTTGAATGTTTGCTTGTACGTTTTGCATTTCGTCTGTCTGTAAATTTGTTTGGACGCCCGTTTTCAATTCAAGATGGTGACCGTTTACTTGTTCAATAAATATAATTTTTTAAATATGAAATTGAATTGTTTTTTTTACTTTCTTATTACCATTTTTTCAATATTTTGGTACCTTCCTGGATGAAGAAAGTTTGAAAAAGAATCTTCTTTGATATAGTTAAGTTTCTCTGGACAAATTGTAGAATTCCTTATTTGATATAAAACAATATCTTATATAAAAAATATATAGCTTTTAATTAAGAAGGTACACGGAGAAAAATGAATATTGCTAATTTATTAAGAATCACTTCAAATTATTGATAATATATTCGTATTTTACTAAAAGATTATCAGTGCACCTATTAATTCATTCATTATGGGCCTGCAATACCTTTTTTAACCGGATTACCAAACATTTGAAGAGATTCTTAATAAATTAGCAATATTATATTATAATAGTATAGTAATAGTAGGTACCTATAAATCTCATGACTTGAGAGGAAATTTTGGTTTTGATTTATTGAAGACGAGAAAATTAAAAACGTTGTGGACCCATCTGATATAAATTGTACTTTGCCATTATTTGTCTAATAACTGATGCGGTCGTGACAACAGTCAGGAATAAATAGACTCAGATCAATATGGACCAATTTTTGAAGTGCTTTACTATTATCTCAGTGGAATAATCTGTAATAATAAACGGGGTCGAGTGGTAAAGTGTTAAGCAAAATAATCTGGATCGAATCCTGTGGAAAAGCTAATCAAACATACTAATTTGGGACCTTTTTAAAAATTGGAATTGATTGTGTCTCGAATTCAGACAAGTGATAAAGTTCCTACCGATAATATGATTTTTTGTTTCCAGTCCTTATTTTTTTTTGTTTATCTATCATTATTTACCTTCTAACTTAAATACCAGTATATATTTTACTGTTATAGTTTGTTTTAATAGTTAAAGTATTTTTGCGGGTCCCAGTCTCAAAAAGTCTTTTTTTTCCAACCGGCGCAGTTTTTTTAATGGATTTTTTTTAATTCTTAAGATTACCCGTTTTTAACATCGAATAACACAAGATAAAATGTTAGTATCTCGTCGCTAATATTATTATATCGAACCAAATTGCAAAAATACATCCATTACCGCACCTGATAAACAATTTACCGGTGTTTAAAAACAACACTTTCATCGGTTTAGATGTGAACTTTAGACCATAGATATATTACTCACGAAGACTGGTTGTGTTGTCAGAACTTGTCAGCATCAGCAGATTCAGTCGTACCAACCAAACTGAGTTTTTTTAATGTGATGGTATTTCATTTTTATATACAGGGTTTTCCAATAAGAAGTGTTATTTTGAATAGCCCGTTATTTCGGTAGATGTTACTTTTAAAGCTGTCGTTTGTTGACATTTGACAAGTAGAAACTACGCCATTAATAAAAATGGAACGATACACGCTTCAACAACGCATTGAAATTATTAAAATTCACTTGAGTGAATCAAATGCAAATCATCTTGATTGATGAGGCCCATTTCCACCTCGGTGGCTTCATCAACAAGCAAAAATATCGCATCTGGGGCTTGGAAAACCCAAGAGTTATTGTTGAAAAGCCTCTCTATCCTCAACGTGTGACTGTTTGGTGCGTTTTATGGTCCGGCGGAGTCATTGGACCTTACTTTTTCGAAAATGAGGCTGAAGCAACAGTTACGGTGAATGGATTGCGCTATCGAGAGATGATTAATGATTTTTTGTGGCCGGAATTGGATGGTATTGATCTGGACAACGTTTACTTTCAACAAGACGGCGCTACGTGCCACACAAGCAACGAAACCTTTGATCTTTTACGATTGAATATCAAAATAACACCTCTTATTAGAGAACCCTGTATTATTCTTCTATGACTATTACTGTATTTTGTCTCATACATCCAATGCAGTCATGCAGCAAGTTTCCTAAAGTCCTCCAACGGTGAACTCATTTGAGGTCGTGAAATGGATAGGCTTAAATTTTCAGATCAACATCTAACTATTTGCACATCGCGAGGTCATTTTCACCTTGAGCTATGCATATTTGAAATATCCTTTGAACGTTCAAAAGCATCATTCAAGTGGTCGAAGAACAAGAGATCTCCAACCGTCAATTGCCTAGATTGCGTCAATAGCCTCACTGGCTGGCACTGCAGCACGATTTTTTTATCTGCCAACCAAATTTGTGATGAATTTATTGATGGCCTAAATTGAGTAAAAATAATTACGGGTTTTGTAAAGCATTTATGAAGATTAATTATATCGTAAATAGATGTTTCATGGAAAATTTACATAACTTATTTCATATAGAATGGATTAAAAGCGAGTATTGTCCTGTATTATAATTATCCTGGAGTACTTTCATAAATTAAATGTTGCTTTAGAATTGCATTTAACACATGTGTGCTCTAGGCTATCGTTATATTCTCAAAAGCTTTTAATAAAGTTTATCATCGTTATATTATATAACGTTTAAGTGAGCACCTACATTCATTATACACAACGTTATTAGTGTAGGTACACGACACGTATTTAATTTACGAGTTGTCGTGGGGGTTATTAACCACCCAGCCTAGTCTTTGCGTGCTGGCAAATAATAGAAAAATCTGCACATGGCTACTTTCAAAACAGTAATTATTCTAGAACGACCAAATTTTGTGTGTATCTGTGTTCAAATTAAGCTTACTTGGCACCGGTGAGATAACCCGATGGTAGCGTGTTGTAAAGTAAGTACAATTTTCGCTTAGGTACTTCTAATGAAATTGAGTAATTTTCTTTTAATTTTTTACAAATTTGAACTGTGTAAGTCGGTTTGTAATATTGAAATCTGAAAGAGTTTTTCATTTGCTTTCAAAATCGGTATTTCATGTTGGATTACGTTCGAAAACAGCAAATCTATTTTTAATTGATTTCAATATTCAATCTCAAATAGATATATTGATATTATTTTGTCTAGACCCGAGAGGTTAATCTTGCATAACCTAACTTACTAACTTGTGAAATATTAATGTTGTATCACTTTCATGTTCCTACCATTAATTTAATGTTCCCTAGAATGCATTATTGTGACAATTATACTACGGTTTCAGGCTAGAATCTCTGAATAGTATAAAATAAAGCCGATATCCGCGTCTGTCTGTTTGTGCGCTTAGTTCTTCTAAACTGCGCAACGGATTTTGATAGGGTTTTCACTATCACTTAGAGAATTTCTTCCGGAAGGCTAGTGTATATAATACATGCATATTATATTTGTAGAAAGTAGAGAAAAATCTATGTTTTTTAATCAAGTTGTAAAAAATTTTTTTTCGGGCGCTTACATTGCTAACGCTGGCTAAACCTTATGATATACATCAAAACAATGTACTACGGAATTGTACATCTTAAAAAGGTCTACAGAAAAGTCCATGGTGGCAATGTCTATCTCCTAAAGTTAACCCCCAGCAACGCCGGGTACCCATTAGGTTATAAATGGATTACAAGTAACTATAAGCGATGTTTTTTTTTAATATGCCTGTATTGAAGTATAAAACATTTTAGCAGTACATATTTCAATGAGGTAACTTTTCATTGCCTTTGTTATAATGTATATTCTTTAGTCTTGTTTACATATAAAATATTTTTAAAAAATCTTTTCTTTCTTCATATTTATTTATTTTTATTTAAGTACATAAAACAGGCATGGTGCCCAAAAATTTACATACATGGATGTTTAAATACATAATAATAACAAAAATAGTAACAAAATGAATAAGCTAAATATGCAGAAGTAAATAACAAATAAGAATGGGTAAAAGGTAAATACAAATATGTTCATAAACGATTTGTTATTGTCACATCTGTACTGGTGAGACACTGATTAGGTAGGTACAATCAACAATGTTGCTTCTCTTTAAATAAAGGGTTTCATCACAATATCAGCTTGATATGATTAAAGGTAATACTTTTTTTTTTAAGTGTTTAATTTATGTCATATTGTATGTATACGTCACTAACTGTTGTATGTAGGGTATGATTTGAGATTTTCACGGCCAAAAGTATTATAGTAATTTGTTTTGGGGGTATTATGCCGTGTTGTACTACCTCCTTATTTAGCCAACGTTTCAACGACTTAACACATCTGCCCTGATGATGAACACTGCAATGCTGGCTAAAGGAGGTAGCAAAACACGGCATAATACCCCAAAAACAAATCACTATATGTCATGTATGTAAATGGCGCTTGTGCCAATAATTCTAAATAAATAAACTTACGATTGTTATTTTCTCTCACTACCCAAGTTAGTATTTTGAACCTTTAATTTTATGTAAATAGATTATAGGAGTTCAAATATGAAACAGATCCGCAAATTCTAACATTGAGTCAATGAATAATTTCAATAATTATAATGTGATAGGTATAATATACATTCCCATGTTTTGCAGATTTAATTCTGATTACAAATTCTTCATTGAGTCTATATGTAATGAAATACTTTGAGCCTGTTTAATCGATCACATTCCTTGTGATTTTGATGAGATGACTGGTGAATGGGAGGTGATGTATTCATGGCTGTGTACAGTGTACAGTGTGTACACGGAACAATAAAACTCTAGAACTGTGAACATTATCGATTTAAAAGAAAACTGATGTCGTCAACTTTTCGTCTCCTAGACCTCCAAACAGGCCAGAAATTGATCATCTGTCCAGTAAAAAATGTCGATACCCATTTATTTGAAAAATTTTGTTCGGTTTTGATAAAATTGACCTCACTCAGGTCTTATTTTCGAGAAATAGATCGAAGATATAGATCAGGCTTTAAATAATGGTTTTTATGCTTCTTTATCTTGGGATTTCTTTCCCTCATCCTCAGAGCAGTGTTTCAAGTCCCCATAATACAGTCCACCCTCGTGTTCCGGCAGCCGTAAGAATGCCCTTTACCAGAGCGATACTGAGAGTAGCAGAAGATACTCTCAGTATCGCTCTGGTGAAATACAACCATAATTCGAAACGTTTGCTCGAAACGGCTTTAGCCGTGTTTGGTGACTGAATCTGAAAATCCTGGTACTTCCTAATCTTCGTCTTACCCTTTCCTAGAGCAGTTACGACTCTAGTGCAGTATTCAGAATATAATAATAATAACTACTTTGAAAGACAAGCAATATGAAGATAGTCTTAAGGATCAAAAAATACTAATAAAGAAAGAACAGAAAGAGGCGACTTAATTGAGACTTCCAATATTTTATCTGGACATTAGTTGCCCTGGCATTCAGGAAACCACCGACACAAACGTAAATCTCTGAATCACCTTTTGCATCCAATCCTAGGAAACACTTCCTTGCAAATAGTAGAGTATTGGATTAGCGGAAACGTGGAACAAACCTCCACAAAATGTCATCGATGGTGCCAATATAATTCAATTTAAAGCTCGATTGGCTTAAAGGATTGACTTATTTTTAAATTTAAATTAGCTCAATTACTATTAAACTACAGCAAAATGCAGTGCCAGCTCATCGACTGATAATAAAAATAATAAATGACCATTTCCAAACCTTCACAGTCTTCACACTATCCGTATTCCCGAGGAATGTAAAACTGTAGAATAAATAAAACAAAAACGTCATTCTAAATGCTATAATCATTAACCGTAATTACAAATGCGACATAATATGAACAATATTGCTTAATCCTTAATATTTATTCCTGGAACAGGGGCTTCCTTCTTGTGGTGTGGAACTCTTCCCTCGTGTGGTAAGGTTCATATGGGTCGTCAACGTAGTACTTGGGCTTCCTCCAGTACTTGGTGACCATGGAGTCCAGCAATCTGCTCTGGGCGGCCGTGCAGAAGACGTGCTGCCTCAGCCGCATCCGCCGGCGAGGAGACTTCTTCCACAGCATGCGGTGGCGACCGGCTTTGGTCCTAATCCATCCGCCCCAGTTCAAGCGGAAAAACCGTTTGATCACAGCTTTAACAGTCCTCCTTTTACCACTGTTCCGGCTGAATTTAGTCAAACTCCTAGACGGCGCGACCGATGCCGGCAAATCATTGATCTTGGGATTCAATAGAACGCTTTTGTAAACATTGCTGCAGATACTATGTTGGTTGATTAGCGTTCTCTGTATTAATGTGCTGAAGTTTGTGGTTTGAACGTTCGCAAGGACCAGCGGTACATTGTTCTTCAGACTTGTTGTTACAGCCGCTATTGAGCGAGATCGTATTGCTGAAAGAATAAATAGATTATATTATGTAAATATTGATAAATTTCGCATAGAAAACACAATTATTATCGATGTATATTACCATTGCACATTAACCTCAACATCTTTAAAAAAATTGTGACAGCTGAAAATTCATAGACGAAACTTGATATGTAGAATATGTTCCATAAATGTTCTTTCTATGGAGTTAATGTTTGTCAATGTTGCCACTATAAAATATATAAACCGTAAGAGGATAGGGGGGCTACAAAACTTACATTCTGCGAACAAAATAAAAAATTATGATAGCATGAAATGAGAGAAATATAATCATTACAGTGGTAATGAACTTTATAGTAATTATAGAATATAATGATGGGTAATCTTCCAGAGTATCTGGACATCCTTAAAATGAATACTTTTTTAAATATCACTTCGATTCAGCAAGTACTGTACAACTCACTATTTATATATGATATGGTAAAAGATGTTTAAAGTTCCAATTTTGGTGTCCTAGTTTCAAAATTTGATGTGTTTTGACAGTTTCGATTATGTTTTTTTTATTGTTGTATGACTTTTTCGTGGCGTAACCAGCGATTTTAAAATTTTACCCAATCATGGTTACAATGAATAGTAATCAAGGAAAGATTTTCTGACCAGTCATATACCAGTTGCTGTATTTTGTGAGCAAGCTTACAAAATATTACACAGATTGACAAATTTACCGTGTACATAAATTGCATTTTATTTACCATTTTTTTGTATCTTTAATGTTAGCATTTTTAATAGTTATTTTTAGGATTGATGTTCAATTTTGAAAATTATTATTTACGTGAGTTGATACAAAAATTAGAATAATAAAATTAGAAGTTATTTATTTTTCTGCTTCATGAAAACATATCCATTTCATTTAGTAAATAATACAGCAGTAAGTATCGTAGGTTTCTAATACAAACAAGAAGAACATTATTTTTAGGCTATTTCTGTTCCCCTATCTCACATCACCATCGCAACTAATGGAGTTTCTATAAATATCTCTCTGACAATGATGTACTGTTATTGAAATATTACGGGTATTTATGTTTGGCATTTCTTTCACCAACAGGACTAATAATTATTCTATTTTACATCCGGTGTCGCGGTGTTGAACAACAAGTAAACGGTGGAAATCGCGTTATTACAGAGTTCACCTTTGAAGTGAATGGATTGATTTAAGCTTACTGCTCAAGTTTATAATAATTTTACGAATAATTGAATATTATGTTTCATTTTTTAGTTCCTACTCAAATGCAAGATTTGGCAAAGTGTTGTTATTTTTTGCAATAATATTTTTATTAGCACATTTGTCTATTGATTTGACTTGACGTCTCGAAACTTATGTCAATGTCAGACGCGGTAAAACTTCTCCTTTGATTTTTCAAAACCGATTTAAATCATGATTCCGACGCGGCCCTCGGGCAGAAAACGGTGGAATCTTCACGGTAACTATTTTACCCATATTATTTACTATTGATAATAAAATATTTGTTTGTTTTTACGTATTTAATGGTAATTTGTTTATATCTGCCTGCAGATGGGCCGAGAGGATCGTTGAGGAGATTGAGGAATCAGCTGGCTGAAGATGGGTGCGTCGAGTCTCAGGTTCAATTGGCGAAGCAACTACTGGAGGAAAGATGCGGTAATATTATACTAAACATTTAAAACTAATCCTGTAATTTTTAATATTAATTTCGATGTAAAGAAACCTTAGAGCTTCGTTAGGAGGACGAACCGGCGATCATTGGCCGGATAGAAATAGTTTTCCTGATATTTTTGTGGATACCAAACATTAAAAGCATTTTAGAAATCTGTTTTATTATAATTTTGCAGAATGATAATTTATTTTTGTTATTTTAGAGCTGGAAGCCGACAGACTATCTAATGTCCAACAGGCCATGGACTGGCTGATTTGCGCAACGGAACAGGGACACAAGGAAGCTCGTTCTCTGCTCGGAAGGTAACAGCGTCATATTATTCTGAAGCATATTGTACAATTTACTTTTCTAAGTACCTGACCACTTCTACTAAGTTGTTCAAAACATTTTTCCTTAAGTTTAGTTGACTTGAAATTCTGTAATCTCGCTAATGTTTGCGTTCTTAAAATATCTGTAAAATTTTAGACAACACAAGTGAAACACATGCCTGTACCCAGTTGAAATTTTCTGAACCAGAATGTATTATTTTTACTGTGTTTAGTTACATTTCTTTAGTTTGTTCCTAAAGTGCTTAGAAGGCCCAAAACGTATTGAGCATGACTAACTACGGAGGCAATTGAAATCCCCAAAAACCCCCTTAATATTAATAGGGACGACGGGGTTAAGCTTAATAGTTCTCAGTAATCGGTATTAGATGGCTACTTCAAAACTAAATGCAGAAAACCCCATTAAGAGTATTAACGCTTGCAGCACAGTACACTTCTACATACATAAACACACACTTCACCACAATCTACACATTTGATGATGGACACTGTATAACGCTATCCGAAACGTTGGCAAAAGAAAGAGGAGTGCAACACGGCGTTATAACCTAAAAAATAATCACAATAATATTTTTGGCTGTGAAAATCTCAAATGATATCTTCACGGGTATATTGACGGAGGTCACTGAAGTAGCGCTGGATAGTGATATCTGGAGGCACTGCGTCCATGCGATGGGTCCCCCACCCGAATATGACAAGTGAAAGAAGCTGCAAGTTATATTTGTATTAATTAAATACCATAATATAAATGTTTTGATTGCTTTCAGGTGTGTCCAAAGTGCAGTGCTGGGATCGCAGACATCGGCCATGGTTCGTGCACGCTCCTGCCTGGCCGCCAGTCAGCAGGAGACCGTGGCAAGGAAGGCAGCCAGGGACCTGTTTGCCAGGTATGTCATACTTGTTTATTACCCATAGTCGGCTCATATGAGCCACCATCGTACTTGGTCCTAACGATGGATTCATTCCAATGATTCTATCATTTGTACCAGCTAGATTACAATGAATCAATCAATCATACGATTTCATTGCAATGATTCAATTAATACTTTAATTTCGACTGCAATGCTTCAATCAATACTCATACGATTTTGATTGTAATGCTTATTATTGCGAATGTTTCTTGTAATAAATATTGCATTCTACACAATAAAACACTGTCTTTATTTAGAGTTAAAACTTATAATCAGCAACGAGTGAAGGACGGCCTGAAGGCTAATGTCCTCTCTATTGTGCTCTCACAATCTCTCTGTTGCTAGAACCCTAACTGTTCTGAACATGAAAGGGAAAGAAATATGTTACAATATGTACAGACGCGCCGTAGAAAATCTCAAAGTTGCAAGCAAAAAGTATGTCAATTGTAGTGCTTTTAATTTCATAGTGTTAGTACTAAACTGTCCTGCGTTGCGTAAGGTTGTGTGCTACCTCGAAGTAAATTAAAGAGTTAACTGTCAGTTGGTTTTCTACAGCACGGTCTGTATTAATAAAGATGGCGGTGACTATTGCCATCTAAGTCTCGTATCTCCAACTATCACAACTGGGCTGTAGCAATGGAGGTAGAGTTTGACCAAGTGTTGCACGTATCATTCTAAATTTTAATATTTATTATTAGATAAAAGAAAAATATCTTTTTGTTTGCACAGTTGTGGCATTTTTAGTAATGCAAAAAATGAGTGTAAATAAGATGTCAACTAAAATGTGCTGAATTATTCACATTGTCTATATAATAAATATTGTTTTATGCAAATGCTTTATGAAAACTGCAATAAAAAGGCATCTATGACGTATAACATAAATAGCTTGGATTGTATCTATAAATATAGGGTTTTCCAATAAGAGGTGTTATTTTATTATGTATATAAATTAAATTTTTATTTATTTTATATACATAAACACACACTTGCCACAAACTACACATCACTTCTTATCACTTATCACTTCTTTTATTTTATTATGTATATA
This sequence comes from Hesperophylax magnus, assembly GCA_026573805.1. Taxonomy (NCBI): domain Eukaryota; kingdom Metazoa; phylum Arthropoda; class Insecta; order Trichoptera; family Limnephilidae; genus Hesperophylax; species Hesperophylax magnus. Next base: position 12,892,232 of record JAIUSX010000019.1, read on the forward strand.
AATTAAAAATGACAGCTTCAAAAGTAACATCTACTGAAATAGCGGGCTATTTAAAATAACACCTCTTATTGGAAAACCCTATATTATGATCGTTGGATGATTTCACTTCCAACTGCAGAAAATCAATAGTAACCTGATTAGCCATTATTAATACGTTAAATTCTGCTTAAAAGTTTTCAATTATCTCCTGAAAAATTTAGTAATTTAATTTTTATGCTTTTCTTACCAGAAGCTGGGCACTATGTTTACTATTTTTATTTTAAGACAATCACTCTAAAAAAGTTAATTTATTTCTTCCAGCTTATCAAATGGTGAAGAGTTCATCACGTCAGCCCAGCTTGAGAAGCGAATGCGCGAGATCTGGAAGATGCGGCGCGGCGATGACGACGTCAGCGAGGAGGTAGGCGAGGGGGAGGGAGAAGACCAGAAGGAAGGAGAGCAAGGAGATGAGCAAGGGGAGGGTGCGCTGGAGCCCTCCAACCACCTGTGCGCCGGGGAGTGTGCCAATGGCATGGCGCTGGGAGACCAGTTGCAAGGACAAGGTTAACTGGTATTATTATTTATGTAATAAGTTGCGAGAAACTCCACACCCGCTAATTGGCGTGTGCCAATATAACTTTCAATGCTCAGTGAAAATCTGGCAGCTGTCGCTATGTGTTGTTTTTATGCTGGACCTGTGATTGAATGATCAAAAATTGTTGTCCTTGTACAGTTTTAGACTACCTACTCTAGTTTGAAGTTATAGCGTGTTGAATATGGGTGACACAGCTTTCCAAGCTTACAAATCGGAGTTTTCCAAGCCTTCATAGTCCAAGGTTGGCAGTGAACCTATTGTAAAGTGTTGCTAAAAGGTTAGATTTGCATCAAAAAGACCATTGTTGCGAAGGTTAACAAACAATCACAGATTATATGATATATGTAACTATATTCCTTTCCATAATTACAATACTCGCCCGTCCTTTCTTCCAGGTAATTTTGTTTAAATATCTTATCTAACATTTAAAATCATTTTTAAATCATCATCAAAATAATGTTTCGTAGCAAGCCAACGACGTTATCTAAACCCTTGTTTCTGTTAAAAAATACGAAATCTGTCTAATGTATTGATCCCCTATCTTTAAAAATGGCTTGTTACGCTTAGCACTTGGATTTCTGACATTCTGTACCGTTGCATAACGGAGAGAAATGCCAAAATTTGTAAACGGTTGATATTTGTCTCATGAGAATAGCTCGTTTTTCTTCAAGACAGATTCACTCCTTCATCTTCTCAAAAATCCCTCCACACAGCATCCCAAAAGATATCATTGGTCTTGAGGGAAACCTGAAGGTCTTTGGTGTGGAATTCGTTGTTAAACACCGTATCACGTATGGTAGTTATTTGTACGACAATTAATATTACTGGTTTCAGAATACCAACCATCAGTGGAAGACGCCAGTGTTCGCAATATCACAGAAGACAATCTGGTCTCGGCGGCGGTCAACTACTGTCACGGCCAACTGCCCGTAGTCAGCAGAGAACTCACACTCACCGAGCCCAACATCCGGGCGCTAGACCAGATCCCGTACATGCACAGAGCCTTCCTACACCCCATCCTCTTCCTACAGATCATCTACATCAAACTACTTTCATACTTCTCCGGATTATCCTATCACCTCTCAAACATACAGATCTTAATCTTATTCTTGGTCCACTCTCTTTGCGGGACCGACAACATTGTTCTCTTCTTCCCGCTCATCTTTTACTATGTCAGCTTTGTGCTGATGATCGTCAACACGTTTAAAATGCTACACACCAAGCGTGAATTCATAGATTTTCGCAAGTGGTCGGGGCTATTTCTGCGATACAGCGAAGGAAACTTAGATGCTGACGAATCTGAACAACAGTTTATTAAAAGTCACATTAAACCATTTATTCATTTCTTCGTTGCGTTATTAGTTCATCTTTCATTCTATCCGATCGTTTCCGCACATTGGATTCCGCTATCCGAATTCACGGTAATGGCGTTCTGTTTGACATTCTTCACATTATTAACATTCTCGACAAACAATTCTTACAGTCGCTTTCCGGACTGGCTGTCGTTTCTTTCGTTCGGTATCAACGTGCTAGCGAAATACCCTTATGAGCAAGACGCGGTTGTGAATCAAGGCTGGCGTTTCTTAGATCTGCAGATACAAAATTTCCCATCGCATATCGTCGGGAATGGTGTGGAATTCTGTTTGAACTCTCGAGTTCTTTTTTACCTGATGATTCCTGGTATTTTGATATTTATGGCCCGACGAGAGAGGTGGCACGGAAGTTATAAGTACGCGATTCCTCATTGCGTGGTTTTAAGTTGGCTGCAGATCTTTATAATCAACTCCCAAGGGGCGACCATGTACGGTCTGATGCGTGGAACGTTGGCTCTGGTGGGGATGTTCTTGTTCCTGCCGATAATGGGAGTGACAACTATCTTCCTGCCCGTGTTTGCGGTGGTGAAGCTGATCACCTTGTCTGATGTGATCTATGTGGCCAGTTTAGGCGGAGGGGTGTTGGTCACTCTCATTATAACGTGCTTCCTGGCTAAGAATTATACCATGAAGAAATACGTCACACCTTTACAGGTTTGTAAATTTTTTTTATGTACCACGTTAATACGTTTAATAACGATACCCAAACTTTTTGAGGTTGATCATTTCAAGAGTTGAATTGTAATATATTTATTTATTAACACCCTTTTTAGAGGCTTTTACGTATAAATAGTAACAATTATACAGTACATATTACATTTACATGTATTAACTGCCTCGGTAACAATCTCTTGTATTTTTTTAGTGATAAATTGAAGATGTCCACGGACTTAATTATTTTCCTCCATTAGTATTCTGGGCATTGAAGAACACGTATGGTAGTTAATCCCAGAATTTATGCGCTGAAATAAAACCCGACTTCTAGTATTACCTAGTGGAATCCGAAAGCTTATCAATGCAAGAAATTCTAGACCATCAAATGCATAGTTAAAAAAATTATATACAAATAAATACTGTTAAGGTTCAACAAAATTGCTTGAATTTCCATTTTAAAACTAGAAAATGTAAAAATAAATAGCTTGTACATGAATATTGTAATGTGGTAATTGTTATAAGTAATATGGTGTGAATGTGGTTGAAGTCAGTAAGTGTGTGAAAGTACAGAAGAGCATAGCTTTCATCCATGCGGGTGTGAATGTGGTTGAACTCAGTAAGTGTGTGACAGTACAGAAGAGCATAGCTTTCATCCATGCTGGTGCGAATGTGGTTGAAGTCAGTAAGTGTGTGGCAGTACAGAAGAGCATAGCTTTCATCCATGCTGGTGCGAATGTGGTTGAAGTCAGTAAGTGTGTGAAAGTACAGAAGAGCATAGCTTTCATCCATGCGGGTGTGAATGTGGTTGAAGTCAGTAAGTGTGTGGCAGTACAGAAGAGCATAGCTTTCATCCATGGTGGTGCGAATGTGGTTGAAGTCAGTAAGTGTTTGGCAGTACAGAAGAGTATAGCTTTCATCCACTCTGTCTTTTATTTAGTTTTCGTATTGCTAATTGTCAATATTTTTTCAATCTAAACTGATATTAATTATTAAACAATGATTTCTTAGGATGGGTTGTTTCAATGAATTTGAACAATTCATCAAATATCATTGTTAATTTGCGAGTTCTGTGAATTTCACATTAAAGTTATGTTAATATGTCATTACAGGCCAGTTACTTACAGAACTGAAATAATAACAAAATTTGAAAAGAACTTTCACAGAACTTGAAAATTCACTAGGAAATTTTTTTTTTTTATTTTTTTTTTTTATTATTTATTGAGTTAGTTTATACATTTGAATATAAACTAATATAAACAAGATCATATTTCATTTTGTAATTTTACATATTTTTACAATAAATATAACATTTCTTTTTAAATACATTCATTCTTCCTTCATTCTTCAGACTTTCAGGCATTTCATCATACATTTTTAGTCCTTTGTACATTAGGCAGTTCTGTGATTTTGTTTTTTTCATATGTGGCAATCTAATCCTATTTACATTTCTGGTTTCGTAATTATGAACATCTCTATTAAAAACAATTTCATCCTTAAAATATTTTGGCATTTGGTTGTTCATGATTTTATGTACAAAAATTAACACATTAAATAATAGTCTCTTTTTTATAGAAATCCAATTTAGCTGTTCTCTCATTTGATCTATGCTTGCGTATTTTCCTTTTCCTAGTATACATCTCATAGCTCTATTCTGTATAACATCTAGCTTGTTCAAGTTTCCTTCATTGGCCAAATACAACATAGTAGAGCAATAATCTAAATGTGGAGCAACTATAGTTTTATAAATCAGCTCTGTAGTGTTTCCATTTAGTTTATTTCTTAATCTTCTAAGAAAATTGACTTTTTTAGATACCTTCTTTAGCACATATTCAAAATTTGCTGCGAAAGTTAGTTTTGAATCTAGTATCACACCCAGGTACTTAATTTCATTTACTTTTTCAATTTTTTCGCCATTAATTGTCAATTTTAACTCTGTGTTATGCGTTTTGTTGCCTATTTCCATATATTTTGTTTTGTTGACATTCAGTTTTAATTTGTTTAATTTCAGCCATTTCGCTATATTTTGTAGGTCTTCATTTAATTTATTAATTGCATCTATGTACTCTTCACATGAAATATAGATTAATGTATCGTCTGCAAATAATCTAATTTTGCAATGTTTTATGGTTTTAATTATATCATTAATGTAAATAATATACCCTCCCTCCCTCCCCAATATACCCTCAGCCTCACAACATACCCTAATTGGGGATGCCATAGTCTCACTGGCTCCAGACGGGAGCAGTTGGGACTCTTGTGCGGTATTACTGTAAAAAAAAAAAATAATAATGAATAGAATTGGACCTAATACCAACCCTTGTGGAACACCGAGGTTGTTTTCTATCGGTTCTGATTCTGAGCTTTCCACTTTTGTTACCTGTTTTCTTTCATGGAGATATTCTTTGAAAAGATTTAGAGCTACTTCAGAAAGACCTATATCTTCTAATTTTTCCAAAAGTTTTTTCCTTTCTATCGTTTCAAATGCTCTTTTAAAATCTAAAAATGTTGCAATGGTGATTTTTTTATTATCTGTTTCTTTCTTCCATGTATTAATCACAATGTTTATTGCAGCTTCACAAGAGTTATTATTACGGAATCCTGATTGTTCGTCACATAATATATGATGTTTTTCCAAATACTCAACGAGTTGTTTCTTTATTACAATTTCTAGTACCTGTTCGTATTTTGGTAACATATTTATAGGTCTAAATTCTTCACAATTTGAAGAATTGTTCAAATTCTCCGAAACAACCCGTCCAAGAGTCTCAGTTTATTTTCACCTATAATGTGAAGATTATTTTTTGCCTTAAAATTATTGAAGATCTGAATGTTGTAACTGATAACTTTTTTTTGATGTGACAATTAATATACTCATTTATTATTTTTTCAGCTGTTCGCCGCAATGGTAACCCTGCTCTTCCTCTTCTCCCCGCAAATAAAAAAGTTCCACTACGACAACATTGCGCAGAAAGATCTCGAGATGATAAGCGACGAGAAACTGGACGAGTCGGATCGCTACGCCAAGTTCGGCCGGGGCTCCTTCTTGGATGACACTGACTCTGAGAACTTTCATCTCCTCTGGGAAGAGTACCAGACCTTCTGCCACGCCGCCTCCTGGGAAAAAACCAACATCGCCGCCACGCAGATGAAGTGCACGTTACTGGATGGCGTGAAAGTCAACTGGCACGGATATGTGGTAGATGTCAGATTGCTGAGTGTGGAGAACACTTGGAGTTACTTTGCAGATAAATTGCCCAGTTATTTGGGGGAATTGGTGCGATGTTATTATGGGGATAAGTACGTGTTGGATTGTGATAAGGAGACGGGAGATGCCCTGAAGGATTGCAGGTTTTTGGAGAATATTGTACAGAAGGAAGGGAAGCAGTGTCACCTGGATAACTTTGATAGGTACGATATACATTTTTTTGAATGCCGTGAAACCTCTTATCGGCAGATAGACTCGTCGATGATAATGCATTCTATCAGATGACATTACAGCAGTTAATATACTAAATAAATATTGGTCCTATCCGATTAGCATCTGGCAAGGTCTGTAGTGCAGTTGACTCCGGTTCCTGGAAAGGATGGTACAATCCTCAGCCAAACCGAATTTATTATTATTTTTGTAGTTTTAAAAATATTTTATAATTATAAAATAGTAAAAAAAACTATTTTTTTATGGGTTGATTTTTTATCATTTCAAACTTACCATATTGACTCTTGCGGTCTGTTCCATTATTCTACAGAGGCCGTTGTTTGTAATGTTTGAACCCATTGGATTTACAGCTGCATAGCCTGCAGACCATGGTCACAGATTACTATGACACGTGTATAACTCGACTTGTACTTTTAGGCATTTTATAATAAAAGTTCCTGCATCACAGCTTTCGGGTCACACAATAAAATTCTTCAATTGACGTATTTGTGTAACTACGAAGACTAGCACCATTCACATTCACATTCCCCACAGCGAGCGGTGATACTTTAAACTGATTTTTCTAGGTAATTCTTGATCCAACAATAGTGAGCTTTAAATATAATATATGTGTTGTTTTCGGGAACAACAATGATAATATCTCTCTCTTGCTAAAATCTAAATACATACATGGGTAATTTTTGACATGTAATTTCATAAACCAACATCATTATCTTTGAACGCAAAAAATGTTAGCTATGTAGTTATCGTGGTGTATAAATGAAAAGATCTCTCACTCAGTATAGCGTTTATTGATAAATTGTCAGCTGATTTTACAATCACAATATTTGACGTTTGTTGTGTACAAATACTAGGAATGCGCGCGAGACTAAGCCGTAGTAATCGTAGGTAGGTGCAGCCGAACGATAGTAATTACTGAACACTGATAATATGCTCGCTGCGTCGGGCCTATTTATACTAGACGGCCGACGGTAGCAGTAGGTAGATGGATGGCAACTAAATCCTAGGCACTCGCACAGACTGTACGTTTCAGGAACCATATTATTATTATCATGCATAGGCCGTAGACTCGAACCTTCTGGCGAGTTCTCGTAGTATCCCGGACTGAGTGCGCGTTAGTATTGTCGCGAGTAGGCAAGTAGGTCTTGAAGTACGTAGGTTGCTCTTGTTTACGAGGCGAATTGGAATGCAGGTACATAATTCGGAAGTAGGTACTAAGTAGGTCGAGCGGTTTATTATTAATTATTTAATGTATTGTTCTCGACGCTACAGCTATTATCTTTTATTTATCAGTAAAATATTCTAATGATAATTCAACACACTTTTGAAAAGTGGTATAAAGTCATGAAAATTAATGAATAAAATAGGTTAGGTTTACATGCTAGTTGTTTTTTTCATGGCTTTAATGACTTTATATCACTTTTCAAATATGTATTGATTTGTCACTGTCCTAGAGTCACAGGGGCCAATCTACAAAAACATAGTTTTGAGATAAACCAAATAAAGATTAGAATGCTCATATGCCCAACTGTATCGTTTAAATGGCTGTCTGGCATTACCGAAACCAAGCTTGTCTCAAAATACCAGTTTTTTTAGTTAGGCCCCTGTGATACCAAGCCTTTGCTTAGTTGTCATGGAACCCATTATAACCATGCCTACTAAATTCAATTTTTTTTACAAAATTAATGTATTATTTTCCAGTTACGAGCATGAAATCACCGTCAGAATGGAATCTGGCCTTCTACTCAAAAAGGGCGCTGAAATAACGTTAAAAGCCGGACATCACTTCACTAACTTCAGCCGCAAGATAAAGGCCAACGACAAGATCAGATTCCGCGGCATCATCGACTCTCGCACCTTCGCCACCTCCAAATGCACCGGACTTCCACGTCCAACTTTAAACGTCTACGAACTCAGCTGCATTGGATGCCAGAACTACGAACTCAAAGACGTCAAGTTACCGTCTACGATACCAACGGGAAAATCTCAGTTCACCACGCTTTACAAGAGTCTTGTTAATGATGTGTACGTCTCGGCCAAATATATTCTAAACTTTGTATTGAATCCGATTGTTACGTTTAAGTAGCGCGGTTTTCATTACGGTTTATCAGTTCTATATTTAAATGTTCGAGAGGAGTCCTACTTCAAAAGTTACACTGATTTATTTGTATTACAGATTATGTAAGTATTTCGATAAATACAGCTTACTATAGATTTGCAAAGTTATCTATGCCTTCCGAGACATTGGTTTTTGGGGTGTTATGCATCGTTACGCTTCCCCCTCCTGTAGTCTCCAGTATCTTTCATCAAGGCAGATGTATGGATTGTAGTAGATGATCTATTGTAACATTTATTTTACCTAAGCCTCATGAGAGCAGTATTATTATCAATTAAAATACAATTGTGATTACCTACTTTATACGTAAACATATAAATTGTTGGTTAGGTTTTTTTTGTCCGCCAGCTCAGATAATTTTGTAAATCTGTACATAAGTATCTCATAATCTATTCCTGGTGTACCTTTATTATTTATAAAATATTTTTTATTGCATTATTGTAAGTATGTAGTACTGTTAGTTTGTTAAATTCATGATTCCAGTGGTACACAACCTTTCTTTCATAAATATTAATATACGTAATTTATTTATTATATACATGTTCCGTCTTATTCATAACAGATAATACGGGGGGGTAAGATAAGGATAAGAACGGGTTAGTAGAAAACGTTACTCGTTGCGTTTCCCACGCGCATCCGTACTGCTTATACCGGCCGTAACACGGAAGTATTAGTATTTGACAGCTTTTTAAACCGCCTCACCCCCAGGAATAGGAAGGTATTACGATCTCAGTGAAAATGTACAAAAGCAGTGATACCCATTTGCAGCACTATCAAAGGAATATTTTAAATCGAAATATCTATTTACCTAATCGAATTGGCCAGATTTCATTGCAATTCAAAACAGACAGAGTCAGTGACATTAGTAATGTTATCTGAAGAAACGTGAAGTTAGTCACAAAATGTCAAATGCTAAAATGACAGTGTTTTTGAGGTTTGGAACAAAGCAGTGCCTGTCTAAAAAAATGAGTAAATATGAGTAAAGATTTTAACCCGAGCAGTATACGGCCCTCCTCATATTGCTATACCAACGCTACAGCGGCGTATTTGGGAATCTTTATAAACAATACTGATTATGTATTAGTAAAGTTACAATTAGGTTTTCAATATTAATTGGTTTACATATTTGAATTATTTTTCTATCTTAATTTTCTCACTACAATAAGGATTTATTTTATTTTACTTTTAAGGTAAATTTTAGTATAAATTTGAGATTTAGTTACAAAATTTTCTGCATTTTCTGATTAATTCCTAAAAGAGCAAACTTAAATTGTATTAAATTTAATATTGAATAAAACAAACTTCGATATTTCTAAATTAAAGTTACATATAGATATCATTTGAAGTTTTGGATTTTGTTAATGCTGAAGATATGTCTGGCTCATTCTGTCAAAATTTAACTTTTGATAATAAGAAAATTTATTTTATGTAATAATTAGATTTCATATGAACTAGATTTTACTATAAGAATTATTTATATTTTAGTATGTGTACTACTAATGTTACTATTATTGATTTTTTTGTGAAACTAAAAATGTATTTTTTAAGACACTTTAATATTATCTCAATACAATGCTTATGTTACGTAAACCTTATAATTTATAATAGTAGCTTTAAAATTTATAGTAATTTAGCCTCCTCCGCAAATGAATACCTGAATTAAATAAAGCACTAAGTCTCATTTTAAAGGCAATCTGTAGAAATGGTGTATGTGCCATCGCCAATGCCCTAGATAAAGACCTAAATGCCTCAACATTATTTGTAGCCGTGCAAATATTTTATCAAATTTCGAATCATCTATCCCATCACTATTATTTTCACCTTTTATTACACATAGTGTTTTTAGTTACTATTCATGAGGCACTTAGATCTTTTGAGCGAAATGAGTAGTAGCACTTAATGGCTTGTATAAATTCGAAACAAAGTTAGCTATGTCTTTAATATGACGGTTTATTATTAGTTATGTTTCTGTAAGGCCTTTTTTTATGTAAATAAAAGTGGCAATGTGTATCTTAGTATTTTTGTTCAGTTAAAAACCTTTAACTAAAGTTTTTAAAAAATTGGCACTTAGTGCTTTATTTAATTCAGATTTTCAAAACGCCATTTGCCTTCAGTCCTCAAATTTTTTCAACGTTTAGTCCTGTTCCACGCAGTCCATCCACTTCACGTTCACGTTTTCCATAATTAAATGTAGTCTTGAAAGCAGATGAATTAATTGGATTTTGATTATACAAATGGACAAATATTCAATTTACTATATTAAAATTTTGAATGCAAACATAATGTGGCTAAAAAAATTTAAATAACTTTCCGTTTTTAATTTTAAATAACTTTCTTTTTTGTTAACTGTGTTTACAACATAATACAAAACTTAAAAAATTTAACAGGTTCATTGCCAAACTCATATAACTTCAATGCCCAGTGTTCTTCCAGTAACTGTCGCGACTTGTTGTTTTTATGCCGACCCTGTGCTTGAATGAATCAAAAATTGTTGTCCACACGCCGTTTTTGACTACCTACTTTGTTTTAAAGTTGCGTGTTGAATATGTTGACAGAGGTTTCCAAGTTTACATATCGGAGTTTTCCAAGCCTTCACTGTCCAAGGCTGACAGTGATCCTGTTTATTTAACAAACGTTTTATAAAGTTTGTTGTCACTTCACTTTTTTTATCATATTATATAAAAATAAAATAAATTGGGAAACCCGGACTGGGTTTTCTGTTTTATAGACTTATTTCAAATTTAACGGGAGCATCTATAGTAAACTTTTAAATGCAAAGAAAAAGCCTGGTGTTTTCTCTTTCAAAATCTATTTATATTGTATCAGTTTTATGAAGATGTGAGATTTGGTGACAAATCTAGCACTACGTGGCACGAATGGTTGGTTATTTTGAACTTTCTGTAGGATCCATTAAGGTAAATGGTACTGCTAAATTTGTTTCTTCATTTTGGATTAGGCACTGTATCTCACAGAAGTAGATAACCACTGGTCCTTACTGCATAGAACTAATTAGTTTGGCTAAGGCCTTGCCCGGCTGTCCAATTTATGTATAACAAAATGATGTTGATGTTAAACTGTTATCTATCTTCACAGTTCAGTGCATTTGTCTACTGTGTAAATCATTATTTAATATGTACAATATTGATGTTAGGTGCTTTAAATGTTACACATATTCTTAAATCCTGCATTTTGAATCTTTGTTCATGTTATGTCATAAGGTGATTTAAACAGGGAAAATAAAATGTTTTTTTCAACGTTTTGCCGATTTATTTCAAATTTTGTTTTGTTACTAATTTATCACTAGTTTTTTTTACCATTTATTCCACACGGGAGGGCCTTGAGGAAAATATTTTCCCACGGGGCCTATGTCATCTTTGTGGATTCTGTATGGAGGGTTTTTCAAGGAAAGGAAGCAGAGGAAGTTCTGGAAAGGAAAGAGGTATGAGGGGTGGGTAGGAATCTAGGGGACAGTGTGTTCAGGAATCACCGAAGCATGAATCCATCCTTGCCACTGTGGTGCAAAACATTGGGTCGAGAGTCTGGCTGGAGAGGTCAAAGGGTCGCCCTCAACTGGCCCGCCATGCAGCTGGTGGGCAGACGCCGCTGAGAGCTGGACAAACCTCGCCCCATGAACCCATCATGAAGTCACTTGGGGTGACCTATGGCAGAAGTGTTGGTTTTCCAATGAATGGTTCCCGGAGTGGCGGTACCCACACCCGCCTGCCAAATTGAAAGTGGTTAGATTAATCGCGATTTCCATTATCCATTCAGCTATTCAAAAAGTCTTAAAACATGCAAGAGGATTGTCAGTTCCTATTTATTAATATTAAGAGGACATTTTTTCAGCAAAAATTGCACATTACCCGTTTTTCTCAGCTTTATGTCTGTTTAAATGCATCGAAGCATAGAGCCCGGCTCAAAAAGTTTTTCTCAGATGTATGTCTGCTTAAATGCGTCGAAGCATAGTGCCTTGCTTAAATTGTTTTGGTTTCTCCGTATGATTTAGATTCACCGGTTTCCGGCTAGTACATCTGTGATAGAGTGAGGAAGGGTAAAATAAAAACAAATATTGTATACATATATATATATAATTTTATATTCCATCCTGCTGACAATTAAACACTGTAATAATACATACATCCTTACAAGTTAAAGCGAAATGCATCCTCAAATCCCACAGTTGGTGTAATTAAATACATACAAAGAATGTCGCAGAGAAATAACTCACGACTATAAAACCTATACATACAAATAATTATTAATAGTAATCAATACATCAAATAGGGCCTTTGTTTTTACCATTACGTTTACAATTACTGACCGAAATAATAGTTTTTCGAAAGCTTAGCATTGTTATTGAATACACCATCAAATCACACTTAAACACTGATCCTCGGCACGTTTCAGCTTTTGATTAAATTGTCATCAGTAGGCAATCACAATTTGGTAAAAAGTTGAAATGGGCCGAGAATCGCAATTTAACGGGGACCATTAAAATGTCAAACCAAAATGGCGCTGATTGTACATTTGATGGTCCTCAAATGCAATGAAGTTGGAATCACCTCAACCTAAGGGTTTGTAGTACTGAAATTAATGACTTAAGTCTGGTTAGATGCAAACCAGACTACTTAGTGTATTCTAAATCAATGTATTACACATGTGGCATAAACCTATGACCATTTTACCCGCTCTATAATAATAATTTTCACCTACTTAAAATAACTTACAATTATTAACTAAATAACGTCTTAATTACAAGAGTTATCAAAGACAATTATTATTATATAAATCTAAGGGAGACAAGGGAAGGTTTTAATTTAACGGTAACAATAATATTCCAATACAAATCACACTGCACGGGACAAAAAATTATCTGTATAATTTACTTGCCAACAGAATTATAAGAGCAAATATCTTTTGAATTATTGCAATTTCGTAACCATCAAATATCAATGAAAAGTCAACAGAATGGTTCACATTATATAACGTGAAATAAATTTGAATCTTGAGCAATTCACAAATAGAAAATTCCGTACACAAATTTAAAACTTACTTTTCTATCAAAAATAAAAATATATTATTTGGTAGAGTCCTTGATCATCATTTACACTACATTATTATTTGCTTCCCGCCAATGTAAAGCTGTCAAAAGATTGCCATCATTATTTGTATGGTAAAGTAACCAATACCTGAAACCTCAAGGAAAATTAAAAACTTCATTGATTGTTAAACTTTAAACGGTGACTAAAATGTATAATAAATTTGATTAATGAAAAAATCATATCTGCTAATGAAATAACAAAATAGAACAAATAATAAAATGAAAACTTTATTTTAATGAAAACATGTTGTTTATGACACCAATAACTGGCATTGCCAAATTCACTTCCTTATTCTACTAACTGGCCAAATTTGGAGAAGAATTGACAAAAACACAACCACTCTTTTAAAAAATATGCTGCCATATTGGATTTACTGCTTGGATTATCATAGATGGCGCCACTAGGTCCACTTTACAAATTAAACAATGCTATGAAACATTATTGTAATATGGAGGCATATTAGAAGGTTTTTATTGGAGCCCTGCCAGGTTTTGGGTCCATAAACTTAGGGAGGGATTCTAGGATTTAAAATTAACCATTCAGATATTTAGATTTTTTTGTTTTGTGGTGTGATTTGCACGTAACAGTCTTGGGAAAACATTACCAATGATTATACAGGTGACTGGTTATTTAATGCAATATATTTGAGGATCTAAAAAAGGAGACATATTTGAGCAAATAATTTCATGGGAACATAGTGTCAGTTCTTAACTACAACGGCGAAATAATTTAAATTACGTCCGCAATCGGTTAGATAAAAGAACAATCAACTTGTATTGCTGCAGAAGAAGTGATGTTAGGAGCGCGTCTCGAGTAGGTAGGTATTACACTTTCTTATTAAATAATACAAATCAACTGAACAAGAGTCACAACTGCTCCCAACCGTCCGGAGGCAGTGAGACTATGGCATCCCCAATTGGGGTATGCTGTGAAGCTGAAGGTAGCGGGGAGACGAAGTACCTGGCTATTCAGATCTGGTCACCAAACATGGTCAAACCCATTTCAAGCAATGTTTCAAGTCTGAATGGTCCACCCTGGAACTTGCCGCAAATATACTATACATTATTTTAAATGACTTAATTGTGAAATAATATAAATAAAATTTACTTGCGCATGCCGATATTTGAACCCGCGACCTCCAGCTTGCTAACATGGGCATAATTGACATATGACATTCATTTTTCACTTAATATCTCAAAAACTGTTGACACAATTTTCACATGAACTTTTTTGTCTGTAAATATGATCTTCTTTATTACGTCTTCCAATATTTCGCATCAAATTCTAATCACCATGTATGTATGTAAAAATGCACATTACTTACAATTAATTGTTTTATAAAATCAATATATTCACTTGAAATATACATATATTATGAATTAAACTATGAGTATATTAATATGTTTACAAAAGATTTCATACTTCTAATGACTGTCTCTATTTGAGGCTTTACATCAAGAATACTTATTAAATTATATTAGATGGTGTCTACTAAGAGTTGAGACTATACTAAACGTTAGACAATTTTTTTAGACAGGGAGAAAGAATCTCATTCTATGGGCAAGATTATTTCATTATACATTCATAATTTCTTACCGCATTGATAATCTCATATTTCGGTGGATATGTTGCAAGAATAGATTTTATTATCAAATTCAAAATTCTCTCGGTAATCCGCTACTTGATTATCTGATATCTACTATAGTCCAGTTATTTTACTAGTTGAAAGCACAAAATCAAACTCTAACTCAGCGGTATTCGTACGTCAAATTCAGTAGTCCGCCGCGTGCCTAAACACGAGCGCCAAGCCAAGTATACTCTTACTACCAAAACCAGGTCATCTTACTCTTACACACTCAGTTACTGTACTGCCGTCTAACTTGCTAGAGCTCACCATTTTACCAGTCACCAGGGTTCAATATTGTTGTTTTAGAACAATTCGGTTAGTCTTCCGTGTATTCTAGCAACTGTGTTTACAAAAGCAAGCGTCTTTTATTTAAACCAAAAAATGGAAATTTTACGAAAGATTGGTAGCGGCGTTTGTTTGGTTTTACGAAATATCTGTTTTAATTCGGAGCATATTTCGTATGTACGCACTATAATCCATCGCTTTCACTAATTGGACACTTGCACAGTTTTTGAGGTGGCGGATTAGAGAGAGAGTACTACATTTCCAGTGTGGAATTGAATTATAAAGAAAAACTTATCCATTTTCCATAGTTGTTCTTATTGCTCTGTTAAATGGCATTATAAAATGTTGACACTTCAAACATAACCACTGGAGCGATGGCTACCCAAATTAGGTAGGTGATTTTTATAATTTATTTTTTTAAATCTTATAAAACCCTAAAAATAAAGGACAAATGGTAAAATCTAGGCGATTTCAGTATATTTAAACCGCAGTAAGCAGTTCATGTGTTTTCTGTATTAATATTTTTAGGTATGTTATTAAATAAAATGAACATCTGGAAATATCCATCGCTCGAGTGGATAAACAAATTAAACATAGCTTCCTGTTTTGTAACCATATTTCAGTAGAAACTTTAGAAGCTTCTCTCTCGGCACTAGGATATCTAGTGAGACTAGTTCAATTAAATATATTATATTCATTAGTATATGGTTAAGTTTTGGGAACAAAGGCAGCGGATACCTACTTACGGTTACTGTTGCTAAACGCTATTATATTATTTAATAACAGTATAGAACGCAAATTAGGAATAATCAAAAGTCTTGTGTTATGAAATGCAATATACTTTCTGTACGTCTCGGCTAATATCAAAATGAGATATAATAAAATAAAATGAATGGAATACCAACGTACGAATAAGTCTGGAAATAAAACTGTAGATTTGTATAAAAATCAAATCCATGCCGCCCGCCAGACTCCCTTCTTTATATAAATAGAAAGATGTATCAATGAAGAAAACTACATTGATCATAAAATAATATAATATAAAATTCTCATTTGGTTATTGCACAGTTGTGAAATACAAGTTAGTTTATACATACTAAGAATTATTTCTTTAAAGTGTAATTACAATTAAACTCTTCGCCTTAATTCCAATATACACAAAATATTACATTAAAACCGATTGACTACTGAACTATGACATAATATAATCACTGCAGAGATACCAATAGAAGAGTGTCCGTGTTTTTTTTCTTATTTCTGGTGAAATCCATCAAATTTCTAAATTCTTTCTTGAATAGATAATCAATTTCATTGGCCTCTCTGGGGACTAGGAGCCGAAAGGTCTTTTGTCATTTTTACTTCTAGGCGATCTGTTCAGTGCATATATAATAAATAATATTAAAAAATACAGAATGAAACCCCTAATTATTGTTGTTTAGGACATTTTGTATAGTCCTCCGTATATTCTAGCAACTGTCGTATTTATTATGTTTTTGTTTGTTCTGTTCTGCCTTTTTTTGTCTGAATAAGTTTACAAAAAGAAGTATTCTCGCAAGCGTAAACATAACACCTTAATTTTAAACCAAAAAATTGAAAATTTTTGAAGATCAATAGGGGTGTTTGTTTTACAAAATAACTGTCTTAATTTTGAGCATATTTCGTATGTACGCACTATAAACTGCCGTTTTCACTAATTGGACACCTGTCCGGTTTTTGGGGTTGCGGATTAGTGAGACAGTAGTGAGACTTTACATTACATTTTAACCCCTTGGGCTAATTTAATTTGTTCGCTTTGGGAACACCTCATATGGTCGTATCTCCCTTACTGTCTAAACGGTGTTAGGGAGAGAAAATCTAACGCTTTATATTCAAATCTAGAAGATAACCACAGAATAATTCAAATGTACACCTCTACAAAACCAAAGGTTCCGACTGCAATTTGAAAAAAATTTATGAATTTTGTGAATTTTTTATCAATTATTTTTATATGAAATGTTAAAAAAGTGAGGTGACAGTAACGTTTGTAATACATTTGAGTAATAAAATGAGTATGTTTTTTACTATATTTTCAATAATTTTAGTATCAAAAAAAGTCAGGTGATGTTTATTTGTAATAATAACATTTGAAAGCGTATTTCATTACCTTTCAAAAACGGCTTTTAGTTTTCAGGTACATTCAGAAATAATCCATTTATTTGGATTTATTACAAAGCGGAAGTACTCCGACCTTTTGATAGAATATGCCAGAGGCCTGAGGGTTAAATGTTTATAACAGATAAGTGAACCCAATTCCTTAAGATTGTTACTTGTCCCTGGTTTGATTATTTATAAACTAAATTCAATGTTATTTTGTGCATTTCATTTAATTGATTGATTGTTTCGGTAATTCGGAATTGATAATTAAATAATATACTTTACGGAAATCTAATTATAAAAACATATAAAACGAATATCGTAGCCGATAAGGCTAATTAATAGATGGGTAATTTCAAACATTTTACAGCGATTAATGAATAAATATTTTTAATTAAATACTTACAAATTCATATAAATATTTTTTATAAATATAAAAGGGAGATATGAAAGATATAATTAAATGATTTATAATTTGTGTGATTCAATCTAAAATATAATATAAATCATTTTGTTTTAGATACAATTATTACATCAACTTAAAATTAGTTTTTTTTTCTTCTTCAATAAGTTTTCCTATCTACTCGGTCGAAATTCAGCGCAACAGCTATCTAAATGTTATATTTAAAACAATTTGGCACATACTGACCAAACATACATATTCACAATAATTATTTTACATTCAAAATTCCAAAAAAGACAACACATCTTAATTACCACATCAAAAATAGATGATTTATTTCAATTAATAACAAAAAATATATGTTTTCAGTCCGGGAGAGATCGACTTAGATCAGAGTGAGAAATTGCATTGTGTGCGAATGATATTCCCAAATTATTATTGCAAATTGCTTAAAAAACATATCTAAAGTTGTTTCAAGCAACGTATCATTTCCAATTGGTGATGCTGATGTTATATTTACTGTTGTTATTTCAATTTTAGCGTAATAAAGTGGGGTTAAGTTGCACTTTGACCGGCGCCGTGATCCTTAGTTGGATATCTCCCAGAACCGAAGTGTAAATAATATCAAAGCAGGAATATTCCTTGAAAGACTGGCATGTCCTTTAATATTGCTTAACATTGGTTTTAAAATTCCAATTATTATTCCCTATAAATACTACATATATAAATACAGTAGTTGTAGATGAAAACACATTCAATTAAACCAAGGAATATATTTTATTTTGTATGTATGTATTCATCTATATACATACTCAATCATTTTGTATTTCTTCTATTCATTATGACTCTTGTGTTCAAACTAACAAATTAGAAACCGAACAACAAAATAGCCCTCTCTATCCATAAACACAAATATGTAACAACTTTAACTCTAAAAACATAAAAAATTTTGAAAAAAAAATCATTCACACTTTATATTCACAAACACATAATATTATATAAAATCTATGATGGGAAAACATGAGTTCAAAATTATTACATTTCAGGGGAGCGAAAACACAATAGTAAAAATGTGTACAAGTTTTATGTACACACTGCAGGTATGTATGTAGTGTCTTTCAAATATTTCGTAAAAACGGGTTTCCAACAAAAAAATTCTTCAACTGCATCCAACATAAAACACATTGCTGGCAAGCAAAAGTGTGAAAATTTGTTTTTGTGACTTTTTAATTTTGAACAAACAGGTTTCTGGAAACCATTGGAAACCCCCTGGATGACGACAATGGGTTCATTTTCATAAAAGCATGCCATAAATGTCTCACACTTGTTGACATGCCATTGGTGGTTCTCACCTAATTCAAAGACATTTATTTATTCATATTTAACTACTTGATCGCCAGCGTATGCTTAAAGACAGTATTAGCTATTCTGGGGAAACTACTCAAGGTAGATTATACACTATTTTTTGCAAATCTATAAACGCTTTATCTGGTAAGATGGTACATGGCGCTCAAGAAGTTTAATCAAGTCCTCCCATCATAGAACATAGTATGTACGCATTTCCAAATAGGGACACAATACAAGCTCTCAATATTTTATTCAGCATTTAATTTAACGCTTACATGATAAAACACTAAATGTACTTTTACTCTGACAGCTAAGTTGCAACTTGTGGCGACAGGCGTATCTAGGTAGATTTGCGAGGGAACTAGTATTTTCAACATGAAAAGTCCCTCCTAAATGTAATACTATTTGCAGTAATACTAAAGTAAAGTAGGGCGCTAGGCCGTTAGTATATGTACAGGCAGTATCAGGTAGGAGGTATTGTTGAAATTTACAAACACACAGACACAACTTATATTATCACTTACTGTTTTTGAGCTTTACATTATTTACATACTCACCCGAGAAATTAACTAAGATTATCCAAAAATAAAACAGTACAATCACAATATACAACCATCCACATAGAATACACTAGGTTTATTCATTTTTGACAACTCATCATATTTGTCATAATATCCAGTTCCTACAACATCCGTATTACGTACTAGCTTTTACTCGCATGATATGAGGGAGAAATTACTGTACAAAGACCGGGACCTTTCCGGGACGAAAAATAGCCTTTGTCACTTCTGAGACCTGCAACTATCCCCATGCAAAAATCACATTGATCGGTCGCTCCGTTGCGACGAGAAAGAAAGACAAACAAACACACTTTGGCATTTATAATATAAGTTAAGATTATATTCAGAAAAATAGGTCCATGTTATACGCCCGGTTGCGAGGCAGTTGACACGGTAGGGGTGCCCGTGGTCATGGGGTAAGGTTTGTTCAGGTCTCGACGGTGGATGCATGAATTGGGAGAGACACATGACGCCCTAGATTTCTACCCACCCCCCACACTTTTTTCCTTTCCAGAACATCCTCTCCTTCCTTTATATAAAAAATACCCTAAACACAACATCCCAAAAGATAAAAAGGTGGATGTAATTTTAAAAAAGAACCAAACAAAATCAGATATTTTTGGGCTGAGGCAGGTATTGAACTCGCAATCTCTTGACTCAAGACAAGTACTGTATGCTGTGGAAGGTTTTTTTTTATTATTAGGTAAGCAATAAAATCGTTATTTGGACCCAATTCTTGCCACTTGATATAAATAAATACCATCGTAAGTTTTTCAAAAATATTATATTATATTAGGGCCAAATTAAATTTGATTACAAATG
Source organism: Hesperophylax magnus (assembly GCA_026573805.1). NCBI lineage: Eukaryota > Metazoa > Arthropoda > Insecta > Trichoptera > Limnephilidae > Hesperophylax > Hesperophylax magnus. The sequence goes on from JAIUSX010000019.1 coordinate 12,912,664, forward strand.
GGCCTACCTAGTGTATTCCAGATCGATGCTTACATTAATAAGAGTGTGCGGACAGACAAATATTAAATATTGTACATTTATTAGTTGTAGACAAAATAAAAAGTTTGGGGTTGGAGAAATTTCCCATTATTGGCAGCGGATACACATACAAAAATAATGAAAGACTTAAAATAGAAAATATGAAAATAAATATTTAAAAAATCATTTGTATTATTACTATACAATGTACGAGAACACATTTTTTTGGTTTCCTAGCCCAAAACCTCAACTCAGTTCTCATTTTAAAATATTACCATCAAAATTACTTAATAAAATAATTTACAAAATACATTATGCGACACCAAAACACCGACAGATAAATAATTATAATATGGAATACAAAACTTGATTCTTAAAAGCCGGCAAGATGGCGCCGCCAGGTGGAAATACTAAAGGTATCAATAAACATTTAATAATTATCAATTTGATAATTAAAAGGTAGATTTTAAAATATAAAAAAGAGGTAGAACATGTGTAAGGTGGGCTTCATTCCCAGTGGCTGTGTTTCAAAATGACGATAATATTTTGTAAATTGTATAAAAAAGCAGGTTAAATATGTGACTGTCATTTAACTGGTTTTACACATATACTTTTCAGCACAGAATGGCGAATGTGAAACTGAGGTCAAAAGACTGTGTTGTTGTTTAAAGAAGGTGTAAAACATATAAGCTTTGAAAGACAGCCAACCAAAGATATGTTTCAAAAAGCATGAAACAAAGGGAAAATTCCATCAAAAAACACCTATCAAAGACAGGAAAGGTATCAAATGACAAGAACAAAAGGTAATGAGTGATGCATCTAAAGACGGCCAACCAAAGACAACCATCAAACAGATCAATCAAAAGATGGATATTAAAAGACAATCATCATAAAAACACCCAGAAAAGGCATAAAAATTACAGGAATCCAAAGACAACTATTAAAAACATCAATAAAAAGACATTAGAAAACAACCATAAAAAAAAACAGCCAGGAGAGGTTTTAAGCCAAGCATCCAAAGACAGACAGCCAATCAAAGACAAACAACAAACAATAGTACAAATCAAAAAACACCCATTAAAAGACATGTGTAACACTAGAATCAAGAACTATGCTTGACGAAATGAACAAAACTATCTTTTACTCATGCTTGCTTTCCGAGACGGGTGAGGTCAGCGTAATGATTGGTTGACATCGGTTTCCAGTATTGCGGCTGTTGCTGACTTGTGTTAGGTTGTGGCTGAGCCTTGCCGAGTGTTGCTGGCTTCATCAGCTGTTGGGGTCGGGTTGGGCGGGGGGCGGGGGGGCGGGAGAGGTCAGCAAGTGCTCGGGGAAGGGGACCTGCTTCATGCGAGCTGACACCTTTTTCTGGAATAACACACAACTTCATTAGGGAACTTTTGCACAGGTATTGTCCAATGATACATATTTTGATGCGTAATAGAACAGTTTTGTATCAAGTACAGAATTTAAATAATTGATTTTGGTTTTCTGCAATCCATAAGGTAATTAACATAAAATAAAGAAGAACACAAGAAGTACTTAGTGGTTCAAATATATGCCCAATCGGGGCTTAAATTTCAAAAATGTGTCTACAAAATTCTAATGGGATGGAGAACTACAATGTCAGGCAAGTGTAAGTGAGTCATAACGCTGGGCTATTGGGCTAAATGGAATATTTGTTTCCAATCAAATTTGTATGGAAGGCACTTTCTAGTTTTCTTTTTTTATTCTATGGTAATAATCACATACATCCAAATGAATAGACTTGCCCTAACAAAAAATCTGAGTATCATTTCGAAGAGCTGGAGGCAAACCATGTGACCATATTTTGGCACCAAAATGCTTTGAATAAACTATGACATCGAGATTAGTCATCGAACTACGGTAGTGGATAGTCGTGCTCTGTGTTTGACAAATTGCCTACCTGCTGTCGCGGACTTCGTACAGATAAGAAATTATTGTTACATTTTTGTTTTCTATTATTTGTTTGTTATATTTAGGTTTTGATAAATTCGTGTGTACAGTCAATCAAATAGACTGTATTATATTTTTTTTTTGTTAATTAATTTATAAATATGGAGGAAGATGAAAATCGACCTCCTGACCCCGAGTCCATATTTAATATTGGAGATGAGTATGAATCGGATGTTTCTATAATAGTTCCTTCCAGAAAACGAAGACCATCGCTCTGTCTTAATGTACCACCCAAAATTAAACCTTCGCAATCCGATGAAACCTCAAACCCTAAGGAAAGTCGTAAGGATACCATATTATCAGAATCTAAAAATACTGAACTAAGTTATTCCCCATCCTCCTCGGCTCCATTCATTGTCAATGTCCAAAGTACTGAACAAGGAAAAATCATTCATCCTCTGGATTTCGGGAAATTCATTTTTAGTTCAAAAAACAGTAACCTTGGCATAGTTAACGGATCTATTAAGCCGGAAGGCCGCTATAAGTTATCCCTAGAATTTAAATCCGCAAACTTTGCAAATGAATTTGTCCAAAAAATAGATACGCTTTCACACCACAAATTTAAATCTTATATTCCAACTTACAACCTTACTAGAATGGGCCGAGTGAGAGGTATACCAACCGATCTCTCAGAATCTGAAATTGTTGATGCACTTAATGATTCTCAAGTGACCCCTAAGGTTTTAAAAGCACGTAGATTAAATTACAAAGATACATCTAATGGAACCACTACATGGAAACCCTCACAATCGGTTGTTATTACTTTTGAAGGCCAAACATTGCCATCTCGGGTATTTATTTATTACAACGCACTCCCTGTGGAAGTATATAAATTCCCGACGATCCAGTGTTTTAACTGCTGCCGTTTCGGACACTCAAAACCCATATGTCGTTCCCCTCCACGTTGTTTTCATTGCGGAGAAGACCACCCCTTTGATCTTTGCCAAAAATCATCGAATGATCCACGTTGCATTAACTGCAAGGGAAATCATACAGCGGTTAGTGTGGCCTGTCCAGAATTGACCAGACAAAGGAATATTAAACAATCAATGGCTTCAGACAACATTTCCTATTTCCAGGCATCAAAATTATTCCCACCTGCAATAAAATCGTTTGCAGAGGTAACATCTACCTCTATTCCTTGCAATCTATCTTACTCTAAATCTCCTCCATCATCTTCTCACAGGGAAACAATTTTTATACCACTCAAACCAAAACCAAAATTTATTGCTTCTATTGATAAAAATCAACATAATGATATTTTGTTTAACCCAAATGGGAATTATAAATCTCAGACACTCAATGGGAGTGCTTTAAATAGTTTCCAATCTTCCCCTAATTTAGGGAAAGTGGTGAATGAAAATTCTGCTTTCATTCAGACTTTAATTACCCTCTTAATTTCTATTCTTTCAAACAACAATAATATACCGTCCAACGCTGCCGATTGCATTAAATCTTTATTATCCTGTCTTCCTAATGTCTCCGAAACTGAACAGAATTCTTCAGTGGAATATCAGAAGTCTAATCTGTAATGAATTTGAACTTGTAAAATTACTCGATGAACATGAAATTTCAGTTGCCGCTATTTCTGAAACGTGGTTTAAACCCTCATATCTATTAAAGATTTCTGGATATAATTGTCTTAGACATGATAGACTGGATGGTAAAGGTGGCGCTGCCTTAATCATCCATGACTCTATCCCTTTCAAACCAATCATATTTCATACTCTCTCTAACAATTTTCAGATAGTAGCAGCTGTTGTATGTGATATTACAATACTATCAATATATGTCCCTCCCTCCACTATTTTTGATGAAAACGAATGGTCATCATTTATGTCTCAGATCCGTCCCCCGTATATGTTACTGGGCGACTTTAACGCTCATTCTACCTCTTGGGGTAGTGAATTAACGAATCGTTCTGGCCGTAATCTTTTAGATTTTATTGATTCCCATAATTTATGTATTTTAAACGACGGATCTCCAACCCGATTCACCCCCCCTCAACAAAGGAAAAGTGTTGTTGATTTATCTCTCTGTTCATCTTCGGTCATACGTAAATGTTCTTGGAACATACTTAAAGACCCCCTTTCCAGTGATCATTTCCCTATTATAATCCTCTTTCACCATCTAACCACCTCGCATTCCTTTACAATTAACAATAATTTTAAATTTAAAACGAAAGATGCGAACTGGAGATTTTTTTCTTCTGTATTAGACTCTCTTGTTCACTCTGTAAAATCTTCTCTTGGGAACATCAGAACACAATGTGAATTATTTCCTAGTATAGTTATAAAAGCAGCAGAAAAATCCATTCCAAAGCGTAAAGTTAACATTAAAACTAAACATTCGACTCCGTGGTGGGACGAAGAATGCACTCGTGCTGTTAACTCTAGAAAAGAAGCAGTTTCCATTTACCGCAAATGCATGTCTTTTGAAAATTTCTTATCAGTGAAACGCGTCCAATCAGAAACTAAACGTATTTTGAAAAATAAAAAGCGGTCTGGATGGCGAAAATTTTGTGAAAACTTGTCTCCTGAAACTCCCCAGTCATCTGTTTGGACTAATTTAAAAAAATTCGGTTCGTCATATGCTCCGGAGCGTACCAAACATATTCCGGAGGAAATTATTATAGGTTTTGCTGATAAGATTGCCCCTCCTTCAGTTGCCACATGTGAAGAAATGCCCTCTTTTATTTCATATCCATCTCACTCTAACTGGCTAGACTCTCCTTTCTTAGTTAGTGAACTAAAACGAGTAATCAAATCTCTTTCTGACTCTTCTCCGGGTCCTGATGGAATATTATATAGCTTCTTTAAAGCATTCTCCGACATGTCGGTTGAATATTTCTTATCCTTAATTAATAACATGTTTGAAACAGGATTTATTCCGGATGTCTGGAAGGTTAAAAAAATCCTCCCGGTTTTAAAACCAGGGAAAAATCCGTCCGAAGTCTCATCTTATCGTCCTATTGCTCTTTCGTCGTGTTTAATTAAAGTAGTGGAACATTTGATAAAGAACAGATTAGAATGGTTTGTTGAAAATCACAGTATTATCCCTCCTAATCAATACGGCTTTCGGAAAAAGAAATCTACTATGGATAATTTAAGTTTGTTAACAACAGATATCCGTATTTCTCAATCCCTTAACTCTTGTACATTGGCCACATTTCTAGATCTTTCTTCAGCTTACGACGATGTATTAATTGATGTTTTGAAGGAAAAATTAATTAAAATAAAAATCCCCATAAAATTAGTTCAATTTATTATCAACTTGCTAACAGACAGATCCATTATTATCCACTCTTCCTCAAACATATTGAAGCGCAAACTTTGGAAAGGGCTACCCCAGGGGTCTGTTATCAGTCCATTATTATTTAATATTTATATGAGTGATTTAGACATTGTAATCCCTTCGTCTATTAAGCGACTTTATTTTGCGGACGATTTTCTCATATATTTATCTCACAAAAATTTATTGCATGCTGCGAAGGAATTAAATTTGGCCTTACATAATATTAAAGTTTGGATGTTGACAAATGGAATGAATTTAGCTACCTCTAAAACCAAGGTAGTGGCTTTTACTCGCAAAAGAAAACTGCCTAACTTTACAGTCTCTTTTGATAATTTCCCCCTTCAAATCGTTAAGCAAATAAAATTTCTTGGCCTGCTTTTGGACCATAAGCTTTCCTGGCTCCCTCATATTCAGAACGTTTCTGCTAAGTGTGAAAGGGGGCTTAATATGATGCGAGCTGTTTCCAGAGTATGGTGGGGATCCCATCCTACTACTCTTAAACTAATGTATAATTCCCTCGTTCGAAGTCACTTGGATTATGGCACATTTCTTTTCGACCCACTTCCTAAATATCTGGATAAAAAACTTGAAAGAATCCAATCAAAAGGGCTCAGAATGATTATTGGGGCAATGAAATCTTCTCCAATTAATGCTCTTCAGATAGAATGTGTAGATCCTCCCTTATTTTTGAGAAGACAATACCTCGCGGATAGATATATCTTCAAAGCGTTATCTTTATCGCGTCACTCATTGGAACAGAGTCTCGATCGTTTGTTCAGTATTTTGAATAACAGAAGGAGGGTAATAGATAGAGATCGATTCCCTCTCTTATTAAAAAGTTTCCTATCATTTAGATCTCTGTCTTCTTACCTTCAAAATCTACAAGATGATCCAATCCTTCCTATTTACAGTACCCCGTTTAATGCTATTAATTTTATCCCAAACGTAATAATTTCTGACTTCCGGACGAACATTTTATCATCAGCTAATAACTTTCAAAATGTTGAAGAACATTTTAAAAACTTTATATTTTCAAAGTTTCCTGGATTTTCCCTCATATACACAGATGGTTCCAAATTCGACCACAAAGAATGTGGCGCATCGGTATATATTCCTGAATTCAATGTTAATCTGTCTTATAAATTGCCTAAAGAAATTTCCATATTTACTGCAGAATGCTTCGCAATTGAACAAGCTTTAATTCAAATCCAACTCCTTAATATTCGTCGAGCCTTACTGTGTACTGACTCTCTAAGTGCAGTATTAAAAATTTCCTCTAATATCGTTCGATGTCCAGAAGACTATGTTATTTGTAATATTAAAAAAATCCTCGATTCTTTAAACGAATCTATGTTTGAGACAATACTGGTTTGGGTGCCTGGCCATCTAGGAATTGAGGGTAACGAGAAAGCTGATTCTCTCGCTAAACTTGGAACTGTATCTGGTTCTATTCCTTTAGATTTTAAAATTCCGGTCTCTGACGTCTTCTCTATTCTTAAATCCAACATGTCTCGTTCCTGGGAAGAAAATTGGACAGTCACGAAAACTCAAACTGGATCTTTCTATGCTGGAATACAAAATCATATTCCAAGTAAACCCTGGTTCCACGGCAAAAAAAAGTCCAAAAGATTTATTTCCTGTATCTCGAGAATGAGAATTGGCCACTGCTCTATTGCAACTCATTTGTTTAAAATTCGGGTGCTCGAAAGTTCATTATGCCAGTGTGGTGTGGAGGATGAGACTCTTGACCATGTTTTCTTCAATTGTAAAAACCATTCTTCTTTCAAAGGCATGTATCGATTGCTTATTAAAATCACCCACCAGTCTCCCCTTAGTATTCCATATTTGCTGTCTCTCAACAACTCTCGCGTATATTCTATCCTTTATAAGTTTATAGATTTGAATGACTTTAATATATGATATGTCCAGTCCCCTTATAGATAATTCACATCAGTTTAACCATATATCTTATCCCAATCGGCACAAAGCACTCTCTTTAGGGTGAATTGCCTAATACAAAAAAAAAAAAAAAACTATGACATCAGTTGTGCATTGACCACCGAAAAGCGCACATCGAAATAACCAGACCATGCGCAGAAAAGTAAAGTTTGCTAAGTTAAGGCAAAGGTTTGCAGTGCTGTCTATTGGGACTTTTCTACGCAGAATCTGAATGTTCGTTCTTAAATGAATTGCCTGACATTGCGATGCTAAAATTGAAGGAGGTAGCTAAATATAACACATTTATAAAAGTGTCTTAACTAAATAGTGTAACAAAATATTAGATTTTGAAAACAAGCCTGAACTCTTTTTTACCCGATTTGGGATATGTAATAAAAAAATTTACGCAGCATTCCATTGCTATTGTAAAAAAGTCTAGTAATTCGTAAGCAGATTTAATTTTCGAGGACCGAATGTTGATATTACAATACGAGTTGCCTGAATACCGTCAGATTCATTAATTGACAAATCACCGAAAGTGGGACAGTCAAGCCCCGCCTTGGCTCGTGCATTAATTTGTGCTCATGTCTACGGTAATAATTAATAAGTAAACTTTATTTTTTCGTAGGAAGCAATCACTTTGTGGTTAGACATTATATATTAAATCAAATAAAACACTTTGTTTATTAACCACGACTTTAAAAGTCGTGGTTAATAAACAAAGTGTTTTATTTGATTTAAGTAAACTTTATATCATAACCATCGTATAGTGATTCAATCACCTCTCAAAGAGTGTTAAAAATGCGATTTTTTAAAATTGTCTCTAAATTTTTTTAAACTAGTTCTGACCTCAGACTACAATAACCACTGGAACGATTTCGGTCGAAAAATCGACCACTTTTATTTTTCTGCGATTGATATCGGTCCAAAAATGGACCGATTTTTCTACCATTCGTAAAATATTTATTGTAATTATTTAAAACGCTTCCTTGGCCAGCTACTTGTTTTATCGAATAGCTGATAATATATTCTCTTTGTCTATGAACTTATCCGTTGTCTTTGAAGTGATATTTAACGAGTTTTCGCGGTTTTATAAGGCGTCCTGTCAAAAAACAAAACCATAAATTTTTAACATTCACGAAATTTTGGACTCTTCCTAAAATGCCGTAAGTAATTAATTTATTGGGTTTTTAACGCATAATTATATATCTGTGTTATTGTGATTGACTTATCTATCTTTGAAATGCGTTTTTAATTAGTTTGTTTCTAATATATTGTTTTGGTTGAAGTTTTTGTGTAAGAATACGTCAACTGAAGACGTCATCTGTTTTTGATTTACAATAATGTCTTATATACTGCACTCGCGCATTTGAAATATAGATATTCCATCACAGTGATTCAAAACAAAGAGATATATATAAGTTTTATTTGAATTGGTTCATTATTAATACAGATATTTGCTAACCAATTATTTTAAGTCATATGTCAAAAAGTTGACTCTTTTTTACATGTAAAATGGTGTAAAGCCTTCGTCACACAATAAAAATTTAGTAATTTAGTTGTATAATTAATTAATTTCTTCACTTTTACCAAATTTGTGCAGAAACAGTTGTCGTCCAGGGAAAGGGAGCACTCCACGACCCAATAATTATTTTCAAATTTTATATTAGTGCAATATTTAACAAAATTTAAACATTTAAGTACTTACATTAAGTGTTTTCAATTTAAAATATATAGAGTGGTGCTGACTGCAAGAGGAGGCAGAGGAAGAGGGAGAGGTGGGGTACGAGCTGGTGCCGGACTACCTGCACGTGGACGTCAACGCAGAGCTGCAATTGCAGCCTCGTCTGGAGTGTTAGTATTTTTTAATGTTTTTTTATGAAAGTACTTTGCTGTGGCCGTTGAACTCATCATATATTTGTATTTATTTAAACAGCGACCCTGCTTTGCTACTGGTGCGAGAGGATCGCGTCAAGGCCCTAAAGGCTGTTAGGGCCCTGCCTGCTTCCTTCCGGCTAGAGCTGGAAAGCCGAAAATTCAAGAAGCAGGCGGCGCGCATTTTGCTCCCTACCGCACCACCAAGAAAAACTAAACAAAAGTAAGCAATCGTATTTAGATGCTTGATACAATATTATTGTTTTTTCCTGACAGCGTTCCACTCTTACAGTGATAGTTGGTAAGATCAGCGCTCTGTGCATTTGGCACATTCAGTGCATATTTTACAGAGTTCTAATTTTATTGTTTATTTACATACTGTACTTACTGTTTCACACGTGAATGAGAACAATTTATATGATTTATGTAAATGTTTTCAGAATTCCATCTCCGGAGAGAACAACGTGTCCCTTTTCACAAGGGACGCCTTCACCGTTGCCACGACCCGTACCACCACCGTGGATGTCCACTCCCGCACAGATCCAATCAACGGCTCCCAATGCACCAATTATGCCTATCCGTGCAGCATCTCCCGAGCCGTTACCTGGGACATCGCGGAGTGGGGAACTCTTCTCTCCGGAGGCCCGCTATCACAGCGAGCTGTGGGTGGACGTGCCATTCTACCAAGAATTGTCGGCGTTTGGGAACGGTGAGTTTATTTTTTAAAATGTCATACCAGGGGCTCAATATAAAATCAATTATCTATATTTTATATTGATATCTTTAGCACAGTTTCACTGTTGGTATATTGGCAGGAAATAAGCATAGTACTTAAAAATTCCACATAACAAACATACAAAATGTATTGTTGTTATGACGTGGATGCATCATTACACATCTTTTTTTTTCTGTAACGGGTATTGCAGAGTGAGAAATAAGACATGCCGAACTTCTTTGCGAGGATTACATTTGATTCACCGGCTTCTAAACGGTGTAATACAGCATTTTTTTCTTAAATTGAAAAAACACTTTCGCTTCACGGGACTCATTGTGTCGAGCTTCCTAGTCAAAAGCGAGGCTGTATTGGTAGGTGGGTTTTGTAACCGGACAAATTATCATTAAAATAGGTCGCTTTACGTAGTTGGTCACTTTAAACGGATACGTTTTCCTACTAAAAGCTATGAAACCTTACTAGAGTTTACATTATCGTCACTTAAAACAGTAGACCGTTAAATGCAAAGTCATTATATCCAAATTCTATTGTAAATTTGTGTTTTCTTTTATTTCAGAGTCAGACATGGGCAGTAACGTGGACGAGGCAGCTGTACTAGAAGAGTCTGTACTTGGAAACCGTGAGTTATAAAACTAACTAACTTACCTTCACGCCATTTCGGTAGGCAGAGAGGATGAACCACCATGCAACTCGATCTTGGCACACACACTCTTTTCTTCATTCCATACCTACCTGACTGTGCTATTCTGACTCCTGACATAGCCCGCCTCAAGTATTTGATTAACTTTTTATTTATTTTTTTATATGAATACCTCACAAGAGCCTCAGCTGGAGCCAGTGAGACTATGGCATCCTCAATCGGGGTATGTTGTGAGGCTGAAGGTAGCGGGGAGGGGAAGGAGGTGTGGAAGAGGGAGGTGGAAAAGTACCTGGCTATTCAGAACTGGTCACCAAACACGGCTAAAGCCATTTCAAGCAACGTTTCAATTCTGAATGGGGTCTTACACCAGGGCGATACTATGGGTATCTTCCACTCTGGAACGTGCCGCAAATATAATATATATTATTTTAAATGAATTTTGTGTGAAAATAACACTAATTATTCAAATATAATTTATTTGATTTGATCCCGCGACCATCGTATTGCGAGTCATAAGCCGTACCAGAGGCAGTGGGTTATCGTAATATAGACACATTAAATTAATTTGGGTTTTCTGTTGTTTCAGAAATGGACAGATCGAGCGACGAGGATGACGAAGCGAGTGACGTCGACCACGAAGAGAGCGATGAGGATACCTTCTGCATGCCACCAATACCTTATCATAATATTATCAACGTTTCACCTAACTCCGCTATGGCCATAGACTTTAGTAGACAAGACCAGGTAGATAGTGAGGCAATGCGTTCGATTCTGCCGCCTGAAGGTTACTCTTTCGATTGGTCTAAAGATATCTTACGTTTTACTGGGATAAGGGAGACTTTCACAGGCACGCCGGGACCAACTTTCAATACCGACGAAATGGGCAAACCTGTGGATGCCTTTCTTAAAATCTTTGATGCAGATTTCGTTGAACTGATCGCGAGAGAGACCAACAGGTATGCAGATCAATGGATTGCGGAAAAACAATTTAAGCGTCATGCGCGTACCAATAAATGGGCTCCCACGAATAAAGAGGAAATGTATGTATTCTTGGCAATTTTAATGTATCAAGGTATTAGTCCCCTTCCTGTTGAAAAAGACTACTTCTATTCAAAAAAACTCACCGCCATGCCTTATTTCAGCCGAGCCATGGATTATAATCGTTTTCTTCTAATTAAAAAGTTCCTTCACTTCACCAACAATGAAAGTCTTTCTTCTGATGCACCATTATCTGTGCGAAGGTTACAAAAGATTCAACCCGTCTTGGACCACCTCTCAAATAAGTTTGAGACTTTATACCTGCCCGAGCAAGACATCTCTCTGGATGAATCCTTACTCTGCTATAAAGGCCGTTTGGGATTCGTCCAGATGATCAAAACCAAAGCGGCCAGTGCGGGTATAAAGTCTTACGAGCTTTGTGAGCCCAAGTCTGGCTATCTTTGGAAATTCCAAATTTATACGGGGAAGACCATTTCCAGACAGGCTGAATCGACAAATCCAGACCAGGAAGATATGACGGAAGACATAACGGAAGATATGACGGACGACATGACACAGGCCAACTTTTTGGGTGCTCACAATATCTGCCCAGTTGGGGCCACTGCAAAGATAGTATACGACCTGGCCAGCCCTCTGTTTAACAAGGGGTATACAGTAAAACTCGCTTAAGAAGTTCCCACTTAAGAAGTTTTCACGCTTAAGAAGTTTTGATTTTTGGTCCCTTGAAAATTCCATACAAAAAACACGATTTTTTCCCACATAAGAAGTTTTAGAGCTAAAACTGCTTCCCGCTTAAGAGGTTTTAGAAATCCGGCGGTAAAATCAACACAAACGAAATATTGTGTCGCAAAATATCTAAAATGAACCTTTTTCCAAGTCATAAATTGAAAGACGTTGACTGAAACCCATACCTAGTACCTGAGACCATAAAACCCTTTGTCGGCCGCCGGGCCGTAAGCCGTAACTTGCCGTAACCAATAAATAAACCAAATACCCCGTCTCCTAATCCCCTAACTAGGTAAAATAGCAATGGAACGAATAAACAATGCGGAATTATGTAACAAATATGCAAGCGTCTTTAAGGCCGAAATAACATGAAAGATTATATTAAACTCAACCTTAATGACAACGTGGGCTAGATCTACATTTGCATACATTTGACGCCTCCTTCAATAATCTTCTCTTTGATAATGAACATGGAGATGTTTCGTAATATTATTGTATAAAATTTTTATTCCAGCGAATTTGTAAAACACGAAAAACTTTTGATAACCTATCGGATCACGGTTAATACGGAATATTTCACCTTTAAATACATAACAACATGATTATATGGCGGGGGAGATGGTAAAATATGCATTATAATTACGTTTTTTTCATTCAAACATCAAAAATTGCCGTGCATCATGTTTCATCTGACATTTGTCGTAAATTAAGTTTGAAGGTTAGGAAATACATATGCATAAATTTAAAATGTAGATTGAAACGAAACTTCGCAAATGATTTTTGTAGTTTTTGGATGCGTTCACAGATTATACATAATTCCAGCGTCAAACAGCTTGTATGATATAACTTTCTGATTCAAGCATCAAGCCATTTATTTATGTGCGAAATCGTAGCTATTCGATGTCTGCTAGTTAGGTAGGACCATAAATGAACCTACAGGTACATAATATTGAGCTGCGCATATTATTTTCATAAGGAATTTCTAGAAAAGGATTATAATATCTTTAAAAATATACGATAGTCGACTGTGCCTGGCGAAATACATCATAACAATAGTCTCTCAAATCTCAAATGCCATTGGAGCAAGCAGCAAGCGTGCAAAAAAGTTAAAGTCCGCCAACTAATAAGCAGTTTGCCGCGTAGACTTTGTGAGATTTTTCTGTGCAGTGCCATGGCAGGGTTGCAGTACGCAAACGGTTCTGAGGCAAAGAACCCGCTATCATTAGTTTGCGGTTAACAAAATTATTTGCGGTGTCCTTTTATCAAACCGCTTGGTAAAATTAACCACAACAAGTCTTTCTTTCTCCCTCAGTTCATATAGTAAACGAAAGCGTAAAAAAGAGACGGCGTATATCCACAGCTCTGTCTTCAACTGTCAAGTTAAGAGTGAGTAATCACTAACAAGTAAATATGTATAATCCATTGCCTTTACACCAATTTAAAATAAGATCAACAGTATGAACCTTTTGGAATGCTGCAACTTTTACTATCCGAATTCGAGTGGCTTTTTCGAGGGATGTACTTTAAGGACGGGTTGTTTCGGAGAATTTGAACAATTCATCGAATTTCAATGTTCATTTTCAAGTTCTGTGGAAGTTTTTTTCAAGTTCTGTTTTTATTTCAGTATTGTCAAGCAACTAGCCTACAATGATATAATAAAAGAACTTGAATAGGACTTTCACAGAACCCGAAAATGAACGTTGAAATTTGATGAATTCTTCAAATTCTCCGAAACAACCCGTCCTAACAGTTTTAAAATTGTGTTTACTTTGTCCATGGGATGGTTTTGTTTTGATTTGATAATCAACTATGTTCTACCATTTTTCATTTATTTCACATTCCCACCTTTTTCTAAATACATATGTAATACTAATTACCATGATAACTAGAAGATGTATATATATATTTTTTTTTTGACCGCTTGGATCATATGAGCTTGTTTCCACGACAATTTAACGTAGGTAGACATAGGAATGACGTATGCACCGGACTCGAGTTATTAAATGGCTAAAATTGAATCCCACTTAAGAAGTTTTCCCACTTAAGAAGTTTTTTTTCCCCGGTCCCTTGGAAAACTTCTTAAGAGAGTTTCACTGTACATTAATAATGGACAATTTTTATAATAGTCCATTATTGGCACGATGCCTCAAAAGAAATGGGATGGACTGCATGGGCACATTGCGGTTAAACCGAGAATTTGTGCCCTCTGCATTTAAGTCCCATCTCCGGTCCAAACTGAGGGAAGGTGAGGTTGTATACTCGAACTGCGGGGACCTCAATGTAATGGTTTGGTTGGACAAAAACCTGGTAAGTATGTTGTCCACCTACCATAAGGCAGAAATCGGGGCAGTTGAAAAGTTTGGTACCTGGACTTACAAACCTCAACTCGTACTAGACTATAACAAGGTAATGGGGGGGGTTGACCGAAAAGATCAGCTTTTGTCAGGCTTCCCCATTGAACGACAGCGAAACCTGGTCTGGTACAAGAAGCTTTTCAGGAGACTACTAAGCGTTTCGGTGCAGAATGCGTATATATTGTACGGCTCAAAGCTCCGCAAGGAAAATAAACGCATTTTGTACCGAAACTTCAGGAGTGAGGTTGCGGATGAACTCCTTCTGCTGTTCTGTCGTAGTCAAATTGACACGACTGTGCGGACCATTGGCCTAATAGCTGAAGGAAAGACTCTGCGACCTATCCTGAAAGGCAACCACTTCGTGGTCCGTAGCGGGAAAAAGGTGAAATGTGCGTGGTGCAACATAAATAACATTTTCAAAAGGACCCTTACAAAGTGTGATGTGTGTGATGTGGCATTATGCTATGATTGCATGAAGCCATATCACACTACAATATAGATTTGCTGAGGGTTTTTTTTATTTCATTTTTTTCTTTTTTGGTTTTTTAGTTATGAAATTCTAATTTATAAATTTAATTAAATTTGTTTGAACATCAATTATGATGGCCTGGATGGCTGGACTTATAATCATTTCTTTCCGCATACTCACGTCTCATGTTATGTTGTCCTCAAAGGTTCTATATGATAAGGTTCGGTGGACATTTAATATGTATATTTCAATTCTGATCATTGAAATATGCATGTTAACAAATGCACAGGTATTCTCATTTTTCCCTGTTTATTGTACACATTAAATAACTCGTTTTATTTTTATGTCTTAATTATATTTTGTCAATTTTTCTGTAAAGATGCTTTTCCAGATCTAGTCACTGAACAAAACTAAGCCAATTCAAGCAATGTTCAATTCTGAATGGTGGTCCCTCACCAGAGCGATACTCAGAATCTCACTCTATAGCGAGGCACAATGATATTATTATGTATTGATTTTCTTAAATTATGAATGAACCAATAAACTGAATACATTTTTATTATGACAAAGTGTGTAAACAATGTTTAAATCAATATACTGCTCTTTCATTGTAACCATACAACTGTAATATTGATTTAAAAGGATATTAGGGCTTAATAAATAAATCAATTATTGGTTCCATCAATTATTTTCCATCCCCCATTTTTTTCGATACCTTTGCGTTTAGATATAAAATTATCACTATGATTTTATTTGCCATTCTACGGTCATACAAAGGTTTGATATATATATACAAATTTATCATCATTTTACATATTCCGATTTAACCTATGTAGATTGACCTTAAGGTAGCTGTCAGAAGTGATTTTTCGTCAAATATTGGTGAATTTCATCAACTTTCAAAGTATCCCCCTGAAATATTGGCAATGTTTATATCTATGATATATATTTAACTTTAAGCATTATTTCCTCGTTTTGCACGTAATATAAAAACATGGTTACAAATCTCCAGTTCTAATTTACAATTATTTAAAAAGTAGCACCATGATTTTGACATCGTGAAATAGGCTCTCTGTATAATTCATCAAATGAATAAAATAAAGCCAACACGGCGACTATGCTTATTAATAATTGTAGACAGTTAATGTATCTTCCTAACGTTATACCAGTTTTTGTGGTAAATTTATTATATAGTATAATACAGTGATTTCAATTTTGACGCGTCACGCACTCAAATTTTACAAAATTATTTTCTGACCAAACTTTTGAAGAGATCTTAACATGCAAAAAAATATTTTTCTATTACATTCTTGCATCTGTGATCATCAAACAGGCCATAGAGAACATAAAAACGTAGAAAATATTCTATAAAGATTTTTAAAACTGCCACTGGCGGCAATTTCAAATCACATAAACGCAAATTTCGCGCATTTATAAAGTTTAAGATTTTTTAATAATTTATCTATCAATTCTAAAAATATAGAATAATTATTAAAATATAGGTGAATTCATTGGCTGTATAGCACTACAATCAGTTTTATGTCTCCGTATTAAAATTCGGAGGTTTGATTTTTTTAATGTTGGCGGAAAATATTCAAAATCGTCGCCAAAAAACCGCGAGCAATCGGAGAAAAAAGTTTTTTGACGCGCGATCGTTCGAGTGGCTAATAATGGTTACCAGATAACTTATCAAAATGACAATTCAACACACATTTAACCTTTCTGGGAGTATGGACGCGAATGAACGACAGTACACACTTTCGCCAAAGGAGTATGGACGGCTATGGACGACAGGGGTCGCATATTCATATTCGATGCATATTCTGTAAATATGCATCGTATTGCCATCTATGGGCATATTCCTGTGACTTTACACCAATTTTAAACATTTTACATCATTATCGACAGAGATATCGGCTGTTATTTATTTTGCATACTATCATAAAATTTAATCAAAATTATATATCTTTATTTATGTAAAAAAAACTCACTCCCCAGAGCACAGCCAGAATTACGTAACTTACTCCCGGAAAGGTTAAAAAGAGATACAGAGTCATGAAAAGTGATGAAACAAAAACCAGGCTAAATAGGTTACGTTTATAGGTTAGTTTTTTCATCGCTTTATATCACTTTTTAAAGGTGTGTTGAATTATCATGGAACCAATAATAATAATAAAAATAAATGCTTTACTATTTTTCATTTTTTTTAACAAATAGAGATAATGATATCCTCATTGGGATCTCCCATGCTGAGGATTTAGTAATATGGATAAATATGTAAATATATTTTTTTAATAAAGCGGAGATGGTTTACCACAGATCTCGTGAGCACTCAGGCTTCAGGCCATGGGCCCATTGTGCTATCTCCCATTTCACCTCATTCCTTTAACAGTGACCTGGCCCCTTTGATAAAGTGCACCGGGGTTGTCCTGCTTCCACAATGTGTCTTCCCAAGTAGCAGAGTCTTATTCTCATCAGGACGGGACATTGGCACCATAGGTGAATTGGAGTCCCTTCATCAACTCCCAACAACTGCATGCGTCTCCTGAGGTGGCAGAGTCCCGTTAGTAGTCCTACCAGTTCCCTCAGTGAGTGCACTGTCCATATTGAGTAGTTTCCAGGTTCATCGAGAGCGTCGGGTTTGCACCCGTGGATCACGGGTTCCAATGGAGCAACACTTTCACAAATCACATAATCATAATTAATAATATTAATCGTTCGATTATTGGTTTGGTTACCTTTCTCCTGAAGGGAAAGCAGCCTGTGTCTTCCTCGGGTGGTTCCGGCATGACCAGCAAGTCCAGCGATGGAGTGTCATCTTCGCCCCAGCGCGTCAGTTCCTGGAAGCACTCCGTCTCGATCATCTCGTGCTGCCACGGGATTGACACGGAGCCCGTGTTGAAGCGAGTGTAGAATGTATCATCAGCTGTATCCAAGGTCACTCCCTTCACTGTGGAGAACTGCTCGATGTCCAGAACGTCCTTGGCGTAAACTGCGTGCGGCTGGAATTAGTAAAGTATTTGATATTAACAGATTGCCGGTCTTTTATTTTATAATACAAGTCTATGGCATTATTATGAATACATGCCCAGAAGACAAGCATTAATGGATGAGAGTTTTCATCCTTGGAGCCTCTATATATTGCAATGTATTTCTCATAAGCAAACTATCAAAATCTAAGGAAAATATTCTCGCATTTTATTTGATTGAACATAAATTTGCTGTTTTTGAATGTACCAGATGTAAGACTCTCAGATTTGAGTATTACAAATTGACATAAGCAATGTTGAATGCAAACATATAAAGTTTTTAAAGCCGCCAACCGATGATTTCAATGTAAACTGTAATTACCACTTTACATGAAAATAAAAAATATTTAATTAGACAAAGGTATTATGAACATTATTGTCACTTCACTTTTTTTCATTTTATGTATATAAACACGTTTATTGAAAAATTTGCAAGCCTTGACAAATATTTTCAAATGCTCACCATTGTTTCAAAATATTATTTCAAAGTTTTCGGGAGTCCTACAGTAAACTTTTAAATGCAAATACGAAGCGTGGTGTTCTCTCTTTCGAACACTGTTTAAATCAAATATCTCACAGTAATACAAAATGAGATAGAATGACTTTTATGAGTCCGTGTCAGGTTGGGAGAAATATCTTCCAAATAGCTCTAGAGGTTAAGAGATATGAATGAACTTACATCAGGTATAAAGGGGGCTTCTACCATGCCCGCTTCTAATCTTCTCCAACTGACTGGCCTGGAATATAGAAAGAGGCGGTAAGATAAAGTTCACAGTAGAGGCAATGAAAATGTAAAAAGTATAGAATAATTCACTTCTATTGACCAGGAGCACAAAAAATCAAAGAGATCATTTTAGTGAAATAATATTGAATTCCTGCAGTGTTTTTAAATCAGCAGGAGTTGTAAAAAATAACAAATTATTTATTTAACCCCACAGGCCTCTGTCGTATTGACCATTATATTTCTTAAAGACGCTGTCAGAAGGTCGGGGAATTTGTGTGTATTTCCACTTTGCAATGAAATCCAAATAAATGGAATATTTCATATTATTGAAATTTTTTTATTATTAGAAATAAACATGTAATTTAGTTAAATAAAAAATTGAAGGCAAACATGATTTTTTTTTTAAATATTAAAATATTATAAACATTATTGCCACCTCACTTTTGTGTCGTTTCATATAAAAATAACTAATTAAAAAAATCACAAAGTTCGGTAAATTTTTCTCAAATTACGTTCGGAACTTTTGTTTTTGTTGAGGTGCACATTTTAATTCTTTTGTTGTTAACTTCCCGATTTGTTTTGGTGTTTTCTCTTTCTAACTATGTCAGAAAGGGAGACACAACGATTTCTACGAGACCATATGAGCTGTTCCCAAAAGCGAACAAATCGCCTTTAGGTTTTTTTTTTTTTTTTTTTTTTTTTTTTTTTTTTTTTTTTTTTTTTTTTTTTTTTTTTAATGTTTGATTTGATTGTTTGTTTGATAGTTTGATAATGCCTTCAGAGGGCGAAACAGCTGTCACGCGTAATAATAATTACACAGCAGAACTTGTTTAAAAATAAACTGTTTTTATAAACCCAATAATAATATTATTGAATATATAAAAAAATAAAAAATAAAATGGAGTTCTACAAATTAAACTTAATAACAATAAAAAAATGCCTTTAGGTTTGTTCCCAAAACAAGTTAGCCTGAGGGGTTAAGGAACCATTGCAATGTATTATGAGTAGAGAAACTTATTCACATTTATTCACTGAAAAGGGAGGGGGTGGGTTGTTGCTTTTTATCAAGCTAAGAAAAGTTGTTACATTAAAATGGTTAGTTTTAGAAATATGTAATTATAAATCAAAAACAATGTATCAGGAGCACAGAAAGTCAGAAAGGTAAGACATTACCTAAATAAAGGGAATATTATTTTGACAGGTAAAATAAAAATACAGTTTTAGAGGCACGTAAGTAAGAAATAATAACAATTCATTCTCAAATCTTTGATGATTTAAAAGATTACCCAAACACCTCGGAATATGTGTATAATTCCACTGGGGTACTATTATTATTTACTGATTAGAACTTATTTATTTAAATACAAACAGCACCACATGTGCCATTGACGTAAATATAAAAATATAGTAAAAAGGTACAAGGTATAAAGTATACAGCATAAAGTTTAAAGTATAATATACGGTATAAAGTGGAAAGTTTAAATATAAAGTTAAGTATAAAGTATAATTTACGGTGTAAAGTTAAATTTAAAGTTAAGTTAACTTGTTGGAGAATGAATGGATCAGGAGCGGGAGGGCATAAAGGCAAGGAGGTGAAGTTGGTTACCTGAAGAAGGGATGCTGCTTGACCTGCGCTGCCCCTCGCCTGCCAGCGCGGCACCCCAGCCGCTGCTGCCAGCGCTTGGCCAGGAGTTGCTGGCAGAGAGACTTGCCCGCCTCACAGAACTTATTGGAATACTTCTCCTGCTCGTCCTGAAAACAACAATACAAGACACATTCTTATAATGACTGGTCATTTAGTCTGGGGTCAGAAACTGGCTTTCAAAACCTAAAGAGTCAATTTAAACAAACTTTTTTAGAAAAGACTACTGACAATAAGCAAGGTAAATCGCGGATGAGGTGATTGCATCACTAAATAAATTAAAAATTCATCTCCTAGACTACTTCAAGTATATAACTTGTCGGTAGGAGAGAAAAGGAAATATATTATGTTTCTGCCGCAGAGAGATCCGTTTTAACCAGTGGCGGCTCGTGACTTTTGGGTTACTAGAGTGCTAATATTACAAAAAATGGCTTACTTGATGTTGTTGTCGCTGAAAATGATTTTTTATTTTTTTTCGAAAATTGATTTTATGTATGAAGATTTTCAGGAATTCCGTGCGGCGCACGGCTATACTGAAATTTCCTAACCTCTCTTTCTGAGAAAGAGAGATGTTACAATGGAACTAAAAGTGGAAAAAAATAGGTAAGGAAATGAAAAATACAGAAGTTCTCACAAAAAAGGAATGAATTACAATAATACAAAGGGAAGAGCATTAGAACAACAAATTTAGGGTACTTTACATTGAGTTTGACGACATTTAAGAAAAAGCATTCTGCCTTCTGACCAATCAATGTAACTTTGGAGGTGAAGATCTTTGGAACAAAGCGCCGGGAAGACAGTAAGAAAGGAATAATTACTGTAGTGTTAATGTAGCAATCACCCCAGAAAGGAGTGCTAATTGCCCAACTTTAGTATGAATTCAATATTGAGAGTATTCAAATTATAATATGTAGAGAGAGAAGCTGGAAGGAATGGGAGAGGGCACCCGGAGTGAGACAATCCAAAGTACTCATAAACAGACCAGACCCCAGACGAACCAGGCAACTACTCTAACTAACTAACCATCACTCCGTTTCTCCGCAAGGGTAGGCAGAGAGGACGAACCGCCAAACTACTCGGTCTTGGACACACTCCTTGCCTCATTCATATTCATACATCGTCTCATACATACTCATCTATTATTCTGACTTTTGACATGCCCCGACTCAAGTATCTGATTCACTTGATCGTGCCATGTCTTCCTCAGGTGTGCCCGACTTCTGCTACCATTCACATTTGCATAATACATTCTCCTTACAATCCTTTCTTCGGTCATTCACTATACATGCCCAAACCATCTAAGCGTCCCTTTCTTAATCTTACTCATTACGCTTACATCAAGCCTTGCACTCTTTGCGGATCTCCACATTCTCACACAATCATACACGGTTTTACCATACATACGCCTCATACTACTCAATATGAACAATGCACTCACCGAGGGAACTGGTAGGCTGCTAAAGACTACCACCTCTCTGGAGACACATGCAGCTGTTGGGAGTGGAAAACGCCAACAAACCCTTTGTTGGAGAGCATCTGCGGGGGAAGCTTCTCCAACCCTGAGAACCGTGATGATGATGAGGAGAAGATTTCTACAGTTCTAAAAAGTACCTTGACTCTCCTGTCCACCTCTTCCCTCTTGACCTTTTCCTTCCTGGCGCGGAAGGGGGCTTGTCCCTCGATCATCTCGTACAGGAGGCAGCCGAAGGAGAACCAGTCCGGGGAGAAGGCGTACTTCTCATTGTCTATAACCTCGGGAGCTGGAATGGAAATTATTAACAGATAAGTCAAGCAGTGCTCTACAAATAAAGATGTACATACATATTTAGTTGTATCTGATACAAAGATAATAGAAACAAAGAGAGATATGACCCAACTGCACGAACTATCAAAGCAGCTGTGCAATGAAAGTTATGCGTTTGGGGTGTAGGTAGAAACAAAGATAGGGCGCTGCTGAGTCGTTCTGGCGGAATGCACACATTGAGTTTCGTTCAGCAAATTCGGCAAGTCCGGCAGAACACACAATGATTTTCGATCCGAGGAATCGAGTCCATTTGTCTGAACTCTGAATCGGACTCGAGTTCATAAAATAAGTGGTATGACACAGGTCTAATTTGCAGTAGTATGGATGAACGATGTTGGCGACACTAATAATGTTCATAGCATATCTCCCTTGTTTCTACTATCTATGATCTGACAGAGGTTTGCGGGCCGTGCCTGGAGTGTCTTGGTGAGAGAACTCAACATTTCCAGTTTCAAACCGAGGGTTTGTCAGCAAACTGCATCCCTATGTAGATTGATTGCTAATTTGTTGAGCGAGAGGTTGATTTAAACAGTTGCAGGCGTTTCCACCTCTTCCTTAATGTTTTAAAGACCCAATCATGTTTGATTAGAACTAAATGAGATTGAAATGATAATCTAGTGACTGGATTGATGAAAGTTGGTAGTCTTACGACTTACCCATGTAGCCCACTGTGCCAACTCTCCCCCGAACCATCTCTCCCTCGGGAATGTCAACGGCCAGCCCCAGGTCACTGATTCGCACATGGCCGGCGTCGTCAAGCAGGATGTTCTCTGGCTTGCAGTCACTGGAACAATTAAAACATATGGCATATAATTAGCATACGTACTTACGGTGTTCATGTAGCAACACTGCACAGCTCAAGAAGGTAGATAACCTGAAAAAGAGCTTCCAAATAAACTTATTAAATCGGAAGGGCCAAAATGCATCCAGCATGCCTAATTACAGAGGCAATTGAAATCTACAAAAACCTCAATTAATATTAATAGGAACGACGGGGCTTAGCTTCATAGTCCTTGGTATTTAACAACATTAATTTAATTAATTATTAAAATATTGAAGACAATATTAGTGATTTTAAACGAAAATCTGAAACAGAAAAATCAGGTATTTAAATATTGAAGACAATATTAGTGATTTCTAAATGAAAATCTGAAACAGAAAAATCAGAAAGGGAAACGGTCACATCTGGGACTCGAACCCAGGACCCTTGTCTTTCCGGGACAGTGCTCTACCAACTTAGCTAATGAGCTGATTTTTCTGTTTCAGATTTTCGTTTAGAAATCACTAATATTGTCTTCAATATTTAAATACTGATTTTTCTGTTTCAGATTTTCATTTAGAAATCACTAATATTGTCTTCAATATTTAAATACTGATTTTTCTGTTTCAGATTTTCGTTTAGAAATCACTAATATTGTCTTCAATATTTAAATACCTGATTTTTCTGTTTCACATTTTCGTTTAGAAATCACTAATATTGTCTTCAATATTTAAATACCTGATTTTTCTGTTTCAGATTTTCGTTTAGAAATCACTAATATTGTCTTCAATATTTAAATATTACAATTTGAGGTTTTACTCAATAAAGTTATTCCGAAAAAATAAATAATTAATTATTATACCGAAATACCAGACTTAAGAGAATTCAGCTAAATATTTTTGTAAGGCTTAAAAATTCGACTCAATTGAACGACGTGTCAATTGAACGACGTGTCAATTGAACGACGTGTCAATTGAACGACGACTCAATTGAACGACGGCTCAATTGAACGACAGCTCAATTGAACGACGGCTCAATTGAACGACGGCTCAATTGAACGACGGCTCAGTTGAACGACTGCTCAATTGAACGACATATGTCCAGATGTAGGACTGTCAGACGCCGTTCACATCTCTGAGTATGTATTAAAAAATTTGTAAAATATCTCCTAATAAAAAATAGTAACCGTTCAATTGAGCCGTGATACTGTTTACCGGCAGTCGTACAAATACGGCTCATCAAAAAGAGTTTGCTCAATTGTGCGCCTCATACATGAACTGCTTATCTCTACCGTAAACTTAAACACACATTTCACCACAATCCACGCATCTGCTCTAATGATGGATACCGTCACACTATACGAAATATTGGTTAAAAAAGGAGGAAGCGCAACACGGCGTAATAACCCAAATTTAATACCTTAAGCATTATCGAACTAATTAACTAATCCAAAATGATCATAGATGGTCGGAACTACAAACGAGCCAGGCAAAAGTGAAGGAGCTAGTAGGATTATTATCAGGACATTCCACCTCACAACTCCTGACACATGCATCTATTGGGAGTGGAAAACAAACAGTAGAAAGCAGTAGGATATGCGAAAAAGACAAAGAAACTTTACGAAAAGACTTTATAGATAGAATGGTCAGATACCTGTGGAGTTGAATAATACCGTATACTTTGTGGAACCAGGGGTACTTTGTCAAATACCCAAACATAGCCAACTTTATTGGGACTATGTTACTGTAAGTAAGGTTGGATAGTGGACCACATTGAAATTAGGCTTTACTCAACCGGGATATACCTTCGGATATCTTCAACTCAACTTGATACTGATGTAATAAATGAACTTGAACTCTGTATTAGGGAGGGTGGTGACAATACTGACCGGTACACAATCCCCTGTAGATGCAGATGCTCCAGGCCGCACACCACCTCAGCGGCGTAGAAGCGGGCGCGAGTGAGCTCCAGTCCAGGGGACGGGCCGCCCATGTTGTAAATGTGGAACTTCAGGTCACCCCCTGTAATAATAAGATACCAAACATACAAAATCATATATGTTAAAAAAATCTCAAGTGAAAGTTAAATATGCATAAATTTTTTTTTATAGAAAATGATTAAATTAGTCAAAATAAAATTTATCAAAATACCAACAAAAAAATTTCATGCTCAGATTTTTCTACTGAGAATATGGAAATGCAATATTTTTTTTAAACTATTTATTTTTCAAAATAATTAATTAAAACAAATCTGTGTTTTCAACTTGTGATATAAAAATTACTACATATCGTTACATGATATGCACTCCGTCTCGTTCCAGCAGCACCGTACAGACGAGACAGAGAGCGTATGACGTGATCAGTTGCGATGTGTAACAGTATATTCAAAAAATGTAATTTTTTTAACGCAATGCAACTACGTGGTTAATGGACAAACAGAACATAATAAAATTATAGGTTAGTTTAGGTGGGCTGAGTTTCTTCATCAGAATCACTTTTCTTTAATGTTCTGTTCAGTTATAGAACCAAAAATATCTTACCGTTCATGATAGTCAGGACAAGACAGAGTGCATCCTTGGTCTCGTAAGCATACGCCAGACTGACCACGAAGCGGGAGTTGATCTTCTGCAAGATTTGCTTTTCGATAAGCACCATGGCCTCGCCTTTGCGCTTCTTAATGCGCTTCTTCTCCAGCTTCTTGCACGCATACATCTTGCCCGTGGCGCGCACCTGCAATGTTACATCATCCACTGTTACTATGCAATACACTCAGGCTATCATCACATTAATATAAAATAGACTAAATATACATTCCTGACAACAAATAGTTCTGAAGAATTATTCTGTCGTCAGTAGCCAGCTGTGTACAGCGTCAGCTATATTGAATGAGCCTTATGTAGTAAAAATTCCCCATCCCGCTACTAGTTTTGTCCTCTGTTGAACTCCAATATTGTATCATAGAATCGAGTCCAAACTCTATCGCCCTCTGTTGAACTCGATCACTTAGTTAGCGATCTTGGGAAATTCCACCTTCAGGGAGATAAGCGACTGCTGCCCGTCACCCATTGAATTCTATAAATCAGCATACAGGTGGACATTGGCTTCTTGAGTTCGATGGTTCGATACAGCTCCTTATAAATGTAGCATTAGCGGATGTGCACCGATACTCGTTTATTGACCTCCTCACATCAGTATCTTTCAGATTTCATTTGATATCAATGGTTTTCCACTACCAGCTGACAGTAAACAAATAAAAATGTAGATTCATTTATTCTGCAGACATTTTCACAAAGCTTAGCGCCTTTTGAAAAATGCACACCCTCTGCGGTATTCGAACATGACAGCCGAGGAATTAAGCGATGCATAGCAGATCGTAGTGCCGCACCTTGCAGTAGTTGTTCGGTTCGAGAAATATAAAAAGCATTGACATACCTGACAGGCGCACACCTCCCCGAAGCCCCCCTTGCCGAGCACGCGGTACATGCGAAAGGTCTTGTAGGTGACGGGCTGTGCCTCCAGCCACTTCCACTGCAGGTAGCGGTGGAAGTACATGGAGGTCTGGAACTCGCAGAAGGGGGCCTCGGCCAGAAAGGCCTTGACGGCCACCACACAGCCAGCAAACACATCCTTAGGGGCGCCTGGGGAAACAAAGTTCTCAGATTAGAAGTCGATCAATCCAATAAAACTTTCAGGCTCCATTATAATTTTATTTTATTTTAATAATAAGCACAACTTCAAACCTAATCAATAGATAACATTCACACAATACATATGACTCTACACAGACCCAATCCCCTCCCCTTCCCTCCCATCATACTCTCCCCATCGGCTATTGCAACTTTATTTTTCTTTTATATTCACTAATAATTAAAATAGACATTAAAATATTTCAAAAAATAAAATTATTATGAGCTCGATAGTTGCGAAAATATTTAATAAAAACGAGACTTAAGTCAGTAATGGTGTTTGAAAGAGAGAGTACGAAAACAATGTGAAATATAGTTGTGAATTTTGAATACTTAGAGCAGGTTGATGAGTTTGTGTATTTGGGAAGTATGTTTATGAGAGATAAAAAGGTAAATGCAGGTAACTCCATTAATGGAGGACTGAGAGCGGTTGGGGCCAAAAAAAAAATGGCCAAAGAAGCAAAGCTAGCAGTCCACAATGGAGTGCTGGTACCTAGCCTGATGTATGACAGTGAGGCATATAACTGGCAAAGGAAGGTTGAAAGTAGACTGAATGCTGTAGAAACGAGATCCCTGAGGAGTATGTGTGCAAAACCATATGTGAGAAATGTGGAGATCCGCAAAGAATGCAAGGCTGATGTAAGCGTAATGAATAGGATTAAAAAAGGGATGCTCAGATGGTTTGAGCATGTAGAGTTAATGAACAAAGAGAGGAGTGCAAGGAGAATATATGACGCAAATGTGAATGGTAGAAGAAGTCGGGGACGCCCGAGGAAGACATGACAAGATTAGTGAATCAGTTACTAGAGTCGAGTCATGTCAATAGTCATAATAATAGAAGAGTATGTATGAGACGATGTATGAATGTGAATAAGGCAAGGATTATGTGCCAAGACAGAGTTACTCCCCCTTTTTCGTGGGGCCTTCAGAGAACCAAGGAGTAGTGGAGAGGAGAGGTGAGGCCCTCTTCCCTCGTGGAGCTTTCAGGAAACCAAGGAGGAGTGAATTGGAGAGGAGAGATGAGGCTGTCATCCTTCGTGGGGCCTTCAGGGAACCAAGGAAGAGTGGAAAGGAGAGATGAAGCCCTCTTCCCTCGTGGGGCTTTCAGGAAACCAAGGAGGAGTGAAGTGGAGAGGAGAGATGAGGCTGTCATCTTTCGTGGGGCCTTCAGGGAACCAAGGAAGAGTGGAAAGGAGAGGTGAGACCCTCTTCCCTCGTGGGGCTTTCAAGAAACCAAGAAGGAGTGAATTGGAGAGGAGAGATGAGGCTGTCATCCTTCGTGGGGCCTTCAGGGAACCAAGGAAGAGTGGAAAGGAGAGATGAGGCCCTCTTCCCTCGTGGGGCTTTCGGGAATCAAGGAGGAGTGGAGTGGAGAGGAGAGATGAGGCGGTCATCCTTTGTGGGGTCTTCAGGGAACCAAGGAAGAGTGGAGAGGAGAGATGAGGCCCTCTACCCTCGTGGGGCTTTTGGGAAAGCAAGGAGGAGTGGAGTGAAGAGGAGAGATGAAGCGGTCATCCTTTGTGGGGCCTTCAGGGAACCAAGGAAGAGTGGAGAGGAGAGATGAGGCCGTCTTTCCTCGTGGGGCTTTCGGGAAAGCAAGGAGGGGTGGAGTGGAGAGGAGAGATGAGGCGGTCATCCTTTGTGGGGCCTTCCGGGAACCAAGGGGGAGTGGACTGGCTTGGGTTTCCGTGTTAAGCTGTACTTGTCTTGTTCGAAAAATTGTGTGATTTCCCTAATATATGTTTTAGACTTTGAACACTCTACCGGCCTATGAAGTTATTTTTTTGCTTACGCAAGAAGAAAACGATTTGGTTTACTTATACGAACTTAAAACCTGTGGGGAGACTTAAAAAAAAGGCTGTTACAAATGCCAGTAAAGATCAATATTTCAAGTTTAAAATTACTGCTGTTTTGAAAATACGATAAAAATATTGAACGACTTTTTTTTGTTTTGCTTTTCGCAAAGGAAATATTGAATTCCGTAAATCTACACATTAGGGTTATAATCATGCAAGTAGCTCATTGTTAACTTAGGTACACACAAAGTATTCTTTTTAGGGTGAATTGACTAATACATAAAAAGACTTTGGTAGAACTAAAAAAAAAGCTTTTCAGCTGTCATAATGAACACAAATAAATAAAACTGGATAAAAAAATGATAATTTGACATTTTCAAAAGCTTATAAAGCGAAAAGTAACAATGCACTGGGCAACAATGGACTATTGGGCAATATCCCATCATACTCCAACAACAATATGTTGCATATTCCATTGGACATTCCTGATTGGATGTTATCATCACATGTGAGTGGAATCCATTCATCCAGTGGAGTACAATAATACAAAGTGTGCACTGTAGAGAAAGAACGATGGAAGTGTGTTATGGGCATGACCGTGTGCAGAAGTTAGATCAATAGTTCATTATTCTTGGTGGTTGCCTCATTGCAGAAGATCGCAACTGGTGATCATGGGGCGAGGTTTGTTCGGGTATTATCGGCGAATGCGTCTGCCTACCAATTGAGTGACAGGCCGGATCGGGAGACTGATTGAGGGAGAGCTTTTAACATCTCCAGCAGTACTACATGTACCACAATGGGAGGGATGGATTCATACGTCCATCACTCCTGGGCACACTGACCCCCAGATTCCTACCCACCCTCTTACGTTTTTCTTTCCCAGAACATCCAGTGACACAGAGCAGGTCGCGGAGTAATCGGCACATGCCAGCGCCTCTTTTTACTTGTTTTGTTTTCGTATTAATACCTAATTAGTAATTTGTATGTACGACGTTTCGCTTTCTACCAATTACAGCAGGGCAGCATACTCGCGGCGTTGTCTCGGTAGCGGATAGATCCGAGCCAAACAGAAACCATAGCCCACTTCTCACTACACCACGCACATCCTTACAACGAAATAGAATACGCTTTGAATTCGTGTTTGATACCTCTGCTGTAAACAGACGACGCCTAGTTCTTCCATAATGGATAATATTATGGCCATGACTGCTTAATTTTGATGAAATTGAAAAAACATTTTCGAATAAAAAAAGTAAAGTTCTTCAGTAACCCGAAAGGGGGTAATACACATCCCCCAAACAAGAGATTTGTGCGATATCTAAGTTTTTTTTTTTGTACATCACATACTGTATAATAAATTTAGATTTTATAAGTTTAAAGTGTTTTAGATCGTCGACAAAAATAAACGCTTTAACATCATTATGAAATAAAGTAACAATATCATTATGAAAAGTTTAAAAAGTATTGGGCCTAATTGTGACCCTTGAGGTACACCGCTTGTAGCCACAAATTTGTATGACAGGTTAGAATTATTTATTAGTTGAAGAATTCTATTAGTTAGGTAGCTATGATAATTTACCCCAATTTTTACCCCTAATTCCGAATTCGCAGAGTTTATTAAGAAGAATTTTATTGTTAACTGTCAAATGCTTTCACAAAGTCCGTATATATTGAGTTAACTTAGGTTATATTTCAAATGAACATGATATAAATTGTTAGCATAAAGAGAGATTTGTTAGAGTGGATCTGCCCGGCATAAAGCCGTGAGAATTTTTGTGAGAAGTCATACATAAATAAATGATTGACTGCTGGATGCGAAGATGGACGATGTCCAGTTATAACGGTAGATATAAAAAAAAATTGTAGCTAGTTTAAAGTTTGACTGGAAAGGGCAAAATAATATTATTACGATCGCTCCGCGTTATCTGGGGGACCCGGGTGATCTCGCTTCGGGAGAACACTTGTTTAGCACTTTGAGTAACCGAATTCGTACTGAGCAAGTTATACCAAGTAAGATAATCATGTCAATTCATGCAGGGTTGTAAAAATCGCATAGTCTAACACAAATTGATTGCCACAAACACGGCACGAACTGAAGTTGGATAGTCCGATACAGTTTTTCATACAAACATTGAGGAACCAATAACGGCGATAGAAAATATATAATTCTTTTAATAGTGTTTTACTTAATTTAAAAACTAACTAACAAAGTGGCGAATACCCAGTTTTGTTATAAGGAAGTAAAACAAACTATTATTATTTATTTTTAATTACAAACTCGTGTTTGAGAGACAAGGTTTTTGATGCATAGCACAAAGGATAAGATATTATTTTTAAGCAACAATTATTAGCCTGAAACACCTATATACATCCCACCGCCCTAATAACTTTTGTTATCGCCCACTTTGAGAAAGACTAGGTTAAACAGAATTTAAAAAAAAACATTGTCACGCCCTAGGGATCGAAATGTCTTAAAGTTACATTAATTTTCTTTTAATTTGGGTAAACATATCACTTCTAGGGACTGTCTGTTCTCTGCGTGTGTGTGTGTGTGTGTGTGTGAAAGTCGTCATTGGTAAGTTGTGTGGTTGTCCCTAGCAATGCCCAGTGACCAGTGACCCCGCATTATCTGGGGTCAAACAGGTCGCCGTCCAATGAGCGTTCATTGAATTTCAATCAATCAGCCATGGTATCATAGAACATAGATAATGGCTACTTGGTCAGACTGGACTGCAGGGCTTTGAAACAGAAATAAAAATGAGAAAAAAGATACGGTCGCATCTAGGAACTGAACCCAGGACCTTAGCCTCGCCGGGGCTCTGTTCCGGGGCTTCAGAGCAGAGCTCCGGCAAGGCTAAGGTCCTGGGTTCAATTCCTAAATGCAACCTATCTTTTTCTGATTCTTCCATTTCAAATTTTCGTTTAAGATTAGCTAAAATTGTCTTCAATTATTAAATATTACAATTTGATGTTTTACTCGTTAAGTTAAATCCAAAAAAATAATAATAGCAAACATACTCATTTCGGTTGTCGGTGCATGGATGCGTGCGTGATGTGATGCGTATTCCTGTGTAATGTGTAAAATCATTCCATTTCAATAATTTTTTTTATTTTAAAATTGATGAATCATGTCAAATATTTGAAAACAAATTATTTGTTTGCATATCCAATCAAGTGATAACGAAATAAGTAATATATTTATAAAATTATTTTATTCGAATTGTTTACAGACCATTTTGTTTAGAGTGAAATAAAATATAATATCGGGAATTAGTAGCAAACTAGCGCAGACCCGTGAAAAATCACGGGATATTATAATTCCAATTTTGAAAGACAGTTAAAATATTATATCGATAGGAAGGTACCTAATTTATTGCTTGTCTGAATTTTTCACAAAATCAGTTCCAATTTTGAAAAAAAAAATTACACAAGCAGACCCGAGTTCTAGAGTTCATTGAACCAGGGTTAAAGACAGACACACAACCGGAATTAGTATTATTGATGATTGCTGATGATTGAACGAAATCCGAAACTATTGTTAAAAATTGGTACTACAGGGTTTTCCAATAAGAGGTGTTATTTTGAATAGCCCGCTATTTCGGTAGATGTTACTTTTGAAGCTGTCATTTTTTAACATTTGAGAAGCAGAAACTACGTCATTAATAAAAATGGAACGATACACGCTTCAACAACGCATTGAAATTATTAAAATTCACTTGAGTGAATCAAATGCAAATCATCTTGAGTGATGAGGCCCATTTCCACCTCGGTGGCTTCGTCAACAAACAAAACTGTCGCATCTGGGGCTCGGAAAACCCAAGAGTTATTGTTGAAAAGCCTCTCTATTCTCAACGTGTGACTGTTTGGGGCGGTTTATGTTCCGGCGGAGTCATTGGACCTTACTTTTTCGAAAATGAGGCTGGAGCAACAGTTACGGTGAATGGATTGCGCTATCAAGAGATGATTAATGATTTTTTATGGCCGGAATTGGATGGTATTGATCTGGACAACGTTTACTTTCAACAAGACGGCGCTACGTGCCACACAAGCAGCGAAACCATTGATCTTTTACGATTGAATATCAAAATAACACCTCTTATTGGAAAACCCTGTATTTTGCAGGTGGATCAAATTCTTATTTTGCAGTTATTATTGTATTATCGTCAATTAAAACTCACTCGCGTTATCAATTATAAAACGATAAGAAGTTTAAACGCCGTATAAAATATAAAATGTAAAAGCTAAAGGGAAAGTATCGTATGAAATGCGTGCTATATCAAAACGAGATCATAATATTAAATATCTGGCCCTGTGGTGCAGTTCGCAGTTAGAACATCCTTTGACGTCAATTGCGCGAATCTTCCTTAATAATAATATCATACCGTATACCATTTCCTGAAGTTAAAAATGTTAAAGTTTTTAAAACAATACATACCACAAGCAGTGTCGACGTTTCCCTAAGGTGCGTTTGTACAGTGAACTCTTGGTATTATAAGTTTACAAAACTATTACTATACGAGCCATTCAATTTCCGTACTAAAAATATTGATATTCGTACCTACTGTCTAAGAGCGACTCCGAAATGAATCACAAATTCCATACGTGCTGATATTCACACCGTAAGGTCCCATAGGTGCTGATATTCATACCGCACCTTTGGGACCTTCCTCTATATTTCTTAGGTTAATACAAAATGTACTAGTGGCGTCAGATTGGTAGACCTGCAAACCTAGCTACCTGACTACTAGCTACCTGAGTGCACAGCACCTATGGGAGTACTTTACAAGAATTAACGGTTTTTTTCTGTGATTATCGTGTTTTAAGATAATTACGACGTTACTTTTGACGACCAGTTTCATCAATTTGTGATGAAATTCTTTTAGATCTAGGGAATAGGATCCTATGAATAGACCAACATAGGATTTTTTCATCAACCTGTCTGAGGGAATGTTTTCGCCGATAGAACTCCCAATGAGATAGGCCACGAACCGCCAATGACCATATGTGAGATGATTTGAGATATTCACGCCAAATGTACTATCGTGTTTCTTTTTTGGGTTACTATGCCGTCTTGCGCTTCCTCCTCCTTTAGCCGACACGTTTGGGACAGAGTTACAGTGTAGATTTCTGTGAAGTGGGTGTTTATGTATGTTGTATGTATAAGTGCTACCGTGTTGCAAGCGTTAGGTAATTAGAAATCTTTCCTCTTCAGACTGACAGCCAGACAGAATGACCATCTCCAAAAGGATCTAAGAATACTTTCAGGCGTGCAAACTCTTAGACAAATCGGCAATTGCTCAGCCCGTAATTGAAACCGGCCATTACTTTGAATTTGTTTCTGAAGTCCTGGGAAGACCCAAAAAGCATTGAGTATGCCTAATTTCGCAGGCAATTGAAATCTACAATAACAGCTTATGAACAGGATATATTTTCGATTTACTTATTTATAAAGTCCGAGTTTATTATTCGGTACTTGGACCTATAGATAATGGCTATATATCGGATAAGTTGGTACATTATCCTATGGATAAGCTATCAAGAGGATGGTAAAATACCACTAAGAGGGTTAAGTCTTTCAACACACTTATACATACGTCACCACAATCTGTCCTGATGATGGTCACTGTAGCGCTGCATAGAAGAAGGAAGCTATACACGGCATAATAACGATGAATCACATCATTTTTGAGTTATTATCATACAATTTTGTAAAATCAAGATCACAAAACGATTGACACAATATGACAAGAACATTCGTAAATAGAGTTCATTTCTTAAAAAAACATTGCCATGAATAATTTGAAGCAACTCTCGCAAATTGACCGAAGGCTGAAGTTATTAACCATAGATAGAGTATATATTGATGTTCTGTTATTTAATCGAATGAGTAATAACCTCTATTCGCCACTTGTACTACTTGTCAAGCATGGCTAATATATTTGTATATAGTACTACAGATCAGGACTGTTCAAACCACAACCCGCATGTGGGTTTTGCTTTTAAAATTTGAGCAAATTTGTATGCCTCTGTAATAATATGTTTTCTCCTTATTTATAATGTTGTCCTTCCCGGAAAGAGTAACAAAATATTACATTTTAGAAACAAGCTCGAACTTTTGTTTATCCAATTTTGGATTTGTATTTAAGATATTTACGCAGCCAGCAAAACACATTAGGTAAACTAGACCAGCGATTGTTTAATGTAAAACGCCGCGTTGATGATTTGATATGTAATCAATGAAATATTATGCAACTATTTATTGTTGTAGGAGGTAGAAAGCGAGGTAAGAGAAAAGCAAAGGAAGTCACCGCAGAACCGTGAGGAGTTGAGAAGCCAGGTTGATCAGAGCAATCGGATTGAATGTCACGACCATCAGCAATGAGGCTACGACCAAAGAAGATGCGACCCTCGGACTACCTAATATTGGATAGCCCTATAATATATAACAGCCGGACTGGTAATTAAAGAGCTATGTTATATTATATGCGCGTGGGAGATGAAATTCAGACCTCACTTGACCGCTATGTTAAAAAAAAATTATTGCCACTTGACGTCGATGGAGATGAGACAGTAATGCCATTATTTATATGCTTAAAGACATTGGAAGATGTTTCAAATGATTAAGGCCATAGAACTATAAGCAGCAAAATCAGCTATAGGCAGGCTTATGGAACCTAAGCGCAAGCCAAATACTATGTTTGGAAATCGCGCTTTCGGAGTATCTGGGCCGAAGTCTTGGAATAAACTCCCTCCTAAATTAAGACGCATTACAAGCCCAGCAGAATTCAGGTCTAAACTAAAAACTTACCATTTTAGGCTCTCATACCCTTAAATTAAATATAGGTATCTGCCTGAAAGTAGCATTCATCAATTGCCTATAATATATCATTCACACTTTTCTCATTGGATTTCAAAGCCCTACTCCCCAATCTGTCGCATACCAAGGGACGAATCACATTTAAGAAGATAAATTCTGATCAAATCCTTGTACTGTTGTACCGCAAAACAGAAAATTCTTGATTTCCTAAACACGCATATATTATTAAAATAAAGACCAGAATTAATAATGGCATTTCCAATTACATGTGTTTCAATTACGGGCTCTGCGTGCGAACTGTATGTAAATTTCTCTAACAATTAATAAACAGAGTTAATCTCAAGTGACCTCCAGGTAAGTATGGTCTTGTATATTATCTGCCTGTACAGAATATATAAATAAATAATGATATATGTACATTCTAACGCAGCATCAGTACAATGATTTATTTTTGGTGTGCTGTGTTGCGTTAAATCCTTTTTTAGCCAACGTTTCGGACAAGTGCCGCACACTTACCGGCGGCCTTCTCTCGACAGCCCTCGATGAGGTCCTTGTTGAGCACGTCCAGCACTCCCTCCACCTCCTCCCCGCCCTCCCCCTCGCCCAGGTGCACTTTCAGGAACTTCTCAGTCACGTCGCTGGCCGACTCCACGCGCGACTCCTCCGGCTCCAACTCGTATCGCTCCACCTGCAACCAAACAAGCCATCAATTCACCAATCCATCAATTCATCAATCCAACAATCTATCAATCCATCAAGCCATCCTCTAGCCATCTAACCATCCACCAAACAACCTACCAGTCACTCAATCATTAAACCAAATAATCCACCAACCAACCAATAGTTAAACCAATTATGATAAGTAAAATAAAGGGGACTAAGTTTACGACCCTGTGGTACACCTTAATTACAAATTATTTTTATCCCCGTTCAGCTTAGATAAGGTTAGGTTAGGTCAGATAGGAATAGTTCAGTTCAAATAGTGTTAGGTTAGGTAGAAGTAAAGGCACAAACCGCATCGAGGAAGTTGATATATCTGTAGTACTGCGGTCGTTTCTTCTCACAGAAGTTCCGAAACAGCAGCCGTCCGATGGGCTGCTGGTCGACTATAAAGCTGTATCTCACATCTGTAACAAAACACGAAAAACGTGGTTAGTGGTTAATCATTTCATTAGACTTCTATCTGCTAACTGTCAAAGTCTGTATTCAAGTGTTCTTGGTTTAAAGCAGTCTCCTGGTTTCGTCAAATGACATCAGTTGGAATAAAACTGTATGTTTTCAGAGTAAATACATAGCTTATATAGTGCACACTTGAAAAAATTGCGGACTTTTTAAGGCAGCGATTTAACACAGGGGAAAGGCAAATTATTTTATGTAATTAATAAAAAAATGAGTTTATCAAAGGTTTATCGATAAATTGGGGCTCCATTGAAGCCAAGAAAAGGACTAACAGAATCGTTACCAATTGCAGAGCTTAAAAGACCTGGTTAACCTGCTTGACTCTGTGCAAAGGAAGGCTGTACGTCTGATCCCAAGCCCATTGTTCAAATATTATAACTATTACTAATATTCCAGCCCCTTCATTAACCCACCTCACAAGGTCGCTCAGCCAGGTGGCGATGTAATTATCCTTTACATGGTACAGAAAGGGGACCTTTTGTGAGGTGGTCACATAAAAAAGTAGGTTAAATTAAAATAAAGGTTAAACGGAGAAAACTGATATAAAATATTGCCAATTTATTAAAAATCTGGTCAATTTATTTGTATTCTTGTTAAAAACGGGACTGCAGGCCTTCAACGAATGAATTGACAGATTTCCTAAAAAAACTAATTTGTTACGAGGATGTCTAAACACGTGTTTATAAAAATTCTATTATTGTCGCATTTCGTGATTATACTTATCAGGAAAAGCAGCATGAACACGTGTTCCGATATATTATGAATGGACTCATATTTTATTAGGAAATGGCTTACCATCACGTTTTTAACAGGGCTTTAATAAATCAGTCATACTCATTTTTCTCCGTGTATAAACTGTGTAAAGGCTTACCGCTGATAGCTCAGTTGTGACAAGTCCATCTTTTTCATAAATCACGAACGTAACACAAAAAGAGGGAAATTGTACAAAAACTAAAAATTTCCTAGGTGAAAATCGAATAATTGACATAATTCCGAGAATTGGATTGATTCACTCTCCGTCTGCTTCTCTATCAAATAATATCCTATCCGCGCACCACCATTCGGATACATGTTTTATTTAAACGAAAAACTTGATAACATTAACTCTGCAGACTGATTTTTTGTTCGCTTTGAGGAACAGCTCATATGATCTCATAAAAATCGCTGTGTCTCCCTTACCGTTATAGTTAGAAATATGAACTAAACGGTGTTAGAAAAAGAAAACACCAAGCTTTATATTCAAATAAATAAACATGTAAATGTTCGCTTTTCAAAATATGAAATCTCCGAAAGTTCTTTACCGATTGCTTTGAAATTTCGACACAACATTGTATTCGAATACGAGTCTTTTTTTATATAATTATATTACATAGATGTCACCTGTGACAAGAAAAAACATGTTTTTTTTAAAAAAAACAGCTGTTGGACAAAGATGCTTTTTTGAAAAAACCGCGCCATCTGTTGGACGTAAAAGCAAATCTCGCTATCGTTTCTCTATCTGCACAGACAGACTGAGCCACTGCAACGCGTGGCGGGGTACAGCTAGTTTTAAATGAGGAAGTTAACTACAGAATAATTGAAGTACAGGGTGTATCGGCACGTACCCGACAAACTTTAACCAGCTTTTCCTTAGCACATTTGGAGTAAAAAATGTTATGGGCACTTTGCTGTCCGGTAACATTTTTTTTCAATTAAAAACAAAAAACGATACAAAAATCCACACTCCGTCACTGTCATTGGCATTGTTTCTCGTGTTCAACAGCTGTTATTAGCAAGTGTGTCAAAAATCGTGTTCACTCTTTCATACACACTAAATAATAATAGCTAAAAATGAGACGAATGGTGCCATGCCATTTCGTTGTGATCGTAAAAGCGCGCTAATGTAGGTACGTACATTTATTATTCAACGAAACTCGAATAAAATATTGCCTGGTGGGTTTTCAAACTTTGACAAAGGATAAAACAGTGGTGACATGTGGTGAAAATATGAATAGTAAATTTTTTATTATAAAAAAATTTTACCGGACAGCAAACCCCTATGAA
The DNA here is from genome assembly GCA_026573805.1 of Hesperophylax magnus. Classification (NCBI taxonomy): domain Eukaryota; kingdom Metazoa; phylum Arthropoda; class Insecta; order Trichoptera; family Limnephilidae; genus Hesperophylax; species Hesperophylax magnus. Next base: position 12,951,166 of record JAIUSX010000019.1, read on the forward strand.
ACCAAAGGTTCCGACCGCAATTTGAAAAAAATGTATGAAACTTTTTTATATGAAACGACAAAAAGTGAGGTGGCAGTGATGTTGATAATATATTTGTCTAATAAAATACGTGTTTTTTCGTTACGAGTAGTTTTAGTTCAGTGTTTAGAGAAAAAACCTAAGGTGAGATATTTTAAAAACTTTTACGCATGATTTCAAAAAAATAATATTTTAAAAATTATACGTTTATTTGTAATAATAAAAATTGAAAAAGTTTTTCAACACTTTTCAAAAAGTTTTTTAGTTTTCGGATATGTATAGGGTTGCCATCTCTAAAATTTGGCAACCAGGACAAGAGGCCGGAAAACCCCGGATTTTAGAGCCCATGACCCGGACATGTTAACAGGTTTTTTTAAACACAGTCAGTGTTATAAAAACAGTTTAAAATGTCATAAATCACCTTTTTTATTTATTTTCAGACCTTAAAATTGAATTTTGTCATCTTTCATCATTATTTTAAATGTACCTATTAAATTTTTAATAGTAATTAAATTTTTAAACAAAAATCTTAAAAATACTGAGCACATTTTAGTATTCAGTCTTACAATTTTTGAGGTAACTCTTTTAACTGAATAATAATTATCTTCTTTGAATTTGTATCAGCGGCCATTTACACAACAAAATACCTCTTAACATAATATGAACTAAATTCAGTCTTCTTAAATCTTAAGCAACAAAACTGACCCTTTTTAAAGTTTAGAAAAACTGGAATGTGAGTTACATTATTAATTTTTTAAAACATAAAATATCCAAAACTATTCTCATTTATATCACCTGAAATTTTAATCAACAGCCATATTACCTTAACACGGGCATTAGCCTAGTATGGTTGTAAAAAAAACATAACAATTGTAATTTCAAGAAATCTATGAAATAATAAATGATAAAAATTCAACGAGTCGGTTCGTCGCGGCGTGCAGGCACAGTCCGTGTGTGGCGGGCAGCCCAAGACTTTAAATTTTTAAACCCGGACTACAAATGAAACCCCGCCCGGACGCTCCCCGGACGCCTTCTAAACTAGGACAAATCCGGGAAAACCCGGACGGATGGCAACCCTAGATATGTACAGCATCTTTAAGAAATATAACGGTCAACATGCCAGAGGCCTGAAGGGTTAAAGCAACTTTGCAAAAAACACTTAGAACAATTTCAAAGTTAATTTACAGGTTCTGTGAAAGTTCTGTTTTATGTCAGTTTTGAGAAACAACTGCCCCACATTGAAATAATAACAGAATTTGAATAAACCTTTTTACAGAACTTGAATTTTAACTTTGAAATTTGATGAATTGTTCAAATTCTGCGAAACAAGTCATCCTTAGAAAACTCAACTCGGGGAGATTGAATGAAGATTGTTCATTATCAAGTTCGCTCATCCAAATAATTGGCCATTAGTTCCTGGGACCGTTAGATCGGAAGGCCTCGAGTGAAGGGAGTGAATTGGCAGTGGCAGGGGAACTCTTGGACGCTTCATTATTTTATTACGTAGCTAATGAAAACATTCTTCAGAATACGGTCTGTCCAGCATCAAACATTCTTTTACAGACAATTGCCTGAAGTATTTTACAATATTTGAAGGAGACTCTGAAATAAATTTCACCACTATGATTAGAATTTAGAATGGATTGGAATTGTACATATACATACCCAATCAATGCACAACGTTCTGAACTAGGTAAATAAAAATAAATTGGACACAGTAGACGGAGAAAAATTAGTAATGCTGATATATTGAAAATCTCTTCAAAGTCTCGTCAAAGTCATCCCGTTAAAAACGGGACTGCAAGACGTTTCTTGATGTGGTGTTTGTAAAATCGTAATAATATCTGAACACGTGTTCATCCACCTGCGTTTGTCTTAATAGTATATCATGACGAAATGCAAAAATGGTTTATGTTCGGACATCGTGAAAAAAAACATTGGTATTTTACGTAAAGTTTATCAGGATACCTATCAATTCATTCGTTGATAATAATAACGATTGGATTATTTGTATAGCGCCGTGTTCGTGAGAAAATCATCTCAATCACGTTAATGGCCTACAATCCCATTTTACAAAGAAATAGGAATAATTTAAAGATATTTTTAATAAATTAGCAACATTTTCATCAGTAAGTTTTCTCCGTGTAATCTTACATAAAGAAGTGTTCCGTTGTGGGATTGTTTTTTACACGAATCTACAGTTTTAGGTTGATGAAACTTTGCACTCTTGACATTCAAAATAAGAGGAAAATACCCGGGCAACGCCGGGGACTTTAGCTAGTTATATTACATACATGTTTTATGTTTCGTTTTCAGAGTTAATTGTCACTTACACACCTTTCATTTATAATGTAATTAAAGTAATAGAATTGAAAATATTTCTTTCAAACCAACCGAATTGAGTATTTATCCCATTCAGTTTGTAATTTCAATATAAAATCAACGACTGTTGAAAAGGCCACAATGATTCATAAAATTAATAGAAAATAACGAAAAAGAAACAATAATTGAAACAAATAACGAAAATAAACGTAAATTCCAGAAAATTAATACTTCGTTACATATTATACATTTATGTATTTGAACCCCGCCTACGGCTTTCGACCTACAGAAAGCAAATAACAAAGAATAATATAGAATTATGTACATACCGAGGGTTATAAAAATATCCTCACAAACAACTCAAACCTTTGGGGCAAAAAGAGATTTTAAAGATGTTTTCCACAAATATCAGTGAACGCGAGAGGAAAAATAAGCTTTAACCAAAATAAACAAATACAGGGTTTTCCAATAAGAGGTGTTATTTTGATATTCAATCGTAAAGGATCAATGGTTTCGTTTCTTGTGTGGCACGTAGCGCCGTCTTGTTGAAAGTAAACGTTGTCCAGATCAATACCATCCAATTCCGGCCATAAAAAAATCATTAATCATCTCTCGATAGCGCAATGCATGCACCGTAATGTGCACGCAATCCATGCTGTTTCTCCAGCCTCATTTTCGAAAAAGTAAGGTCCAATGACTCTGCCGGACCATAAACCGCACCAAACAGTCACACGTTGAGGATAGAGAGGCTTTTCAACAATAACTCTTGGGTTTTCCGAGCCCCAGATGCGACAATTTTGCTTGTTGACGAAGCCACCGAGGTGGAAATGGGCCTCATCACTCAAGATGATTTGCATTTGATTCACTAAAGTGAATTTTAATAATTTCAATGCGTTGTTGAAGCGTGTATCGTTCCATTTTTATTAATGGCGTAGTTTTTACTTGTTAAATGTCGAAAAATGACAGCTTCAAAAGTAACATCTACCGAAATAGCGGGCTATTCAAAATAACACCTCTTATTAGAAAACCCTGTATTATGCTGTTTTCCTTCTCAAATTTAACACGGATAAAATTTTAGAAGAAATAAACCTTTATCAAATTTTGGATAATACTTGTCTCCCTGGTCGACAGCTGTCAACTCCGAATACCGCAGAGGGTGTCTTATGCTCTGCGAAAATGTCTGCAGAATAAATAAATCAATATTTTATTTATTTATTTACTGTTAGCCGCTAGTGGCAAACCAATCATATCACCGAAGAGGTTCCCTCAATAAACATCGGTACACATGCACTATTGCTACATTTATAAGGAGCTTTACCGAATTCATCAGTCAAGAAGCCAGTGTTCACCAATATGTATTTATTTTATTGAAGAAGATCATACTAATAAATCTCAACGAAACAGAACGGTCTCGACTGGGAATCGAACCCAGGATTTCAGTCTTACCGAGACAACGCCTCTAATAATTAATATGTCATTTTTGTCTAAGTAACTAACTAACTAACCCCGCAGGGGTAGGCAGAGAGAACGAACCGCCAAACAACCCGGTCTTGGCACACACTTCTTGCCTCATTCACATCAGAAGGCACGGGTTCAATTTCCGTTGGCGGCATTTATTTTTACTCGGGAGATATTTTCAATTTGTATTGATATTTCAGGCGACTTTCGCGTCATGAAATTTGCATTATCTAGTAAATGCAACTATTTTAAGCTGGTAACGTAACTTCCACCATGAATTTTAGAGCTTTAAAATATGTATATTAATATGTCAAAAATAAGACAATTTGCCACATTTCTTCAAATCTTCAATAAGAAAAAAAAGTGTTAAAACTAGGGCGAAACCGGGTAAAAGAAAATTAGAAATATACTCATACTCCGAATAACGTGATGTTGAGGCGCCGTATTTGTATAGTAATTTAAACTACCTTAGAGCACTTTTTCACACCCGAACGCCCTTAGAAGGAAGGTTCTTCAATAACCAGATCAAGAGAATTTTTTGACAATCAGTGTTACTTTCTAACTAACATAATTCAGATCTAAACTTAAAACTCACCTCATTAGACAATCATATCCATAAAGTCAGAAACAGACCGAAACATTGTAAATAACTAAATGTGTAAAACATGTAAACAACTAAATATTAGTAAGCTTTTTAAGGTCATTTCATAAACCAGTCAATTATCCAGTCCAGTACTAAATTCTTTTAAAATAAATATCAACATTACCTTTGCCAAAATTTATATAGCCTATATAGTTACAGCCAAAAGTCGCTATCTGCGTCTGACCGTTTGTGCGCTTAGTTCTTCTAAACTATGCAACGGATTTTTATAGGGTTTTCACTATCAATTAGGGAATTTCTTCTGGATGGTTTATATACATACACTACACGCGCAATATATTTAAAGAAAGCAGAGAAAAGTCGATGTTTTGTAATCAAGTCGTAAAAAAATATATTTGGGGCGCTTACATTGCTAACACTGGTTAAAACTTGTGAGATACATCAAAATAATGTACTACGAAATTGTATATCTTAAAAAGGCCTACAGAAAAGTCCGCGATGGTATATGTCCAGCAACGCCGGGTACACGTCAGCTAGTCTTCTAATAAATTTAATATCAATAGTAATTGGGGATAAAATAGCAAATGTAAAATCGATACCTATTGTTTTTACTATACTGTCCTCCTCTGCGGGAAAAGTTGTAATTTTTTTAATAAAAAGTCTATTTATCTGAAGTGACAGGTTTAGGCCAGGTGAGTGTGTTTTCTATATCTGTTTGTAAATAGTAAAATTCTAAGAGTCTAGGAAATCGTAATAAATCGTACACTATACAAATTATTATTATTAAGTACTGATCGTAAATGAAAACTTATTCACAAACTGAAATTATTATTATTAAGTACTGGTCGTAAATGAAAACTTGTTCACAAACTGAAATTATTATTATTAAGTACTGGTCGTAAATGAAAACTTGTTCACAAACTGAAATTATTATTATTAACTACTCGTCGTAAATAAAAACTTGTTCACAATCTGAAATTATTATTATTAACTACTGGTCGTAAATGAAAATTTGTTCACAATCTGAAATTATTATTATTGACTACTGGTCGTAAATGAAAACTTGTTCACAATCTGAAATTCTTAGTCCTAATATTACACAAATACCTACATGGCAGCTCTTCCCAATAATTCATGTATGTAAGCCGTAAGCACTGAGGGGATACACCGATAGAAGTGGCTTGTGGGTGTATCAGTGCGACCGGAGTTTTTTGTTTACACAGGAGGCCCGGAGGAAGATGATTTTCCTCGAGGCCTATGTCATTTTTGGGGAAGCTGTGTGGGGGTCTATTAAAGAGAGGAAGTTCTGGGAAGGAAGGAATCTAGGGATCAGTGTGTTCAGGAGTGACGTATAAACATATCCCTCTGCGGCGCAAGGCGATGGGTCGAGAGTACAGTTGGAGAGGTCAAAGGTCCTCAAACCAGCCTCTCCCGATCTGGCACGCCACGCAGCTGGTGGGCAGGCGCTTCCTAAACACACCTCCCCCATGAACCCGGTCACCCCTGCTAAATCACCAAACACAGTGAACCACTTGTGGTAACCTATGGCAGAGGTATTGGTTATCCAATGAATGGATTGCGGGGCGGCGGTACCCATAACCGCCTTCCTTTTCGCGTGTATTTCTGATGATTTGTTCTATGAATATGTGGTACATTCAAAATAGTATTATATTCTTTTCTAATGACAACTCCTGTATGAAATATGAAGTATAAACATAATGATCTTGTAAAGCAAAGATTTATCATATGGGTTCTCCCGATGTAGTTTCTATAAGGAGCGCATTACACTCATAGTATCAGACTTCTAGGAATTATTTGTTCAGTGGCTGTGATGTAAGTATCTCCCCGTCAAGCTGACAAGTGACGTGTGATGTCTGTACCGAAGCTAGTTTGTTCCGCGCTAACAATGCGAGTACAGTACCTACAATACACGCCCGTGACTCGTACATTGTAACATACGTACAATTACTTGTCTCGACCCGTGACATGCAGAACATCGGAACATCGGAATGAACAAGGCGGCAATTACGGCACAAATTCGCTTTTTTTTTTAGTAAAATGGTATTACGTAACCTTTTTCATGTTCCGATTGCGGATATTTATGTTCACAGAAGGGCACTGTAAAACGTCACATGTACCCACACGAGAGAAAAAACTTAGTCATGTTCCTATTGTAACTGTTCATGTTCTCAAGAGGGATCTTTAAAAATTATCTTTTATTAATTTATTTGTGTACGGAATCTTGCGTCAGATCCGGTAGTTCTGATTTGTTTACAATATTGGCCTAATGAATAATCCAAGTTTTCGACCTTGATCGGCGAACGCAACAATGTCAAAAATCCGAAAACCACGCGATAAGTGTGGAAATGCGATAAGAGTTAAATATTTAGAGACGTGACTAATCAATACAATCAGTGCTTTCGAGTTTGAACGAATCATTATGAAGTCAAAACTTTTCGTTGATACATTTGTTTATTTATTTAAGATTCTCGGTATAAATAGACAATAAACAATAATTGCATGTCACAGTATACAAGCATAATTAAATACCTAAATTAACTGTGGAATTTGATCGTTAAATGACGACAAGAAGCATAAAATTAATACAAGCTCTAGAAGGATTTGGAAGTAGGAGATACAATTACATACAAAATAAAATATAAATTAATATTGATTAAATTCATAAAATAGTATGGCCATCTTGTACCTACATTCCGTGCAGTGAAATAGATCCGACACATCTGCGTATCTGTTACTAACTTCGTGCAATCTAGGTACAAGCGAGAGTTTTAAATGCTCAATCATGATATTGTTACACTTTAACATGATTTTGGGACGAGTAGCTCTCGTGGGTATATAAAATTGAATATACTACCATTTACAACGTCGAACGTAAATAGGAAGTCGGAAAATAGTATTCTTTGATCTGAGAGTTTTAATAAATTTCATTTGTTTTCATCAAGTAATTATAGATTGTGCTTTCAATGGGACTACCGAGTTTAAAATTAGTATGTTATTTATTGTTTTTATTAATGTGTCTTACGAAGTTGTGATACATAATAATAATAAAGTGGGGAGAGAAAAGAGTAAGGTTTGAGAAGGTCACTGGCCAAATATGGCTCAAGTCATTCATAGAAACCTTTAAGCAGAACTTTTAAATCAATCCGTTCAGAGTACTTTATGGATTGGCTTACAAAATCCACAGATCAAAGGTTCGCATCTGCGTGACATTGCTAGATATAAATAGCTTCAAATAAGTTTCTTGATAAAGATTAGGCGATAACTCAGGTAATAAAAATCACTGCCTCTGACCCCGCTGAATCGAGGTCAATGTCTACATTTCGGCTTACAAAAATACACAGAAACCAAGCAAGGGCGAAACAACTTTTAACACTTTAATCGGCACTAAATAGGTTTAATGACACGGGCAACGCTTGACGGCTAATATCCAAAAGCTATAAGGGTTTACGGTTAAATTTATGACTGTCATAATCAACCCTTAAGCACGCCAGGGAGACAGGAAAGGGGAAGGTTAACCCCCTGGGGAAGTGAAAGCATTAAACAACAATGTGCCGAAATCGCAAAAGCTTGAATCTCTAGTACAATTATCAAGGACTTTGTGGTAATGTTTACCATTTGCTTGTAGATGGTGTACTAATAAAATAATATATTTAGTATTTTATTAACCCCTCAGGACACTGGTATATTGACCGTTAAATTTCTTAAAGATACTGTCAGAAATACGGAGAATCTGTGTGTATTTCTGCTTCGCAATAAAATCCAAATAAATGGGATTTTTCTGAACGATGATGAAATACGCTTTCATTGTTCGAAATTAACATTTAATTTTATTGTTAGAAATTAACATTTAATTTTTTTGTTCGAAATTAACATTTAATTATGTTGTTAGAAATTAACATTTAATTTTATTGTTAGAAATTAACATTTAATTTTATTGTTGGAAATTAAAATTTAATTTGATTGTTAGAAATTAACATTTAATTTTATTGTTAGAAATTTAACATTTAATTTTTGAAATATCAAAATTTTGAAATCAAACAAAGAATTTTTGAGAATGGCTCACCTTACGTTTCTTTGTCTAAACACTGAACTAAAATTGTTGATCGCGAAAAAAATACATATTTTATTAGACAAAATTATTATACACATTATGTCTTTTTATGTTTCATATAAAAATAATAAATAAATAATTCTCTCCCTCTCCTAGTATTATTTGTCATTTTACTGAACTTATGTATAATTTTATATTATAATTTGTTTGGTTTTTTAATTGTATGTAACCTGTATTTAATTGCATTTCTACCTGTATGTGTGTAATTTGTAGATTATTGCCTGTAACTTAACTGATTTTTTGTAACTGGATAGTTCTCACGTAAGTGAGAACATATGTAAAAACCCAGTATAAATAAATAAATTCACAAGTTTCGTAAAATTTTCTCGAATTGCGGTCGGAATTTTTGGTGTACATTTTAATTCATCCGTGGTTAATTTCTAGATTTAAATAAAAGTGTGAAATTTTCTCTTTCTAACACCGTTTATATTTTACCATGACAGTAACGGAGACAACGATTTCTATGAGATCACATGAGCTGTTCCCAAAAACGAACAAATTGACTACATGGAAATTAAACTAAGGGGTTAAAAATGAAATAAAACGCGAAATACGGTTTATTTGTTGTTTTATAAGCCGATTAAATCTACACAAATAATTCCCCGTGCTACCCACAACAGTTAACCGGTTGAAAAAACACGTAAAAATGTATTTCTGCAAAATTCACTGAACTGCTGAAATATACAAAAAGCAATTACAAATAAGAATTTATGGGATAACATTATTACCCCATACATAATATTGCAAACAAACCAAATAGTGGCGATATTTTGTATTAACTCAAAACATCACTTGGTATCGGGTTAAAACAACGATATATCGTTGATTGCTTTTCTTACGTGATACCAGACAAAACAAAAACATGTCATCGTCCCAACTGCCCAGAGCCAATCCGTGAGTTTGGAGTAAGTGGAGAAGGAAAGGAGATGAATGTTAAATTAATTGTATCTTACTGGTAAAAGATCTAGGCAATTAATATAGATAAAGTCATTTCAAGTCAGGTTTCGATTATTAATTTTATTTTTAAGAACAGAATATACCTAGTGAGCTATCGAACAATACACACAAAGTTTTTAAGGGATGCAATAACGTTAGCTGATAATATGAAACAATATTACTAAAACATGTAACAGTAACATACAATAAAATAGAAACTAAAACAATATATGACAAATCACCAAAACTACTTTATCAACGATACTATAATGTGTAGGTACTTGTTGAATAGATCATTCATCCAATTGGTTAGTGAGTGTATTTGATAGTTAATTGTGTAAGTATTGCAGAAGAACGTTACATTTTGTCTTGTATTCCTAGTCGGTATATGGAATTTAATAGTGGCGACGATGGCAGGGCTCTCAATAATGCTCTTGTCAGACAGCATTATTAGATGCAATTGATTGACCAAACTGACATGATTAATGGGTTCAACTGGAATTTCGACTTTAAAATTCATGTACCTAAGAAATTTGTGCTGATCTCGTTATATATTGTTAGAGTGAACTTTATACAAAGGGGACCAAATGGTGTTTTTGGGTTCAAATCCCGGCGTGCGCAAGAAAGCTTTAGTGGATAAATTTGTCTTATTTCACAATTCATTCGTTAAAAATAATATACAGTTTAGTTGCGGCACGTTCCACAGTGAAAGATCTCTTAGTATCGCCCTGGTGTAAGACCACCATTCAGAATCGAAACGTTGCTTGAAATGGCTTTAGCCGTGTTTGGTCTGAATAGCCCGATACTCCCCCAACTTCCTCTTCCTCATTTCCTTCGCATCCCCACTACCTTCAGCCTCGCAACATACCCCAATTCGGGATGCCATAGTCTCACTGGCTCTAGACGGTTGGGAGCAGTTGGAGCTCCTAGAAATGAAATAAAAATGAATTGCGGTATTCATTCTAAACTATGGCTTGGATCTGTGATTTCAACAAGTTTTAAACAACGATATATCGTTGTTTGCACTGGAGGGGTTGAGGCAGCATACGCCCGGCAATACAGCCGGAACGGCGCGGCGGCCGTTAACACGGCGAATAAACCGCAACACCGCCCGCTAAATCGCTATTTATTACCTGCTTTTATTGTTTCATTAAAAACGTACACACGGAACACGGATTAAGAATAAATAGGCCACTAAAAAAACTTTTTATGAATAGGTTCGTATCTCGGGCGGTAAAAGCAGGCTTAAATTTTGTACGATAGTTAAATAAGAACAAAGGATTGGCCACAAAAGATAAGTGTTTTTTTTAATATTGCGTTTGAATTGAAACCTTAGATGAAATCCTAGGGGAACAGAATATCATAGAGAAATACTATGCGAGTAAGTATTTTTATAATATTTATATTTTTTGTAATACCTGCATCAACTGTAAAGCGCCCCTGAGGTGATATCTCACAAAAGCGGCGTTATAAAAAGTGTCCATTAAATAAATAAGCACTTAGACGAAAACAGGCGATTGATGCATAAGCTTTATGTCATAGGTTCCCAACTAATGTATCGCCGCCAGAAAAAGTAAAAAAATTATTGTAATAATATTATTTTTTTTATCAGTGTGTCTTGAAATTTGATTACTACTTTTATTTTTAATCTAATATGCTGATATAAAGTGGTATTTACGAATTTCGAAAGTTGTTAAAAATGTCAAAGTGTTTACATGTATTATTAAATATAAATTTAGAACTTAAATAAACTAATTAGCTTCTATAAATATACAATATATATTTTTAGATAAATTTAAAGAGAAAATAGCGATATACCTACATAAAATGAGAAAAGTACACAGTGTAAACAAAGTATATCGATGTTTCCAATTTTCCACTTACAGTAAGTACTACATTGCATATATCGAACAATGTCGGAATCCTTCAGGATTTCATTTTGATTAAACAATTCGCACATTTTTCTGATCATGTCAAGAAATGGAATAACAAAGCAAGGATTATGTATTATGACATAGTTGTGTGAGCCACGCTTCAGAGTATCTTTGGAAAAAACTTCAAACACTCAAAATAAAGCCATACGCATATGCCCTGGTTGCCCCCAAATGGTTAAGGGTAACGCATAACATTGTAAAAAATTAACTTTCTACTACAACACATAAATACCTGTCACACTTAATCACAAACACCTCAGCACAGGTTCTCCTAGTGAGGTGTTCACGTAACATACAATATCACCCACACACAGTTTTACCTATATCAACCTTTAGCAGAGAATGGACGGTTATCTCGAGAGTATTTCCTCCTGGGGTAAAAATAATCTCGTCGAATTTAATGTTTCAAAGACCCAATCCTGTCTGATTACGTCTAAAAGGGATCCAAATGATAATCTAGTCTCCTTCAACGGAAGCAATCTTCCGAACAGGCCTTCCATTGATATGCTTGGTGTAACTATAAGTGACCAGCTCAGGTACGGGGGCTCCATCGAAGCCAGAGTAAAGTTGGCCTCTCAGAAGCTGGGCGTACTGTACAGGGCCCGCAGATACTTTAATAGTACACAACTGCTCACCCTGTACAAATCGCAAGTGCGCCCTACTGTCGAATTTGGCAGCCATCTCTGGTCTGGAGCCCCAAAATACCTGAAAAAAACCCTTGACTCTGTGCAGAAACGGGCGGTCCGTTTGATAGATTCCCCAATCTTAACAAACGGACTGCAATCTTTAGAGCACAGACGTCGGGTAGGTATGCTGTCCTTGTTCTATCGGTATTACAATGGAAGATGCTCTGAGGAACTAGCGTCATTGATCCCTTCGGCGCCGGTGCGTAGTCGGGATACACGCCAAACGCGCGCCCAACATTTGTACACAGTTGACACTTGTCACATGAGAACGGGTCGCTTCTACGATTCGTTCTTAAGTTCAACAGCTCGGCTGTGGAACGAACTGCCGGCCTCTGTGTTTCCTCCCTCCTACAACATGGGACTCTTCAAGACCCATGTTCACTCCTTCCTCTCCACAAAAAGACCCTCCACACAGCATCCCCAAAGATGACATAGGCCCTGAGGGAAATTATTTTCTTCAGGGCCTCCTGTGTGGAGTAAATATAAAAAAAAAAAAAAAAAAAAACCTATGTTCTTTATTTTTTATACCTTTTTTCTGTACTTTTTTCTCTGCACTACAATATAAACCACTGTAATCATTTGTAAAATGTGTATTCAAGAATAGACATAAATAAATAAAAACGCAACTCCACAAAGACTCTAAATGACTCCTTATTAAAAAACCACATCTTTAGTATCGCGGAAACATTTTATGCGGGTATTTCCACCCATGAAAACGCGTCCATAAATTGTCTCGCCCGGTACGACGAAAACGTAAGTACCACATATAAAAAACCTAAACAAATCCTTCGTAAAGTTTAACCTTCCCATATTGCAGCCATGTCCCTATGCAAATAATTTTTCCATAATAACTTTTTCAACAACCATTATTTTAAAATCATGATGAAAGAGAAAGGGGACTTTTTGGCCCGGAACTCTGTATGCCAATATTTCCAAAAGTCATAGTAGTGTGACATTTCATTCTACCTGCCTATCCTCGCGGTTAAATGGTATGATGGTCAGTAAATAAGTGAAATTTTGGTATATTACACTGAGATCTTCACCGAAGCAAACAGATTTCTCAATCTGACGTACATACGTAAAATACAAACCCTTATTATTTAGAATTATCCAAGTAACAGAGTGGTGAGAGGTTTCGCCCACGCACGAAAGCTGGCGGGGTTGAGGTTATGGGCGGAATGAAAGCACTTGGTTCCACCTAACCAGCCTTATCGTGCTAGACAAAAGCTAGTGAATCTGCCAAGTCTACGAAAGTTCACAAAGTTAAATAAAAAGGAGAATCGATTCTCGGGAATTCGTTAGCAAACTTCTAGCAAATTTATGTTGAGCTAGAGTAGTTTTACCTTCGTGTAACTAACTGGCTTGCTTAGAAGTGAGAAGTGCTTCTCGAAGCATTCTTCATTTAAAAAAATTAAGATTCATTGGAAATCAGAAAACAACATCCATAGTTAAATATTTTTTTTACATTAACTCCAATTAACTCGCCCTGAAGAAAATAATTTCCAGGGTCTGGGTCGTCTTTGAGGATTTTGTGTGGGGAGTCTTGTTGAGGAAAGGAAGAAGTGAAGATGTTGAAGAGGGAGGAAAAACAGGTCGACAAAGCGCTCAACAGCTGAGCTCATGTGAATCTATCAAAAGGGTCGCCGCTCTGAGGTGCACTTACGATACAGGGTCAACAGTATTAGATACTAAAGTATTTGCAGGCCCTATACTTGAACAGCACGCGGAGCTCCCGAGAGGCTAGCTTGACTCTGACTTCAATTGGAGCCCCCGTGCCTGAACTGGTCACAGTGGGGTTCAGAGTTACACTAAGCATATCAATGTAAAAAGCTTGTTGGGAAGAATGTAACACCTCACAAAAGCGCTCCTGTCTGCATTAATTGTATGCAAGAATTGAAAGAGGTGGGATTGGGCGCGAATTTGAGTAATCTGAAAGTATGTTGCCTGTTGTATGCTAATCATGCGGTTCTGATTGCTAACAGTATGGAAGATCTACTGGATTAGTGTAAAGGCAGAGGGGCTATGTCACCACCTGGTTGGGCGGCGTTGTGAGGCGGATTAAGGTAAGGGCTGTAGGAGGAGATTTATTACTGCGGGTCTTGAAGAGGCCCGCAATATACGAAGGAGCAAAAAGAGATGCGGGTAGCTCGTTCCACATACGAGCCGTCTTATACAAAAACGAGTCGAAATTAGTGGCACGTTCTCATGAAGCCATCGCGAGTTTCACGCGCGTGCACCGGTGCACCGCGGATCAATGCTACTCGTTCCTTAGAGCAGGCTCCATTATAATACCTGTATAACAGACTCAGCAAGCCCACGTTTTGTCTTTGCATTAGAGATGGCAATCGGTCTGTTAACAATGGATTGTCGATCAGACGGACCGCCCTCTGCACAGTATCAAGTATTGTTGGGCTCTAGCCCAGAGGTGACTCCCAAATTCAATTGTTGGGCGTACTTGATATTTAAATAGGGTTAGCTATATAAATAAGCTGGAGGAGTACTGTAAATAATACCTATAAACATACGTTCGATAACGTCCTGGTAAAATAATACATAAAATAATCGCAAGCTTGCTTCATACGGCTATAACTTTACTATGGTTTAACTACATATTTCTATTTATGAATAGATCTGACTAATCTTCTTCATCTAACATCTTTTATCATCAAATGGTATGCATTTACCTAGGATTAATAACTTCCGACGAGTGAAAGTGAACAAGCCAGAAAATTATTATTTGTTGTTGAAGTGGAAGGAGTAAGAAGGAAATGAACCGGAAAATGTACATTTTATGTGACAAGAAAAACTCTCATTTATTATTGTCAAGAAAAATTGTCTTTTAATTTAATTTATTTAATTAATATATACGGTGTAAATATACCATCAACAATAATTGGATGTCACATTTAGGGTAACTTTGAAGGGCGCCCGTCTAGAACAAGTGGGAACAGAAAACATGTTCCCAGGTTCTTAGAATTAGCCAACTGCCGTGCTAACAGAGCCGTAAACAAATTAACTACGGTTTACCGCCCATGGAAGGGCGTGACTCATAAAATAACATCGTTTACATAAATCTGAAAGCTTAAAATGCGTATATATTTTATACATATTAATATATGTATATATGTAATAGTCTGAAAAATATTTTACGATATTTTCCAGTTAGAATTTTAAAGATAAAAAATATAAACCTCCATTTCATAATGCCTTCTTGACTGAGCGTAGCGAAGTCCTATTTTAACTCGACGGTTTGGCATTTCGTCTGACCGTAAATTTGTTTGTACGTTCCGATTAAGGTTTCTTTTTGACAAGAAGGCTAACTTTTTTTGGACAAATTGTATTATTTCTTATTTGAAATTATTTTTTTTTACATAAAAATATTAAATGGATTATAATTAATTAGGTATTTAAGTACCTACTTGCAAAACTTACGTTTTCCGAAGAAATCGTGTTTGAGATTCATTAAGGATGTGCAAGGTGCTTTTATGAGTGGAAAGGGGTGCATGGACCAAATCTTCTCATTGCGTATGCTCACTGAGAAGTTTATGGCAAAAAAGCGGAAACTTTTCTGTGCCTTTGTAGATATACAAAAAGCATACGACCGAGTCGGCAGGAAAAAGCTATGGAAGGTATTTTCCAAGTATGGAGTGAATACGAATCTGACGCAATTGAGTCTCTGTATGAGGGAAGGGTGGCATGTGTTAGGGTGAACGGTGGTTTTACGGAGTGGTATGATATCACAAAAGGTGTTAAACAAGGCTGCGTAATGTGACCGTGTTTATTCAATCTATACATGGATAATTGTATGCAAGAATTGAAAGAGGTGGGATTGGGAGCGAATTTGAGTAATCTGAAGCCTGTTGTGTGCTGATCATGCAGTGCTGATTGCTAACAGTATGGAAGATCTACAGTCTTGTTCGTGTCTAGGAAGAACGAAGTATGTATGAAGAATGAGTTAATGATGAATGTAAGTAAGTCTAAAGTAATGGTGTTTGAAAAAGAGAGTACAAAAACAGTGTGCAATATAGTTGTGAATGAGGAATACTTGGAGCAGGTGGATGAGTTTGTGTATTTAGGAAGTATGTTTACGAGAAATGGGAAGGCTGACAGAGATATTGAAAGAAGGATAAATTCAGGTAACTCCATTAATGGAGGACTGAATGCAGTTGGCACTAACAAAAAATGTCCAAAGAAGCGAAGTGAGCAGTCCACAATGGAGTGCTGGTAACTACCCTGATGTATGGAAGTGAGGTATGGAACTGGCAAAGAACGGATGAAAGTAGAGTGAATGCTGTTGAAATGAGATCCCTGAGGCGTATGTGTGGTAAAACATGTATGATCGTGTTAGAAATGTGGAGATCCGCAAAAAGTGCAAGGCTGATGTAAGCGTAATGAGTAAGATCAAGAAAGGGACGCTTAGACGGTTTGGGCATGTAGAGCGAATGAGCGAAAGGAGTGTTAGGAGGATATATGATGCAAATGCGAATGGCAGCAGAAGTTGGGGACGCCCGAGGAAGACATTTCACGATCAAGTGAATCAAATACTCGAGTCGGGCCATGTCAATAGTCAGAATAATAGAAGAGTATGTATGAGACGATGTATGAATGTGAATGAGGCAAGAAGTGTGTGCCAAGACCGAGTTGTTTGGCGGTCCGTCCACTCTGCCTACCCGTGCGGGAAAACGGCGTGATGGTTAGTTAAAAAAGAAGAATTAGAAACATTATTTTTTGGACAGTTTACTTATATTAAAACACTTACCCCCTTACTAATAACGTGTTTTTAATTTTACACAACCGATAAACAATCTAATGGTTGTTTATCAGCTGAGTAAAATTTTAAGCATGTTTATTAGTAAGGCCCTTAATGATTGTGGAAAGTCATTTTTCTTGCTGACTTCGCTACTTTTAAGCATAGGCCATAGACATTTGAAAAAAGAAAATTCTCAGCCGCCGCCTTCCCCGGGTGACAATGTTGTGTAGAAAAGTGGCAGAGAAAAGCGCAGCCTTCTAGTAGGGCTTTTCACTCTCCCTCTTGTGGCCCATTGAGCGAGCTATACAGGGAGCTGAGGATAGAGATACGAATCTCTCCCGTCGCATTCAAGAGATAAGGCCATTACGTTATTCAAGGTGGCTCTTTCGTATTATATGCAATCATTATTACAGTCACAGCGGCCCTGGGGTTCTTACGAGTAGACGCAAGATAGTCAAGTGGGTATGTACCTACGTATAGGTTGAATTTATTTTACGTTCGTAGGCTTTTAGATTATTTTTTTTTACACAGGGTGTCCCAAGGGAAAAGATAGTTTTGATTGGTAATTTTTGGCTAAAGAAAATGAATAGTCAAGTATCAACGACGAACTTCTCCGACTTTGATTGAGTTTGAGTTTTGTCGTATTTGGTGACCAGATCTGAATAGCCCGGTACTTCTATATACATCTTCCTCTTCACCATCTCCTTCCCTTCCCCACTCCCTTCAGCCTCATAACATATTTCCTCCAATGGGGATGACAAGAGTCCCACAGGCTCCGGAACTGTTGGGGCTCTTACGCGGTGTTAAAATAGGAAAAGATACTATCGGACGATAAACACAAAAGTTGTTGAAAAAAATCAAACACAATAATAATAAAATTACATTAACTCCAGGGAGAAAAAAGTTTCCCCGGGGGGGATATGTCATCTTTGGGAATGCTGTGCGGAGGGTCTTTTTGAAGAAAGAAAGGAACGAACCGGTGTCTTGAATATACCCATGTCGTAGGAGGGGGGTAACAAGGCCGGCAAATCATTTCACTACGCGCTGTTGAACTCAAGAAGTCGTAGAAACGACGCGTTCTCGAATGGAAAATTTCAACTGTATGCAAATTTTGGGCGCGCGTTTGGCGTGTTTCCCGGCTAGATAACAGTCCGTCGGACGATCTTTCATAGAAATACCGGTACATCAAGCACAGCATTCCCATCCGACCGACGCCTGTGCTCTAAAGATTGCAATCCGTTTGTTAAGGGTAAACGTAACGTTCATTATAATTTTACTGGGCGGGAGTCCGCACAAGACTGTAGATTTGGGCGCCGGTTCCAAACCGTGTCTTCAACCGATGGGAATGCTCCTTTACGGCCGATGATGATGATAGTTGTATGAATTATTGCAATCTGCCTCCCGCACCCGGTGCTCGGTGAATGTTGGGCACTGGGTGTGCTGTCGTCTGTACTCGCTTCTGGCGTTGACGGTTTTCCTAGGCAGGGCCGGCTGGTCTTGAAGAGGTAACACCAGAAGATTTGGAGCAGAAGACTAGACGAGGTGAGGCAGTTGGAAGGCAGGAGTCACTTGTAGAAATAAAAACATTTGTTTTTTGATGGTAAAGTTGAACTGATTTAATATTTCTAATGTCGCTGCTAATATTCTATAAGGTTGACTCGCAGCCGACATTTGGCTGTCGACCGAAAAAGGGTGGAGATTCTGCCCGCGCCACAAACGCGTACATAAGCCACCGTAAAATGTAGCATATTCATTTTGCCGGTGGATTAGCTGAAGGCAGACGCTTGAATTTGAGAGTTTGCAAAGATTTTGCAAGCTCGCCTGTATTACAATTACATAGTAGCTATAACAATGTGTATCTTGACAACTAGATTTTTAGTTTGTCAAGACACGACAAAAAATAAGAAATGTTTGTAAAATAAAATTGTAAAAATGATCTTGAAACGATCAAATTTGTAAAATGGTTATGGCAGTATTTTTCCCAGGTCCCCCGTGACATAGCGCTCCGAAAGAGGAAAGATTCACTATGCTACCAGGTTCCTGGATTTTTGTAGAGGCAAATATGTAAAAATAATTATACAAAAATGGTTACATAAAATATCTCCTCAGTGGTAGCATATCGCAAATAGTTTTCAGCCTTGCACTCTTTGCGGATCTCCACATTTCTCACACGATCATACATGATTTTACCACACACGCCTCAGACATCATTCGGTTTACTTTCATCCTTTCTCTGCCAGTTCCATGCCTCACTTCCGTACATGAGGGTAGGTACCAGCACTCCATTGTGGACTGCTAGCTTCGCTTCGTTGGACTATTTTTTGCTAGCGCCAACTGCGTTCAGTCCTCCATTAATGGAGTTACCTGCATTAACCTTTATTTCAATATCTCTGTCAGCCTTCCCATCTCTCGTAAACATACTTCCTAGATACACAAACTCATCCACCTGCTCCAAGTATTCCTCATTCACAACTATATTGCATACTGTTTTCGTACTCTTTCTTTCAAATACCGTGACTTTAGCCTGACTTACATTCATCATAAATACTTGGTTCATCCTAGACACGAGACCGTAGATCTTTCATACTGTTAGCAATCAGCACCGCATTATCAGCATACAACAGGCAACATAATCTCAGATTACTCATTTTATATTATGTTTTAGTTTTAATGTTCTTGTTTTGTCCTGTTCTGCTGTTATTGTTATTCTATGTTTTGTCATCACTTCGTATAACCAGCATATTTAGTGTTATAATATTAGAGCTGTATTGGGCAAGGCACACTTTAAGAACATGACCACTAATACTAAATTACCGTTTTTGAGTTTGTTATAGTAAAGCGCACTTGAAGTCAAATGACACTAAACTGCGCTATATAAATGTTATGTTATTTTAATTCTTATTATTACAATAATGGATTGGATCCCCGATACGATATTGTATTTGTATGCCTTTATAACCTACGTTAAGTTTACCTTTAAGGAGAATCTATCAACCAGACTAGCACATAATCTTACCACGATAAAACAAACTGTACTACGAGTAATTAAGAAATGTTTCATGAAAAACAACACTTATCTTAAAGACAAAATAAAAATGGTAAGAAAACGTGCCATATACAAGTAGTTATATCCTTCCCTTTCCTATACTTTAATCCAGGGTCGGTTAGAAGCGCACCGGGCAGTGTGCGGTATAAGGAGTAAGGAGCCCCCAGTGATAGCGAAATCCTCCGTATTTTTACAAAGCATCGGAAAAACGATAAATAATCCTTTTGATCCTGCTAGAGCGAAATATGGGGTGATACATTACGGCGGTTTATAGGGAAGGCAGTGGGGGTGTAAAAAATGTGAAAAGTGGAGCTAATGGCTATAAATGAAGGTGGTGCCGATTTAAAAGGATGTGAGCATCCGTAAAATTGGCTTATTATAATGTATGGGCTTTTATTTGAAAGGTTTAAATCATAAATAGAAAGGTTATCATCTTCATTGCGTTTTTTTTTTATTCAAATATGCCAAATGTTACGCGGGAAAATAATGTGTGTGAGATTTTACAAATGGATGAATAAAGCAGGTCTTGGAAAAATCTTGTATGATAAAGAAAAGCGAGAAGTAGATAATATCAAGAACTCTGAATGAAAATATGACACAGACACAGAAAATAAAAAGGCAAAGGTCGCAACAGGGACTCGAACCTAGAACCTCTAATCTTACAGGGTTAGCGTATCTTCCATTTTTTGTTTGTTTTATACTCCACATTTGGGAGGCGAACAATCATTTACTCTACATTATTTTCGTTGATGGTCAAATATAACAATAAGGTTTATAAGCTTCTATAAGTTACCCTTATACATATCAGAAACACCGATTTTTCCAAAGTTTTATACTTTTCTCTGTCTCCCAAACGGAATAATATCGCTGGTTCTGCAAAACGTTCTGCACATAAACAGCAAACAAAATATTGCACATAAAATGGTTCATAAGTTAAATTTAGGATAATTTTTCACAACCTTATTCACTAAGTCAGTTCAGCCATGGTTAAGTAAATAATAATGCCTAGTTCACACGATGACAGGTCAATATTGTATTGTCCCAGCCCAAGACCAATTGTCCTAATGTGAACAGAAGATTGGAGGAATGGACCAAGACATTGTCCTGAAGACACCACGGCCGAATTGGAAAGGACAAAATGACAATAGCCAGTCGCTCCGCACATACGAGTCCCTCTGGCGCATTTTTTCTTCTGAAAATGCTGTAAGAGATGGAACCCGGAAGAGATTACTAAATTGATAACCAAATATTATATAACACGATGGATTATGGCGCATCGATTGCGTAACATAAAGATTTAACATTGCGGAGAGATTCGCAATGCATAGCTGAGCAGTGACCTTTTTGTCAATAGAATGTATGTTAAAAAAATATGTAAAATGTATCTATTGGTAAATAAATCTTTTCTCCAGAGGATCTTACTCTTCTAATTCTTTAAGGATCATTGCAGAGAATCCCAGTAAAGATCTGCGTCCAATTCAATTCCTAATACGCAGTTTTTTTCTTTTTATTATTTTGTTCTCTTCCAACAATTTCTGAATATGTTGGTATAAACTAAATATTGTGTATTTATTTTCGGAGCATTTCGCGGTTTAACTACGGTCGAATTGTTGTATTGTCCCATTGTCCTATCTTCTGAATTGTCCTCGTGTGAACTCGGTATTAGTATGAGGAATGTTGGCGAGGTTAACCTAAGTTGTATGAATAATTTGGTCAGTGTATTTGAAATAAATGTTGTAAGAATATGTATATTTTGAAGATAAAGTGGTTGGTTGACTTACCTATTTTGTTTTTGAGATCTATACACTGAGAGATGTGCGGGAATTGTAATATCTTCCGCCATTTCTTGCTCTTCCCCTTGTTACTATCGGATCCTCCTGAAACAAACGGAAAAATCTTATTAGAAAGAGAGAAGCCAACGGAAAACCTATTAAAAAGGGAAAAAAATATATGAGAAATTTCATCAGAAACAGAGAAACACAAGAGAAATATTTTTAATACTAGAAAACTAAAAAAAAAATCTCCGAAAATATGATCGGAAAGGAAAAGCACACAGGGAAGGTGATTGTGTTGCTAATACCTTTAACCTTTTGTAGAAAGCAGATCTAAATATCCGGGTTCTTCTTCCACTCAAGCCTTCCCACTACCTATAGTCGTATAACCGTTCTCCAAACTTTGAAAAGCCTCAGTCCAACGGCGTCGGGCAGATGAGACTCATGTGCGGTAATAATCTTATTCTACTGATATTTCAACGCTAGATGCTTCGAGGAACTAACTTCGTTGGTCCCTTGAATCGCATTGATCCATTGAAAACGCGCCAAACCCGCGCTCAACATTTGCACTTAGTTAATTAATTTGTCACGTTTCTACGACTCGTTCTTAAGTTCAACAGCTTGAATATGGAATAATTTTCCGGCCTTTGTATCTCCTCCCTTCTACAGCATGGGTCTCTACAAGACCCAGAAACACTCCTTTTCCTCAAAAACACCCTCCACACCGCATTTTCAAATTGAAACAATTTAAAATGAAAAAAAAACAAATTGTCATATGAGGAGACGTAAACAATTAATAAATAAATAAAAATTGTGTTTGTTAACTAAAGTTCACGCCGTTTCACAGGGGTAGGCAGAGAGGACGCACCGCCAAATAACTCTGACTATTTTTTTGTTTGTCCCCTTATAGACTCAACTACTGGACCGATGTCAATGAAAATTCCAAATTTTATTCTTATTTTATTTTTTATTATTCAGTAAATTTTATGAATTACAATTTTTTGTATACTTAATAACTCCCACACTAGGCTTATGCCCGTGTTATGGTAGTCATAATGCTATAAATTCAAAATATATGTTTTTTATACATGCAAACATACATACCTACACATATATAGATGCTCAGATATCTATATATGTGTAGGTATATACATACATACATAGACATACATACATGCATACATAAATACATTCTTATATAAAAAAAAAAAAATATATATATATATATATATATATATATATATATATATATATATATATATATATATATATATACATATACACATACATACATATATATACATACATACACAGACATACATAAATGCATTATATAAATACATTCATATACATCTATATATGAACACACACGAACGTAATGTGTATTGGTGTCAGGAGTGTATAGAGAGGAAGACTTAACGCAATATCTCTGCACCGGAATGCGATAGGAAGTCTAATTAAAGTCGATATAACGCAGTTAATAGTAACAATGTGGTATGATGAAGACATGGCACGATTAAGTGGAACAAAAACTTGAAAAAAAAAATTCAATTCTTTGGAATAATATTATATCCACCCAAAATAGACCCGGTTTTGAGGTACACTAGAATTCATAACCACAAAACTTTGCTCCAAACCTCTCCAACGCCGGGTACTAGTCAGCTAGTATATATATAGTTCATAAGAAAAGTTTTTGTTATATTCAACCTTTGGACAAAGACACTACCAATACCATGCTATAAAAGCTTTCAACAGTCTAAAAATTGAAATTAAAATTGAGGAAAATAAAAATAAATTCACACACAAAATTACAAAATGGATTAAACAACAAAAAAGACAATATTACCAAAATGTCATAGCATAAAATAAAAATAAAACCTACACGTAACACACAAAACCAACATAAACACACATCACTCACAAACACACAAGATTATTTTCATTGTATTATTTTTTTAATTTTAAATGTATTATTATGTATTTTTATTTTTAATTTTAAATTTATTATTTTCTTTTCAAATTTACTATCTTCTCTTTAAATGTAATATGTAGATTAGATTTTCAAATTATAAAATGAAGGCCTCAGCACGGGCAAGCCACCCAGTGAGGCCTACATTACTGGAAAACATAAATTGTAACAAAATAATGTACCAAATAAAAAAAAAAAAAAAAAAAGCAAAATCATTTTGTTTGTAACATTCAAAGAGATTTGTACACATAATAATAAGTCGGTATTCTAATTGAGATGTAATACACATTGAAGAAGATAAGAATGTATGTCGGTTGCCTAAATGCAAACATTACGTAGCGTTCATTAATTACCGACCGCAGATTGCTGAATGAAATCAACATGGTTCATAACATCATAATGATATTCAATTATGTATTATAATTTATTACATCGACTAATAATAACAATAACATCGAATTACAATGTTCGCCGCGAGCGATAAATTTTCGTTTAAAATCCATTACCCGGGGGTACGAACGTAACGCAGGGGCGCGTTTTATAAAGGGGGCTAGAGGTTGTTCGGAGGTCATAAGATCGATAAAAACAACATCTGCAGAATACAAACTTAAATTTAAATACTGCATAAGAGTTCCAGCTGCCAGGAACAGGTGGAATTATGGTATCCCCATTTGGATAGATGTTATAAGGCTGAAAGAGAGACGAAGGTGAAGGGTTGAATGTTGGAAATTATGTGGCTATTCAGATCCCGTCAAATAGCATACTTAGATCGCTTTTAAAAAAAAAATCTATATGATACAGGTATATAAAAACACACGCGTATTCGTACGCAACGTTGTGTCAAAATTTCAAGGCAATAAGTGAAGAACTTTCGGAGATTTCGGAAAGTTTTTTAATAAACCAACATTAACATTTTTATTTATTTACTACTTATACATAAATAACTAACACTATTTACGTTAACAACTTACTTTTTTATGCAAAATTATGTTTTTTGTAAATTGAAAAGTCTCACCACATAACGTGTAATGTTTATATAATTATATAATGTTATAAAGCATATATATCTCGACTACCATAACACAGGCATGTGCCTAGCGTGGTAGTCGAATAGCATATAAAAAAACTTGTACAATAACTTATTAATAAAGAAAAAAATATATATAAGAAGACATTCAAAAATATTCTAGAGATTCGTTATATTTCCCAGCTTAACAAGCGTTCTTCACACTAAAAATATTCTTGAGTTTTTTTATATTTCCCAGCTAAACAAGCGTTCTTCAGACTAAAAATATTCTTGAGTTTTTTTATATTTCCCAGCTAAACAAGCGTTCTTCACACTAAAAATATTCTTGAGTTTCGTTATATTTCCCAGCTAAACAAGCGTTCTTCAGACTAAAAATATTCTTGAGTTTAGTTATATTTCCCAGCTAAACAAGCGTTCTTCACACTAAAAATATTCTTGAGTTTCGTTATATTTCCCAGCTAAACAAGCGTCCTTCACAATAAAAATATTCTTGAGTTTCGTTATATTTCCCAGCTAAACAAGCGTCCTTCACACTAAAAATATTCTTGAGTTTAGTTATATTTCCCAGCTAAACAAGCGTCCTTCACACTAAAAATATTCTTGAGTTTAGTTATATTTCCCAGCTAAACAAGCGTTCTTCACACTAAAAATATTATTGAGTTTCGTTATATTTCCCAGCTAAACAAGCGTTCTTCAAACTAAAAATATTCTTGAGTTTCGTTATATTTCCCAGCTAAACAAGCGTTCTTCAAACTAAAAATATTATTGAGTTTCGTTATATTTCCCAGCTAAGCAAGCGTTCTTCACACTAAAAATATTGTTGAGTTTTGTTATATTTCCCAGCTAAACAAGCGTTTTTCACACTAAAAATAAGTCAAATGAGGCTTTCATAATAATAATAATTAGATAACTTGAATAGCGCCGTTTTTGTGAAAAAATCAACTTAAGGTCGCTGTAAAATTTATTACGAAGTTATTGTATTATTTACAAACAGATTCAGAAAACATACATATTATTTACAAACAGATACAGAAAAACATAATTACCTGGATGGAAACTTCAGATAAACACACTTTTATTTTTAAAAAGTTGACAACTTTGCACGCAGAGACCATAGTAAAAACACTTGACATTTGATTATACATTTACTATTTTAGCCTCCATTACGTTTGATATTGCATTTAGTAGAAGATTAGTGGTCACAGTAGAGTTGATATTTCTTTTTAAAGATTTGAGAATTTTAATAAAATTACCTTAAAAAGCTTACTAAAAAATATTTACATTTAGTTATTTACAATGTCGCGGACTGTGAAGGTGAAAAGTTTCTGACTTTATTGAAATTACTGTAAATAAATACTATGGACTATTGAAAACGAAATTAGGCCATTTGACATGGAATTTGGCAACGCTCTTTTTCAAAAATAGAATAAAAATAAATAAATTGCAAGTGAAGAAACGACAAGCTTAAATAATTAGTATATTACATATTCGTACAATTAGATACATTATTTCCGTTAAACCATATTTAAGTATGTAAATGCTAGGAACATTTTTTTAGTTTCAAAATTTCATAAAATCCAGGCAACATGAATGGATGGTGATGCAGGTGGATTTGCTGTACAAATCCACGGTGGATTTATGGGCAATTAAATGCATTTGTATTTACCGATTCGGATCTTGAATTCTTGACCTCTATTATTATAGATACAAAAATATATATTTTTTTTAAATACGGCATTTTGTCTTTTTTGTCATTTTAAAGTTCAACATGGTATTTCAAAGCTAAAACGATAATAGAAGCGACAAAATAAGATGAGCAGAGGTGCGTTCCAAATAGAATACAAGAATATCGATGTGATATTACTAGTCATATATTACAACCTGCTACAATTAAATATGTTTTATAAATTGACGGATCTTGTGGAGATATTGAATTTGATTATGTGTGTAACCATGTGGGAAGTGGAGAATATGTATTAATAATACAGACTCCGTTCAGACTAGCTCCCACTTTATATAAAATAAGACAACAGAGGCGAAACGGGAAATTAGAATGCCAGGTTATTTGAAGGTTGTGTTACAAACAAATTGTGAGTTTGAGTACCCAAGCAAAGTAATACGTGGGGCCCTTCGAGGAACCAATGAGAAGTGGAGAGGAGAGATGAGGCCCTCTTGACTTCGATCAGAGGGGCCTTCAGAGAACCAATAGGGAGTAGAGAGGAGAGAGGAGACCTGGAAAGACACATCGTGAAACTAAAAGACTCATATCCAAAGACAACCTTTATCGAAGGGACCGGGTTCTCGTTAAAGGAATGATGTAAAATGGGATATAGCACAGTGGGCCTGTGGCCTAAGTGCTCACGGAAGCTATACGTAAGACGGAGGCACGTTGTTTAAGCGATGGATACCATATAGGGTAGGGTAGGACCAGGAAAAGGAGGTAAGAGATGAACCGTGCCAAATATGTACGAACTCTAAGGCTTTTGGAGAATTTTTCATTACTGTTTCTTTCTGTGTGAAGTTAATGTGAATTTTAATCACCTTTAGTGACTTTGATGAATATATCCAATGCCCACTGTATAAAAGGCCCTTACATAAGGTCCGTGGCGCTCTGTTGATATCCAAACCGCTCGGGAAATACACCTCGAGACGCTCGGCAAACGCGTGTAAAACGAACGTACCGAGATTGTCGGCGGCAAACGCTCGTTTTCAGAATGGTGCTGTTTCGTGTCAATAGCAGAATGGACGTATGGAGCTACATACACCTCGACAACCGAGCGTTTTAAAACGAGAGGGAAACGCGCGACTCAAACGCCCTGTCTGGAACGGCTCTAACAGCTAAGATGGCGTCAAGTACAGGATACCAACAGCTATACAACAAGCTTAGCCCCGTCGCGTCGTCTCTATTAATAGCAGAATGGACGTATGGAGCTCCATACACCTCGACAACCGAGCGTTTTAAACCGTGAGGGAAACGCGCGACTCAAACGCCCTGTCTGGAACGGCTCTAACAGCTAAGATGGCGTCAAGTACAGGATACCAACAGCTATACAACAAGCTTAGCCCCGTCGCGTCCTCTCTATTAATACTAATAGGGGATTGTGGATTTCAATCGCCTCCGTAATTAGGCGTGCATCAGGACTTCAGAAACAAATCCATGGTAATGGTCGGTTTCAATTAAATGCTCGGCAATTATTGCCGATTTGTCCGGAGTTTGCAGGCTTGAAAATGTTCTGAGATCCTTTTAGAGATGTTCCATTCTGTATGTCTGTTGGCATATTACTATAATACTTTTGGGCGGGAAAATCTCAAATCACGTATATTTAAAAGGTTATTTTATGTGAAGGTTTTTATGATATTTCATCAAAATGAAATTTCAACACAAATTTAAAAAGTGATATACAGTCATTAAAAGTGATAAAACAAAAACTATATTTAATAGTTACCTGTGTAACTATTTCATTACTTTTCATGACTTTATATCACTTTTTGGAGGTGTGTTGAATTGTGATTTTGATGACATACCCGGTCACCTTAGAGAGTATCTATTATATTATTTTAAATGAATGAATTTTGAAATAACACAAATCCATTAGATAAGCTTTACGTGCGCACGCCGGGATTTGAACCCGCAACCTTCGAATTGCTAGTCTAGAGCCTTACCCCTCGACTACGGAGGCCGTAAACATCGTTTGCCAGGGGGGGGGCAAATAATTTCTGGTCCCGCCACTGGCGACTATAGCATTTTTTGGCACACGCGTTTCAAATAATAATAGAAATATAAATTTAATCCGAAATTTTGAGCAGTCCGTAATTTAGCACCTACCTAAGAATCTGTCTTATTTAACCGTCGACGCGTCGAGTCCGTTAGTCATGTGTTATGATTTATCCAATGATTTACTGGAGTCGAACGGTTCAATTTGAATAATAATTCCCGGATGAATTTTCCCACATATTGAATGATTGATTTATAGGCGGATAGTTTACTTTACGGAACCGTTTTAAAAATTTAATTTATTCATCGATTGTGCTTTGTATGGTTATTTATTTATATTTAATCCATTCTATAAATGGATGCGGGATCGATGAACCACGGTCGATGGAAATAGATGTATGTTGATTAATGTTTGCGTATAATATTTAAAACAAAACTTGTTCACAAGATAACAACACAACTAGCATATTCATTATATGTTATAATGAAACAGGAATCGTTGATACATTTAGAGACAAAAACACACACAGAATACAACAATACTACATGTAAACAGTGCACGGTTTTGTTTCTGCTCCAGGTTAAAACATAAATAAGAATACTTAATTTTATACCTGTGCGTATAGGAAGTACTAAATTACAAGTGCAAATCGAGTTTTAGTGTAGTGATAGAATTCCAAGTGATTCCAATCTCGCAGTTAAAAGATATATCAAAAACAAAATAATTATAAATCTGTCATCAGAACTGTCGATTCGTCAGTTCGCACTTGCTTCTAGTGTGTGTGTACGTAAAGTTACCTTCACATTTACGCATACTATCCCGAGTACGTGATCAGGGCAGCTAAACTTTTTCATATATTATATTTCTGCTTCGATCTACTAATTATGGATTCGTGTGATCCCTACCATTTTATTACGATGGCAAGTAATATAATAAACTCTATGAACAGTACCATTATGGATCCATCGAATAAATTTACCAAAGAACAAATGGCTAAATTAACTCCTAAACTTTCGGAACTTTTGGGGAATATTAGTGTTGTTGGTGCGAAAGTGGGCTTCCTGGAAGGAGAGCTGAAGGCCTATACAAATATCTCACAACAGAAGCCACCTCAGGTCCAACCTCTACCTAACACCATACAAGACCTACCTGGAATTTGCGAAACACTAGCGGAAATGGAGGAGAGAAAATTACGTTCTAAGAATATTATAATGTTTAATGTTCCTGAGTGCTCAACTGGTACTCAAACTGACTGCATGAGGGAGGATAAGAACAAAGTTTTGAGTATTCTAAGCAAAGTTGAAAATGTTGATACCTCTGAAATAAAAATGTTCCGTTTAGGTAAAAAAGAAATGGATAAAATACGTCCGATCAAGATTGAACTGTCAGACCAACATCAAGTGAAACTGGTTCTTCAAAAAAAGGCGATAGACTACAAAAATTTCAGTATTAAAACCAAAAAAGACTTAACATGGGTTCAGCGCCAAGAAATTCAAAATGTATGGAAGGAGTTAGAAAATCGGAAAAATAAGGGAGAAAATAATTTAACCATAAAATATATTAACAACTCACCTAAAATTATCAATGTTCAACCAAAAAACTCCAGCCATATAAACGCCTCATCTACTACCAGAACGTCAGGGGCATCAGAACAAAATTAAAGGAGTTCAGAGTAAATGCTCCATCTTTCTCAAATGATGTCATCATACTCACTGAAACATGGCTAACATCATCAATCTTCTCAGCGGAGCTAGGACTACATAGGCACCATGTCCACCGAGCAGACCGGAGTCATCATACCAGCTCCAATACAAGAGGAGGTGGTGTCCTGATAGCGGTCCGCAAAAATATTACTTCGAAAGTACTCAAAATCAAAAATACTGATGTGGAACAATTGTTCGTATTATTAAGTGGTGATTTCAAGAAAACTATTATTGGAACTGTTTATATTCCTCCTAATGCCAACATATCAATCTATAAAAAACACTGTGAAGATGTTGAGTTAGTAAAAACAAAATATCCAAATCATCAAATAATTATTTGCGGTGATTATAATTTACCTAATTGCAATTTCAACGTTTTAGACAGTAATTTTAATTCAATACCAACAACCGCCTGCGAACGAGCAATTCTAGATATGTCTTTACTTTTTAATTTAACCCAATATAACCATGTACGTAATATTAATAATCGTGTTCTTGATCTAGTTTTGTCAAATGAAAGCAACGTAATTATAAATGAATCATTAGAGTCTATTCTTCCGATAGACAACCACCATCCCCCACTAGCAATACTTATCTCTTGTACTAAAGAAGGCAATAAAAATAATTCAATTCCTACGTATAACTTTAAAAATGCCAACTATAGGAACATAAATGATCGTCTCCACAAGGAAGATTGGTCATTTCTTAAAGAAGGCGACATTAATCAAAATATTGAATCATTTTATTACTTGCTGAATAAAATTATTACAGATCTCATCCCACTCATTCATTTTAAAGAATCAAAATATCCGAGATGGTTCAATAAAGAACTTGTTCAATTAACTGCCCTTAAAAAAGTTTTACATAAGAAATATAAAGAAGACAGGTCATTATCAAATTATATTGAATTTAAAAACGTTAGAAAAGATTGTAAAATCTTATCAAAAATGTGCTACAATTCTTTTATTATTAATGTTGAAACTTCAATAAATCATAATGTAAAGTATTTTTGGAACTATGCAAAATCAATGAAAAATAACAACTTTGGTATACCCGCCAACTTGGAATATGCAGGTAAAAAGGCCAAAGACACTCAAAGTATCGCTGACCTTTTTGCTGATTTTTTTAAAAGCGTTTATGAATGTGAGACACCAGTTTCTGCTAGTACAGTATCAAATTTTACTACTGATCATAATCTTAATTTATCTTTTATCCACATAGAATATAATGATATATTGACTGAACTAAAATTACTAGATCAAAGCAAAAGTGGTGGACCAGATAAAATACCTCCTGTATTTTTGAATAATTGTGCTACCAATCTGGCGTATCCTTACCGACCGGTGTGCCTTTTATCAACAATTCCTAAAGTTTTTGAAAAAATTCTTCTTAAAAAAGTTATTTTCCGACTAAACCACGTCATTTCTCCTAAACAACATGGTTTCTCTACTGGAAAATCTACCCTTACTAACTTGTTAACCTATCAAAACTATATATCTGATTCCATGTCTAGTAAATGTCAAGTTGACTCTATTTATACCGATTTTAGCAAGGCGTTCGATAAAGTCAATCATGAGTTATTGCTGAATAAACTCCATAAATTCGGTATAGGTGGTTCACTATATAAGTGGTTTAATAGTTACTTGACCAACAGATTACTGGCTGTTAAAATTGATGGCACACTTTCATACAAATTCACTGCTACGAGTGGTGTTCCCCAGGGATCACACTTAGGTCCAATCCTGTTTTTATTATTTGTCAATGATGTATTGTATATTTTCAATGATGTTCAAGTGTTAATGTTTGCAGACGACCTGAAATTATTCAAAGCAATCAGAAACATTAACGATTGCCATATATTGTCAAATAACTTGTCAAGATTAATTATATGGTGTCGTGATAACCGCTTGCAACTTAACATAAGCAAATGTCAAATTATGAGGTTTCATCGAATAAAGTATCCAATACTTTTTGATTATTCCATTAACAACATGTCGTTAGTATCTGTCTCGGAAATTAATGACTTAGGTATTTGGTTTGACACGAAACTTAACTTTATCAAGCATATTGAAATAATAACCAATAAAGCTTTGAAAATGTTGGGATTTATTTTAAGGGTATCTAGTGATTTCAATAATGTAAATACTGTAAAAACATTATATATGTCACTAGTAAGGAGTCATGTAGAATACAATTCCACGGTTTGGTCCCCAAATTATGAGGTTTATTCACATGCGATTGAAAGAATCCAAAATAAATTTTTAAGATATGTAAATTTCAAAATGGGCATTCCTAGAGAAAACCTAAATTACGATAACTTACTTTGTTCATTAAATTTAATAAAATTATCTGATCGCAGAATTATTTCCGATTTAACCTGTTTGTATAAAATCATTAATTCAATGTTTGATACCCCTGATTTATTATATGTAATCTCTTTTCATACTCCAAGCAGGTCGGTTTCAAGACAGTACCTACCATATTATTGTAGCAATTCTATGTCAACGTCCCAATATCATACTCCTATGCGACGGATTCAACAACTAGGAAACAAATACTCAGATGTTGTTGATATATTTAGTACATCAATTTCAATATATAAGCATACCCTATTGAAGTTTTTTTTTCATCGAGTAGTGGAATATTTTAATAAAGGTATTTAATTTGATTTGACTAACATTTAATAATTTTGTCAACTGAAACAGATAAAATATTTTGGATTTTTTATATGTTGTGCCTGCATTCTGTGTAGATCAAGTTGAGTGATATTTTGACTTTATATTTATTTTTCTGCAATTGTATTAATAGTCGTTTCCTGCACTATTTTCATGTATAATTTCGTAAATATTTTTTATATATATGTATGTAAAAGCCTTAATAGGCGTGAAATAAATAAATAAATAGTGGAATAAACACAATTTAACAAAGTAAAACTATTTATTTATTTATTGCTTCTCACTATAAATAAAACACCCTTTTTCACATAAAAATCAACCTCACTAGGACTAACCCTGTATCGAGGTTAATAATTTACATTTGAGTGAAGCAAACAAAAGAGTAATCACAAACAGTAATTCTACATACAAACACAAAATATTTCAAAATTAAAGAAAAAATAAGTATTAGATGTGTTACCAGATGGGTAATTTGACAGTATATTGCAACAATATTTGATTATTATTCAAAAGAAGAAGCAAAGTAGATAATAAAGACATATAGGGTGACATTTAGTTTTTAGCAAATGGGACTTATATAAAATCTTATTATTTAAGAAAGGACAAGGATGAAAAAATATTAAGACAATCGTCTGTCAATACAAAAATCTTAATTAACTTTTTAAATTTAACTAAGGAATTGGTAGACCTAATATGATTTGGAAAAATATTAAACATAAGTGGTGCATGATATAAATAATTTCTTTGACCAAAAGAAGTTTTAGTATGTACAGCCACAAAGTTCAATGTAGAGCTAATTCTAGTTGTCCGCATTTGATGTGTTCTTTCAGCAAATTTAATATTGATAAAAACTATAATCCATAATATAAACAATTAGGGGGCGGGTATGGGACCGCCGCCCGGGGAACCATTTATTGGACAACCAAAGCCTCTGTCATAGGTCACCCCAAGTGGTCAGCTACTTTTGGTGACTTAGCAGGGGTGCCAGGGTTCATACGGTGAGGTTTATCTCGATCCCGGCGGCGGATGAATCTGCCCACAAACTGCGTGGCAGGTCGGATCGGGAGAGACTGGATGACATAACAACACATAAACACGCTACAAGGTTCACAGAAAACTTATTAATCCCAAAAGCAAACAAAACTATATTTCAAAAAGGACCACACTACATGGCCATTAAAGTATATAACAACCTTCCACGTAGCATCAAACAAATAACCGACATACTTAAATTTAAATCATCACTAAAAACATTTCTTTTAAAGAAATGTCACTACACCTTAAATGAATACAAATAATTATAAGCAATAATTAGTCATCCGAAATACCAATACAAATTGAAAATATCTCCCGAGTAAAAATAAATGCCGCCAACATTTACATAAATTAAATACCCCTGTTTTTATTTATTTTTTATTTACATACATTTGTTAACATGTAATTGTTGGGTTATGTAATATAATGTGTATTTGGAAGAAATATGATGTAACCTATAAGCTATACCCTTTGTACTCTGTATTTTTGTGCAATAAATATTTTTTTGAGTTTTGAATTTGATGAGGGAGACCTTTTAACCTCTCCAGCAAGATTCTCTCGAAAGTATACGTCCTGGATGCACTGATCCCCATTTTCCTACCTACACCTTTTTCCTTCGCAGAACTTGCTCTCCTTCCTTTCTCAAAAAGACCCTCCATACAGCATCCCCAAAGAGATGACCTTCTATGCGGAGTTATAAATATAAACTTGAACAGAAAGAAAACAAATGAAAAGCTGTCGAGGATGGGTTGAGTTGGATCTGGTTGGTGTGTGTACTTTATGTAAATAATCCTATAGGTACAGAAACAGAGAAACAATAATTATTATCAGGTAGAATTCATTATTAATAGAATGTATTCAAACAATAAATAAAGTTTAGTTTGCCATTTTTCATTGTTATCGTTAAAAACATGAATGTTTGCGGTCAGATAGTTCAGCATTTTTAATAACGATGGCAAAATGGCAATTAAAGAATGCGCTAGGTTTATAAAACCGCAAACCTAACCAGGTCAGAGCAGAGTACGTCAATGGGATTTATCGGCCGTTTATAGCTACTTAAATTAATCATTATGTTGTACTCCAAAGAAGCGTTTTTTCTTCAAGGAACGTTTGTGCAGTGACTTACTAACAATAACGCCGTTTCGCGGAGGGGTAGGCAGAGAGGAAGGAACGCCAAACAACTATTCAGACATCGTCTCGCTTAAATCATTACGCTTACATCAGCCTTGCATTGTATGGAGATCTCTACATTTCACACAAGATCCACTCATCCACAGCATCCCCAAATATGACATAGGCACTGAGGGAAAGTATTTTCTTCAGGGTCTCCTGGGCGGGGTTAATTAAAAGAGCCTTATAGTACTATTTCCAAAGATTTATATTTTTATTCTTTACTAGCTAGTACCCCGCCACGCGTTGCTGTCGCTCAGTCTGTCTGTGCAGATAGAGAAACAATAGCGCTTGTTGCTTTTACGTCCAACAGATGGCGCTGTTTTTTTTTTTGTTTTTTTTTTTCAAAAAAGCATGTTTACCTGTCACAGGTGACATCTATACATATAATAAAGGTATATAAAAACACACGCGTATTCGAATGCAACGTTGTGTCAAAATTTCAAAACAATCGGTGAAGAACTTTCGGAGATTTAAGATTATGAACAAACGAACATTTACATTTTAATTTATATAGATATATTGTGGAATATTTACAGAGTATCAACGTGAAAAGTTAAAGAAATAATCCACTTAAAAATGTTCACAGAATGCACAGATTAGATTTGTTTTTCACAATGAAGATAATAACAGAATATAAATAAATATATAAAGAGAGATAAGAAAAATAAATCTTATATGATGTACAGAGAGAATAACAAATAGAATAAATAACAACCTTTCTCATTCATGTTAAAATATAATTATTTTCCAACACATTGATTTTTTTTTAAATATGTGACTGTTTGTATAGATACTACGTAGTTACATTTAATAGAATTATACAGATGACATATTCGAGACAGTTTTATTGTTATTAAATAATTCAAGATGGAATATATGATGACTCCTATTAGTCTATTGGAAACTTTAATGTGAAATTTGCTCAGACAATGAGTTGTTTCAAGCTTACCATAAATCATTTTGTGTAAACATATTAAGTCAGAAAATTGTCTTCTTTTTTCTAGTGGTTGAAAAATTAAATCATTACAGTCGTTCTTCGTAAGATTTGTGTGTGGGTTCCAGATAACATTCCCATATTCCAATTTGTGTCTGACCAAGGAGTGGTACAGGGTAATAATGGATTGGGGGTTTTTGAATGGTTTTGATATTCTCTTTACGAATCATTTTCAAGAATGATTATTATATATTAAGAATACTTATGATATCATTTATTTATTAATTTTAAGTTAGCTCACATCGTTGTGTATGCTAATAATTTTAGAAACATATATATGTATTAATATTATTTGGCAATAAAAATATATCCTTAAATATTAAATCACAAACAAAACTTCAATATTTGAGGTGAATATACTTTCAGAGATTTCTGGGTGCTTGATTTCTTCCTCGTGGGCAATCTAATTTGTTTTGCATTTCTCCTCCGTGTCCGTCCGTGTATCTAGTGAATTGCTGTGTACACCAAACATAAATTTTGAATCAAGAATGATTCCAAGATTTCTTATGGTGGTAACTGTATTTAATCGAATATGCATAATCCTTTTGTCTGCTGTTACGAGTGAATTAATATTTAGAAATATGTCGTTTTAAATACACCAGTTATGTAGTGTATAAAGGTCTTCTTCATCAGCAAATAAAATAAAATCACAGAGTAACATGAAGTCGAGGTAATTAATAAAGATTAAAAAAAGCAGAGGGCCAAGATTGGACCCCTGGCGTACACCTGAGGTTACAATTATGGGAAGTTATTCATACCTATTTATAAGTACTAGCTGTGTTCTGTTTTCCAAGTAAGATTTAAGCCATCTAAATGAATCATCCGATCAAGCTTCTGTAGTAAAATATAATGGTTAACTTTATCAAATGCCTTTTGAAAATCAGTATAAACGGTGTCTACTTGAAAGTTCTTTCATTAAAAGCATTACAAACGTAATCACATAAATCCAGAAGATTGATACGTAACTACAAAACTTCTACGGGTACACACAGTGAAGTATATTTTTATTTGTAGTCAAATATGGGAAGAGGGGAAGTTTACAAGAATTCTCGTTGTGAAAGTACATACATTGTAAGATGATAAGAAAACATGAACTTCAGTTGTTGTGAAGAACATTTCCAAACAAGAAGAAGAGACAACGATTTAGTTAGCAGTCACATAAAGTGACAGGGAAAATAATTTTTTTAAATATTAATTGCAAAATAAAAAAGAGAACTTAATGCATAAGTTTTTTATTTATTCTAACGTGTGTATCAATAATTATAGGCGTGGAAAGATTAAGATTATTATAACTCACATCAGCCCAAAATAATCCTCAAGGTAATCAGAATGACCGATTATCTCCGCGATAGTCGAAACGACGCTCGGAAGTATACGTTTTATCAGCTATGAAAAGCAATGATCAAACAGATTAATTCTATTAGAAAAAAGAGGTAAAGGTTAAAAGTAAAATATGTTTAAAGAAAGATGAAACAAAGCTTAGTCACAAGATTTACTAATATGTACTCGTATAATATAATAAGCAATGATTGTTGAATTAAAAATACTAGTACATATTGAATTATTTGGAATAAGTCGACTTAGCTTAATTGTTAAAGCAGCTGACCGGCAATCAGAAGACGGATTCAATTCCCGTTGGTTGTTGCATTTATTTTTACTCGGGAGATTTTTTCAATTTGTATTGGTGTTTCAGGCAAATAATGTTTGCATATAATAATTTGTTATCCTTTGGGCTGTGCATAAAAACCTCGTTTAAAAACATTAGTTTATCGTTAAAAATAAATATGTTGACTTTAGGAATGCAAGACATTGGCGTAATGAATAAGATAAGATATGAATAAGATAAGATAATAAGATAAACTGACACTTTGGTGGTTTTGGATATGTAGAGCGGATGGATGGAGAATGAATTAAGAGAATTTTGATGAGAGCGCATTACATTTAAAGAGTTAATATCTCCAAAAACGACAATGTTCAAATCGTGTCTCGTGACGTCCCTAGAAACACAATTCACAGATCGAATGGCAGTGCTGCAGTAAGCTGCACTTCTGCAACACCAGTCAATGTATGCACCGTGACATCCCATGCTTATTGGCCGACCGCAAATATCAACATTTATTATCTCCGGAACTATTCGGTATTTTACAAAAAATTTAAAAGTTCAGTTCTGAGCTGGCTCTAATTAATACGATACCCACATTATTTGTAAATAATATGAAATTTCGTTTTAGGATACAATCTCGAGGGGATTTTACAATTTAGATGAAAATTCCTGCAATATTCCCCGTCTCAGAAATATTTCCCATAACAGAAATAATAATAATATCTCATCGAATTTCGGAATTATTCCAAGGTATTTTAAATGTTCTATATATTTCTTCATTTTGACGATACCCAAAAAACAAATACCATTTTGGAAATTAGAAAATTACCTTTTAGATTTTTATATTTCAAATACACGTATTTAAAAAGTCGCAATATTTTAATTTCAAACATCAAAAAAAGTTGAAAAAACCTTATCACAAACATTTTTAATTAAAACATCGAAAAAATTCTAAAAACACAGTCTTTTTATTTGAGGCGATGCACTACGTAGTAATTTAAAATAATGTGTTTTTGATTTGAAAATTTGGTCGCCTAGAAATGTTTCAGATGCTTTCATTAAATACTGCGAGTATAATACCTACATCCTGGCCTTTGAAATGATCGAGTATTTTTTAGATAAGTCTTTTTTATAAAAAGACAAAACCCAGAAAAAAATAATGTTTAGGCCTATGAAAACTGCTTTAAAGTTCAAAATCTCCTACTTACGAAGCCATTTTCGGTTATGATTTTATTGTATAATGTGACAAATTAAGTTATTTATAAAATGATCGAAAAACATTTAAATATTTGTGCCTGAACATCCACAAAATAAAATAAAAGGCACTTTTTGGCCATGTTTTTTTTCTTGCATAAATCAAAACAGGTGGATGGTGTGAAGCGGGAATTTAAGCCTTATCGCCATATACGTAAGGTGTGTTATTGATAGCGGCTCCATTTAAAATATTACACGACGTAGTGCATCGCCTTAAGGAATTAGCAAGTAAATTGTTTTTGTTTCTTTCGTACAATTAAAAATTATTAAAAATAAAAATAATTCCCAGAAGATAACCACAAAAATCAAACATTTTGGATTCATTTTGGCACAATATAAACGTAGCTTTTAAAATTTGTATTTACATACGTGCGCAATATGCATAAGGCATTTATGTTATTTTAAAAAAACGTCACTTCACAGACATATGATAATATTCATATGTCTATGCGTCACTTTCATGAAATTCTTATAGGTATTATTCACGCGGTAACATTCAATTAAAAAAATGTATGAAATAAATCAGCTTTTTCCAATAACGTAAAAATAAATTCACGAAATGACATTATTAATGATTAAAACTGACAAAAAATACATATTGAATTAGTCACGGGTCTCTTCAGGAGTATGTAGGAGAAAATGTATGAATGTACTGTATATTTTCTCCATAAATAGTTAAGTAATAACATAGATCACTGTAGAAATGTATTATAAGTTTGTACAGCGCCCTTGAGGTGTTTTTGCACAAAAACGGCGCTATACAAGTCATCCAAGTATTATTATTATTATTATAAGACTTTATGAAGAAGTCATGAGTTCGTGGTCATCCCGTCTACCAACCCCTCCACAAAAATAATGTTATGTTGTAGTTAGTTAGGCTTAGGCTTTAGGGGCGGTTTTGATAGAGCCTAAGGCTCGAGAATCTATTGATTTATAACAGGAGATTCATTCCACTGATCCAATAATCAATAATCCCAAACAACATAAAAACATTCGATAAATTCCAGGAAGGTAGAGTAAGTACCTACATAAATTGATGAGAAACAGAACAGTTTATGACGTCGCCGATTCGACTATCTTTGAAAATGCCAAAAGCGTAAAATATGAAACTGTTTTAAAGGAGACGACTCCTTTCAAACGGTATCTTTATTATTTTATCACACACGAAATACACTGGTACTGGTGAGCAAAGAATATGGGCACACCCAGAACATCGGAAAATCGTGATTCATTTCGTACAACTCTAATAATAAAATAAATACTGTTACAGTTTAACAAAGCACGACATAGTGTTTGAAATCAATAGCAAAATAAAATAAAAAATCAAATTAAATAATAAAAATATTTCGAAATATTCCTTTATTTGTACATGAATACTTATAATCGGACTCCGTCGTAAAAAGACGTTGGTATTGGTTTCGGTAATTCTTAGAGAATGCGGTTTTTGTCGATTTTATTTTAAATGTTTAAAGCTCCGTCTACACGCTCAATCTTATTTGCACAAGAAAGTATGTACGTTAAGATGGCTAAACTGTGCAATACGAAAATGGTTAACATACACTTCAAATGATTGCGACAGATTTGCACTAACCGGTTTGCACAGATAATCAAGCGCGTATGGCCGGGGGCGGGGAGGCACAAGCTTAAGGGCGTGATAGGCCCACAGCGCAAGCACACTGTTCAGTGTTTGCGCAAACATTTGCACAAACTGTTTATGACAATATCATTTCTCTGATGTTCCTAAGGCATGACAATAATATTTCTATTTTTGATACTAACAAATCGTGTTGGAATTCATTATAATGATTAAAGAAACAATTTTAATTAATTTTAATATAATATAATTATGACAATAGTAATGTACTACTAGGTCACAAAAAAAGTTGATGCAACAGTATTTTGAATTTCTGAAGATATGGCTAAAATACTGAGTAATTAAAAAATCATTATTATCGTTAGTTTATGAAAAGGAATTTCTTTTCATGCTGTTAGAGCACAATAGTTGTTTTCACACATATGACAGATAACGATTGGGAAAATATATATTTATTTTCTGGGTGTCCCCTTTTATAGCTCGCTAGTGTATTTCACTGTACGTATTCCGTCCCTATTTCAAACAGGTCGTAACTCGTAAGGTCGTAAGCTAGGTTAGGTTAGGTTAGGTGACGCCAAGGAGTCAAAATGTGTGCAGGAAGAGAGGAGAGAATGCCATGAAAACGGCCATAAACTGATATGTCAAACATTCCCTCGGCTGTCAAACAAAATGTAAAATTTGCACCTCCTACGGGGTAACCTCGAAAACAGACGTAAAAAATTCGTAGAAATATAAAACCTGCTTACAAGGGTGGCGAAGTTTGGTTGGTAGATGTAATTCAGTGATTTCCAAACAGTTTACTTTCAACCCATAGAATAAAGAACCCCAAAAATGCGATGTGGATATGTTTCGTAATCCAAAAGTCTGATCATTCTTTGCTAATATTTTTTTTACAAAAATTAGTCTCATCGATATGACATTTTCATTTCAATCAATTAGAATGGAAATTTTAGAATAGAATCAATCCAAAAACTTCTTCGTTCTATAAACCTAACTTCACTAAACCCTTTGTGTTGCCAGGGCTATTCACATAATTTTTGGAAATCAGATGTAGTCATTAATTTTACTCATATTTTGAACGTCAGTGTTCAAATATTCACGAAAAAGTATCAAAAATCTGCTTTGAGGGGTGGGGAAAGAGAATGGTTTTTCGAAATCTCGTGTAGACAGTGACCATCCTCGTGTTTTGAAGGTCAAGTGTGCAAAATTTCATCGATCTGGGAATAAAACTGTAAATTTGTAAAAAATAAAGCTAGGCCCCCGGCCGCCAGCCACAGACACTCTTCTTTATATGTAGACATAGATGAAGATTTTAAGTTGTAAACTGTTTAGGTCTAATGCTAAAATAAGCATAAAAATGTTTAACCGTTCTTGTGTAATAAGCAAACAAAAATCTTGAATATCTGTGATAAAGTAATGGTTTGCCATTACACCACTGTACATTGGGTATAGAAGATCTTTCCAATCAGAAAATAATAGGTAGGTACTGTCTCGCGCCAAAACCGCCTGTAGGAAAGGCCCGAGCGGTGGACACTAAAACTAAAATAATCTATCTATTTAAATTACAAAAGAGTTTCTGTGGCGGACACCGGACAGTCCGCGTGTATTTGTTTTGTTTACAAATCTATAGTTTTATTCAGAGACTGATGATATTTGGCACACTCGAACTTCAACAAGATGAAGTAAGGAAGACTGGCGCTTTTCGAAAAACTTCAGATGGCTTTATTATCGACTCGAACGATTTTTGGCATTTTTTGGCAAAAACGTTTTGAGCGATCGCTTGCCATAATGTGCCAAATTTATAGAACCTAAATATCTGGGTGGATTCATTGGCTTTAAACCGCAGTAAGCAGTGTTCATTGTGTTTCCATATTAATATTTTGAGGAATGATATTAATTAAATAATAAGGTAAATATAAAGTGGAAGTTGTACACAATTATAATAATATTGTGACGAGTTGTACCAATCGTCACATGACTGTAAAAAAACGATAAAAAAAACTAATTTACTAGAACCATTACAGAGATTCTAGTTATATTATAATTACTGTGGAAAATATACTGTAACTAAAATGGTTTTTAAAGGAAAACAGAGAAACTCAAACGAAGCTGTATAATATGTAATTGTTTTGCTTATTTTAAAGACTGTTGACGAAACTGGAACCAGATATCTGCCGCCAGAAAGGTTCAAACACAAGAAATCAGAAAAGTGCAATAGAGCTTACTTGTTCATTAGATATATAAATAATACGCGATAAAAAAACAATACAAACGTACGAATTTTTCATTTTTTGACATATTTTCGTCACAGTTCGGCATAAAACAAGTAATACTGTTTAGAAAATATTTCAAAAACTTTTAACGTGGAAAAATTATCGCCATGAACATATTTAAATCAAAAACAGAGGGATTTGAGCGAAGGGAGATTTACGAACGAGATAACAGCATCAACCACTAGAGGCGCTGCTATCGGCCCGGCCTTTAATATAGACGGCACTGGCTGGAAGTCGCTGGAGGTCACAGAAGGTCGGGGCCGCCCATAGATGAGCCATTTCGCCCCTAATGAAATGACGTCATTTCTCATTTGGCAGATTCGGTTCTGATATCAATCACATCTCTGTGCTGAGCGGTGCGGAGCTCTCGGCTCCGAGGCGATCCAATCTAAAATGATCAACCGGCGCTTTGTCGAGTGGCGGGTTTGGTGAATAACGGATTTAAGCTGTCGGAGAGTGAACAAATTGCGGATTTGATTAGAGGGTGTTATATAAACTCAAATTTGTTAGAATTAATGCCTTTTTGATGACTTTAAAAAATAACAAACACTGCCAAAAGTAGCGAAGTTTCGGTTCCGGACAAAAAATAAATATCTCCTTCTTTAGCCGACGTTTCGTCAGGGCAGATATAAGATTGTGGTGATGTACAGTGTGAAAATAATGTGTAAAGATTGTTATGTATGTAGATGTGATACCATGTTGCCACCTCCAATCCTCAAAGAGCTGGTAATACATTATAATTTAACATGGTTTTCTGCGTTTAGTTTTGGTGTAACCTTCAATTATCGGATACCAAGAACTATTGAGCTTATCCACGTCACGTCGTCTTGATTAATATTAATGGGAATAAAGACGATCAGTTATTGTTTAGCAGCCTACGCTGAAGAACTGTTACATAACACCGGATCAAAAAGCATATCATTAAACCAATTTTCACATTTAAATTGTTATTTTTTGTGTTTTAAATTATTAAATGTAGGGCCGTAAGAATTTCGATTTTTCAGGCAACTTTGAGAATTTTTTGTGAGTTGATCATATATATAAAAATAATAATATTGCCCATCCTACATTGTAAAATAAAAAATATTAAATTAAAAAAAAAAAACCTTAATTTTTTTTCCGAAATTTTAATTTATATAAATATCTACAACTTTGTTGTTTCGTAGATTTTTTTATCGGTTATCGTCGACAAATTCAGCTCACTCAAATATTAAATTGAAAACTGTAACAACATTCGACAGCAATGGTTACAGCTTAGAGCCATTTAAAAAAATTTATACTCTTAGAAAACAATATTATATTACCACTAACTACTGCCATTTAGCCATCATTTGTGCAACTCACTCACAATACTCGTACACTGTGAGGTTTGAAAAACCAAAGTAAAATTTAACCCAGCCTATATTATGTAGATGAGCCAACATTAAATGTCGACTTTCGTAATTTCGCGGTGCACATGCAACAAGCTCACGTAGCACAACAACAGGTGCAGTTAAAGAACCACTGCACTAGAACAACCGTAGAAACCTAAATACGCAGGGCTGGACCTGTCATAGGTGCACATCGAACATGTAAACAAGCCGGCACATTGTTATATAATGGCGACAGGAGTATTTTTCTGTCACAATCAAACGGGAAAAGAGCTAGTCAAGAAGGAATGTCGCTCAACCAATCGCTAACCGTAAATTTTGAATACGAACGCATATTATTCCTACATCACCAAAACATTAACCCTTTTTGGTTGTTCTTATTGTCTTTGTAATTAATTAATTATCGAGAGAGAATCTTCTTCTTTTCTGCTTTATAAAAGACAAATATTCCTGCATTATTAATAATCTAGCAACTTAGCTAGCAAAGGATTGAGGTATGAAAATAGGTTTTCTGAACCGGCTGTGGGTCTGGCTCTGCAAGTGGCTACCCACTAAGCAAAGCTTTTACCTGAATACAAAATAGACTCTCGAAGCGTAATCATATACAACAACCAAGCAAAACCAACAAAAGACGTGTGTAGAATTCCGCATCCACATCCCCATTTGCCGCATTTTTAAATTCAAAGTCGACAAAGAAGGAAACCAAGAGGGATTCCGACGTCCTGTGTTCGTATCAGCATTGGAAGCGTGTTTGTGACGTCATCAGGAATCCCCGGAGATGCTTAGGGGAAGGATAGGAACACGGGAATACAGGACTACTTGTCGACTTCTGGAATTTCCAGCTGTGTCAGAGCAACAACAGGGGG
Source organism: Hesperophylax magnus (assembly GCA_026573805.1). Classification (NCBI taxonomy): domain Eukaryota; kingdom Metazoa; phylum Arthropoda; class Insecta; order Trichoptera; family Limnephilidae; genus Hesperophylax; species Hesperophylax magnus. The sequence continues at coordinate 12,996,073 of JAIUSX010000019.1, forward strand.
GATTTTATTCCAATATATCTGGAAAAATTCCTCAGGAGTTTGTAGACGTGGGTAAATGCTCTAATACAGTGACATACGGTTCCCTTGAGGGAAAAGCTTGGATTTAAATTTATTAATGTTGTGGGTAACTCTGTATCACAATTTTACTTTTATATATGCAATTTAAGAAACTTTTCCAAAAAGCAGTTAACGATAAATTTTTGCAAGCGCTATTTAGATTATTTTCAACGAGTAGAACTGATGTCCTAACAGCTGGTTCCATTAAAACTCCTCAAAATGACAATTCAACACACCTTTAAAAGGTGATATAAGGTTATTAAAAGTGATGTAACAAAAACTAGGTTAAATAGTTACATACGTAACCTATATAACAAAAACTAGGTTAAATAGTTACATATGTAACCTATTTAACCTAGTTTTTGTTTTTATCACTTTTCATAACTTTATAACACTTTTTATAAGTGTGGATGAATCGTCATTTTGATGAGTTATCAGGTCACCCTAATAGCTATCCAGCTGCTCAAAGATATTAGAATACAAAGTCTAGTTCTACTTAGAAATTATTTATAGACATTTATATATTATTTATAATGTTCTTCTTTTATTTCTAAATTCTAATTAATTAAGTAAAAATTAGTGATTTAATTAATACGACATCTTATGTTATTAGGGTTTGAATTATCAATTTTAATTTGCCTTTTGTTTTACTGAAAAAGACGGAGAAAAGAAAATCGCGATACATATAAGTTTAACAGTCTAAATACACATAGAAATTCCTGACAGAAACAACTACGAAACTCAATACGCCAGAGCTCAAGAAGGTTTTAGTGTGAGTGCGAGTGTGAAGGACAGAAAGATTTTAAAAGCTACTCTACTCAGGCTATTAATATTAACAAAATACATCGCCTTTTTGATGGTAAAAAAAATTACCTCACTTTTAATATTATACCTCCTCACAAAAGCGCTCCAGTCTGTAGGTAAGGTGTAATGACAGGGGAACTACATCGTCACCCGGTTGGGCAGTGTTGTGAGACAGCTTAAAGTAGGGGCTGTAGGAAGGCATTAATTAGTGCGGTCTTTTTTTCTCTCTTTCTTTCTTCTCTCCTTTTTAAAATAATGGTTTATTTTATTTTTTCTTGCAATTAAATGTCAATGTATATCATGGTCACCCTTCATGTTTACGACATTACATATACTGTAATGAATTGGCTGGAATTAGATTAATAGGTACCATGCAAGTACCCAATTCGTAGAAACGTTAATGTAATATTGTTCTCTTAATATACAATCTTTGTGCTATTTTTATTATTTTGTAAAGAGGGGTAAGGCTCTCGACTAGCAAGCCAGAAGTCGCGGGTTCAAATCCCAGTGTGCGCAAGTAAATTTTCCAGATTGTTCCAGAGTGAAAGCTACTCTCAGTATCGCCCTAGTGTAAAACCCCCATTCAGAAATGATGCTTGAAATGGCTTTAGACTTTTATTTTTAGTGACCAGATTTGAATAGCCAGGTACTCCCCAACCTTTCTCTTCCCCATCTCCTTCCCCTCCCCACTACCTTCATCCTCATAACATACCCCAATTAGGGATACCAGTCTCACTGGCTCTAGATGGTTGGAAGCAGTTGGAACTCTGGTGCGGTTTCTGATAAAATATTAAAAAATCAAGGAAATACAGTAGGCAGCTTATCCCACGTGCGAGTCGACTTACACCAAAAGTCGAAGAAACGACCCGTTCTCACGAAGCCGACATCAACTATGAAGGGGCTGTCCGCTCGTATCGGTCATGTTTCGCGCACGATGCACCGGGATCAATGCTGCTAGCTCCATCGAGCAGAATTCATTGAAACACCTGTAGAATAGACTCAGCATGCCTACATTTCATCTGTTCATTAGAGATGGTAATCGGTCTGTAAACAACGGATTGTCTATCAGGCGAACCGCCCTCCTTTGAACAGAATCAAGGATGTTCATCAGGTAATTTTGGGCTCAGGCCCACAAATGTGCGTCTAATTTAAATCTTAACCATTGAGACTTCCGGCATATTTACCGTTATATTTATTAAAGATGCTGTCAGAAAGTCGGATAATTTGTGTGTATTTTCGCTTCTCAATAAAACCCAAATAAAAGGGATATTTCTGAGCGTATCCGAAAACTAAAAACTGTTTTTGAAGGTGATTAAATACGCTTTCAAATGTTATTATTAGAAATAAACATATAATTTTTGTAATATGTATTCAAATTTTGAAATCAAACATAAAAAGATTTAAAAATGGCTCACGTTAAGTCTAAACATACCATAGGTACCTAAAATTAGTGAGAACGAAAAACAAATGTATTATAAACATATGTACATTTTAATTATTCTGCCTTTAATTTAAGCCTTTTCTCTTTTGTCTTTCTAACACTGTTTAGTTCACTTTTCTAACTATGAGGGTAACGGAGACAACGATTTCTATGAGACCATATGAGCTGTTCCGAAAAGCGAACAAATCACCCCGAGTGTTAAATTTTAATAATGGTAATGGTTGAAAAGATAATCATTGCATTACTAATCAAAAGCACGTTAATGGTATAATCTCGACTATTCGACTAGCATTCCATGTGGGCGATGAAGAGATACCTGGGTATATGACAGACCATTGTTCTATGAAACTAACGCCTTTGTGGGAGTTGGCAGATCAAAGTGAGTGGGGGTACCTGCTTTTAATTTTAAATACCATGCGTGAATAATCATCCATACTTGTTCAACCGTTACGATTAATCTAGGAAAATTGTTTTGGTTCTCCTTTTTGGATATCAGAATACATCAACTACTGTTATAACCTGTATTTTGCAGGGTTTTAGGTGTTGTGTGTTGTGTTCCGTTTGCAATATTTGACTTTATTTCATATATGTCATTTTATATTTAAACTAATTTTGTTTTTCTTTAAATTCAATCCCAACTGCTCACAACCGTCTGGAGCCAGTGAGACTATGGAGTCCCTAGTTGGGGTATGTTGTGAGGCTGAAGGTAGTTGGAGATGAAGGTGATAGGGAAGAAGGAACAAGGCAAAAGCCATTTCAACCAACGTTTCAATTCTGAATGCTGGTCTTACACCAGGGCGATACTTAGAGTATCTTCCACTCTGGAACGTGCCGCAGCCTATACTATATATTATTTTTCATTAATAAATTGTGAAATAACACAAATTATATTTACTTGAGCACCCAGGGATTTGAACCCGTGATCGTCGAATTGCGTAAGAAATAAGAAATATACAACTAAACGCTGTTAGAAAGAAAAATACAAAGTTTTACATTCAAATATAGAAGTTAACCACAGAATAATAAAAATGCACACCTCTATGAAACCAAAGATTCCGACCGCAATTTGAGAAAATATTGTGAAAACTTGTGATTTTTTTATTTATTATTTTTATATTGAGAAAGTGAAGTGGTAGTAATATTTACATAACATTTGTTTTTTATCGTTATAAGTAATTTTAGTTTAGTGCTTAGACGAAAAAATGTAAAGTGAGCCATTTTTTAAACTTTTCTGTGTGATTTCAAAATTTTAATATTAAAAAATTATATATTTCTTTCCCATAATACATTTTGAAGGCGTATTTCATCATCTTTCAAAAACGGGTATTAGCTTTTGGATACGTTCAAAAATATTGCATTTATTTGGATATTATTTGCACACACATTTTCCTACTTTCTGATAGCATCTTTGAGAAATGTAACGGTCAATATACCGTAGGTCTGAATTGTTAACAGGTATACGTTTTTTGTGTTTAAAAATTAAGATATTTTTCCCTAGAGTACGGCACTGGTTTCGCCCCAGATTTTCCGTCTCGTAGTCATTACGTTCACATCAGGCTTGCACCTTTACGAATCTCCTCATTTCTTACACGACCGTACATGGTTTTACCGTACATACGCCTCAGGGAACTAATTTCTACAGCATTTAGTCTGTTATCAGTTCATTATATTATCACTAATCATTTCGATTTTGAATGATGGTATTATTAACTTGAGAATCACCACTCATGTGCGGTATTTACAAGAAAATAGGAAAAAATAGTTCTTAGAGGAATGTATAGCACTGACTAATCAATATTCTGTAAGCATAAGGTGGAAGAGGCCACGTCTAAACCAATTAATATAGTTCGGTTAGTTATCCCCAACTGGCAGAACTCGCTAACTCAACAACTCCGCAAACAGTTCAACTATATATATTCCTTCCAGTCGAGTCGGTGGAGGTGGTCGCTAACCTATCACGCCAGAAGGTCCAGTTAGTCGCTAACGTCCAATAATAATTTTTTAAAACTAATTCGGTAGTGTGTCTGCAAATCCGGTTCAATAACACCCACAAATATTACGTAAAAAATGCTAATAAGCCATGCATGTGTGGACGCAAATTGCATGCGAATCAATTGTGGTGGTGGACTGTAATCTGTGTTTTCTTAACCTTTCATATTGACACAACTACTTGGGAAGCTGGTTAATATGTAGTTAGAATTGAGAACTGATTTACCCCTGGTCCTTTGAAGCACGACTTCTTAGATGTAAACTTTTCTGGTTCTCTTATCAGACTCGATATTAAATACACTACGAGGGTCACTTAACGTGTACACTGCACAGGCTGTAAAGACAAGATGGAAATTGTCATTCAGGTAGGTAATTCAAAACTATCAGACAGGGACAGGAAATTGGTATTTAATTATGTAATTGGTAAATAAGTATTTGTTTCCCTTGAACGTGCCACGTCTTCCTCGGGCGTTATCGACCTCTTCAACCATCCACTTCCAAGTCATACATCCTTACACCTCTTTCTTCGTTATATATGTACGTGTAAATAACTTAAAATAAAGATAAGGTACAGAGTAAATGCATATGGGCAGGCATATATTAGTAAAGCATATTTCAAGTTAAAAACCAAACAAGCAAAATTTACTTGCGTACGCCGGGATTCGAACCCGCGACCTTCAGCTTGTCTTTATCAGGCCGTCGTATGAATATATTATGTAACTTACTTAACATAAAGATGAGGTGCATAATAAATGCTTAAGGATAGGTACACATTAGGTAAAATACATTTAAGTTGAGAAGATGTCTACATATCACAAGCTGAAAAACCTATTTTCCAATGAAACAATTATGAACATGTAAAATATGCCAACGATAACAAAAAACGTTATCCCAATAAATTTATAGATTTACAGGTTGTAAGGGTTTATAATTTTTCTTTATCATACATTTATTAATTAAAAAGTATAATAAAAAAATATATTATGAATAAGGCAAATACTCATATGATGAAATTGAACTAACTCTAAACCTCTCTCTTTTGGAAGTCCGTCGGGAAAGAAATGACCTCATGTGCTTCTACAAAATTATAAATGGTATTATTGATTCACCTACTCACTGCAACTTATTCCCTTCAATATCCCCTCGCACAGACTCAGAAATAATGAACTGCTCTTCCTCAACCATCATTCGACACATTTTGGATATTATTCACCATTGTCCAGAATGTGTAGACTGGTCAACTCAAGTCAAAACCTTAACTTTTTTGGGATAAGTCTGAATGATTTTTGCCGGTCGCTAAACAAGTGACGGAATATTATAAGTGTCCCGTGGTCCTGACCCACGGCGTAGTCTTGACTTGATTCGACTTGTCACTTTATTTTCTTATATTATATCTACCTTATGTCTTTGCTTTCATGTACCTTTGTCTAATCCTGTATTTTTCATTTTACTGTATTCGTGTTATTATTTTGTAATTTGGACGATGTCCGTTAATAAATAAATAAAATACATCAATACAACACGTAGAAATGTGCATAATATTTGTGAATGCGTGAATACAGCGCAAGTTCCAACTGCTTCCAACCGTCTGGAGCCAGTTGAGGGACTCAACACTACTCATTTATCTCACTTATCGGTATTGTATGATGATGTGTATAAAATCGGCGTGTTGGTTAGTTAAATCAAACCAAAACGTAAACCTCAAATTTAGAGATAAATGAGCAAATATCAAAATAAAAAAGTCTTCCAACTTCCCTACCTGCATATTTATGAAGCCACCTCGGGGGCTCCCCGGGGGGGGGGAGTTGGTCCCGGTTCTGCGACAAATTAAAAGGTTAATCCGCCAAACGAAGGCCGGAACGGGCAGGTTAGTGGAGAGGAAGGAGCCGCCCAAATTAAAAGTAAAGGGAAGTGGCCCGGATAATGGGTAACTGTCTTTTTTGTTTGCTGGAAAGCAAATATATTGTTGCTCGTTGCCAGTGGTACGGAAACAACAAGCGAGAACAGATAAGTCCAGTAAATTAACGACGTTATTACTTTTTGATAAAATAGATGCCTCTTAAAACACTAACTTCACACAGATAGGAGTGTTAGGAAAAATGTTTCGAATGCTCGATGTGTGAATGTGAATAAAGTTAATCTCACACGAGCGCAATACTCTCATAATATATATGTAAGTGGGCTTGGCCTGTTTGACATCGCTCGCCATACATCCCCCTTCTTTTCTCTTATCTTTTAAATAATAATAATTGAAAATAAAATTGATATTAAATTAAATAATATAATCACAAACACAAGTAGGTACTCCGTTCATTGCAAATTCTATCAATTACGATGTTGTGCGGTTGAATGTGCAGTCAGTAATCATTACTTATTTTACAAGCAATAATTGTTCGCCTGAAACACTCATCCACATTGAAAAATCTCCTGATAAAAGATACATGACGCCAACGGGACTCGAACCCGTGTCCCTTCGATTTCCGGTCGACAGCTCTGACCACTGAGCTATGGCGGCTTATCTCTTACCCGCGAAATTATTCAATATATACTAGTGTTTCATTCAACAATTATTGCTTGTAAAATAATTGTTACCCTTTGTGCTATGCATAAAAATCTTGTCTCAAAACATTAAGTTTACTAAAAAATAATAAGTAATCATTACCAAATGTCGATATTCGAATAGACAGTGGTATTTCATTCCAAAGTTTTGATGTTTAATAGTTGTGGCTATCCTTCATATACAGCAGTTTTATGTCTGGGAGAGCGAGGAAATGGTCTCTTTGGCGTGTACTGTGTGAATAATACTGCAATCGGTCAAACAGATATTATACTATGAGAGTATAGCGCTTATGTGAGACTAGCATGAAGCTAGAATTGTTTAGCGGACATATTTTCTATTACTTAGTTAGGTAACTCCATACTGGAGGCCCAGAGTGAAACATTAGTTACCTAAGGGGATGCTGTATGAGGGGTATTTATGATTAAAGAAGGGAGTGAACCAGGCTGCTGAAGAAAACCTTGGTTTAGGAGAGAGGAATGACTTTTGACGGTGGGTTTTTTTTCTGAAGGGGAGTCTTATTGAATTTATTTTCCTCGTTTCATGCGTGTTTGCGCTGCAGGTTTTCAATTTTTCTCAGAAATTCAACTAGCATTAATTATTTTGCAGATTAAAAATAAAGTGTTGAAGTGTTGAAGGGGCTGACAGATTATGCTATACGCATCATGGCTTGGCCTATTTCAGCATATCGTTCGCCATACAATGCCAATGGGAATGTATGGCGAGCAATTTGCTGAAATAGTCCAAGCCACGAGAATATAACGCGATTATAGCGTGGTCTGTCAAAGGCTTAAATGTCAAGATATTTAACTCCTTTAACATTTCCTTGATTTTCGTATATATATTGTACTTCAGTATGATTATCATTACAATGTAGTATAATATAACTACACACAATATTCATTTTTCAGAAGGACTTGCACAAAATACAATAATATATTTTTTGTCTCCTATATTTTCCATTTGTCCATTGTTCCGTTTACTAAATGCATATTGGAGAAAATTAAATCAAATTGTTAATAATTGTTAATACGTTAATAATAACGTATTCTTTCTCCCTGCTGTGAGTAAGATATCTCAGTTATTTTCATTAAGCTGTTTTATGTTTTTCTGTTTATTTATGTTTTTTTTCTGTATACATATAACATGAATTTTACGTGGAAACGTCACTGGTTAATGCAAGATGTAATTAATTATATAAAATTGTAAAACTGTTTGTTTCCCCAATACACCAAAATAAAATAGCTCTATTTTGTAGTATTATCAGTTGTTTCATTAATTCATCATTGGCTAATAGAACCCTGCTAAAGTAATTAACGCGTGGTACAATAATAGCGTTGTTTACATTTTTACTTAAGACAGTGAATTTTTTTTTGGGTTTTGAATAAAAAGTTAATTTGGAGTCCAGTATTACTCCCAAATGTTTAATGTATCAAACGGGTTTGTTGCAGACTCGTTTCTGCAGAGTCGATAATTTTTCAAAAGCCTGCCAAGGATAAAAGAGTGAACATGAAACAATCCTTGTGTGGGGCTCACCTAGTGCGTTGTATTTAAACCAGGTTCCCAGCCAAACGGAAGTTGTGCGGCATTTTCGCCTCAGTGGGAACCTATTATTATGTTTTCATTTCGTGCGGTGTTTTCCTAGCGGGGAATTTACGAGGAGATAAGAAAGGAAAATAAATTCGATTTCAGGCCTGAAAAACACCTCCAGTAATGGTGGGTTCTCAGAATCAGTACACGTCTCGCAAGCACGATCAATAATATACAAGTCTAGGTCCGCCCAAGATAAGTTATTATATCACTGGAAATTACTTAAATAACTTAACTCAAAATACTAAATGCAATTAGTCGGAAGATTATACAGAAGAATTTAAAATTAAAATAAAAACTATTACAATATAAAAAACATTTTTTTTTTAAATCACTTTATTTTACACGTCTTCACTGGTTTTCGAAATGCCAATCCTTCGTCAGAAGTATATTAAAACTTTGTACTCAAAATTATATTTTATACGGGATACCATCTACTCCAGAGAGTGTAATGTAAGAATATGAGGAAAAATTATGATATTTTTATATTAGAAAAAAAAAGTTTTGGTAAGGCAGTAAATAAAATGATCTAGTTTTTTTAAGAAATTTGTATTTATTATCATATAAGATTGTTAGTAAAATAATTTTTATTTAATAATTTCAGGATCAATAAAACGAAATAACAACCAAACCAACTTGATTTTCATATTCAAAACACGAATCAATTGTTTATGATTGCATCCCCACCTTAGATATCCTCGCAAAAGCCAATAACTATTATCACCACCAGCCGATCCCGAGGCTTTTAACGGAAGGCTTCGCGGGTTGTATGTGTATTATCTAGTGTCTAGTGTCTAGTATGAAACCACTTGGGATGAGCGCCACTTCCGGCGCCGAGGAAAGACTCAATTTCCGGCTATAAGTAGGTTAAGCCTCGCTGCAGCGGCGGAACCGGAACTCTCTTCCTCTTCTCTACCAACTTTTAATCCGGAGATTCTTAAACCTATTTGGCAAAGCGCCCCTTTTTAAGATATATGAAGAGGAAATACTTTGAATTATACCTAGGTATATATATAGAAGAGTGTGTGTGTGTCGGTTTATTCCTGTAACAAATATCTTTTCAATACCTTACTATTGCTTTGCTAACTGCCTTGCAATACCGCATGTAGACTAAATGATGAAGAATTGGGATACCGACACCTAGGTACTGCATTCAGTCTACCTCTCGACTTTTCTGGTCCCCTTTCACAAGCTTCTTTATGTCCGCCCCATACTTACGTTAACGCCCCCTGGATTTCTCCATATTGCCCACTTTGAGAATCGCCGTTCTAACCTCACTCTCCTTCCGACCCCACTTGACGAAACTTTCCACTTATTAGGGGTGGCGGGTGGTTGTGGCCTAGTGATTACCATTTGGGAAGACATTTAATTAGCTCGCGGGACGAAAACTGACATAACTTACATTGCCTGCCGCAAGCGCGGTTGTCTATGTCCACAGAGTTTGTTGCGAGTTATACTATTGGAACTTATGTTAGTGGTTGCAATTAAAAAAATATAGTGAATTGTTTTGGGGTATTATGCCGTGTTGCACTACCCCCTTCTTTAGCCAACGTTTCGGAGAGCATTAGATATCTGTAATTAGACATCTGCCCTGATGATGGACACTGCAATGCTGTCCGAAACGTTGGCTAAATAAGGAGGTAGCGCAACACGGCATAATACCCCAAAAACAAATCACTATAATAGAAATAATAATCAATCGCCAAGTTACATTGTGTTAGTCACCTGCGCGACTGAACGGATATATTTGTATCCCCCGTAGCAATTTTGGGAGATATTTCTTCCAGCCTGATACGGAGTCATAAAATTCATGCTTTCTCATTTTGTATTAGAATGATATATATATATATATATATATATATATATATGACTTTAATAGATTTAGAAAGAGAGAACACCACGTTTTCAGTTGCATATAAAAGTTTACCATAGACGCTCTCGCGTGAAAATAAAGTGACAAAAACTTTCATAATAACTTGGACTAATTAAATATGTTTTTTTTTTAATTTCGTGTACATTTCACACCATAAAAGCCAAAGGTCAGATAAGACTTTAAAAACTTTATCTGCATTAGACTGGCATCACTTTGTTCCAAACCTCAAAAGCACGGTCATTTTTCACGTCATTGCTTACCTTTCTTCTGATGTCATAAACAATGACGTTTGTAATGTCATTGACCCGGTCTGTTTTTTATTGCATCAAAATCTGGCCAGTTCGATTATGCGTCCCGTATCTCCTTTGGTAAATCGATATTTCCATTTAAAATATTCCTCCGATAGTACTGCAAATGGGTATTATTGCTTTTTAACATTTTCGTTACGCAACAGATCGATGATATTTGTCAAATTACGCGAAAAAACGTCAACAAATTCGGGCATTATTCATATTGCCGGCGCTATCGCGACAGCTACTAATACGGTCGGTATTCCTATCCGCAGTGATTAACAAAAGGGTTTCCCGCTACCCCGACCTTATACGCCCGTATAATATTTATACCGCCATTATGAGTAAGACGGCAAAGATATACTTTGATACATTCAAACTCTAAGCAGAATTCTTGCCTGAACAGACTATGCAATAATTACAAATTAGCGTATTATCCAAGGTTGATATTTTCAGTTGCGAACTTACCAAATACAAGAGGTCCTTAAAAGAATTTTCTCTGATGGTTTGTGAATAATGTTCATGTTTCTATTGTTTATATCTCTATTATGATTTGATTTATATCTACAACCTCACTCCATGGCTATAAACGTATTGTTTTGTAAATTTTTCATTTTATATAATCTTTTGTTTTGTATAAATTTTTTTGTTCATATTCTTTTCTCACAAATTTAATTTACTTATTCCATATTATGCTGTCTCAGTAGAGGTAAAGTCACAAGGAGGAAATCCATGGTTTTATTTTAGTTATACAATACTTATGTACAAACTGATTAAATGTAAACTATCGATTTCCCGAAAATGAATAAATAAATGAATTATTGAAGTCTATTGGAATTGTGCAAAAGCCAAACAAATGGGCAACTAATCTGTAAATATTTTTTACGAAATTTAGGACGGGTTGTTTCAGGGAATTTGAACAATTCATCAAATTTCATAGTGGATTTGCATGTTCCTGGAAGGTTTTATTCAAGTTCTATTATTATATCATTATTGGCCAGTTGCTTTACAAAACTTAAATCACAACAGGACTTGAATAGAACCTTCACAGAACTTGAAAATCAACTTTTAAATTTGACGAATTGTTCAAATTCTTAGAAACAACCGTCGTTTGTAACCGTTGTATTTTGATGGGTGAACGCTGCCGTTTTAATCTCATCCCGAAGGTATGCTTTCAAGAGGGAAACAGAAGAGGTAGGAAAAGAAAATGAACTAAGACGAAGTGGGGGGAAAGGAAGCATTAAACTGGTTGGAACAAAAAGTGCCTCTTAAGTTGCGACTCGAAGGTGGTGTTTGATAGGGTACCCAATATATTATAGCAATCCGTGGGCAGACTTGGAATAGCATGTAAAAAGGATTTAATCTCAAGCAAACCGTAAAATTCCGGTTTTGTTAAGAGCAGGTCTGAAATACAACTGGCGTATGGGAAATATACGATCAGTAGGGGATGAAAGAATAGACTGCTAGTGGGACGAATAAAATGAAAAAATAAAATAATATAACGTACCAGAAGATGTTAACCCGTGTATCACTTTATAGCCAATCTTATTATTTCATTATTAGTGTGTTTCAGTTCGTTATAAAAAACGTTAGGCAATGTATGGAAAATGATATAGTAATGATAAGGTAACATAACTTTTATTTGATTAATTTGTATTATTTCACAATTAATTAATTTAAAATAATATATAGTATATCGCCCTGGTCCTGGCTCTTTCAGAATTGAAACGTTACTTTAAATGGCTTTTGCTGTGTTTGGTCTGATAATCTGAATAGCCATATACCCCCCACCTCCAGCCTAACAACATACCCCAATTTGGGATGCCATAGTCTTACTGGCTCCAGACAGTTGGGAGCAGTTGTGACTCCTAAAAATGAAATAAAAAATAATTTCAATATTAATATTATTATTATTAATAGAATAGCCAGGTACTTCCCCACCTTCCTCATCCTTTCTCATTTATCGTCCTTTCCCTCCCCACTACCTTCAGCCTCACAACATACCCCAATTGGGGATGCCATAGTCTCACTGGCTCCAGACAGTTGGGAGTAGTTGGGGCTCTTGTGCGGTTGCACATAAAAATAAAAATAAGTGAGAAAATAATTTAATTAATCTAGACATTAAGATTAGGGCTAGGTTTGGATTTAAATTCCAATTGATTACATGAAAATTAACCCTTTTACTATCTTTAAATATATAGTTTTATTTAATTTAAGAATAATAGTTGTAAATAATATTTCCAAATCAATGGTTAAGGTTTTGAAATACAAAAACGAACTCGTACGAACACCTCCAGTATGGATAGACGGAAAGAAAGTGAATGTTCGTCGTAGCGTAATACTTGCGACAAATTACCACAGACGACCTGCAGGACATCGAGCATATGGAGAGTCCAAGAAGAGCGCTGTTAGAGCAGGTATGCTGTCAAGGCGTTTTCACTTTTGCAGAACGAACGACAAAAACTGTGGGTAGATTCACCACACTCACAGTTAAAAGTCGCTTACAATAATGCTTATCGCCAATTATTCCGCCTACCGAGATACTGCAGCGCTGCGGAAATGTTCCTGGAGGGACGAGCGCACTCTTCCGGAGCACTTCTCCTCCACTAATAAATAGTTTTGTACGTATAAAAACTCAATTCTTTCAAGAAAGGCATACAAATACAATATAGTATCGGTGATTCAGTGCAATAATGTATTTATACACCATTTTTGTAAGAATAGAAATTTTATACTTACAAAACTATTTTCTTCAAATTTATTTTGCTTCCGTACGGGCGCAAATAAATAATTCGTCTTAAATATTTTGAAGCATAACTTGCAAAAAGTGTATTTTAATATAATAATTAAATTAACGCCTCTATGAACGCGTAGATTGTATCGTACTTTACGTTTAACCTTAAGTTTTAAGTTATGTTCAGTAATGTTAAGCGTCCATGGGTTTAAACGTTGGCAAAAATGACACTGGAAAAAAATACCCAAGTAAGATTACCACATACTAGTATTATTATTATTGGCACATTAAAAAGTGTATCCATTGTTGCCGCGTCACTAGCCAATATTAACAGGACATCAGCAGTGGACCGTCCCACGTAAATTCAGCAACTGTTCCATAACAAAGACAAACAATGTAAGGTGTCATAATTTTAGCGTTCTCGCTAGAACCCAGTACAAGTAAACGCTAGTATAGCACTGTGAAAACCAGTATATTCAGTTACCAGTGATTCTCAAAGTGAGCGACATCGCCCCTACCTCCAGGAGCAGCAGAGAATATGGAGGCTATAATACTTTTCTAATAACAATTTCATTTTTTCACTTGAATTTACAGATATCAAGTCATGTATCGTCGAAAGAATCGAACCAATGAATCCTTCATATATATTCAAGGTTTTAATTAATTTTTATTTTTTGGAATAACTTTATTGAGTAAAACCTCAAATTGTAATATTTAATTATTGAAGACAATCTTAGCTATTTCTAAACGAAAATCTGAAACAGAAAAATCAGAAAAGGATACGGTCACATCTAGGACTCGAACCCAGGACCCTTGCCTTGCCGGGGCACAGCTCTACCACTGAGCTAATGGGACCCTATACCCTTCGATCACATTTAACTTTATCATACTTCGAATAAGAACTACCAACATTGTCTTCATTTTTTCATCGAGCATTTTTTATTGACAACTATCTTTATGTATGATCGCAAGATTCAACCCCAACTAAATACAATCTAGACAGCGTCTTTTTAGATAAACCTTTCTTATTATTTATTTTTTTGAATGTGCGACATCTATTGACTTTTATGCAAGTCTAGGATGAATATTTATTTTTTGTTAATTAATTGTTATTATTTATTTTTAATTAATTGTAAAGACCAAGAAGATATAACTACAAATTTAATTGCACTATTGCCCGGTTATTTATATATATTATATTATTAACGTCAACACAACATCAAGAAAATCAACAAGGAGGATGAAAGACATTTCCAATATTAAAGCCTACCACACAAATACAGGATTTTTGTCCCCTGTACCGCGAACATTAGGATTACTGCTCTAATAATTAAATAAATATTTTTAATGACCAATTTAAAAAAAAATTACGAATGATGAAGCCAATATTTAAAGACAGGCAATATTGTACCCACCAAATTAGTGTCTCATCAGTACAGGTGAATGGTATATCTATGAGTACAGGTGACAGTAATAAATTTCTTATGGATATATTTTTATTCTACCTTTAACCCATTCTTGTTTGTCATTTACTTTTGCACACTTGGATAATTATTTTTGTTATAAGTTATTACTTTGTATTTTAATTGTATCTATCAGTACATAAATCATGCCTGTTTTATGTACTGAAATAAAGTAAAGCAAAAATAGACAAAACCGCGAGGAACGTAAATATGAATACAAAAGAAGAATACGTCAGATGTTCTACAAATATTGGTTTTCAGAATTTTCAAAACACTTAATTAATACAGACCATAATTTAATAAGAATACAGGGGTACGTGTTCTACTACCGTTCTAAAACGGAATAGGGTTGCGCCTTAATAATCTAGAAACATAATAATTGTCTAATGTTAATACACTCTCCATTTGAGTATTTTATACATATTTAGTGTCTGTACTTTGATTAGTTTATAATAATACTGACCTGAAGAAAGGTTAGGATATTACCGAAACTATCTGACATAATGTATACATTATAATCGATTGGTTAAAAACAACGAAAACTTTGTATTTAGTTACCCATTGGTTTGTAATATGCACGATATTTGGAAGATCAATGAAGTCGTAAACCGGCACTGGGTCAACGCGATCAACTTTCAAGACAGCACGACTTTAAAATGTCCAGCGCGCAGGGACTAAAACCACCTGTACCTACACATTTCGACATATTCAATGCAATACAAATAAAGCAGGAATATCACAAAAAAACACACTATTATATTTATCAGAATTGTGTAACACAAATGCCCTATTATAGGTATTCATAAATTCTGATGGCAACATGCTACACTAGCGCCATTAGTTCTGCGCCTTGGTTTTATTTCATACATTTTGATGGAAATAAACTAACTAACCATCACGCCGTTTCCCCGCAGGGGTAGGCAGAGATGACGAACCGCCAAACAACTCGGTCACACCACACACTTCTTGCCTCATTCACATTCATACATCGTCTCATACATACTCTTCTATTATTCTGACTCTTGACATGGTCCGACTCGAGTATCTGATTCACTTAATCGTGACATGTCTTCCTCGGGCGTCCCCGACTTCTGCTACCATTCGCATTTGCATCATATATCCTCCTTACACTCCTATCTTCGCTCATTCGCTCTACATGCCCAAACCATCTAAGCGTCCCTTTCTTAATCTTACTCATTACGCTTACATCAGCCTTGCACTTTTTGCGGATCTCCACATTCCTCACACGATCAAACATGGTTTTACCACACATACGCCTCAGGGATCCCATGTAAACAGCATTCAATCTACTTTCATTCTTTTTTTGACAGTTCCATGCCTCACTTCCATACATCAAGGTAGGTACCAGCACTCCGTTGTGGACTGCTAACTTCGCTTCTTTTACAATTTTTTGTTAGCATCAACTGCGTTCAGTCCTCCATTAACGGAATTACCTGCATTTACCCTTCTTTCAATATCTCTGTCAGCCTTCGCATCTCTCGTAAATGGAATTAATGTGAAATATATTCTTTATTTTACCTTGATAAATTATAGAAAACAATGAAACAATCGAATTCAAGAATCGAAAACAATCGAAAAAACAATCAAAAATTCTTTAACCTACACACGACATAACTATTTTATAATTCATACAAAAAAATATTAAAGCGGCTAAATTATATATTTGATGGTGTAGAAAGGTAATAAAACTCCAATATAACGGTTGGAAATTTTACAAAAAAAAATAATAATACCATAAATTATTATATAATACGTAAATTGGAAAGCGCATTTTGCTAGACTAGCCGCCTCAATGGCCAGCGCATTCATATTGCCAATATTTAGCTGAAGCTGGACCTATTATTAATATTATGTGGTATTTGGTAGCACGCAATTATAGCTTTACCTTTGCAGGCGGCTAAAGAAGCAAACTGAATTTTAAAACCATATTTTCTTCGTTTGCAAAGATAAGTAGTGCCTGAATTTCATAATGCCTATTTAGATTGAGTTCTGTGAAGTAAGAATGATGTGTACCTATTGTGCATTTATCGATATGAAACAGTGAAATTGCAATATGTTTTCCTGGAAGGGGGCGGTGAATCAAATATGTTGAGAAACTCTGAGTAATGCCGTACATGCGAAATACGAAACACAGTACAGAAACACTCAGCTGTTTTGTCAAATCGATTTCAATCGGACACAAAGTGTTATTGGGAAGATACGTTCCTAGCGGAACGAGGTGATAAAGTCGGAGCCAGACGGCACACTGCACCGAACAGAAAATCTCTAGAAATGATATCTGTACAGATTAGAAAGAATAATAATCGTGACCTTCCTACGCCCAGACACCCGGACAGGGCATTGAAATTGACACACATCATCGCAGTGGTGAAACACCACGATTCAGAATGAAAGCGTTGTTTGAAATGAAGTAAGCCATCTGAATGAATAGGCACTTTCCCCACCTTCTACCCCATATTTTTCGTCTCTAGACTCATGATAAAGTCGAACAATAAAGAACAATGATGTCGTAGTAGACCGTTGGAGCAGTTGAGATGAGCTCACATAAAAAAAGTTAAATTAAATTTTAGGAACCTAATATGTAAAAGGAACCATTAATAATTTTTACGAGTTTATACAAATTTAAATATGATACGGAAGTTGCCGTATAATAGTTTTATTTATACTTATTTATTTATGTTAGAACATCTGTTCTGTCGTGTGGTATCTTGAAAAAGACGCGGTGATGAAAATGGTTGAAGCTTTCAGATCTGAAGAACTGGGCACTGTACAGCTTTTTTCCAACCTTTTCCTGCTTATTTCACTCTCACAAAAATTTTCGAAATGATAATACCAAAAGATTTCTACTAACTTTGGGCAGCATATATGTATATTTTTTTTATTGCTGAAACAAACAGCACATAATTACATAGAGGACAATAGTAACAAAGTAGTACAAGTTAGTACAATAATTGGTCCCAATGACATGTCGCTGATTATAAAATATACATATACGCCAATTATACGTTAAAACTATTATACAAAATAACACTAACAGACCAGTTAGACAAGCGTACAAAGAAAACATAAAAACTCCGACAGTAAATTCAAGCTTTGGACAAAGACACTACCAATACCATGCTATAAAAGCTTTCAACAGTGTAAAACTTGAAATTAAAATTGAGGAAAATAAAAATAAATTCACACACAAAATTACAAAATGGATTAAAGAACAAAAAAGACAATATTACCAAAATTTCATAGCATAAAATAAAAATAAAACCTACACGTAACACACAAAACCAATATAAACACACATCACTCACAAACACACAAAATTATTTTCAATGTATTATTTTTTAATTTTAAATATATTAATATGTCTTTTAATTTTAAATGTATTATTTTCTCTTTAAATGTATTATGTAGATTATATTTTCATATTATAAAATGAAGGCCTCAGCACGGGCAAGCCACCCAGTGCGGCCTACATTACTGGAAAACTTTAAATGTAAAAAATATTGTACCAAATATATAAATAAATATATACATATGTGGTATATTATACATTTTACTTAAGTTAAGTTGGTTAGTATGTTAGGGAAGGAGAGAGGTGTGTGTGAGTGTTTGTTTGTGCGTACGTGTGCATGTGTGTGTGTTATTTGTGCGAATTCATTGTGCTAAAAAAGGTTTTCTTAAATAGAGGGAGAGAATAAAAAAATATATCGGAATTTGTGCTTGTTTGAATTGAGTTGAATGTTTGAAGGATGCGAGAAGTGGGGGAATTGGCTGTAGGGTCTGTTTTATTACTAGTTGTGTAAAAACGTTGGTGTGGCGAGTTCTTTTAGATGGGATGTTAAAATTTATTTGGGATGTAAGTTCTGGGTAGTCTATTTCGTTGTATTATTATTATTTACATTTAAAAATGTAACTTAAAATCACGCCATTATCCGCAAGCGTGGGTAGGGAGGATGGCATCTCTGGAACACAACTCTGTCTTGGGAGACATCATAATAATTCATTCACAATTTTACGCACACTCTTATTTAATTCCTACTCTTGACATGAACCGACTCAGTTTGATTAATTTTACTAAATCATCTTCTTGGGGCCTTGCTATTTTCCTCCGTAATATCTCTTTACATATATTATCTTGACAACCCTTTCTCCAGACATACATACCGCTCTACGTGTCCAAAACATCTATGTTACATCTAACGTAAAGTAAGTACTCAAGGCGAGAAGTAATAAATTGAAGAAATCCTGAAATAATTCTGTCTGAATTCTCCCATATAAATTTTATACACACCCGGAAAGCATAAAAGACAGGAGGTTACGAAAGGAATATGAAATAGGGTGTTACCGTAAAACATGGGTGGGAACGGGATAATACGTAAGGGTACATACACATTTGCGAACCGAGCCACAAATTACGGGAAACGAACGTAGCAACTGCAAGCGGCGTTTCGCCCCATTTGCGGTTGCTTCGTTCCTTTCCCATAGGTTAAGGTTCAGTTCGGCAGTTCGGCTCGCGAATGTATACGTAGCATAAGGTTAACCCTTTGCCCTGAAATAGGGTGATATCATTAATATTATTTCATCATTTTTATCATATTATTAAGCACAAACCCGTGCAAAATCACGGGATATTATAATTGTAGAAATTGTGAAACTGAAAGTATTTATAAAAAAACATTTGCATAAGAATTATAAATTTACCTTTCCAATGAACAAAATTATAACATCTGTTAAAAATTTAAACAAAATAAATGCACTTTTCAAACACAGAAATTATTAATTCATAAAATAATTAGGGTAGGTTCTTACATTGCCGCTTCTGTGAATCGTTATCACAATCAGTTCCGAATTTCAAGATCAAAGCAAATCTTAGTTCTAGAAGTCATTGAACAGGAGTTACATCGAAACACCACCGAAATTATTATTTTTAATTATTAAAAAAGATGGTAGAATCCTCCAATTTAAAGGATACCAAAGAATTGTAAATATGCGCAGTTATTAAAAACATCCAGCTGTTAAAAACCGCTACGGATTATGAAAACACTAATTGAAAAACAAAGATTATATTCGAAGCATCCAAAGACTTTTTTCGAAAATTTTATGAGAATTCTTTAAAATGCTTTACCAGTGTGAGGCCCCCATTTTACAATGTAATGTGACATCTAGGTAGATAAAAGTGTACCGTATTTAAATTTTGTTAATTAAACAAATTTAAATTAAATTAAATAACATTTTATTTCACAAATTTAAACATTGTACTTAAATAATGTAAATAATAATAATCTGTGGCCGAGTTGACATAGCGTTTGGATTCCACCCAGGCGTAGTGTGTTCAATTCCTCGGCTGGCTAACTCCTCCATCACAACACAAGCAACATTTTCCGCTTACTGTGGTGGTAGTAGGAGATTTTCAAATATTGTCAGGTTATTCGTAACCCGGGAATGTTTGTCTTTATTTTTAAATATTATTTAAATTTAAAAAAAATTGTCCTTTTTTAATGATATTAATTCAACATGGGAAAAAATATGTATCAACATTATTTTTTTTAATAAGACTTGGCCTCAAAGTACCTACACTTAATGTTTGTCGATTTTTTCTGTATTAAACGCGGTAGGTACCTTGCAATAAAGATAATTACCATTCGGAGTAATTATTACCAGAACAAAAATCTAGGTAAAAGTTTTAATGAAGCCATTGAATTGAAGTTGAAGGTCTCGGGTTTAATCCTGGCGTGCGTAAGTAAATTTATTAGATTAATTTATACTACAACACAAATTAGTAATTAAAATAAAATATAGTAATTTGCGGCATGTTCCAGAGTGGAAGATATTCACAGTATCGCCCTGATGTAAGACCACCATTCAGAATTGAAATTGTTGCTTGAAATGGCTTTTTTTGATGAACCTGAGCGAAAGTGCTCCGTGTAATCGCCGGGTACGATAAAACACCGGTTCCGCCACAGAAATAAACCCGTAATCAGTCATTACTCATTACATTAGCAACGGGTTATCGGGTTCTAATCACCGGTCAACTTTATCAGCGTGTGAAAACTTAGCAAAATATTAAATTATGTAAATAACCAATCAAAAAGATGTGAGAAATTAACAATTTTAGTATTTTATTTATGTATTTCAAATCAACGGTAGCAGAAGTCGGGGACGCCCGAGGAAGGCATGGCACGACCAAGTGAATCAGATACTTAAGTCGGGCCATGTCAAAGGTCAGAATAATAGAAGAGTATGTATGAGACGATGTAAGAATGTGAATGAGGCAAGGAGTGTGTGTCAAGACCGAGTTGTTTGGCGGTCCGTCCTCTCTGCCCACCCCTGCGGGTAAACGGCGTGATGGTTAGTTAGTTACTTAGGTAGAAATATACCATAAATAATAATCAGAAAGTATAAAATTAACAGAAACTCTAGACTATAAAAATAAGAGATACATGTACATGCAAAACTAAGTAGACTTAGTTTTGATTGAAAAGATATGATAATAAAGCCTTCTTGTACCTGCCCTCTATATCGGCGTAGCTATTACTAACTTCATGTAATCTAGTTATAGGTGAGTGTTTGAAATGCTCAGTCCTGGTATTTTTACATTTAAACATGATTTCGGAACGAGTAGCTCTTGTAGGTATATGAAATTTAATTAGGTTGTAAATCCGGGCTGTCTATACTACCATTTACAAATTTTGACATAATGATTACATACATATATTTATATTTAATTTATTACACCAACAACTCTTAATGAAAATATGAGTCACAGAAAAATAAAAGGATGACAGTCGCAACTGGGACGCGAACCCAAATCCTGTAGACTTACCGGGCATGGCGTCTCTACCAATTGAGATATTGCCGCTGTTTAATAATTTAGTAATTTCTTCATTCTGAACACAAAACTGGTTTTAATCTAAGGGTGAATCCTTGTACAAGACCCTAACTTTAATTAAAACTACACCAAGAACACGAAAACGGTTTCCTTCGGGTTAATTTTAATTTTAAGTGAAGTTTTCAGCAAGCAGGCCGCACCGAAAGCGCTCGCGGGGAGCACCAAAAAGCGTCGCGGCCCGCAGATTCCTCACCCCTGAGCTACACCATAATGAAATACTGAAATATCATCACAATCGCCATCAGTAGAAGAAAGCATTCAGATCCGACAAAAGACAACAGCAATAGTTTCGCCGTTCTAAACATTATTTCCATCTGTTTCTGCGATGAATAGATAATACTTAGAAGTGTTCAAAATTTAAAAAAAATAACTAACCCGTTTATTTATATATTTTTCATTATATTTAAATAGTAGGTTGGGAAAGATATATTTTTTTCAATAATTACTATTAACTCGCAAAAAATTGCGAAAGTTGCATCTAAAATCATGAAAAACCGAATTCTTTATAATTTAAAACAAATTACTATTTTTAAATATTTCTAATACATTTTGATTTTATTTTAATATTAGGTTTGGTTGGGTATTTTGAACTCAAATCCAAAATGAAGTTTCGTAATAGTTTATGTTGGTTAACTTCGGGCACACTGACACGCCCGCGACAAATGTTCCGTGTGTTTTTATCTCCTTTGTCATTTCCCCCTATGAGTAAGTTTTTTTTTCTTTATCCTGTCTATCAACCTTCCCATGGTCTTATTTCTTTTCCCTGAGTTTTTTCTCATTTTATATTCGGTCATATAATGGTTACCCTAAGGAGGTTTTACTTCGAAGGTGTGGGGGAACTTTTATGGGTTTTCTTTCACGACGTTTTCTCGGAACTTTTGTATTTTTTTCAATGGATGAACAAACATTGTCTTTTCTTTGCGAGTGATTGGTGTTGAACTAACCGGCTCTTCCAGGTGAACAAATAAAAAACAAAATTAAAAAAATATCATTGAAAAAAATATATATTACAGGAAATTGGCGAAATTATTGGTTATCGCGCCAGTCAGGATATTACGACGACTACCCCAAACGAAGACAGAATTGAACAAGTCCCAAAAGGCTGCGCTTTCTTGCCTCATGTTCACAGTGTGACAGAAATGCCAAATTAATTGAGAAAAAAAAGTGTAGGAACTACAGAAGTATATATAAGACAAGTACCAATTTGTAACTGAAAACCGTACTCGACTTAAATATATTTTTCCATGCCCAGAATAAAACACTTCCTTTGCACAAAATTATTACACTTACCGGGCGAGAATTTTTTTCAATCGACTACCTGAAGAAATTAGAAACATTAATGATAACATCCAAATAATAAACACTGTGAAAAAATATTTTAAAGACAAACTTACAAAAAATAAAAATGTTTCCAATTGAATTAATCTTAAGAATAACTCATCTCAATTAGTTTCCTTAACATTCCATTCTTCAAATAAGTTTAAAATCATTTTATTTTTAATTACTTACATACTGTAATAAAACCATGTAAACTCTTCTTCCAGCCACAAGCTAATGCTTCTATGGAAGAGGGGTCTTGAAATACTGATCATATATTGTAACAAATAAACAAAAATGTACTTATATAATAAAAAAATAAAAATATATATATATATATTTTTTTTTTTTTACTGGCAATATTTATTGACTTTCCACACTGAAACTACGCGCAGCCCTGTCAGCTGTCTCCCGAACAGGAAATTCATTCTGGTTCGGGCAACCATGTCGTAATAAAGTCGTATGGTTCCACATAACTTCCTTTCGTGTTCAGATGGTGTTTTTTAATAAAAGTAATCTATCGAACAATAGTTCTCTTCATGAATCTCTACACACCCGCGACCATTGGCTCCGCGATTCGGTAAGTGACGCAGTATGCTAAAAACGCATCGAGACTGTCTTCGGAATTACGACAAAAAATACAAGACTTACTTTTAATTATAATTGAAGCCTGCAAAAACCAAGTTTCCTCTTGAGACAGATGGAGTTTATAAACTCAGCTGTTCTGGATGTGACAAGTTCTCTGTAGGCCAGACAGAAGGGGCGATCTCCAAAAGGATATCAGAACACTTTCGAGCATGTAAACTCGGCCATCCTGACAAATCGGCAATTGCCGAGCATTTAATTGTCCTGTGAAGACCCAAAACGCGTAGGACCTGAAAATCCCATTAATATTAATAAAGACGGCGGTTCAGCAGTTCATGGTATCCGGTAATTAACGGCTTCACCAAAATGAAACGCAGAAACTCCAGATTGGAGCTGACAACATGGTATCGCATCTACATACATAAGCACACACTTCACCACAAGCTTCCTTTACAGATCTGCCCTAATGAAAGAAATCTGTTTATCTCTCAAACTACGACTTCTGGCTACATAAAAAATTCAAAGCATATTTTGTCAAGAATTTCTAGGACAATGCAGCTTTTCCAGTTTGTACAGCATGAGAAATTGAGTTTATCACAAAAGAATAATTGTTTGTTAAAAAATATTGTCCAACCCAAATCTCAGATGGAGCCGGGTTCATAAAGGTAGGAAAGTCTGTTAAACAATGCATCGTAAATTAAATTCTTGCTCTAGGAAATGGAACAAACGAGGTAAAAGACATTTTGGATGGAAATTGGAATTTTGGGATAATCATAAAAGTATTTCAATACTAAACGGGCTAATTCATTGGCCGTTTTTTTTTTAAAAATCGCCTCAAAGGCGCTAGAAAAAAGACCAGTAAAAAGTACAAAAATGCCAAAAACACTTAACCAATTTTACGTAACAATATCTTCGTATTACTCATTTTAGGGTTATCGTTTCTGACTCCCAATTGGGAGACCGATTTTCAATTCCTGACCACCCAGATATATTATCTGTTGACGAATTAGAGAGACAATCAGAAATTTACATTTTAAATGAAACACCGTTAGTGAATTTGAAAACAAAATAAATACACATTTCAAGTACATTTTAATCAAAATAAAATATTATAATCTGATAAAACCACCTACTCTATCACTTGTCTAAATTCTTCAACCAATCACTTCGAATTTTGAACATGACACTTAAATTAAAAGGCAGGAATAGCAAGTAACGCACGTCACATACAGCCGAAATTAGTATGCTTGATGATTATCACAGAATTTGTCCTGAAACGATTCAATTAATATTTTTTGTATGTTTTTTCACTTCTTTAGAAGTCCTGCCGAATAGATTCTCTAGAAATTAGCTTGGCAAACTTCACGACAAGTTTACTTTCCATTAAATTTGTTAAGATTTCTAACAACTACTACCTACTGCGTCTTCTCCAGATCTTATAGTAAATAGCGAGAACTTAGCCACATTCGCTATTGCCAGACACGCAAAGATATTTCAGATAGCTTCAGACAATAAAACTTTTTCCGCAAATGTGAAAGGTTAGACGCGATAACTGAGTTTCGTACACTGCCCTGGGAACTTTATTCACTTGGAATTGTTTATCTACTCCAATGGAAATTGTCGGGGGAAAGAAAATCATCGAATCCAGTGAAGTGGAAAAAACCGACTCATTGAATTATCTGCTAAAAATATAATATACAACTTTTTTTGGTGTTGATATCGATTACATACATGTCCTCAGCATTTTTCACACTTAGACAGGGCCTTTGAAAACTTTTAAGAGGAAGGTACAAGCCAAAAATGTGTATATTCATGGTATACCTCATATTGTAGGTAATAGGCATTAAAATGGCTTGACAAATGGAGTCTACAAACGTTCGATTTCAAGCACAAAACTGTTTTTCATTTATTTTGTAAATAATTTTATAAGAAAGCAAAAAAGTTAATCAAGTGAAACTGTCAAAGATAATTTTAGCTATAATACTGTATTTTCCTTTATGCGTTCATGCATTTCTATTGAAAAATTTTTTTTTTAGTAGTTTACATTTATATTTTTTTTATTTGTATTCTACTCAAGCGAAACGATAGGAAAACCTTCAAATTTATCTAAAGCATATTTTTTGGTATTCATAATGTACACCAATTCATTATAAAGATTAATCAAAAGCATTGACGCACACTGGAGAAACACACTAGCGCCTAATATAGTCACGGCTCCCTAAAGGCTTCAACATTCTATTATCTTTATCATTTTATTCTGTTTTGTATTCAATTCATCTGTTTTTTTTTTGTTGCTGTTGTTATTATTGTTCTATTTTTTGTTTTTGATCATATTTTTTGTAACTCTATATGGAATGTTTGGGACCGTACTAACCTTCCCACATACCGGAATAAACACTTATTATTATTAAAATAGTGTTTTGGCATTAAGTTCGCCTTAACAATTTGTTTTTGAATTATGTATTGTGTTAGTTATCCGTTTTTAATAGGTTTAACCAGTGGAACGCCGATGGGTCTCTGGAGAACATGCGAGCATTCTAATATTATAGAATTATTTGCGATGCAATTTTGTATGAAAAACAAAATCAGCATCGTTTGGGCTAGTAAAACTAGTTTTCGCTAAAAATCACATCAAGGGCACTGTACAATAAGACGTCCTAGGCTCTTTTTAATACTTTTTACAAATACAAAAAGCATACTTCCCTGGCAGGTCACTTCAGATAAATACAGTTTGATTAGAAAGTTTAAGTTTGGAGAAGATACAATTATGTACGCGGAAGACTATATATACTCCACATCGTTTGATTTTACTGTTGCCATGGTAGGAACTATTGATTTTAGAAACTGGTAAGATTCTTGTTTGTCGCCTCAGTGTGATGCATGCGCGTTCCGGCGGTGCATTTTGAAAGCCCTTGGCGGAACATTATTCTGCCCGAGCTAATTGAAGTGCAACACGTAATTCCGATTTAATCTGTTATTATGTACTGGTTCCTAGAGGTCGTTCAAATCCTGGTGTTCGATTATTAGAAAAAAAGCAAGCTTCAATTTCAACAATCGAAACACAGCACATTTGCGTCCAGTGGAAGATACATACTTTCTGAACCGCGTGATGAGGGACTACCATTCAGAATCGAAAAGTTGATGAAAATGGCTTTAGTGATGTTAAGCGACTAGGTCGGAATAGCCAACCGTCCAGCCAAAATGTAGATGTCATTTAAATGAAATTAGGCTTAAAAGGTGACTACTTTTGCCATCTATGTTGTGAATCTTTAGATATTAGGTTTGAAGCTTGACTGAACCCTGTGGTCTTACCCATGTTTCACTGATTACATGATAAAGCAGTTTCTCTATGGATAGGGTAGGATGCTACTTCGGGGCTTGCCTGTAAATCCTTTTTATAAATTCAATGAGTTTTGCGGAGCAACGCAGTTCTTTCAAAACTATCAGGGTGGCCGAGCCTTCCTTTATCTGGGCAGATTTTTAAAATAAAAAAAGTGCGAAGTCATCATGTAAATTGTTTTATTGTAAATAAATTCAAACGATCATCCTTAAACTTGGGTGTGTTTTTCTTCACTGGAGTGACCTGAAATCTTAAGATTTTAAGCAGTTTAAAAAAAAAAATTAAATACAAAAAAAGTTGTTTCTATCACACGTCGCCACTGATCACACTGCTGCATGTGCGACGGGATCACGTGATACGCGCTCTTTCTTCTTTGTTACCGTGCTGCTGGAACGAGACGGAGTGCGCATCACGTGACCCGCTAGGCTTTACCCAACTACTCAGTTGCGAAGTGTGATGGAAAAATATTGTGTTTTTAATTGAAAAAAAAAACCATTGAACAGTAAAATGACTTAATACATTTTTTTACTCCAAATATGATGAGGAATGGCTGGTTTAAATCATTCGGGTATGTGCTGTTACACCCGGTATATTGTATTTATAAAAGTTAATTCAAAAAACAAAATATCCATAATGAATTTACATAATAGAATATTAATATTGGTAATGTTGGAAAGCTGACACGTCGGAAATGTTGGCTTGTACCTACGGAATAAAATATTATGTTGCTTGAAAAATCTGAAATAAGCTAAATTAAGCCAAAGCCGGGCGTTTTTTCTCATCGAATTCCGAATAAAATGCCGAGTTTATTCAGCCATTTCAAAAGGTTGGATAAATGTCATGAGTTTTCAAAGAAAACATTTTTTTCGTATTGGCTTAAGTCAGAGGTTCTCAAACGATGTTCTCCGGAATACTAGTGTTCCATTGAAGATTTTGATGTATATAATGAAAACTTATACAAATACAATTACAGTGACTGTACGGCAAAAAAATTGACAAAGGTAAAGCCTGTGCGTGGGTATTATAGTAATTATTATCACAATTCAAAGGTAAGAATAAAACATAAAATTAAAGTGTAAACAGAGGCGGCTCTAGAGGTCCAGAAGTGAAAAGTCTATAGGAAAAAAAATTAAATGTTAATACATATTGCTAATGCGCAGTGAATATTATAAAAACGCCAATGTATGTAATTAATTTGCGATACCCACCTATTCTGAAGCCGGTTGTACAATATTGTTTAATTTAATAATTTATTAAATAGATTATTTACCTAATATTTACACATATAAGTAATTTATGTTTTTCTCTTTTAAAAGATCTTTTTCTATTAAATTTGTTTTAATACTAACTTCAATCTCAGTCAATTGTTTATCAGTAGACTAAAAAAGTAAACAATGTGAGCAAAATTACATATACGTCATAGACATATGAATATTAGTAGACCTGCCCTAAGTGATTAAAAGCGTATTATTCCCCACTCCCCATACCGGTTCCATTGGAGCCGGCTGTGCTCGCGTATGGCCTCAAGTGAAATTTGAAAACGTGACGTCATCATTCTTGTGCGAACTATGGTCGAGGCATCATCGGTTCATTTTACGAAATAACACGGCAAAATGGTGTTATGCAACTTGTGCTATGAAAACTTGTAAAAATAGATGTGAAAAAGAGAATAAACCCAATTGTCGTATTACATTCCATATATAAGCATTATTTTATTTTATTTTAAGCATATTCACATCGTATGATATGGATCAGTTGTAGAAACATATACTATCACATCGAGAAACGTCTGGACGCGAAACACAAAGCTGGTTGGTTGCTGGGAAGTAAATTATGAACATTTATAAAAGTGTCTTAACCAAATACTTAAACGAAATATTCGACTCTGAAAATAGAAGAAATTTTTTGCCGAATTTTGACTTCGCAAATTTGTTCATAACGTGGCGAGTAATTTGCGCTCCCATGTAAAAATGTCTATTCATTCAAAAGCAGATTTTACTTTTAAGAACTAAATGGTGATATTATAATGCGAGATGCCTATTTACTGTCAGATTGATTTATTGACGAATCACAGTCAGCTTTACCCCCTTCGTTCTTCAACAGTTGATTTTACCCCTCGCCATTATCTTCTCGTCTATTAATTCCTATGTCTGTGATATACGTTCATTTTATTGCACCAGCAAATCCACTGACAAAAATTATAACTTTTCGTTTTTAACCTCTTTATTTTTCTCTCTTGTAAATTAACTAATTATCACTTTGTCATAATTCAATGAATGGTTTGCGATTTCTTCAGATACAATATCCACAGAATTTGACATTTTAAATTATTCCATTCAATTATTATTTTTTTGGTAAACTAATGTTTAAGACAAGATTTTTTATGCATAGCACAAAGGGTAACAATTATTATACAAGCAATAATTATTCGCCTGAAACACTCATCCACATTGAAAAATCTCCTGATAAAAGATACATGACGCCAACGGGACTCGTAACAAGCAGTAATTGTTATTATTTCGCGGATAAGAGATAAGCCGCCATAGCTCAGTGGTCAGAGCTGTCGACCGGAAATCGAAGGGACACGGGTTCGAGTCCCGTTGGCGTCATGTATCTTTTATCAGGAGATTTTTCAATGTGGATGAGTGTTTCAGGCGAATAATTATTGCTTGTAAAATAATTATTCCATTCAAATTACGTGAACAATGATAAACGTTATATATTAATAGTAATACTCAGTTTCTTTGTTTTTATTTGGTCGCTTAAAATTAGGCGAAAATCGACCACTCTCCCCCTTAAGTTCAAACAACTCAAGGTTCGTTTTGGCGTGAAAGTAGCGAAAAAGTTGCCTTTCATTTGTTTCGATCTTCAGGCGAAAGTCGACCGAAACGCCTCTCTGGCGGCAGAGAATTCGAGTTCAATTTTGCGTGGCAAAACTGAAAATTCGAGTCAGTGATTTTAGCCGGAAGCTCGGCCGGATTCGTACGGAAGAAGACGTAGACAAAAATTTGAGTAACTCTGGCGGCAAAAACCGGAAGCGCTCGAGGCGCGCGATACTAAAGTACCGCAGTTCACTCATCCGGAACCGGGACGGCCCCACTCTGGCGAAAAGCCGATTGCGGCCGCATAATTGTCGGAGCTTCTCGATTGGTAATCGACTTTTCCCTGCCAGAAATGACGAGTGTTGCCACCCGCGCGGTTTCGAAACGGCCAAATTTTGGTGCATTTTCGCAACGTTTCGTTTTCATAGATCGGGATGATGTGTAAAACTTTTTCTCCTTTACAGTTTATATTTTTATTCAATATCGAACGCACCCCGAACGCGAAATGATTGAATTAATCAGGTAACGTTGATTTTTTTTTTTAAATTTCACGAAAAGTTGTACGAAATATCCCCATTTATAGGAAGTGGTTGAATTTAAGCGGAAATGTTTTTTTTTGCATAATGGTATCATTATTTTAGGACGCCACGTCACGTGGTAAATTTGGCAAATGGCGGACTGCTTTTGAAAACCCATTATCGGTTTGTGTTTTAAATATTATCAAGTCCGCTGAAATGTATACGATATTAGTGGATGTTAGTCGATGTTATTCTGTATAATGAAGTTCTGCGTGTCATCAAAGAGTGTGGTCATGGGATACTTTAAAAAAATATGCATTCACGAACGTCACAAAAATGGTGACGCAATAAACTTTTGACTTTTTTGTAAGGTAAATATTCTTATTTAATGTTATATTTTTGCTGTACCGAGTTGAAAATGAATATAACGTTACAATATATATTAATAAAAGATTATTAAACAGTTGGTTTTTATATTGCTGAAAAAATGGCCCGAGTAACCTACCAACTTTAAAAATTATAAATAAACTTGATTACTTTTAAAATGAAATATAGTAGTTTCATTAAAAAGAAAACTAGCGTCCCTTTCTTAATGATATTCTAAATTATATTCTAATGTTATTACATTCGTTATTTGCAGGATTCTACTGTATGCGATTGTCAATGGATACTTTCACGGGACGTTGTGGTCAAGTGGATCTTCTAAAAAAATGTCGTCTACGCTTTTCCAAATTCGGTTAAAAATACTCCTAGGCGATTTCATCGATGGTTTTTGATGGAGTTTCTTGGACAGGTATGTACACGTATGATAGTTGGGAATTTTTCAGAATGTTTTACAAGTTTTCAGTTGAATTTGCTCGCTGGATGACGTTAAATAAATCGCAACGTCAAACGTTTAATCATCGCCCGAGAGCATTCTTTGAAAACGCAGCCTGTAATTGACGATGTAATTGACGATGGATATCTTCACAAAATTAATCATTAAACGAGCGTTTCTCTGCAGATCTTTTTGTTGTACCAAGTTAAATGTGAATCTAAAATTATAATACTATATATTAATATAATTTTTGTCGTTTACAGGACGTCAAACCGTCAAATTTACCAGCCTCGACATTCTGAACAAAGGACAGCGCAGAATTTTGATGCTTTCTCGAGGTAAATATTATTATTTATAGATTTATAAATTTCTAGCACAATTATTGAAATGTTTCTTCTTTCTAGATAATTATTGAAGCGATATTTGAAAAGTAACGCAACTTCTCTTGACACGAGCGGCAGTGTTATAAATTATTACATATTAGTATTGACATAAGACATCTGCATATTATGTGTAGTTAGTTCTGGCTTCTATTTGACATAACATTTGAAATAATTAAAATAAAATAACTTTGTTTGAATACCACTTTATTGTATATATTTATAACCAACCGGTTTCAGTTCAACCCGAACCTTCATCAGGGCTAATAAAAACATATTTATACATAATATGTTTTTATTAGCCCTGATGAAGGTTCGGGTTGAACTGAAACCGGTTGGTTATAAATATATACAATAAAGTGGTATTCGAACAAAGTTATTTTATTTTAATTATTATAATTATGTATGCCCACAAAGTGTTTGCTACAAGTGAAAAATTAACATTTGAAACTTTGACAATCGCCATTATCGCCGAGTCTGAAAATTTTGCTCATTTCTTCTAATCAATCGTCTCTTTTCTATTTTGCAGGTCGTTCTTCCACGAACGTGACCTGAGAAGTGTTTGATTCCGTTCTTCAAGCTCTTTGGATACGATTAAAATTACACCTAGGCGCTAATTCATCGTTGATTTTGAAGGCTCATTCTTTGCAATCGCAACCGGCTGTAAGCGATTCTTGAACAGGTATATACAATTGCACAAGTATGATATTTGGGAATTTTCAGATAATGTTTTACAAGACAGTCACGTGAAATGATAAAAGAGAAAGCGTTCATTTTTTGCCTAGAATAATGCCGGATACATTCGCAGACACAACGGTTCCTTTAATCTTTACGGGCGCCAGTTTTCAGTTTCAATATGACATAATACTGTATATATAGATATAATAGATTCTTGCTGCAGAGTCTCCATCTTTTATATTCGTGTCACCTGTTCCTATACTTCATTTTACTTAACTTCACTCTATTTTTGTAATATTTATATTTTCTGTAATACCTGCATCAACTGTAAAGCGCCCCTGAGGTGATATCTCACAAAAGCGGCGCTATACAAATTTTTTTATCAATGTATGTATTACGCTATCTTATGTTGGATTTTAAAATATATAAACACAGTTTATTATTCAAGTAGGCATTAACTACATCAAGTGCATAGTTTCTTTCAATATAATTGTTCTTCTAATATCAACTGTATCTCTTTGTGGACATTATGTTTGTGTATTACGCTATCTTATGTTGGATTTTAAAATATATAAACACAGTTTATTATTCAAGTACTGTAAAATATATAAACACAGTTTATTATTCGGCACTAACTACATCAAGTGCATAGTTTCTTTCAATATAATTGTTCTTCTAATATCAACTGAATCTCTCTGTGGACATTATGTTTGTGTATTACGCTATCTTAT
This sequence comes from Hesperophylax magnus, assembly GCA_026573805.1. Taxonomy (NCBI): domain Eukaryota; kingdom Metazoa; phylum Arthropoda; class Insecta; order Trichoptera; family Limnephilidae; genus Hesperophylax; species Hesperophylax magnus. Next base: position 13,028,966 of record JAIUSX010000019.1, read on the forward strand.
GTTGGATTTTAAAATATATAAACACAGTTTATTATTCTAGTAGGTACTAACTGCATCAAGTGCATAGTTTCTTTCAATATAATTGTTCTTCTAATATCAACTGTATCTCTTTGTCGACATTATGTCCTGTAAATCATTTTATAGACAAATATATTTTTTACCACACAAATGCATCGCAAACTGATATAATTAGTAACATAATCAATGTAATGAAATATGGTGAATATATAATTTGTAAAATGTAATTAAATGAACTGTTTTTTTTACAATGATCAATAAATATAAAAATAAGTTGATATAAGATTACATATTATATTATATATTATTATTCTGGTTGATATTTGACATGAAATATGAATATATGAAACGCAATTAATATGCTCCATGGGTTTCTTTCTGGTTCTTCCCATATTACTTATATCGAATCAGATTTAAAAAAAATAAATACACTTTAATGAAATTAAAACGTTGTTTGATTTTTACTTATTTCCAAAATCTGTTATTTTATTTTCCCCCTTTTTACACTAAATGCATAGGAGGCCTGAATGAAAATAATTTCCCTCGGGGCTTATGGCATCTTTGGGGATGCAGTGAGGAGGGTCTTTTGAGGAAAGAAAAGAGTGATTACAGGCCTTGAAGAGACTCATGTTGTAGGAGGGAGGAAAAGCGACCCATTATTTTAATTACAATTTGAAGAATTTCAAAGATAATATTCAAATTATGTTATTATTTAAGTACTGCGTACAGTTCTCCCAGTGAAATAATAAAAAAAATTACATTCGATGAATTGTTCGAGTCCTGTGAAACAATCCATACTTTTACAAGTAGCGTGTAATTTAGATTCAGACTTTTCGTTTAAGTCAAATAAATAGGACTGTAAGCACCGGTTTTTTTCACCTAAGACAACTCAAGTCTGTCCGAAGAAACCTTCCTTTAGAAGCAACAAAACTACTTATCAACTCTTACGTAGTCTCACGTCTCGATTACTGCAACGGCATTTATGCCAGCCTTCCAAAATATCAAATTGACAAACTTCAATCAGTGTTTAATGCAGCAGCACGGCTCATAACCGGGGTTTCAAAATATTCGCATATTTCAGAACACCTTCGTAACCTTCACTGGCTCAAGTGCCCTGAAAGAATCCAGTACAAACTGTGCTGGATGGTGTTTAAATCCATCAATGAAATGGCCCCACCCTACATCTCTAAACTATGCTTCCCAGAAAACACTGGTCTGAGGCAGTCAACGCTTAGATCAGCAACATCAGCAGCTGTAGGCAGACTGATAGAACCTATGCGCAAGCCAAATACTAAGTTTGGTGATCGCGCTTTCGGAGTATCTGGGCCGAAGGCTTGGAATAAACTCCCTCCGGAACTAAGATCCATAACAAGTCCAACAGAATTCAGGTCTAAGCTAAAAACTTACCTTTTTAAGCTGTCGTACCCTTAAATTAAATATAACAATCCTAAGAGAAAAACCAGTTATATTCAATTTTTCAATTAAGTCCTAAATCCTGTATCTAAATTTCGCCAATAAACAATTAGATAATGTTAATTAAGTGTTAATCTCAAGTGACCTACCAGGTAAGTATTGTACTGTATATTTTCTCCATAAATAGTTAAGTAATAACTGTAGAAATGTATTATAAGTTTGTACAGCGCCCTTGAGGTGTTTTTGCACAAAAACGGCGCTATACAAGTCATCCAAGTATTATTATTTAAATCTTAACACGGCATAGATTTGTCGGTCAAATACATTGTACCTACATATAGTTTTGTATTAATCATCGACAAGTCGGTGAATACAATCGGTAAGACAGATGGTAGAAATATATTACAAGTCTGTTCAACGCTATGCAAATCATCCATATATTATTTTTTTATTATTAAAAGCCAGTTGTTTCACAGAAATTCTAATATAACATTCAATTGCCATCAGAGAGCCGTTCAAGCAGTTTTGGCCCCGTTGAACGCTGATTTCAGTTTCAGCTATAATTTGATATTGTGGTAGTTATAAAAAAAAATTACGTATGTATTATGGTAGATTATTCTCCCTGCAAATGCTTATGAAAATACCCTGGGAGAAACAAGGATTATTATTATTCGTAAATATTGTCCACCTTTAAATGGCTCAGATTTTGGAATACACACTACGTTAAAACGTAATTATGACACGAAACGACAAATTAATTTTGAATACATTGTAAAAGATGCATTTCCATTTTATTTTTATTAAATTAAAGTTTAAAAAGACTTCATTATATCTAAAGCACGAATTTGACGTTTTGTATCAAAAAGTTTATTGAAACAAAGTGCATTTCCCGTAAGCTTTTGCTGCAAATTATGGTAAAATAAACATTAACCTGCACAGCCTCATAGAAACTATAAAATAAATCAAAGTGTTATGAAATAATTAGCATAATCTGCAAAAAATGCGCATACAACAGATGAAACATAAATATTGAGTTCCAATGACATATGGAAACCACAGATCGATAAAAAAGTAGATCGATGATCGATGAACAACCAGTGTTTTGAGAAATATATTTAAGGCTAATCAAACTTATATAATTTGGCAATGTAAAGTCGCCATGCATAAACGTTATCACAATCAATAATAATTAAAATAACCGAATAATATTATATACTTTATTATTGAATTTGATTTAAATGTAAGCATTCACTTTAACATACATATATTTAAATACATTTGTGTGTGCCCACATACACAAAGATTCCATTCAAACATCACATTATAAATGTAAAAATAGGCAAAAAGCTAATTTTAGGCAGATACATTCAAACGTACATACATTTGAATAAATTTGTGGTCACACATTCATTGCTTCATTCACATGCAAACATTCATATTACATTTTTAAAAGTTTTTAAATTTTGCGTGTTTTTGAGGTAAGGTTAGGTTAGAACATGGGAAAAGGTATTAGAATTAAATCACAAATACTATACAAACCTAGCGTAGCCCACAAACCACTTGAAAACTGGGATATAACTCTAAAGGGGACGCGAGCAGGCGTTATTAAAGGGGCAATTTTTTGTTACAGAAAATATGTATTAGAATTAAATCACAAACCAGTCTATACAAACCTTGCGTAGCCCACATACCATTTGAAAACTGGGATGTAACTCTAAAGGGGACGCGAGCGGGCGTTATTTAAGGGGCAATTTTTTGTTACTTAAAAATTTGTAGTCCCACACCCTCGCCTCATCTACATTCAAATACTACACCACGCAATTAATTTTTACCCATTAGTTGCCTGCAACGGGCAAAAAGCTAGTACATATATTAATACTCAGTTTCTTTGTTTTATTTGGTCGCTTAAAATTAGGCGAAAATCGACCACTCGCCCCTAAAGTCACATAGGACACTAGGTTCGTTTTCGTGTGCTTGAAAAAAGTTGCCTTTCTTTTGTTTCAGGCTTCACGCGAAAGTAGACCGAGACGCCTCTCTGCGGGAAAAGAATTCGAGTTCAATTTTGCATGGAAAACCCGAAAAACCGAGGTATCCTCCATTTCCGGAAACCGGATTCGTACGGAAGAAGACGTAGACAAAAATTGGCGGCAGAAACTGGAAGCGCTCGAGGCGCGCCATACTAAAGTAAGGAAGTTCACGCTTCCGCCGCCAGGACGGCCCCACTCTGGCGAACAGCGATTTGCGGCCGTATAATTGTCGGAGCTTCTCGATTGGTAATCGACGTTTTACTTCCGTTTCGTGGTCAAGACGAAACCACGTGGTATGTTTTTTTATAAAATCTACGCGCTCAACTTGATGATTGCAATCCGCAGCAAACACGCCGTCTGCCTTTAATATTATCGAAAAAATTCATCCTCCGAAGGTTAAGGAACGTTATTCGGCCGTCCCACAGATGGCGTTCGGTTCAAAATGTGTCACAGTAACCGGCGAAAGTTTTGACATTTGCCATTTTAACAAAAAATGCCAACAATCGGGATTTTTGGTCAGTCAGAAATCAGCCAATCATAGACACACCGAAGTGATGTGCTTTTATTTTAGGGATGTGATCTCAAAGAAACGATAAAATTTGTAGAGGTACTTACTTTGGCAGTTTATTTTTTTTTATATCGCTAATGCCTTTGAACGAAATAAAATAAAGTTCGGTAAAAATAATTTGACACGGATACCGTCGCCCCGTAGTGAAAAACTACATCAATAGCGTCACGCAAATTTTTCATTTCTACCAGGAGCGCAGAAATTGGAAGAGGTTAGCCTGGGATCCATTCATATTTATAGTTTTCATGTGTTTATTTTTTAACGAGTAGGTGCCTAATTGCCTAATGTTTATATTTTTTCGGTAAATTTTTGATAGTAGGTGCAGGTACCTACACAGATGGTACCGGGTAGAGGTCCTAGGTAGGCAGGTACTGAGAGCGTGTTTTAGCCCGTTTTCTAGGTTAGGTCCGTAGTGTTGTTATATAACCTATGGATTTAAAATTAAAAAAAAACGATCAAATCTGTTCAAGTACCTACTTTGGTAGTTCATATTATTAAAATCGATAATGCTTTTGAACGAAATAAAATGAAGTTTGGTAAAAATAATTTGGCACGGGTACCGTCGCCCCGTAGTGAAAAACTACATCATTAGCGTCACGCAAATTTATAAATTGTACCAAGTAGTAGTAGTAGTAGTAGTAGGGTAGTGGTAGTGGTATGGTAGTGGTAGTGGTATGGAAGTGGTAGTGGTATGGTAGTGGTATGGTAGTGGTAATGGTATGGTAGTGGTATGGTAGTGGTATGGAAGTGGTAGTGGTAGTGGTTGTGGTAGTGGTAGTTGTATGGAAGTGGTCGTGGTAGTGGTATGGTACTGGTAGTGGTACTGGTAGTGGTACTGGAAGTGTGAGTGGTAGTGGTAGTGGTACTGGTATGGTAGTGGTAGAGGTATGGTAGTGGTAGTGGTATGGTAGTGGTAGTGGTATGGTAGTGGTATGGTAGTGGTAGTGGTAGTGGTATGGTAGTGATAGTGGTAGTGGTACTGGTATGGTAGTGGTATGGTAGTTGTAGTGGTATGGTAGTGGTAGTGGTATGGTAGTCGTAGTGGTATGGTAGTGGTAGTGGTATGGTAGTGGTATGGTAGTGGTAGTGGTAGTGGTAGTGGTATGGTAGTGGTAGTGGTATGGTAGTGGTAGTGGTAGTGGTAGTAGTAGTGGTAGTGGTATGGTAGTGGTAGTGGTAGTGGTAGTGGTAGTGGTAGTGGTAGTGGTAGTGGTAGTGGTAGTGGTAGTGGTAGTGGTACGGGTAGTGGTAGTGGTATGGTAGTGGTAGTGGTAGTGGTCGTGGTCGTGGTATGGTAGTGGTAGTGGTATGGTAGTGGTAGTGGTAGTAGTAGTAGCAATATTTTTTTTCCAAAATAAAACTCGCTGGGACTTTTGACGAGTGTCGGTGACAAAAACCGTACATACGATATGGGTATCAAATTACGCGTCTCGACTTACAAAATCCGAATGGCTCAGTGAAAAAAGGATCAGAAAGCTCCTTGGCACTTTTTTTTCTCAAAATATCCATTTCTTTCTATCCATACATATATTTTAATATATTTGTGGTCACACACACATACTTTCATTTATATGCCAAAATACATATTACATTTTTAAAAGTTTTTAAATTTTGCGTGTTAATTGAGCAATTCTTTTTCCAAAATAACAACTTTTGAAGAATGTCGTTGACAAAAACCGTACATACGATATGGGTATCAAATTACGCGTCTCGACCTACACAACCCGAATAGCTCGGTGAAAAAATGATCAGTAAGCTCCTTGGCTCTTTTTTTTCTCAAAATATTCATTTCTTTTGATAAAATTTTGTAGTCCCACACCCTCGCCTCATCTACATTCAAATACTACACCATGCACCACATTTTTACCCATTAGTTTCTGGCAAAAAGCAAAAGTGTCGAAACACACTCTTTGCTTCATCCACAATCAACACCAAATTACAAATTATTTTTTTATTTTTCACATCCACTTACTCGAATAATTTTTACCCATTAGTTTCGGGCAAAAAGCACAAGTGTCGAAACACACTCTTCGCTTCATGCACAGCAACACCGAGATACATATAATTTTTATTTTTCACATCCACTTACTCGAATAATTTTTACCCATTAGTTTCGGGCAAAAAGCACAAGTGTCGAAACACACTCTTCGCTTCATGCACAGCAACACCGAGATACATATAATTTTTATTTTTCACATCCACTTACTCGAATAATTTTTACCCATTAGTTTCGGGCAAAAAGCACAAGTGTCGAAACACACTCTTCGCTTCATGCACAGCAACACCGAGATACATATAATTTTTATTTTTCACATCCACTTACTCGAATAATTTTTACCCATTAGTTTCGGGCAAAAAGCACAAGTGTCGAAACACACTCTTCGCTTCATCCACATCAACACCAAATTACAAATTATTTTTTATTTTTCACACCCACTGGGTCGATTATTTTTACCCATCAGTTGCCTGCAACGGGCAAAAAGCTAGTATATAACTAATATTCAAGTTTAACAGGCAAAAAAAAATCGATTGACATTTCTCTCACATCGCCCTCTAATACCTTTTTTTTATATTAACTCCACACAGGAGGCCCTGAAGAAAATCATTTCCCTCAGGGCCTATATCATCTTTGGGGATGCTGTGTGGAGGGTCTTTTTGTGGAGAGGAAGGAGTGAACATGGGTCTTGAAGAGTCCCATGTTGTAGGAGGGAGGAAACACAGAGGCCGGCAGTTCGTTCCACAGCCGAGCTGTTGAACTTAAGAACGAATCGTAGAAGCGACCCGTTCTCATGTGACAAGTGTCAACCGTGTACAAATGTTGGGCGCGCGTTTGGCGTGTATCCCGACTACGCACCGGTGCCGAAGGGATCAATGACGCTAGTTCCTCAGAGCATCTTCCATTGTAATACCGATAGAACAAGGACAGCATACCTACTTGACGCCTGTGCTCTATAGATTGCAGTCCGTTTGTTAAGATTGGGGAATCTATCAAACGGACCGCCCGTTTTTGCACAGAGTCAAGGGTTTTTTTCAGGTATTTAGGGGCTCCGGACCAGAGATGGCTGCCAAATTCGACAGTGGGCGCACTAATATTAATATTACTAATATTAACTTAATATTCTTAGGACGTAGATATCTCTATCTCACCGCTGTCATGTCCGAAAACCCCTTTAAAATAAATTTTGTATGATACTAAGCATGATACGTCAGACATGATAGTGTTTACCTCCTTTGTCTGTATAGCAAAGAGAAAGAAAGGAGATAGTTTGGGGACAAAATTTAAAGTGACCCACGGTAGGTACATACAATAGCTTCTCATTTGGAGGCTAGATGACTATTACCGTACGAATATGCATGCATACGAAAACTAAATTATTTTGAAACATCTGAGATTTTAGTAATACGTTAATCAAAAATAATTAAAATAAACCCCACGGAAAGATCAATTTTCTAGGCCTGCTAGGGAAAATTCGATTTTGGGTCCGTCCATTACGCCGGGCCGCGCGTCGAATATTGTTTTTACACGACTTCATCACTTATGCCGTTAAGATTCCCACTTTATTTCAGAGATTTGCTATGGAAAATTCAACCGTAGGTCTGTGCGAATAGTATAATAATATATAATCTTACGTCGTTAATATTACGAATGTTTTTTATGGTATTGGTCTAGTCTTAAGATTATTTTTTCTTGTAAACGAGTGTTCCGTTGCTTGGAAAAGGTTGAGTTTAAACTATAATAGTCTTAGGACCTGGAACTTCAACAAAAGGATTTATTAACACGACACGTGCTGCTGATGAAAGGTCGGTTCGCCCGATACAATAAAGTACGACTAAAAAAAACGAACCCGAAATTCAATTGTTTTGCACAAAGTGGTCACTAAAAGGCTAACTGTTTAAATATTGAAGGAGAAAAGGCAGGAGGGAAAAAACCACAGTAATAAAATTTAGCACGAGATAAAAAAAAACTCATTACTTTTTAATTCCACGTTAAAAAAGTCAGAGTTTTACGAAATACGGAAAAAAAGTACTTGGCCTTTTATATATTTTTTGGACAGTTGAATAAATATTTAAACGGCTCAAATTACAAAAAGAAAAATCTGTGCAAATTTTATGATACCTAACCTCCCCGTTATTGCTTATTTTCAGCGCTAACGCTAATCAAATAGAGAAAAATGAAGTTTCGGTATAATTAACTCAGAGGAGCGTAATATTGTCACTCAGCGGTACAAATAATAATAATAAATTGTATAGCGCCGTTTTTTGTCAAAAATCAGCTCAATAGAAATGTGTACAATCTTAGTGTGCCTTGAATCCACGAATTTAGGAAAAACGAAAAGCGTTCGATTTTAAAGAAAATGTGTTTTAAAATAAAATTATTTTGTGAATAAATTTATAAGAAAGATAAAAGTTAATCAAGGGAAACTGTCACGTGTAAGCATTTTTTTTGGAATTCATAATGTACACCGATTCGTAGTAAAGATCAATCAAAAATAGCGATTTCGTGTAAAGCTTCGTCTCAAGGGCGTTCTACAAATATCTAGTTACTGGCTGACGTGTACCCGGCGTTGGTCGGGGTTGTAAATGATTTGGAGTAAAGTTTTGAGGTTCTGAATTCTATGATAAATCGTCTCGAGTCACCTGACATTTTCTGAATATAATGGATAAAAAGACTTCTCCAGCGCAATTTCAATTACAAAACTACACGGAGAAAAGGGAGTATTGCTGATTTTTTTTATAAATCTCTTGAAATTATTCGTAATCCGGTTAGAAACGAGATTGCAGGCCGTTTCCTGTTAAACTTTTAGTACATTCCTAATATTTCGGAACACGTGTTCACGCACCTACACCATGCCTTGATAATAAATGATGATGAAAATATCATGAGTTCCGACATCGCGATAATACATTCCTCTTTCACTAAAAGGTTAACAGGAAACCTATCAATTCATTCGGCCCGATTCTAAATAAATTAGCAATATTTTATATCGGTAAGATTTCCCCATGCAGTGAAACGAAATTGGAGAACACAGGATAATGATGACTCCTTCAACTTGTCGGTCGTGATGGCGGTGTTGACTGAATCGAGCCAATTAAAGCACATTAATCACACCAGGGGAACAAAAACAGTGCCTTCTGTTGGGAGAGACATTAGAACAGATTATAACTAATTTCAGAACACTCAAGAAGACTTGTGAAAAACTTTGACTGATGACAGAGCTATGAGAACGAAATTGCTTTGACGGAATGCAAAACATTCTGAGGTGTGGGAAACGTGGGTAGTAGATTGTAGCCTATAGATTCTGAGGTGTGGGAAACGGGGGTAGTAGATTGTAGCCTATAGATTCTGAGGTGTGGGAAACGGGGGTAGTAGATTGTAGCCTATAGAATCTGTAAAGATGGGTATTTCAAAATTAGTAAAATTAACAAAATTCACAGAGATTGAAAATCTGTGCGTGGCATCATTTAAAAAAGAGGTAAAAACTAATTCCGATAAATTTATTAAAAAGTGTAAGTTTAATGCTATCATGGAAATTTGACATAATAGGATGTTTTACACGATACTTTTTTTTTCCAGTTTTCCTTACAGGTTCGTCTTTTCATTCGGATTAGGGATGAAAAAGGAGTCTTCTATTTTGGTACCGATTTTCGCCGGACATTATTTGACATCATCTATCTGTTGTCTATCATTGTTTTACGTAACTACATTGTGTGGAAATGTTGCGTGTTCTTTTCGTTGTACATTTAAAATATTAATAAACAAGACTAAATAACATGTATGTATTACTGATTGTGAACGTGTATTACCGTTCAGCATTATGAATTTCGAGTGTATTGTTTGTAGATTTGTTGACGGCAACGAAATGGGAAAAGACCGATGATGATTTCATGTGATCTATGGTTATGTTAAAGGTGTTTCCATTTTGGTCGATTTAGTAGCGTCCCAAAATATATTTTCCTCTAATGGCAACTTACCGTATGAAAATAATGTTCGCATAAAGAAAAGATTTTTCATATGGGGCCCAATATATTTTCCATATGGAGATCGTTATGAAAAAGTACATTGTGTCAAATGCCCACAGATGGATATTTCTCAATAATAAGAGAAGATATTTTGTAAAATTATTTACACACGACAATCGAAAATTCACACAGAGACCGGGAAGCTGAACATGGTTTTAGGTAAAAAACATATGAAGGAAACTTAGAATATGATTCCAATGAATGATTTTATGTTTGTTTTTTATGGAACATGGACAGTAAGAGAAGAGGTAAAAAAAATCACAAAAACGTATGAAAAAATATCACAATATCATGGAAAATTGACATCATGTAAAGGTCGTAAACCTGTGTAATAAATAATAGGTGCATGCCACATTAAAATATGAAGGAAAAAATTAATTTATTAAATATCGCGGAACTTTATAGAAACCTGAAAATATGTAGAGCCTAACTCCCATATAAGTTTAATCAATGTGTTTGGTTCGCTGAAGGAAAAAACAAAAAAACGTTCTCAGTATGGAAAAACCCTGTCACTATTTTCATTTGCAACGAAAAACCCCCGCATTGTCTACGAAAACTGTATTACCAACGAAAAACTATAATATCCATGTTTTCATTATCAAAGAAAACGTAGTTTAATATAGTTTGAACAAATCGATGATGTTAGATAAAATGCCCTATATTTTAGCAAATCGATCTTCAGAGATACAATGCCCTGTATTTTACCGAAATTTCGTCCAGGTTTCCGCCCACCTCTCCTCGTGCAAATTAGTTTTGAATTCGCCTCCGGCAACTCATTCCCGCAATTTAATTTCCCGACTTCCGACGGAGAAAATACTAATTGGTATATACTTTAAGCCACTTAGAATCCTGGAAATTAATACGGAAAACGGTTTCTCCATTCGCCGACTAATATTCAGGAATAACATTTTTCACAAGTTGAAAATAAATAAAATAAAAACATCGCGATGCAAACTCAGTAGCCAATAAATTTTAGTTAAAAAATATATTCACAAACAAAAAACCAAATCATAATTTTTAATTAAATTTTAAGACGGGAAAAAATAAATTAACGAGAATTTTATTTTGTTACACGAAAAATAACGCGTTACATAATTGGATTTTTAAGAGTCAAAGGCTTCAATCAAAGAAAGAATAATGATTGTTTTTTTTCAATTTTCTCTGCTTTGTACATCGGTGTTTGGTGCTTTTTCACATTTTTATACAATATTTAATTTACGCATACCTACCGTAAATTGGGGTGACTTTCATCAATTTTCTTTAAAGTCAAATGAATTTTTTCGTATAAAACAATTGTGTCGGAAAATTTTCGCACGTTTTTAAACTATTGAAATACTATTTTTTATAAATATATTTTTTTGTACCAGAGTCTCACTCTCGAGGACGTCATCACAATCTTCTATATAGTAGAGCAAGCCGCACTAATTTATTTATGTACCTGTGGGGAGAGCTACGTGCTTTTTGAATGCAGTAGATAAAAAAATAGAAATTTATTTTTTGTGTCCTATAGCGCATTTGCGAGATTTTTGGCATTGCATATACACTGCATAAATGGTACAATTATAACGTCTTAGGCAATATTACCTGTAATTGTTATAAATACATGTACAAATTATATATATAAATAAAAATAAATAAATAAATTTATAAAAAGATGTATAAAGTGTTTGGGTAGTCAAAAAAACACGATGATCAAAGTGAGCTTTCAGAGTGGGGCAACTTTGACATACCATCTTTTAAAGCTTATTACAATATTTAGACGAAGTGGCAGACATTTTTTCTTGTTACATGGCCTAATTACTTTGTTCAATTTACCTAAAATTCTACTTCTCAGAATATTATCTAAGTTGTACCTACGTTAAAACGGCCTGGGAATTTAAAGATATGTTTTTTTTAAAGAAAGACAAACATTCCCGGGTTACGGATAACTTAACAATCTCCTACTACCGCCACAGTAAGTGGAAAATGTCGCTTGTGTTGTGATGGAGAACATAGATAGCCGAAGAATTGAACCCACGACACCTGAGTGGGACCCAGATGCGATGACAACTCAGCCAGTGACCGGTCAATACTAATGATATTCTTTACACAATGTTTTTTTGTTATTTGTTTTTGGGGTGTTATGCCGTGTTGCGCTAACTCCTTTAGGAGTTAGTTAGTTATTTTAAGGCAAATAACACATCTGCCCTGATGATGGACACTGCAATGCTGTCCGAAACGTTGGCTAAAGAAGGAGTTAGCGCAACACGGCATAATACCCCAAAAACAAATAACAAAAATCTTAAATCATATTTTACACATGTTGTTTTTCACGGTAAAGAGTTTTTGTTGGTTTTTTTTTATTTGATTAAAATTTAGACAGTTTTATTCCGAGATTGACGAAAACTTGTAAATGTAACCTTCAAAACAAGAGGTAGGTCGCAATCTAAACGAGATTTCCAACAGCTGCTTTATTAACAATTATATTTTACGTAGGTCTTAAACTGAGTAATATTCAGTTTAAAGTTTTGTTAAACCCCCTTAAAGCAGAACTTTGATACTTCTTGATGAAATTATGCACACTTGACGTTCGAAATAAGAGAAAAATTGATTTCTAAAAAACTCTGTATAAAGCCCGGACAACCACCCAACTCGAGTGTGTCCAGTTTTAGTAACACAAGGATTCCAAATAAAGCACTCTCCCGGTAGCAGTCACCTAAATCCTTCAGACTTCAGGCGCTGTCTGCATAAACTTCGACTCTACTCCGCAACTAGCATTTTTAAAGCCACTAGATAAACGGGTTAACTTTACTTTACTGCTAGTTTTACGGTCAGTACTATGGGTGAACTAGTAACTCGGACATTACTCGGATAACCAGGAAGAAACTAAGAGGAATAATTGAAAAAGATACGCTGGGATTATGTTTAAACTCAAGTGAAAACCCACATAATATCTACAACTAACATCAGCGTCACAATTATTTTACAAGCAATAATTATTCGTCTGAAACACTCATCCACATTGAAAAATCTCCTGATAAAAGATACATGACGCCAACGGGACTCGAACCCGTGTCCCTTCGATTTCCGGTCGACAGCTCTGACCACTGAGCTATGGCGGCTTATCTCTTACACGCGAAATGATTCAATATATACTAGTGTTTCATTCAACAATTACTGCTTGTTACATTTTTTCACCTGAAAACAACCAACTTTATTTGATATGAGAAAGGCATTGTAAGTGCTAACTCTCTCACTAGATGGCGTCGAGACAAATTGTCTACATTTTTAGGTGAAATACTTGAACTTGTCAAATATTAATTAATAGGACCAGCAACAACACTATGACTATGCACCGATTTGATTTATTTTAAAAAATATACAAAACATAGCAACATGCATTATATTTCCTAGAGTAAAGAAACTCATTCAAATTAATCATATATTAATCGACACTGAGGCTTAGTTTTTTCACTAAAATAATTCGTTGCTATTGTTTAAAATGAAGTTAGTATTGAACTAATTAACTTATCGGTACCGAAAAAGAATCCCACAATCGCATATTACACCACTATTTTTGAACAATAAACAAAACTTTTACTCACAGTAAAGTCCATAAACAGAATCGACCGCTGTATAAGCAAAGGCTGACGTGTCAACACCAGCGGGGGAAAGCGGGTGCTGGGAAATGACACTGCTGAGAGCTGGGTGCATGTGGAGAGGACTCGGACCCGAACGTCCAAGTTCTCTGGGAGTGATTGATTTGAAAAAGGAGTAGGAGTGGAATCCGCTTCCCGCAAAGGACTCGGGTTCAAGAACTCATTCCGGATGAACCTACACATCGCTAATTAAGTTAGTTTTTTGAAAAGGAAGATGGAAAGTTTCACGGTTACTTAGTAGTGCAGGGAAGGTTTTACATGGTTATTTATAATTGTGAAATGTATTTAATATTAATACTTTCATACATAAGAATCAGGGATTATATTTCTACGGCATTCGTTCTATCGTATTTTGCATCTACCAGAATTGGTATTAGAATTCCAATCTCGCTTCCTTTGACTGTACTTAATTACAATGAACTACCATGTACGATCCCTCATTAAACGAATTCAACAATTAATTGCAATAGCCCATGTGTTAATTTCAAATCAATCCGAAAGCCAACCTTTTCTATAGGTTAAGACCTTCAGCATTCACAATAGCAAATAACAAGTTGTGAGCTTCAGAAAATCCAGACCCTTTTAATATTTACACCAGACAATCAAATTGAATTCGCGTAACGTAAATACTCCCAAAGTTCCTGGCGTCCATGCCAATTAATATCAAATTTTTTCAATCATTTTTTTCCAATACCGGACTTTACAAAATTGAAAACAAACAACAAAGGATGTGATGTAAAAATACATGAAAATTGAGTATAATGAAATAAAGCGTCGCGGGTTCTACTGTCTGCCAACCAAGTCTTTCATGACTGCACAAGCAAAAGAAAAAATTATAAATAAATAAATTAATTAATTATAAATAAATAAATAAAGATGTACATTATTATCTGTAAAAGCCCTATGGGCGTTTAAATAAATAAAATAAATAAAAGTTTATAGGGAATAATATCAATTCATTCATTAAGGGCCTGCAATTCAATTAAGCAGATTACGAAAAATTTGAAGAGACTTTTGACTGTCTCTGGGAATTCCTTCTAGTTAGACAGTCAAAACATTTGACAAATGTACAATATGTATTTCTTGTACTAAATAAATATAAAATTCTAAATAAATTAGCAATAATCATTTTTTAAATCAGGAGGAATTCCAATATCATCAGATTATATACTCGTAAATGTGTGTTTAACTGTTTTTAAAGGAGCGAAAGTACAAGACAAAAAATATGTATATATATATATATATATATATAATATCGAACTCTAAGTTTTACACAAAACACTTTACACCCGTTCGCAGTTGATGTTGGCTTCTTGAAAACTGGTCGTTTCTTTGACTCGTTTTTGTGTAAGTTGACTTGTATGTGGAACGAGCTACCGGCATCTGTTTTTCCTCCTTCGTATAATCCGGGCTTCACCAAAAAAGCTTTTCCTACAACCACTACTATAATCAGCTTCAAAACGCCGCCTAACCGGGTGACGACATAGTCCCCCTGCCTTTACTGTACAAACAGGGGCGCTCTTATGAGCTGTCACATAAAAATTAAAAATAGAGCGTAGCGAAGTCCTGTTTTAACTAGACCATTTGGCATTTATTCTGAATGTAAATTTGTTTGTTACGTTCCGGTTCCGTTTCAAGATGGTGGCCGTTTTGACCTGTGGTGCACCTCGGTAGCCAATAGGCACGATCAAAAAATCATTTCTAAATAGTAAGTAGCTATCCTGGGGAAAATTCTGATGACAGAAAACATATACCTAAACATACTATTTATTTTTATTTAAAACAAAAAATATAGCACTTTATCTGATACGGTATAATTTACAAGAAAATATTTTTGCAAAAAAAAAAACAAGTAAGTTGTTATGAAAATAGAATCAGCAGGCGCGCGGCGAAAATTTAACTACGGGTTAGTGGTTCAGAAAAGATTATTTTTTCAAGTGTTAAATCGTCGTGTTCATTCATTAAGTAGGTGGGTATTTAAGTCCCTAAAAGATGAGAAAATTAGAAACATTATTTAATTGGACGCGAGGTCTACGACCTGTTCACAGAACTACTAGTAATAACAATATAAAATAATGTAATGTAATAATTTGCATCTCCTGATAAAACAATAATAACTGTACGCAATAGTAATGTGGAATTGGGGTTGTTTGACGAAGGTAATATTGATTGAAGAATGTGGAATGTGATAGAGTTCTGTGGAATGTAATATCACGCCTGAATTCTGAGCATTTGAACCCCGCCTAACAACCGCTGAGAATTTAATATCAATGCAATATTCTCCCCATTTTCTCGAATGCCATGAAAAGATGGGGCGGCACTGGAACTGATGTTCAGAACTAGGTACAGAACGATACATAACACCATGTACATTCACGCGCGAACGGGTCGCTTCTACGACTCGTTCCTATGTTTAACTGATCAGCAGTTGAATGAGTTGCCGGCCTTTCACTCTTTTACCCAAAAAAATCCTTCCACAGCTTCCCCAAAGATGACATGTGTGAAGTTAATATAAAAAAAGGGAACGGAATGAAGACTACAGGATGCAGGCAAGAGTGGATGCGATTTGTAGAGGCAGTCTGTGATGTTGTGGATGATGTGAAATATTCTTACGTAATGAACTCAAATTTGCTTAAAATATTATAAAATGGAACTGATTGTGTGAATTCAGACGATATTCAGTGATAAAGAGGGTACTAACCTATAAACAGAAAATTATTTGATTTAATTAATAATTACATATTTGAAAGTGCATGAGTTTTCACTATCTAGAGAATTTCTTCCGGAAGGTTTATATATTTATAGAAAGTACAGAAAAGTCGATGTTTATCCGAGAAATCATAACCTCAAAACTTCACTCCAAATCATTCTCAACGCCGAGCAACGCCGGGTACACGTCAACAAAACTCCCGCAAGTGTGTGGAATCAATATTGCTAAATGTAAATAACAATAGATTGAAAACTCTCCAGTTACGTTACATTAATTAAAATACCTTCCCAAGACGAATAAAATCCACATTTAATTTGGCTGAAAATGTATGAACGCACAAACGAATGAGACATTTGAACTATCAACAGTGTGTTGTTCATTAAACAAAGCAACTTTACTTACGCATTTCGGGCCTTAGTCAAATATTTGCTCATTGTGAATGTTTCTAATAAGAATTCCATAGTTCCATGAACGTACATCGATGCGTAAATAAAGACAGAATCAAATTCCGATGTTCTGTAGATACCTCAATCAGATATGTAAACTCCACGGGCAAACACCGTGTGTTATTTTGGAGGTCAAAGGTGAGGATCTGCACGTAAGAGGTTCGTGTTGAGTGGGAAAACACAATCCACGAATCTACTGCGATAAGTATGCGGTTTAATTTAAATAGAAAAAAAACGAATTTAGTCATAAAAATAACTTAGGTTTATAGAGGGAAATCCTAGAATAAATTTTGGAACTAAACGAGTTTTGTGTGTTCTGTCCACACGTGGTGTGTACCAAAATGTGTTTTAAAAGATCAGCCGGATGTGTTTTTTATCTAATTTATCTCGAGTTTAATCCGAAGTTTAAATTGAAAATACTGTTGGAATCAATATGAAAATAAGATGAATAATTATTTACGATTGATGTGGTGGGACCTAATCCGGTATAGAAGTTTTTGAACGCAAAATACTGGAAAAGGTTTTGGGAACTAAGGTAGAAAATGGTGCTTACAGAATTAAAATGAGCATGAATCCATTGTAAGATTCTGTACGTCCCAAAGACTACGATGGGCTGGATAAGTTTAGTGTAAAGAATGCCAGATGACAGGACACCGAAATTCATGAATGTGAGGGTGGACTGACAGCGTGTCTCCACCATGAAGGATCTTTGAATCATGTTTGATATTTCATGCTCATATTGAGATGGCTTGTAGCACTTTACTGGGATTTGTTCTGCGAACTGCAAGCAATTTTAGAGATATCCGGGTTCTCATAATTTTATTCAATTCCTTAGCAAGGAGTAGACTTGAAAGTGGGTCTGTAATTTGGTAATTCTCTGATGTTGGAAGAAGTGCAGTAGAAGATTTCTCTAGATGAGAGAATGGCTACTACCCGTGGCTCTATTCTACCGACTCTCTTTCGGGAGCTCGGAATGAACCATCTACGGCTCAGAAGGGATGTACACATTACTCGGAATGGACCATCTACGGCTCAGAAGGGATGTACACATTACTCGGAATGGACCATCTACGGCTCAGAAGGGATGTACACATTACTCGGAATGAACCATCTACGGCTCAAAAGGGATGTACACATTACACTTTGCTTTGATAGGCGTACAATATTAAGTAGGCAAGTACCAATATTACATTGTCATAATTACTCACGGGTGGAATTAGTCAGGAGACACATGCAGCTGTTGAGATAGGAAAACACCAATAGATGCAGGAAATGCGAAGAGGATGAAGAGACTCCACATATGGTGCCAATATCCCGCCCTGATGGGAACAAGTCTTAGCTATCTGGGAACACACGACTTGTTCGCAGTTAACGAAAAAGTCGTTAATTTTAAGGTTAATTCCTTACCTTTAGTAGAACCGGAATCTTCTTAGCAGACAACCGAATAATAATATTATAATAATAACATAGCATTTATACAGCGCAGTTTAGTGTCATTTGACTTCAAGTGCGCTTTACTATAACAAACTTAAAAACGGTAATTTAGTATTAGTGGTCTTGTTTTTAACATTTTTCTTACAGTGTGCCTTACCCAATACAGATCTAATATTATAACTCTAAATGTACAGTTTATACAAAGCCATGACAAAACAAAGAATAACAATACCAGCAAGACAGAACAAAACAAGAACATTAAAACTAAAACATAATATAAAACAGGAGGCAGTTTGTGCTCAGAATGAAAGTTGGTAGAACTGCTCAGAATGAGAAAAAATGTACAATAAGAAGGCAACCGAAACCAAACCATTACCGGAGGTTTGAGAATATGGCTTATTATAAAATATTGAAAAGAAGTGAATATTTATGAATGGTAAGATTTAAAAAAAAAAATCTTTTTAAAGCCAAATTCTGGAGATTAGTAAGAGCTGAGGGAAGTTTATTCCAAATGAGCGGGCCTGTTACACAAAAAGAGCGATCATAGTAAACGGTTCGGCTTGACATAGAATGTTCAATCAACATCTAGATCTGCTGACCTTAGAGTAAGCTGTCTCCATATCCAATATCCAATGATAACACTGGTAAACTATACCGACCGGGGTACTGTCAAGGGAATGACGTAAAATAGGACAATGGGCCCATGGCCCGAGTGCTCAAAGGAACTATGTCAACCGCAAAAAAATATAAATAAACAAATGCTTTCTTCAATGCATAATAGGGAAAACCAGAAAAGGATAGGTTAGATTAGTTAAATTATGTTAGGTATGTTGCTTGCTTGTTCCTTTTCTTCACTTTCCTTCAATGCTCTGTTTTGTCAGGAAACCGCCCACAACACCCTTCGGTCTGTCTCGTCGTTGGTTTTATCCAACAAATTATTGGGGCGCTCGCTCCAGACGGAATAAATTCAAAGTCGAGCACGCGGCAGCAGTTAGCTGTCGAGTCTCGAGTCTGCCGGCCGCGAGGGTTAATTTCACCCTATAAATTAGCGAGAGTAACGGGCAGGCACAGCGGCGAGGGACCGGCCGGGACCGTTACAGGGGTCGGCACCGCCCGTCTGGGCAAAACCGAGACAGGCCGGCCGCTTCTTGGAAACTAAACTTTGTTCCCGTCGCGCGTCGTATAAATCTCAAGGTGGGGTGATAAATAATTCGTTGAACCTCGGAGGTAAATAACCAAAGAACCGGCGGTCGAGGTATAATGGTGCAGAACGTATCAATTGTCAAGCGTTATTGACTGTGGGGACGTGATATTCATGGTAAGCGGTTATTTACAGATTGTTCATTGAAAAGCACGATAAAAAACTACTGTTTTCTAGGCTGGTTTATGCTGACAAACTGCTTTGGCGGTTTAGAGGGTGTTTATATAGAAGAATAAGAAATAAAAATAAAGTGGTTCTCTACGTTTGGTGACTTAGCGGGAGTGCCTGGGTGAGGTTTGTCTAGGACTTAATGTGTTTGCCCAACAGCTGCGTGGTGGGCTGTATCGGGAGAGACTGGTTGGGGGAGATCCTTTGACCTCTTCAGCTGAACTTTCCCGACCCATCACCTAGCACCGCTGGAGACACGAGTACGCAACATGAGTATCGGATACTTATCTCCGTGGGAAAAGGGCCTGACCAAAAGGTTTTCAACTATAAACAGGTCGAAAATCAGAGGAGTTTACAAATCTTTTTTTAAAGGAGATAATCTAAATACCCTTTACGTTTAAATCCAAACGAGCTTCCCTTTGACAAATCAAAAAGAAATGAAAATCGGAATGAGAGAGTTTACGGGCAATAATCCTCTTACTTTTAAATGCAATCAGTATGGATAGCAGTCGGAAGTCGGCAGTGAGTTGAAAGCGAAATCGTTGGGCGTACCATTTTAATGATCAAATCCAAAATAGAATTATCATTCTTTATCCTCAAACGTAGATTGAAGGCTTTCATACCAATTAGCTGAATTCCGCTAAATTGAAAGCTTATATTCCGACAGACACAAATATAATGGGTGGCTTTTTTATTTTAGGAGAGGACTGAAAATTTTACCATGCGCGCATTAGTGATCTCGATTACAACAGATTGATGATTTTTTTTTTAATATTTAGGTATAAAAATGCACATATTATGTACTTACCTACGACATTCATTTACTAAAATAATTGTATGTAAGCATATAACTTTATTACGGAGAAACGTGTAAATAACTCAAATACAGCGGTAACTCTCGAGTGTCATCTTGGGATTGGAGGGAAGTTTTGAACTTGGTAACATGGAGGTTAATTATTACTATAGATACGCGAACTCTTTCTTTTTTTTTATTGAGTTAGTTTATACAACATTTGAATATAAACAAGACAATATTTCATTTTGTAACTTTAAATATTTTTACAATAAACATAACATTTCTTTTTTAATACATTCATTCTTCAGACTTTCGTGCATTTCATCATACATAAAGATGTAAAGAGATGACTAAAGAGTCCTTTGTACATTAGGCAGTTCTGTGATTTTGATTTCTTCATATGTGGCAATCTAATTCTATTAACATTTCTGGTTTCGTAATAATGAACATCTCTATTAAAAATGATTTCAACCTTAAAATATTTTGGCATTTGGTTGTTCATGACTTTATGCACAAAAATTAACACATTAAATAACAGTCTCTTTTATATTTGAACCCAATTTAGCTGCTCTCTCATTTGATTAATGTTTGCATATTTGCCTTTTCCCAGTATACATCTCATAGCTCTATTCTGTATAACATCTAGTTTGTTCAAATTTCCTTCATTGGCCAAATATAACACAGTAATGCAATAATCTAAATGTGGAGCAACTATAGTTTTATAAATGAGCTCTGTAGTGATTCCGTTTACTTTATTTCTTAATCTTCTAAGAAAATTGACTTTTTTGATACCTTCTTTAGCACATATTCAAAATTTGCTGTGAAAGTGAGTTTTGAATCGAGTATTACACCTAGGTACTTAATTTCATTTACTTTTTCAATATTTTCATCATTAATTGTCAATTTTAGGTCTGTGTTATGTGTCTATTTCCATATATTTTGTTTAGTTTACATTTAGTTTTAATTTGTTTAATTTTAGCCATTTCGCTATATATTGTAGATCTTCATTTAATTTGTTGATTGCTTCTATGTACTCTTCACATGATATATAGATTAAGGTATCGTCTGCACATAATCTAATTTTGCAATGTTTTATGGTTTTAATTATATCATTTATGTAAATAATGAATAGAATTGGACCTAATACCGACCCTTGCGGAACTCCGAGGTTGTTTTCTATTGGTTCTGATTCTGAGCTTTCAACTTTTGTTACCTGTTTTCTTTCGTGGAGATATTTTTTGAAAAGATTTAGAGCTACTTCAGAAAGACCTATATCTTCTAATTTTTCCAAAAGTTTTTTCCTTTCTATCGTTTCAAATGCTCTTTTGAAATCTAAGAATGCCCGCAATGGTGATTTTTTTCTGTATTTGTTATAAGTTTAAATTAGTCTTACTTAATGTACTGGCGAAGGAAGGATGCTTCCAAAACCGGCCGACGGTTAAAATAAATGTATTAGTTAAAACAAAGTATTTGTATAATTTACCTAAATTATCTAAATGATAGCCCATTCCTCTTGGAAGTAGTAAGTTATTCGTTCGCAAAACTAGAGGCGTATTAAACGCATTGGTCTGCTTAGGACGGCACCAGATAGAACAGAATAGATGTTTTGGTACTAAATAAACTGACAAGAGGAATGGTGTGTTGAACGAAATTTCGGAATAAATTGAAAACTATAAATTATCCCAGATTCTTTTAAAGTGGTATTTAGATGTAGGATGTCCAGTTTCAACCAGTTTTTTTTAATAACTTAAAGACTAAAACCTCACATTGTAATAAACATTTAATGATTGAAGACAATATTAGCGACTATCAAACGAAAAATTGAAACAGAGAAAGATTCGGTCGGAATTGAACCTAGAACCTCGGCCTTACCAACTACCTTTGCTCTACTTCCCTACCCTCTTCGGTCATATTTAACTGTATTCGACCAAGAACTGCCAACATTATCTTCATTTTCTTAATACATATTTTTATTGGTTGCTATATTTATTTATGACTGCAAGATTCTTCCCAAACTAAATGCAATGTAGATAGTGTCTTGGATAAATATTTATATCTTATTTTAATGTGCCACATCTATTAAATTTTCTACAAGTCAAAGCTGATTTTTTTAATAACTTAATGAGTAAAACCTCAAATTGATATATTTTATCATTGAAGACAATATAAGCGACCCTAAAACGAAAATTTGAAACAGAAAAATTAGAATAAGATTCGCCAATAAAAATATGCGATAAAATGGAGATAATGTTAACAAATTATTATAAGCAATAATTAGTCGCCTGAAATATCCATACAAATTGAAAATATCTCCCTAGTAAAAATGTTGGAAATAAGCCGACATAGCTCAGTGGTCCACCGCACCTGACCGGACTTCAGAAGATGCGGGTTCGATTCCCGTCAGCGGCATTTATTTTTATTCGGGATATATTTGTGCTATACATAAAAAACCTAGTATTATAAACATTAGGTTATCATTACAAAACAATAAGGAGATAATGTTGGCAGTTCTTAGTCGAAATATGACCGAATTAACTCAGTGGTATAGCGGTGCCCCAGCAAGGCTGAGGTCCTGGGTTCAATTCCTAGATGCGATGGAATCTTTTTATAATGTTTTCTGTTTCAAAGTTTCGTTAAAGAGTCGCTAATATAGTCTTCAATGATTATTATGTATTACTTTTTTTATATATACGTTTAACTGTTGTAGGTAGGTACTTTAAAAAATATTGGTTAATCCCTTTTAGAACTCATGCATGTGTAAGAAATTTTAATATTTGTCAATGGACAATCTGTCTTTTCGTGGCTCGCTTTTGATCATGCAGCATGTTAAGCCGAAATTGAATGGCAAGATGTTATAAATTAAAGATATTTACACAAAATATCATTGTTTTATTTCATAATGTTTCAGAACAAATTGACTAATTTCCAAAATATCTTTTTGGAGCCATCACTTTGCTCTTTATCGAAATAATAGGTAATGAAGTAAAAAAATATTCAAAATTAAAATTCCGCTACGGCAAACTTCATAAACGCTCACGGCAACAAATTAAAGCAACGTCACAGATGAAAATTCGTTAAAATTACGTACCTATTCGTAATAATATATAGAATGTAAAATTAAATTTGAAAGTTCGGGAAATATCGTTTACCCCCCCCCCCCCCCCCCTCCTCCCGTGCCTTCCCACCACACCCGACCAAAGGTTTAATCATAATAATTCTCCCCTCCCTCTGCCACCAATATTAAAAACGTGGAAATTGGCTAAAATTTGGGGTGAGCTGAACCATGAGGTTGGTTCTCCGTCCTAAAAGAAGAAAGCAATTTTATGGCCGATTTACACTATACTTTTTAACGTCCAGTCTCATGGTTCATCTTTTCCACATGGATTCGGGAAGAAAAAGAGACGTTTTCTATTTTGGTAGCGATTTTCGTGCAGTTTAAGTTTGCGGACATTATTTGACATCGGTCGTCTGTTATTGTTTTTAGTAATTTTTTTTCGTATGGAAATCACGCATGTTTCTATTTTATACAAATATTTATTTGAACATTTGTATAAAATATAAAAAAAACAAACCCCCACCCACCCTTCTTTATTTTTATATATATATATATAGATAGGCATTCCCGGCGTTCCCCGCGCTTTCCGCAGATTTTTTCTAAATCAGACATAGACAGTAATTTTCCTCTTATTTTGAACGTATGTTTTTCATCAAGAATCAAAATTATGCTTTAAGGGGTGGGAAAAGGGGGTGGGGATGGTTTTTTTAAATGTCGTGGAAACCGGAAACTTCCTCTTATTTAACGAATGAATTAATATGTTTCCTGGATAACTTTTTAGTAACTTGTTCATAAAAATTCAAATATTTCGTCATTATACGAGTATTTTATCAAGGTGCATGAACAACTGTTCGGATGTATTAGAAATTTACTAATATTATATCAGGAAACGGTCTGCAATCCCGTTTTTAAGCGGATTACCAATAATTTTAAAAGATTTTTGATAAATTAGCAATACTCATTATTGTTAGTGCAATAATTATCATTACACATAGAAGAGTGTCTAAATTATAAAGATAAGGGTGGTTTTAGATAGGGCGATAACCATCCTCGTGAAAAGTATATCAAGTATATCACTGGTTTTATTAAATTCTCAGGCCTTTTTAACCTACGTACATATAAAGAAGTACAATTTTGGGGAAATTAAACAAATGAGGCCACTAAACAAGAAATGTCGGCCCATATCGCCTAAATATACAAATAGAATAAGGTAGAATTTTCGAATTGCCTGTTTGGGGATTACTTCATACTATCCCAGTAGATAAATCCATTTGTGAATTTTTTAAACACTAAGCCCTTTATTTATTTACATAATAGAGGGTTTTATCAACTGTTGGTAACTATGATAACCTTAAAACAAATTATTTTTACTAATAATAAACTATATTCACTAAATCAGGAATGCACGAAAATCCCGCCGCGCCAAAAATGACCAAGAAAAATATCCATTCTCGGTGAATAATGCGTTATAATGTGCAAATTTATTTAGGTCAACCTATATAATACTCGAGAAAACATTTTCAATGTTGGTTACGCCCTTTACTAGATTCACATACATTTACACAATACACATTCAGACAAGACCAGTGTACTTTGAAGATGTTATTGTTGTATTTCCGAATTTCCAAAATACCTTTGTCGCCCGCCTTTCTACTGACTTATCTTTCTTTCACCGCTCGCCGCTACCGGTGCATTTATCGCTTTCAGTGCATTTTTTCCGTTATCAGTACGTTCGCCGCAATCAGTGCATTCTCAGCTTTCTTGAATATTATAATATCTTACCACTATAATACGCAAATTCGACGCCCGCTTTAGTGAGTTCCGCGAGTGATTTTACTTGCAGTCCTCTGCTCCCTTTTACAAGATATATCTGATTTGTACCAATTGTTTTTCAACTAATATAGAACAAATCTTTTTTTATAAAGAAGAGTGTCTGTGGCGAACACCGTTCAGTAAATGCAACAGCCATCCCGAAATCAACACGGGTTTGTTCTAGCGATATCCCCCAACAAAACCGTGTCCAGTTGAACGCTAATAATGCACGGGTTTTTACCGGCAAAAACGTTCCGTTTGCGTAGATGTGCAGAGTGCACTATCACTATGCCATCCTGATGCCAACTAACCATGTCATTTGATCAAAAGCTAAAACGGGCAGATAATTGGCGTTTAACGGGAGCGTTCAAATGTTAAAATATACAAAATAGCGCTGATCGTTAATTACTTGGATTAGTTAAAGTCATTAATTATTACAAAACAGAACGCAAAATTTGTGAAATTGTGATAAAAATGGACCAAATAAGAACGACAGTCAGTCAACTGTCAGTACGTTATTATAGCTGGGTCTTTCGACAACATCACCGCGGAGAATGAAAGCGTAGCTGATACTCCAGCAATATTCATTCTCCATATCGCAAAATATTGGACATTCCGAGAAGCATTTTGCAGCAAATTCTCACGGAATACTTTGCATCTGGGATGCTCGCAAGATTCAAATGAATTAAATGAATTCATTGACAATTAAAATCTCATGGACCTAACACGCAATGGCGACTTTCCGAATGGTGTAAACGTGGACAAATACAAACTACAGAACATATCGCACTCGTTTCATTCGCTGCACCATTTTTCCGAAGGCAGAGCCGTGCTGAAGTGACGAACTCTCCTGCACCATACGAAAAAGAAGCATAATACTGGAATCCAATATAAATTTGCCATCTCCCTCCCTCAGCTAGCTATGGAATGTGAGATAAACCTAGGGATGCCAGTAAAATCATTATTTTTATCAATCCAGATTTTTGCTTGGATTTTTCCAGATTCCAGATATATCGGCCGGAGGCACTCGGCGTGTTTATGAAGCCACGACAAACCGAAGACAGAAACACAAAAGCTGCTGATAGGCAAACAAATCAGAGGCGCTCTGACGACTTTATAATATAAAACTCCATCAATATTTACATAATAATATAGTCGAGGAAGACCCCAGGAGAAAATTGAAATCCGCCATGCGGAACACCTGCCGGATAACAAAACACAATTTTATTTGTACAAGCGTTAGCAAATCTACTATGAAATGGCAGAAGGGGATAATTCCCAATTTTCGCTCCAGTCTCATATCCTGATAAAAGGAAATAAGTCAAGCGATAAAACATGTTTTTGATTCACCAAATATTCAAGAATCAAAGCAAATCAGAAGGACGTAAGTTGCTAAAAGTTAATTTTATATATAAATTTAAAAAATTATTGCGCAACCTTTAGCTTCATCACATAAATCGCGAAATACTGTTCTAGGTCTTAAGCAATAAAGAACTCCAGTGAAAATATTATTTACAAAATAAACACATCAATAAAAATATTATTTACAAAATAAACACATCAATATGTTTTTGTTCATTTTATTTTAATTTAACCACTCGGGCATTTACTATCTATTTTACAACGATTGTCCGTCGTTCTACATAGGTAAGACAACTAGAAATAGAAATATTAGAATCACACGAGGAATGGTGCTGTTGAATGAAATTTCTTAAATAGTGTATGTATTTAATTGCCCTTTGATCTTATTTTTTTTTTAAGTAAGACAAACATTCTCGGGTTACGAATAACTTTACAATATTTGAAAATCTCCTATTACTACTAAGAGGAAAATTTTGCTTGTGCTTTGATGGAGTGCTTGTGTATGAATGGACTTAGCCAGCCGAGGGAACACACTACGCCTGGGTGGGACCCAAACGCGATGTCAACTAAGCCATCGACGGGTCAATTGTCTTAAGGCGAAGCTTAATGCAAAATCACTATTTTGATTAATCTTTATAACGAATTGGTGTACATTAATACCAAAAAATATGCTTTAGACAAATTGAAGGTTTTCCTATCGTTTTGCTTGAGTAGAATACAAATAAAAATCAATTACTTAATAAAAAACATAAATGTAAACAACAAAAAAACATATTTTTTTCAATAGAAATGTATGACCGCGTAAAGGAAACAACTTTAATAAAATACAGTATTATAGCTTATAGCTAAGATTATCTGTGACAGTTTCATATATATATTTCTGATATATCTATATGTACATATCTGTCAGTATTCTTATAAGTTTTAATATTCTCCTTATGAAGGAAGGGTACTTCTAAAACCGGTTGAGTGTAATTAAAACAAATTTGGAGGTGAAAAACAAATTTGGAGGTCAAAAACAAATTTGGGTGTTTATATTGTAAATTATGGGGAGCCACAAAGTGAAACCTTTTTTTAAATAGGTTAAATTACTATTACTACACTCATCTACAATCCCTGATTCTGAATATATGTAATTTTAATTACATATTATTATACGCAGAATTTATGAATCTTTATTTAAAAATGAATAAAACACCATCATATTAAAGCGCTCTGTTTGGTTGGCACGACTGAATCTGTTGATTCTGACGTCATCACATCCCATTTCATTCTTGTTTTATATATAACTAAATGAAATAAGGTTTATGAAAGCAGAAGAAAGACTTTAATCGTAACTTAGAAAAAACTACTGGTATTTAAGTCAAAGGGTCATTCAATATTGATAAACAAAAATAGACTGGAATTCCTTATTGTCACTTCCAAACCGCGGAATGTTTTGTCCTTTTTTGCCCTTTAAAAAAAAAAAAAAAAACTTGAGCGCAAAGTGGTAAACCAGACTTTAAAATCTGATAATTTCAATTTACACGATATTTTCTCAAGACCAAAACAAACACGCCCAGTGTCCAACCAAATAGCCGCATCTCAAATCTTCATACAGAAAAATAGTGACCGAAAGACATAATGATGATAAGGTAACGGCGAGATAGCTTTAACGTATTATTGTAGTATGTAATCCTGTTATTTAAGCTCAGTACCCCTTGCGAGTGCGCGCGTCGGTAGCGTCGGTAGCGTCGGTCGCGTCGGTCGCGTCGCCCGAGCTTTCAGCATTTTTATTTTAACTTTACTGTCACTAACTCCAGCTATGACCTTATTCCGTTATTTCCAGAGCAGTTTTCCTACTCGTATCGTTTATTTCAACGGTTATTTTCCTTGAAGAAAAGCTCAGCTGTGTGTCATATGATATCTTTGTATAAAAACTTATTTCTACGCTTTCAGTGTTAAATAATCTCTAATTCCCCACCTACCTCTTTTCCCATCTCCTTCCCCTCCCCACCATTTTCAGCCTCACAACATAACCCATTTAGGGATGCGATAGTCTCCCTGACTCCAAACGTTTGGGAGCAGTTGGGAATCTTGTGCGGTTTCACATTAAAAAAAATTTTCGACCTAAAGTGAGACCGTTCCAAGCATTCGAAGATGAATGGATAATCTATAAGATGTATTCAACATTTTTAATTTTAATTCTAAGCCCAATATGGTACGGTCGTATTTCCTTTGAAGTTTCTAAGTTCAGCTAGCCTCAGGTTAAACCACATATGGTGCACTGATTTTTGGAAGGATCTGAGTGGAACCTCAAGGTCAGTGTTATCTTAGGGGATGCTACAAGGAGAATCTTTTCAAGGATAGAGAATAGTCTAGTAGAAAACACAAAGTCGAATCATTCCATAATGTTGGGCAGATGGACGCATCATAAAAACGACCCATTCTAATGCGAGAAATGTCAACTGTGTGAACAAATAATATCCGTCGCAAGCCAACTAAGTAACTATCACGCCGTTTCCCCGAAGGAAAAAGGCAGAGAGGACGGACCGCCAAACAACTCGGTCTTGGCATACACACCTTGCCTCATTTACATTCATACATTGTCTCATAAATATTCTAATTATTGACATGGCCCGACTCAAGTATCTGGTTCACTTGATCGTGCCGTGTCTTCATCGGGCATCTCCGACTTCTTCTACCATTCATATCTTCGTCAAATATGCTCCTTTATTCGTTAATCTGCTCTCCATGCCCAAACCATTTAAGCATCGTTTTCATAATCTTACTCATTATGCTTACATTAGCCTTGCATTATTTGAGGATCTCTACATTTCTCACACGATCATATATGGTTTTACTATACATACGCCTAAGGGATCTCATTTCATGAGTCATGTCAAATGCAAAATCCCCATTCAAAAATCTATATAATATAAAGAAGAGTGTAACGGGCTGTGCAGACATAAATCTACAGTTTTTTCGAGATTGCTGAAATTTTGACCTTCATAACAAGAAAAGGGTCACCGTCTATAAGATTTCGAAAACCACACCATCTCATTTTACCACCCAATTAAAGCGAAACAAAACCCGGGCAACGCTGGGTGCTTCAGCGATTAAAATTCATTATTTGAATGTTTAAAAGAGATTCCGTTGCTAGTTTTTATCAATACCTCTTGGCTTGACAAATTTTGAATTCAACATTATTCATACACTTCGATTGTACCCATCACTAAACACACAACAATACAAAATCAATGTTTGTAACAACCATAGTAAGTACATAATATTGTTATCTATTCGATAAGGGTACATTTCCACCAGCGGCCGACAACATCGACAAGCTTTGTTGCCCCATCTCGTTACGTGTCCCATCCGACAGTACGCGGCTCGCAGAGTCAAACCACCTTCCTACCTCACACAGTAGCAATGAGTCGTTCATAAGCGAGCCGCACCATTGAACTAGGTCTCTTTGATGAGTCGTACGACTGCCAGTAAACCGTACCGCAAGTATTAATTGTTATTACATACGTAGAGACGTGAACGGCATCTAACAGACCGACATCTGGACGTGGGCACACGTACACGTACTCACTGTCTAGCATCTTATCTTTCACGTGGTACGAAGCGACGTACCGGTACCAAGAGTCGTAGGATCATTCATACGCTGGGAGCTGAAGGTTGGGAGCCGTACCGGGGGAGCCATATCGGGCGAGCACAGTATTCTCAATGCTCATACGCTCTGAGCTCACAGCTTCCGTTCAATTGAGTCGATTCTTTGAGCTGGTACCGTGGCTCCCCCGCTCTTAATAAAATGAGTCATAACCATTGATGTAATTTGGTGTATGGTCATAACTCATAACACTCATAACCTATAGCTAGTTCGCACAGCTCGCAGCATGAAACCACCGACCAACTGCCTCACATTACCGGCGCGTCCAGTTCGATGAGGCCGGCTATATCCGCCCCGGGACTTGAATAGGTGCGGTACAACGGAGAATGGTAGTGATTTGATGCTTGGACTGAGCTTTTATCTGTTCTAACCAGACACCCGGACAGTAGAACGTGCGGTTTTGTCAGAACCCGAACGATCGGCAGTTGGCAGTAAATGTTGATTAAGCGGGCCTAAATGAGAACTGAATTTATACAGGAGCGGTTTTTTGGGAATATTAAAAATATATATTGTATTGTATTTTATGAAGATTTACGATAGTGGTGTTGCCAAACACTCACGGCTCCCGGGAGCTTTTGTATTTTGAGTAAAGTTTTGGGTACTTACCAACCAAAATAGTAGAGCAGATATTTGTGAAGACGAAAACTGAAGATGGAACATCTTACCTGAGACGAGAAAGAAAGACGAATGTTAATAAAAATAAAGAAAATCACCATTATTTAATTTTTATAATATAATATGTGTAATACCAGTCGCAACAATGGCTTATAGCCAATTTTCTTCAATGAGGGTGGAGGCGTGATTAGGGATTAGTGAAGAGTGGAAGGGGGGTGGCACATGTCTAAGATGGGACTGTATATAATATTTTTTGTTTATTAATTCATCTTCTCCCCCACTCTTCACTAATCCCTAGTCGCGCCTCCACCCCCACTTTTGTTCACCTATTGTTTTGTGATGTTAAGTTTGTATATTTTGCTCTGAAGAAGGAATGGTTGTTATGTAACATTGTTTCACTTATTTATAATGGATAACGACACAGTTATACATAGCTACATTCAACAGTATATAGTTTATTTGAATAGAAATGCATGAAATGATGAAGCAATCACATTCCGTCCTCTCTACCTAAAAATACATGGTGTGATGATTATAAGAATATATCTTTATTTAAGAAATTGATAACTGAAACTAAGAATACGTGTTAAGTGTCCATAGTGTACAATTGTTTATAAATTAGGTAGTAAATATATTGGTTAGTTAATAATCATAGTTTCATATTTTATTTGTTATTTCAATATTACACACGCACAGACAGGGCCTTTGTGGTTTCCCTTAACTTACCTTACTAAACATTTTTATACCTATGTAATTTTTATTGTAAAAATGTGTATGTATTTTATATGTAAAATTATTGGGAAAAATAAAGAAAAAATGCATTAAGCCAATCCTTCACTACCGTATATTATGTTCGAAATACAATAACTCACAACTAATTAATACATCATAATGCGTGAAATCAGCGTTAAGCAGACCCGTGACGGCTAAACAATGGGGTCTTTTATCCACCTTCAGCTACAGCCTTAGTTCAGATTAACTACGACTACCTACCCTGCATTGAGATTGCATCTCAAACGAGAGAAATAATTAATATTGCGAGTAAACTTTATATAGGTGTGTAGCGAGACGAAACCGTGCGAGCTCGAATACTTTCTTGCTCTTACTTAAGACGGCATCTCGTTCTACAAACGGAGGTTATCGTAGATCTCTGATTGCTCACAATTCACTCAATCAGTTGCCTGCTCCCCCGTTACCCACCAAAGTATGTACCGTGGGCGGCCTATAAAAGCGGATGCACGGCCTTGAACCAGCAGAGATACCGAGACGGTCGTAGGTTCAAGACCGGTAGCGATATATATCATTCCTTCCTGCGATGTCTTAGAGATTCAGGAAAGTCCTAGACTACCTGATAATGAATAGTGAGATTTGACGTCCCTTTCAGCAAGGTTAATGAGTATCTAAATGATTTTGCCTGTCGAACGTAGTCCGGAGTTAGAGTGTCGTGTCGCCGTGTAGCTATATTTATTTATAATTATATAACAGTTATATACTACTGTCCACTATTATACTTAGAAAGACTTTTTATCTAAGTACTTTTCGTACAGTAGATAAAAGTCTTTCTTTCCGAACTTTCTTTCTTTCTCTAATAAATAATTATAACCTGTTATATCGGATCCACCGTGGAGCTTATATAAAACCTGATGTTATTGGTACATTATTGTCTCATGTGGCCTTTGGAAGGAGTAAGTGCATAAGACACCGACAGCACGAAGACGAATCGTTCATATGTCTCTCCCTTTTAAACTAATCATAATCCTACCGCAACTGCAACTCCGACTGCACCAAGGACTGGTTCCCCTTTGTTAAACTCAGTGTGTTCTTCTGGTTGAGATTAGTGGAAGATCTTTAGTAATATAATAATGGGTAGATTTACAATAATACAGAGCGTAGGTTCACTATTTACACTTTACTGTCGCACAACTGGTACATGTTATTTTGAAGGAATTTCTACGAATTTCTAAATTTTCTACATTTTTATATATGAGTTTAAAAAGGGAGCAGAAAGGGGCCGTAAAGTAAACAATACTTTTGGTTTGAGTACTAAAAAGAAAAGTACGGTTAAAGGGCGGATAAGTTTTTAAGGAGATAACTTTTTGTCTATTTTTGCATTTATCGTATTTTTAAAACAATATTCATTTTCGGCAATAAGAATAAAGACCGGAATCTTACAGAGAAATCGGTAGAAACCTTTGTAGTATATTTAATGGTTTCTGTCGTAAAAGAAAGGTAGTCCTTACAATCATATCAACTTTTCTGATAATATCTGGTTGTATGAAGCAGCAAAATTTGGATACTTTTTTATGAAAGCTATATGTATAAATATCAGCATAACTGTAAAAAAACTGAAAATATGTGTGTTTGAAGCAGAAAAATCTCTAGAAATGTGATTTCTGTCGTCACGAAATTTGCACATATTTGTCTCTCTATAATTTTTAGATCACCTCATTTCCAGCCATGTAGTTTTGAACTGTAAATAAAGTCGATTATTTTTCATTAATAAAATATGTGATGAATCTCCGGGCGAAACCGGGTAGAAACTACTAATTTCCTATAAAATTCTTCAACGAAACCGAAGATGCTATCTATATGTGTTAAAATTCGTTGGTTTTGAGACTATTCGGGAGACGTGGGGTACCTAATAATTAATGAATTCTATTTGTTGACTTTTATTCAATATTACAGTATTAACAAAGTTTAAGTAAAGTAACTACGCCTATAGATTACTAATTCATGCGACCCATCCCATATCCTCCCCCTTGCTCATCCCCCGGGAGAAGCATCCTCCATTAGGGGATATTAATAAATAATTAATATCGTTACCTACCAACAAAATCAGCCATTAGGGTAAGATAATCATTAAAGAAGCGTGGATATACAACATGCTAGGTTGGTAATTAGACAACAAAAAAATTTAAAAGATATATTAGTATTTCCAATTTATTAAGAATCTCTTCAAATTATTGGTAATTCGGTTAAAAACGAGATTGCAGGCAGGTTCGTGATAAACTTTAAGTAAATTTCTAATAAATCGGAACACGTGTTCATGCACCTGCATTTGCCTTGATTTTATATAATACCGAACTGAGAAAATATCAGCTTTTCATTTTTGAGCACGTGTTCCGACATCGTGATAATACATTCGTATTTTACTCAAAGTTTATCAGGAAACCTATCAATTCATTCGTTAAAGGCCTGCAATCCCGTTTTTAACCGGATTACGAATAATTTGAAGACATATTCAATAAATTAGCAATACTCATTTTTCTCTGTCGGACGTAATATCATCATATCAATATAACTCGGGAATGTGTGTTTTAATTTTTATAACTCTGGAATATGTGTTTTAATTTTGATATCTCGGAAATATGTGTTTCATTTTTTATAAGTACAGAATATGTATTTTAATTTTTATAAAGAAGCGAAAGCAAAAGACAAAATGTATTATATACTTTACGAGATATGTGGGTTCGTACTAAACTCATTCCGGAATAAATTAATATATAATAAGCTGGGTCATGAACAGAAAAATGTTTCATTCCACCCTCTCCCTATGCTTCTTCATGACGATGATGTTAGTTAGCAGAATAATTCTTCATTAAAACTATCATCATGAATGAAAATGAGATACGCTCAATTATTTTAATCAATCACGTGAAAATCTTCTCCCGAGTATTCTATTCCAATGGACCTCAACCCTCGCCAGGTATTTGGAGTACCTATCGTCCTTCGGATCTGAGCAAAAATATTTATAGCATTTTATAGCGAGATGGTTCGCTGAACTACCTTTACCGGTGGAGCATCGAGGGGAAGAACTGCCTTCAATTTACCATGAGAGAAAGAATAGAAATTTTAAAAAACTCGGGTAAATTGATACGAAATATTATTAAAACTTTGTGGGGGAGACATCTACAGCAAAATAATAATATGGCGTGATTATTTTTTGAGTTATTATGCCGTGTTGCGCTTCCTCCTCCTTTAGATAGACGGAGAAAAAACAGTTTTTTTTTTTCTTGGAGGGTGGTGCAATCCATCGAGCTCCATATTATACATAGAATATATGAAGTTAATGTAAAAAGATTGTAAGATAATACACATTATTACAGGGACACTGTGAACAGTGCACGGAGCAAAATGAGTATTGATAATTAATTCAAAATCTCTTCAAATTATTGGAAATCCGGTTAAAAACGGGATTACAGGCCCTTAAAAAATGAATTAATAAGTTTCCTGATAAAATTTTAGTAAAATACGAATATATTATAACGATGTCGGAACACATGTTCATAAAATCAGTAAATATTTTCGCATTTCGTCAATTTATATTATCAAGGCAAATGCAGGTGCATGAACACGTGTTCTGATATAATATAAATTTATTAAAAGTTCAGCAAACAGCCTGCAATCTCGTTTTTAACCGGATTACCAATAATTTGAAGAGATTCTTAATAAATTAGCAATTCGTTCAGTGTCCCTATTCCAAAATAACAAAATGTATTTTCTATTCTCTAAAATCAATCTAATTCTTCAATGGTCTTTATTTTATAATTTTAAATACAAACAAGCGTTAAGTCGAGATGAAATAGATCAGGTGAGAATGCGCCATTACAGTGTCCATCATCATTACAGTTGCATGCATCAATCCTCTTAGGGCCGGTATACCAGTAATAATTCATTAAATTAATTTGATAATATACTCGTATACAGGTGAGTATTATTTTTTGACACTCAAAACCATAGATAATTAGTAAATAAATACCTTTCCTATTAAATTTGACGGCCTCCGTGGTCGAGTGGCTAAGATTCTCGACTACGAATCCAGAGTTCGCGTAAATTTAGAATCGGAGTTGTAGATACTGGATACTTTCAGTATCGCTCTCGTGAAAGACCACCATTGGTTGATTGGCTTCAGCCGTGTTTGGTGACCAGATCTGAATAGCCGCGTATATCGGCCTTTCCTCTTCCCCGTCTCCTTCCCCTTTCCACAACCTTCAGCGTTACAACAAGGGAATAACTTAAGTTTCCTACTGGCTCCAGACGATTGGGTACAATTGTGATATATTGGAAAACGTTACCGAAGAAAGAAACAAAAATGGGCTCAAAATGTAAGTAAATTTCCCACACAAAAAATTTAGTATACCAAAAAGACACGTAGGTACAGTACACGATAGCTTTAGTTATCAACAACGAATCGATCGATAGAACGTTGGGCCTCAATATAAATAGATAGGTACTTCTTAGGAACTTGGTTTAACGATAAATGGTTTCCATCTCAAGAAATTAGGTTTGAAATGTCTAAATCCTTCATTAGGATAAATAAAACCATTGTGTATACGTGACGAAAAACTACTTTTGAGAATAGGAATAAGAGCTAATAATCATCATGTAGCTAGTAATGTTATCCATTTTACAGCTTAGCTCTTATTCCTATTTTATCTTGTATGAGGTGGAAACTTGGAAACTAAACCGAGCTATATTATGAACCAAAAACAAGGTCACTCAACTAACAATACAGGAAAAACAAGGTCACCCAACTAACAATCCAGGAAAAAACAAAGTCACCCAACTAACAATTCACGAAAAAACAAGGTACCCAACTAACGATCCAGGAAAAAACAAGGTCACCCAACCAACGATCTAGGAAAAAACATCGTCACCCAACTAACAATTCAGGAAAAAAATATAAAAGACGTGCGGCAGTAGAATTCATCGCGGTTCAGATGAGATGATCCGGGTTGTATTATATTATTTATAGCCTAGCTTCAAAAAGAGAGATGCTGTCATTTTTTTCCGGAATATTGTGAGCACTGCAAATCGCACTATTCATCGTCCTTGTAGCGATGTCACTGGGTTGAGCGTGGGCAAAATGTAGGATATAACAATTAAGTAATTGTCAAGAATTCACATTAAATTTATCTTCCTTTGCAGTCACGTGATGAGCATGGTAAAATGTCAATGTCGGGGCATGCTTGGACTTAACTCCTTGAAGCTCAGAGGGGCGTATGCCGCCAC
The DNA here is from genome assembly GCA_026573805.1 of Hesperophylax magnus. Taxonomy (NCBI): domain Eukaryota; kingdom Metazoa; phylum Arthropoda; class Insecta; order Trichoptera; family Limnephilidae; genus Hesperophylax; species Hesperophylax magnus. Next base: position 13,065,917 of record JAIUSX010000019.1, read on the forward strand.
TTACTTATTCACAGCTGCTGTCTGCTGTGGAGGCTATATCGCGAACCCAGCTATTTTGGAGCCATTATGTTCGTGATGACTATCTTAGACAGCGTCATCTCTTCCGATACAGATATTATATTTTGTGTCAGTGAGGAGAGATTCAATAGGGAATTCAAGCCATCTTCAGCGCTGCCTTAAAAAATGTTCCGAGTACCTACTAATATATTTGTAGAATATAAAATATAATAGGTATACAAAAACATACGCGTATTCGAATGCAATGTTGTGTCAAAATTTCAAAGCAATCGGTGAAGAACTTTCGGAGATTTAAGGTTTTAAACAAACGAACATTAATATTTTTATTTATGTGTGTTAAGGTTTTCCTAAAGGCGTCACTTCCCGAGTTAGCAACCCTCTCAGATCCCCTGACATTACCGTAATGCTAGCACGATAAATAATAATAGTTAGCAGCGACAGTGTGCCACTGGGTCGGGGCTACAGGGCGAAGGAAATGGGTAAGGGGAGGGGTTGCATGACCAAGTAAATAATGCACAACTCCCACCACACGAGAGAGTAGCTGTATGTTCCGGGTCTATATACTTACCGAATGCAGGAGTCTGGGGAGATTAATGGGACACACGAGGAAGATTTACGACGTGAAGACATTGCTATTGGTCGATACTGCTTGGACACCACTGTGCTATGCATTAAAAGCTTTTAAATTTCAACGTGCGGAAAATGAGATCATCCAATGACGGCATATTTGTGAAAAGCTGCATTTTTCAACATTCATTAGTATTCAAGTAAGCGTGCTGTGAAATTTTATTGCCTCTTTGAACTTCTATCAAAGTAACAAAAAATGGCTCAAACGTGAGATCTTGGTGTTACCAACGCAGTTGAGCGAAATTTGCATTGAATTACAGAGGTCAGGAATCAGTGGAACTATGATATCCCCATTAATTAATTGTGTTACACATAGTCATTAACAACTTAATTGACAGCCCTGTCATCATTGCCACTATTAAATTTCATGTGTCGACTAGGAACACAAGACAAAATGTAACATTATTCTGCAATACAACCAACTATCAGACACACTCACTAACCAATAGGATGCATGATCTAGGCAACAAGCTTGGAAGTACATATTATTGACATATTTAATGACACCATTCTTCTTCAATGATATATTATATTGATGGGTATTACCTTCAAAGTTACAGAAGAGTTGTTCCAAAAAAAAATTAAGCTTGGCACGCAGCCACTGCACATTGTCTGATTTCACAGTTGGTATGTTATATTTCTTTACTATCGTTATTACATTTATTAGAATAGATATTAGTCGAAAAAGTAGGCTTGAAATGTATTTTTTATTAATAATTATTTTATGGTGTTCCATTTTAGATATAGATATTTTTTATAAAATTAAATTAAAAAGCTTAAAATTATGAACATATATTGCAGCTACTATAATATATTTACGAAAATTTATTCACAAAATAAATACACACAATAGATCCAAGAAGCTTTGTGAATTCAGATGAAAGGACAGAGATATCTATATTTTGATAATGTCATTTGACATGCGATCCAATTTAATTGCTTCCTGAATAATATTCTATCGATTTCCCGTACATTGTGTTGTGGTTGATAATCAGTCGGTAGAATTTGAATGAATTAACCCTTGACAGGCCAAGATGCCAAACAATACGTCTGTAACCAAGTGGGTCTTCCGACGACCCCACGATTTTTCTGTTTTATGGGCTCTTGAACTATAGAAATCCTAATTATTCAGTCAATTATTAATGGTTACTTATGTATTTGCGCAGGAATACGTAAAATACTAAAATGATTTGTCAGGTATTTAAGCTAATATAAGGAGGATAGTAATTTCGGGTACTACCTACTCCCCCACTTGTGCGGGATAGTCAATGTGTGAATATAAATAAATGAAAACAACGACGTCGTAAATAAATTGTGACTTGCCATAATCAATATTAAATTTGTCGGATTACTTATTAGATGATTATTGAAATGTGAGGCTAAGAGGCCTTACACACCTCCTTGCAATCGGTGGTAATATCAGGGCATTGGTGGGGAGCGCCTTAGATCGTAGGTATGAAGAGAAAACCAATTTTACCCCCAACACCACTTTCCCGAAATCGCCTCCAATTGTAGGGAGGCGTGTCAGGCCTTTTACGTTCGAACGTTCTATCGATCGCACGAAGTGAATTAAAACTTTCAGGATAACGTTCGAACGGTCTATCGACCGCACGAAGTGAATTAAAGCTTTCAGGATAACGTTCGAACGGTCTATCGATCGCACGAAGTGAATTAAAGCTTTCAGGATAACGCAGAAAATAAAATAGAAACCTATCTGGCATCGCAATTTCATTAACCACACCTTTCTCGTATGTTTTATTACGACCATTCTCTCAAAACTCTTCAGAAGGTCCAAAAATCAGACTTGTAACTTTGCACTGGTGTGGTTTTTTTTATAGAAATTGTATTTGGTCCATCTTGGTAATCAGTCTTGATTTAAAATAGAAGACGGAAAACCTGACATGAACAGAAGAATAGGTATTCCAGATGCTCTTAAAGGTAACGCGGAGAAACAAAACCGACAGCAAGGATAAGGTATCCTGCCTTTGTAAATATTTAATGTTACGGTGAAGACTAGTCCTTTGAAACGATGTTAAAATCGTACAAATTGACGTACCTATTCTCAAGTTGTTCTCGCTACCGTAGAACCGTAGATACGTAAAGCTTTCGGCGTACAAGTTAAGTCGCCGGTAATGCGAACCGACACGGACCCTAAAGGTTGTGGAGCACCAATTAATATGTAGGGGGCTTGAAGCGTAGTTTCAATGAAACATAAATAGGCTTCGACAAACACCACCCTTCGCTTAATCAAATACGATTTTCCGATAAAACGGGAGTCAGTTTGATAGAAAACCATATCTTAACAGAAAGATATCAGTTTTCAGAACACACTCGGGGAAAAATAACCAACAAAAAATATTGTTAATTAGGGCCCAGAGCGGCCAGTGAAATCGCAAATGTTTTTTTTAATTTTACCAATTGAGATAAAATATTCTTCGGGCACACAGACACGTCCACAGTGCGCTTTCTATCAATTTATCAGTTATCTTCACTGGATGCCTGATTTTTCACGTTTGAGAACATCTTGTATTGGAATACCAATGGAATAAACACATCATCCTCTCCTAGCGTCTATATATTATAACACGGAAAATTCAGTGTTACTGATTTTTTTTAAATCTCTTCAAACCATTCGTAATCCGGTTAAAAACGGGACTTCAAGCCCTTGACGAATGAATTGATTGGTTTCCTATTAAACGTTTGGTAAAATAGATGTATTATCGCAACGTCAGAACACGTGTTCATAAAAATCATAATATATTCGCATTTCGTCATTATATATTATCAGGTGCAGGTGCATGAACACGTTTTCCGATACATATACTAAAATTTTAACAGGAAACCGGATTACGAAAAAAAATGAAGAGATTTTTAATAATTCAGTAATACTGAATTTTCTTCGTGGGGTAGCGTTAAGATACAAATGGCTACCCCGCGAGAAACTGTGGAGATTTTAGACTTCCAAAAACCAATTTGTCGGGAACCCAAAATAATCTCTATTTTAAAGAAATTAAGATTTTTAATGAACTACCGACAGATGTGAAAGAAGCTAAAAGCCTTGCTGTTTTTGTGGGTTTTGCCGAAATACTATAGGGAATAAGTTTTAAATGTATTGTAACGTGTCCTTAATGTCATAGAAAAAGGTTGTTAAAAGGTTTATACTAGATATAAAATGTAATAATTTATAACTTAATAAAAACATACAAAAATAAATGAGCTGTTCTCTAAAGCGAACAAATTGACTCAACGAATATTAGCTGTTTGTTCCCAAAACCGAACAAATTAGCCTGAAGGGTTGGAATAGGTACCTACTTTGGACTAAAAGTGTAAGAGCATCCCGTAATTTCGAAAGGTTTCAAAATAATTTTCAAAGTGCCCTAGTTAAAAACATTTTTCCAAGTTGTCAGACACAAACAAGAACGCACCGAAATCGCATAATTTCTAAAGGAATTTTCGTGGAAAGCCATTGAATATGATCAAATGAAAAACTTCCCGGCCGCAAAGTTAGCAAGGATGGATAGCCTCTAGCCACGTCAGGCCGGAAAACCAATCATAATATCCTTATTAAAACTCCACTTTTCCTTAACCTGTAAAACGCTTCACGTCGATAATGAAATTTCAAATAGTTTATTAATAATTGTTACCCTTTGTGCTATGCATAAAAAATCTTGTCTCAAACATTAGTTTACCATAAAAATAATAAATAATATTTGACAAGTTCAAGTATTTCACCTAAAAATGTAGACAATTTGTCTCGACGCCATCTAGTGAGAGAGTTAGCACTTACAATGCCTTTCTCATATAAAATAAAGTTGGTTGTTTTCAGGTGAAAAAATGTAACAAGCAGTAATTGTTGAATGAAACACTAGTATATATTGAATTATTTCGCGGATAAGAGATAAGCCGCCATAGCTCAGTGGTCGGAGCTGTCGACCAGAAATCGAAGGGACACGGGTTCGAGTCCCGTTGGCGTCATGTATCTTTTATCAGGAGATTTTTCAATGTGGATGAGTGTTTCAGGCGAATAATTATTGCTTGTAAAATAATTGTTACCCCTTGTGCTATGCATAAAAAATCTTGTCTTAAACATTAGTTTACCAAAAAAATAATAATTAGTTTATTATTTTTTAAATTTCCTCTGAGATGTTTCTTACAAAGGACTTGCCGATAGCCGATAACCGCCCTGATTTATTAGACCTGGCAAGCGGCCGCCAAGTAAATTTCTCTGTTTAAAATAGTAATACTAATCCGGCGTTGACCAGGCTTTACACAGAGATTTTCGAAATCAGATAAGAACCTTCTATTTTTTGAGGATCAATTGTGCAAAACTTTATCAATCCAAGAATAAAACTGTGAATTTTGACCACCCTGAAAATCTTAGATATCAGACCTGCATATCAAAGGTATCACGGAAAAAACTCAAAAGCCTTATATATTTCTTTAAAATCTAATAAATTTGGTAAATAAAAATTTCATGAAAAATGTCTATTACGCCTTATGGCATTCTCGAATTGATAATATAAACTTTTAGTAAAATACGAACGAATTATCACGATATCGGAACACTTTCATCAAAATCCTAGTATTTCTACATTTTGTCATTGTATATCATGCAGGCGGATGCAGGTGCATGAACACGTGGTCCGATATGTGAGGTTATCAGGAGACGGTCTGCAATCCCGTTGTTAACCGGATTACCAATAATTTGAAGAGATTTTTAATAAATTGGCCTTACTCATTATTCTCCGTGTACAAAAGTCCAAGATATGTCAAGAGACAGAAAAACAGAAAATTATATTGTATGAAATGATGCTTGAATAGAGTGGGGGGGTAAGGTCTAAAGGCGTGTGCCAAGACTGAATTGTGTGTGGCAGCCCATCCTCTCTGCCTAACCCCCCGGGAAACGGCATATTTATGTATGAAATGGTTAGTTAGTTATGTGAAAGCGTATTCAATTCATCTTGCACCAGACCGGAATAATGTTGTAAAAAAAACAAAACTGTCCAACAAAACTCTTTCTTCAGTTTCAGTTATTGATAGAATAATATTGGGTATGTTATGCTATTTTTAAGGTAGGGATTATGGCGATGAACAAAATATTTTAGGTCTGTGGCAGCATTTTAAAAAATTGGTTTGTGGAAGAACTTTTTTTTACGTTGTTTGTCAAAATTACGAAGATTGGTTTAGTTCATGGGAATAAAGGGAGAAAATGGAAATCCTATGTTTTAAAGACATCAAAGCCAAGAAGCGGGAAAGTATCCAGAAAAACATTATTAAGTCCGCTTTTTACCCGTCGAAACAGGTTTGTGGAATAATGTTTTAAACACAGAAAAATAATCTACGTCTACGCCCCGCAGACGGTTTTTAAAATAAATTTTAACTAGAAATGGCCAGCGTCTCAGAATTGCGCAAAGTGCTTTAAACAATAATAAACATTTTACAACTGTATTAATTTGAGATTGCTTAAAGGTGATTTAGCTATCGGGGACAAACCCATGGAGACTGAAACTCTACGTAACGAGGTTTCAGCTAATTCAAGGGTCGGTACTAAATTAATATAGTTGGCCAAACTAGGCACTAAAACTAGTTGTGGCGCATCGAACTTTCCAAAACCATGGTCGTGAAGAACACGTGGGTTATGTACGTCACTGGGCACCGCACCCTGGCTACTATTCAATTTGGGTGGCGGGTATGGGTACCGCCGCCCCGGGAACCATTTATTGGATAGCCAACACCTCTGACATGGCTCTCCCCAAGTGGTTCTACGTTTGGTAACTTACTTGTAGAAGAAAGAAAGGATGGAACATTCAGAAACATTGAACTCAATCTGATTCTTTTTTATTGGAGTCGAATGCAGTCTCTCTTGAACAATTTGTTTCGTGTCGCTTAGGCGGAGTTGCATGCTGAACAACGATATCGTAAACAGACCCGGGCATTCTTCTAAGGTGGGTTCTATTGTTTGAATATGGCCAAAATTCATAAAAAATAAATTCTTTAGGCCCATTTAAACCTCACACAAGCAATAATTACGTATTTCTCCACGGACTCCGTGGTCGAGGGATAATAATAATAATAACATGGCATTTATATAGCGCAGTTTAGTTTCATTTCACTTCAAGTGCGCTTAACTACTCGTATAACAAACTTTAAAAAAATAGTAATTCAGTATTAATGGTTCTTAAAATTATTCCTACAGTGGGCCTTACCCAATACAGATCTAATATTATAACACTAAATACACTGTTTATACAAAATGATGACAAAACTTAGAATAACAATAACAGCAGGACAGGACAAAACACGAATATTAAAACTAAAACGTAACATAAAACAGGAGGCAGTTTGTGCTCAGAAATGAGAATTTTCTGAGCAGACACTTTAAAAATGTACAATAAGGAGACAACCGAAACCAAACAATTACCGGAAGTTTTAGAATATGGCTTATTGTAAAATATTGAAAAGAAGTTAAAATTTATAAATGGTAAGATTTTTTAAATAATTTTGTTTTTAAAGCCCGTTTAAATTCAGCCAAACTCTGGAGGTGAGGTTAGGTTAGGTTAGGTTAGGTTATAGATAAGGCTCGCAAACCCCGGCGTGCACGTGAATTTGTGTCATTTCACTATTATTAATTTAAAATAATATATAGTACAATTGCGGCAGGTTCCAGAGCGGAAGATACTCTCAGTATCGTCCTGATGTAAGACCAACATTCATAACTGAAACGTTTCTTGAAATTTATTCGACCGTGTTTGGTGATCTTGAAGATCTGAATAGAAAAGTACTTCCCCACCTTCCTCTTCACCCCTCCGCACTAACTTCAGCCGCACAAAATACCCCAAGTGGGGTTGCCTTAGTCTCAATGTCTCCAGACGGATGTGCGGCTTTACATTAAAAAAGTACCTGACATTAACGCGGATACTATAACTATCACCATAACAAATCCTGAGTTTAAACAAAACTGGATGGTGAAAGAATAAAATAAATAAGAAGATAACGAATTGAAGAACAAGTAGTTAGTATTTGCACAACAGTTAGAATTGAATTGAAGAACCCACGCCGCTAAGACTACCTATATAATATAGCATCGCAGATTAGCATAGCAAAGTCATCTGCAGTCCGACATACTAAACACAGATATGCAAATGGTGCAGACTACACTCTAGAATCGAGCTGATTGGTTGATACGGCAACCTGGGATATACTCTACGGAGTGGAGTGTGGAGAATTTATACGGGTTAAGATAACTGTATCCAAGTACAAGTACATACGAGAAGTCTGAAGATAGTAATAATTATTAGTTATATCCAACTATCTATTTGATTGTAGATTTGGGGAAAACGTGAGCAGACAAAAATGCAGGATTAACATATAGGGGGCCCCGAGGAAAATAATCCTGTCTAAGTTCTGAGAAGAAAAATGTAAGAGGGGTGGGTAGGAATGAACGTATGAATCCATCCCTCCCATTGCGGTACAGGGCGATATGTTGAGAGTCTTCTTAGAGAGATAACATTCCACAACGCGGTACTCAAACCAAACCTGATGCATGGCAGTGAGGCACGGAACTGGCAAAGGAATTAAAGTAAATTGAATGCTGTAAGGAGATCCTTGAAGTATATTAAGTAGTCTTGTAAAACCACATATGACTGTATATGTGGAGATCCGGAAAGAAGAGGTGCAAGGTCGAAGAAAGCACAGTGAACAAGATTAATAAAGGGACGCATGAATGGTTTCGAAATGTGGAGGAGTGTAAGGAGAGTGTGAAAGTGAACGGTAGAAGAAGTCGGGGAGGCCTGAGGAAGACATGGTTCGTCCAAGTGAATGTCAAAAATATGAAGGTAGCATAGAGTGTGTACTAAGACTGAGTTGTATGGCGCTCCATCCCTTGTGCCAACCCCTGCGGGGAAATGGTGTAACGGTTATTGAGATATGCCCCAATGGTCTGACATTTTGTGGAGAGTCAGTACTGATTGAAAAAAGACATACCTACATAAACCCCGAAGTTAAGGACAGAACAAAAGTTCCATTTAAATCCTTCAGTCAAAAATCAATTAATTGTGGGTGGGTCGTTACCTACTTAACTTAACTAATCAGGGTAATATCTCAAGCTTGAAGGTTAGCTAAGTTCTACACTAGTTCTACAGTGCCTGGAAACAGGTCTTGTTGAATTGAAACGCGAAACAAAACTCGTAACGAACTTTCTGGAATCGGGAGTTTGGAAAGGGGAGGTTTTGGGAAAGGGTAAAGAGTCGAAGGTTGTTTGAAGCGAGTCGACAGCAAAACGTTATTATTGAGGACTATTAATTATTCTGGAGGCACCCTTAAAAATATCCGTTTATACACGAAGATTTCAAATAAAGGTTTAAACATTTTGATCGATAAAATTAATGATACTGCAGTTCTGTGAATGGAGAAAAATGAGTACTGCTTATTTATTAATAATCTCTTCAATTCTTGATGATCCGGTTAAAAAATGGATTGCAGGCCGCTTCCTGACATTTTTTTAGTAAATTCCTAATATATCGGAACACTAGTTCGTGGAACTACGTTTCTCTTTATATTATATAATGACGAAATGCGAAAATGATAGAATTTTTATGAACACGTGTTCGAGGATCGTGATAATACAACGGTATTTTACTAAAATTTTATCAAGAAACCTCTCAATTCATTCGTTAAGGGCCTGCAATCGCCTTTTAAACCGGATTACGAATAATTTGAAGAGATTCTTAATAATTATTTTTTTTGATAAAAATTAACACGATGATGCAGTACATTTTCTTTTGACTATCACACTAGGCTAATGCCCGTGTTGTGGTATTTTAGTCAATTAGAAACACTCTTTGTCTCCGTGTGGTAGTAGGAGGAATTCAAATATGATCAGATTGATATATCGATAACTCGGGAATACGACCTCGCGTCCAAAAAAGTAAGTTACGAATTTTCAATTGTAAATCAAAAGCAAAATTTCCACCGATACAAAGAAATGGCGCTGTGTCGCTCAATGACAATTCTTTTTTCAAATTTTCTGCAGGCGGCAGGTAGGTATCATTATTTTGAATTACTATTTTTTACTGAGTTAGATTCGATTTATATAGTACAACCTATGACAAATTACCTCAAAATATTTGACAGTCAATAAATTCGTACCACACTAATACTAAATTGGGTCCATACGCACCGGACTTGGTAAATATCCCTAAAACAAAGACGAGTATAGTTCTACTCCCAATACGGTTCAAACAGCAAGTAGGGTACCGGGGGCAGCGTTGGTATGGGAACGCGCAACGGTAGCTGGAGAGAAGAATGTATTTTTGATTGGGCCTGAATGGACCCAGCGTAATACTTAAGGTTAAACGTAGAAAGGTACCGTCCAATAAAGTCAATTTAAAATGTATCAGATCTGTTCACCATTTCCGTGGTTTACCTTCGCAACATGATCTGGTTTATATCCACTAACCCCCGTTCCCGGCGAGTTCCGGGTAATAAGTCTGTAATATTGGATTTCCAAGCCAGTCTCCGGGCGAGGGTAAAGCGGCCCGGGTAAAGCCGGGCCACACTGGGCTCAGGATTTAGCGAACGGAACAGATAAAGGAAACGCTTAACGATGACAGTGGTGTAGATTTCACTAGACAAGAATCCATGGAAAGATCTCATTTCATGGTAGGTACCTACCCAAAGATAATAGAATTAAGTAAGATGGGGTATGATCCATTATTAGTATGAAACCGAGTGTCACCAACATCGATCACCCGTACTACAGAGATGCACAGCCATTGTTTCTAATTATACACCAAACCAATAACTTTTATCGCATTGTTGTCCATGCCGTTTGGCTGTAGCTCAAGGACAGTCGGCAGGCTTTCATGCCATATCTCCCATTGTTTCTATTATCTACGTACTTACCCGAGATTATTTTAATGTGAATACTGCAAGATGTCCTAATTCCCCCCAAATGTCCGGTGCCAGTGAGACTATGGCTTCCCTAACTGGTGTGTGTCGTGAGACAGAAGGGAGTAGGTAAGAGAAGGAGACGTGGAAGAGGAAGGTAGGGAAGTACCTGGTCACAAAGCCATTTCAAGCATCGTTTTGATTTTGAAAGATGGTCTTTCACCGCAGTATCTACCGCTCTGATACGGCTTTATTAATGAGGCACTATAAGGTTCTTTTGATAAGGCACCATTGGTTAATCTATATCAATGGTATATAATTCGCAAGTTAATGATTAAGATTCGGGTAGGTTCCGGTCCGGATTTCATCATAAGGAGATATAAATGTAGGTTTCATAAAACGTCGCGTCATTATTTAATTGATAGCGATTCTATTCCAATAATAATAATTGTCAAAGCGCCCCATTAGTGAATTTGCTTTCCCACCCTTGGGTCTATAAACTTAAAAAAACTCTTTATTCTTTAGATTACCGAAAAATATATCGAGAAATCGAACGAAAACAGAGTTCAAAATAAGGGTGAGAAAGTCGGGCTAGACCATGCAGGTGTAGAAAGACTAAACCAAAAGGGCTCTTTCAGTACTAATCCAGCTTCTTCCCCATGTCCTATTCAGGTCATGGCCTCGACAAGGCACAATCTCTGGAGTTTCTTTTCCCAACTTTGCCTGGAGCGACACACTGGACGTCATCCATCTGGAATTTATTACGTTTTTTCAGTGGAAATCAGTCTTCTGACATTCTTAGACACTTCTTCCAGAGGGATACGAGAGTATCCGATACTCGACGATTCAAGTATCTTGACGATTAACGCCTTACATCGGCGCGGAGGATCGTAACAGGCACACATCGCCGACATTTTGTAAACTTTTTTCTGTAAAGTTTCACCCGCGACATTGATACTTTGAACGTGGCGTCGCTTGTATTCATAGACATTCAAATTAATGGACGAGTCAATCAGGGAAAGGGGAACAAACCAAGTTGCGCGGAGCGCGTGAAGCGGCTCGTCAAACTTTCGGAGATTTGTCAATAAATGATCTGACAGTATACAGGCAATTAGCATCGTAATATTACCAATTACCATTCGGTCCTCGAAAATAAAATCTGCCTACGAATTACTACTCCTTTTTACAGTGGCGCGCATTTGCGCAGACAACTATTTAGTTGACTCCGTAAAAAGCATAACTTCGTATCCCAAATCGGGTAAACAAAGGTTCGGGCTTGTTTCCAAGATTTAATATTTAGTTACACTTATGCAAGTGTGTTATAATTTACTACCTCACTCAATTTGAACGTCGCCACGCCAGGCAATTCGTTTAAGGACAAACATTCAGATCCTGCGCAGAAAATCCACCAATTGACGGCTCTGCAAACCTTTGCCTTACTTTAGCAAATTTATTTTCTGCGCATGGTCGGGTTATTCCAATGTGCGCTCTTCGGCGGTCAATGTACGGACTGATGTTATAGCTTATTCAAAGTATTCCCGAACCCTCCTGATGCCAAGCCTATGGTCACGTGGTTTGCCTCCAGCTTGTCGTAATGCTGCCCAGATTTCATGTTAGGGCAAGTATATTAATGTGGATATCTATAATTGTGTCAGACATTTTGTAACAATGCTAGGAACAAAACAGTCAACAGAGAATGACGGGATATAAAAATGACAGCTATATCAACTGTTCGGTTGTGAGTGAGTTTAGGAAAGAATTTGTTTTTTATTCTATAGGTTCCAGATGCGATTCGCGCTGCACATACTGAAGATTTCTAACATTCTAGGCAGTACTGCGAATCAATCTCGTAGCTTGCCGCTACATAATGATTGGGGCGACACGGGTCTCGTGATTTCAGTAGTGGAGCGACGTGTACGCGACAAGTTGTTTGAGAAACGACTGCACAGCATGAGTGGAATGAATTGTGAAATTACGAATATTAAACTGTAAATTAATTAAACTACACACACACTCACTAACCGTTAGGATGCATGATCTGGGCCACATGTTTGGGGTTGATATATTTATTGACTCCATTTATAGAGCTAAGCGTAACCTGTACCGGCACTTTGAATCCTACAAATTATAGTAGGGTTAGTAATGTAGGTTTATTGATTTGTCTTATATGTAGTATTGTTCTAGTTTATATATTATTTCATGTTACTGTTACATGTTTAATAATATTATAAAGAGATAAATCAAAGTCTTGGACACTTTTGAAGATTCGTGTATTATTTATGTTTACACTTTTCAAATGGCGGGTGATATCACGAGATCCGTATTCGTCAGAGATTGCGTCGAGAAGAGACCGCCAACCAAGGGTAGATAACCTAGCTACCCTTCCAGCCGGTGCAGTGTGGCCACCCGCAGTATATTAATGAATCTTCCCAGTGTGTCCGGGGTTGGTTGTTGCTTTTACACTCGACCATCCTGCCTCTCCATTGTGACCTCACAAAGTAAAAAGAAAAACATATTAGTTACAAGCATTAAATCACATAAGCAACCAACTCTCGGTTGTCTGAACAGTATCATCAAAGTTACTTTTCAATTCATCCACACAGACGAATTTAAAAACAGATAGTCTCTACCAGACATATCTCATACCTTCATGATGTATCACCACATGAATAGCTTCTACCGAGCATATTCAGTCACACGGATAGTTTCTACTGAACTATCCCGGATAGCTTCTACTGAGCGAACCCAATTATTCGGATCGTTTCTACTGAACGAATCCCGGATAGCTTCTACTGAGCGTACCCAATTATTCGGATTGTTTCTACTGAACAAATCCCGGATAGCTTCTACTGAGCGTACCCAATTATTCGGATAGTTTCTACTGAACTATCCCGGATAGCTTCTACTGAGCGTACCCAATTATTCGGATTGTTTCTACTGAACAATCCCGGATAGCTTCTACTGAGCGTACCCAATTATTCGGATAGTTTCTACTGAACTATCCCGGATAGCTTCTACTGAGCGTACCCAATTATTCGGATTGTTTCTACTGAACAATCCCGGATAGCTTCTACTGAGCATACCCAATTATTCGGATAGTTTCTACTGAACTATCCCGGATAGCTTCTACTGAGCGTACCCAATTATTCGGATAGTTTCTACTGAACTATCCCGGATAGCTTCTACTGAGCGTACCCAATTATTCGGATTGTTTCTACTGAACAATCCCGGATAGCTTCTACTGAGCGTACCCAATTATTCGGATAGTTTCTACTGAACAAATCCGCCACACCACTAGGATGCAAATACACACAGTTATTTTTAAAGACTGAGACCAGCATCTCATCTGCCAAACTGTAATACTTCCAGCAGTCCAACGACTACCCAGTGACACACAGTCACTCATGCACCGTTAGCAAGTTTAATCCACAATTAACCTTGCAACGTGCTGATCTTGGTGAGACTCAGCTCTCCAGTAAATCCAGTAGATCATCTCGACCTACCTCACTATCCTGGCTGTCAGACTCATCAGAGTTTCCAGGTGCTCCCTTGTAGGGCCTCAGCGCATCAGCGGCAACCATGGCGGTGAACTTCTTATAGCCACGCATACCCTTGACACTGCTAATCTCATAGCGGTCAATATGTGGAAGTACTTGAGTTACCTTGTAAGGTCCACTGTAGAGGGGGTCAGTTTTGTGGTTGATCCCTGCTCCTCCTCGAACCACACCTTCTTTCCACAAGACAAGGTCTCCTTTTCCGTATTTGCGTGCTACCTTTCGCCTTTTGTCGTACTGCGCTTTCATCCTTTCAGCAGCTACTGCCATATTACGCTGAGCCGCCTCACGACACTCAGCTACCTGCGCCTCCCTGGAGAGATGTTCTACACTGACATCCTCCTGCGTGTCAGCAAGAACACTGTTCTTGTGACCAAACATCAACTGAAATGGGGTAAACCTAGTACTGGCATTGACGGTATTATTAATACCCCAGATGATCTCAGGTAATCCTACATCCCATAGATTTGGATCTGCATCCATAGCACGCATCGCCTCCAGCAATGTCCTGTTAGTCCTCTCAACCTGCCCATTTGCTCGGGGGGTAGCAACTGCAGTTAAGATGTGTTTGAACTGCTTTTCTACAGAAAATTGCTTAAATCTTCTGCTATTAAAAGCCAAACCTCTATCAGAGATAACTCTAGTAGGTACTCCAAATATACTGAACATTTCATTCAACTTTCTAACCGTCTCCATTGAATTTAGTGTTCTCGATGGAAACGCAAACACAAACTTAGAGAAAGCATCTGTAGCCACCAGTAAATAGCTATTACCTGACTTGCTTTTAGAAAATGGTCCAAGGTGATCTATATGCAGAGTGTGCATCGATCTGTCGGGCTTCGGTATAGCGTTAAGCATACCTTCCCTTTTCCCGTACTGGCCCTTAGCAAATGCACAATTTATGCATGCGGCCACATACTTCCTGATGAAACGGGTCATCTTGGGGAACCAAACTTCACTCTTGATCAGCTTCTCACACCGTTCGAAACCTGGATGACCAATGTCATCATGATATTTCCTCACCAACATCCATTTAGCATTATTCGGGACCATCACTCGTTCACCCGCCAACGTTTTCCGGTACAACCTATCATTTCTGATGCAGAAATCGTTTGTCAAGTCCTTATTAGCCTTGCCACTCTTAAGCTGCTCTACGATAGATATAATCTTTTGGTCCTGAAGTTGCAATGAAAGTAACCAATCATCTGTTTCCACCATTGAAACATTCACCTCAAGAGGTGATGGGTTGCGACTCAAAGCATCTACATGCTTCATACGGTCACCAGGACGATATACTACATTCATGTCGTACTCCTGTATGGTGAGCCACCATCTAGCTATCCTAGGAATCATATCCTTTTTAACCAGCGTTGCCCTTACGGCAGTGCAATCTGTCACAACAGTAAAATTTATTCCAAACAAATAGATGCGGAACCTTTTTACAGATTCAACAACAGCTAAAGTCTCCAACTCATAGCTGTGATAGAATTCTTCTTCCTTCGAAGTCACCCGACTGAAATAAGCTACTGGTTTTATTTCACCGTCGCTCTGCTTCTGCATCAGAATTCCACCTAATCCAAGTTTACTGGCATCTGTGTGCAGTTCTGTCTCCAGTTCTCTATCATATATAGTTAGAACAGGGCGACTAACTAACTTCTCCTTTAGGGTTTCAAATGCGTGTATCTGGGACTCTTCCCATTTCCACTCGACACCCTTCTTTGTCAACTCAGTCAACGGGCGACCTATAGTAGCAAAACCTTTAATGAATTTTCTGAAATAGCTGGCCAATCCCATAAATTGCCTAATTTCATGAATATTACTAGGTTGTCTAAAGTTCTGAACTGCATCAATTTTGATATTGCCTGGTGAAATGCCTTTATCGGACACCTCGTGTCCCAAATAAATAATTTTAGTTTGCAGGAAAGAACATTTACTCAGGTTGACTCGAAGATCAGCTTCTGCTAATAGACTCAAAACCGTTTTAAGTCTGGCTATCCCTTCGGGAACTGATCTAGATGGTATCAGTATATCATCCACGAACACCAGAATGTCATCTCCTGGTATTCTCGCTAAAGCCTTCTTAATAATGCGCATAAATGCGGAGGGCGCATTAGCTAATCCATAGCTCATTCGCAAATACTCAAACTGTCCGTCTGGTGTCACAAACGCAGTTTTCCTAATAGAATCCTCAGCCATCGGTACCTGATGATAGCCTTGAGCTAAATCTAAGCTGGTAAAATAGATTTTCCCTGCCAGTTTACATACTTGGTCATCAATATGCGGCAATGGAAATCTATCCTTAATAGTAATTGCATTAAGTGCTCGATAATCAACGCACATCCTAAAGTCTCCGTCCTTTTTCCTAACGAGAATCACAGGACTAGCATAATCTGAATCCGACTCTCGGATTATACCACTAGCCAAGAGATCATCAATCTTCTCCTGTACTACCTTCCGCTCTGCAAAGGCCAGCCTATATGGCTTGTAATGGATCGGTTGGTCGGTAGTAGTTTTAATAGTCATCTCTCCCAGATTGGTGCAACCTAGGTCATTGGTGGAATTAGCAAAACAAAATTCAAACTCACGAAGCACCTGCAGTAGGTTCCGCTTCTCCGCTTCGCTAATGTCTCCCACCTGCAGATCTGATGTCTCCATTAAACAAACAAGGTTGTCACTTACTTCTCCTCGGCTGTGAGCCTGACCTGCTGGGGCTTCAGTGCTCCGTACAGCCCGAGTAATGAGCTCGCCCTTCTTCCACCTTAAGGCTTCTCGCCCAAGGTTGTGAACCTTCATCACTCCGTCGGCACCCAAAAATGTAGCTGGCAGCATGAAGGTGGTGGCTCCCAGTTCAAAACAGCGCGGGGCCGTGGAGTAACTCTCTCCAAGCTCTGCTCCTGCAACGCTCACCTTAACCACTTCCGTGGTTGATGGTGAGATAGTAACATCTCCGGCACATACCACCTGGAATGACTTATCATCAATTATTGCAAGATCTATAGTTTGTACAGGGTTAGCTTCTACATCCTTTCTAAAAATAGCCTGCCCATCATGTACAATGAGGGTAATTCCAATCTGTGAAATAAAGGGCTGTCCAATTAAAATATCGATGCTGCCCATAATACAGTCGGTAACAAGTGCTGAGGTGACCAGACTCAAACCGTCCACCTCGAGAATAAATTCTACCACACCTTGTGCCATTACTGACCCACCTGTAAAACCTTTCAACATTGTTCCAGAATGCTCCAATGTTAAATTCAATTGCCTGCAGGCTTTTTCAGATACAATGTTGGATTGGCTTCCCGTGTCTATGTATGCACGGAAAGTCAACCCGTTTACCTTTACCTCCTTATCGAAAACATCATTCCTGCCTGCTAGCTTAAGGATGTTAACATTGGCCTTCTCCTGATGCTTGGGCCGCTTGTAACACCTGGCAGGCAGGTGTCCACTCTTGCCACAGTGCGGGCAATCCTCCGTCTTCTTCATGCAGTTGGCTGCATAATGGCCCTGCTTTCCGCACCGGAAACAAGCCTTGTCTGCCTTGGCGCCATCCCGCTGGTCACGCCTACGCCCCTGCTTCCCATAGCGATGAGGCTGCGATGCTGGTGGGGCACGCACAGTGGCCCTGTCCGATCTTGAGGAAGAACTGCCTTCGGGGGCTTTGTAGTTTTCCTGGGACGCCAGGAATCCCACATACAGCTCCTCGGGGGTAGTGCATCTGAAGCTTCTGGCATGCGGCTGAAGCTCCAAGGGCAGACCCCGTATGATGAGGGAGATAGCCGCCTCATCGTCTAACCGGCACCTTTTCACCATCATCCGCTTCTCGTGGTAGTAATGCGTCATAGTTTCATCACCACGCTTCCTCCTCTGCATCAACTCCTCCATCATGTCGGCGTACTCAATATGCCGTGGGAAGGCTCGCTCCAGCGACAACTTCCATTCGGGCCACGACATTTCATAGTTATCTAAGTGGTCGTACCACTTTCGGGCCGATCCACGCAGCCGCGTCTGCATATAGCACGCTTTCGCGTACTCGTCCCACCCGTGCACCCTTCCCAGGACCTCAATCTTCTGCAGCCATGACACTGCCGTGACTGCCTTGTCCTCCGGATCGAAGAAAGGGATGATCTCCGCTTTCACAGTCGGGCCGCTGCTCCGTGCCGACGAAGTACTCGGTCCCTCTTGACGGCTGGAGCTGGAACTCCCATCCCTAGCCCTGAAGTACTTGGCTAGCATGCCCTCGAGTCTGGTCTCGAGTAGTCTTTCGAAAACCACGCGCGAAGGCTCCATGGAGTCTTCCGAATTGCTCGGGCTACGGCTTTCGCTTCGGGACATTTTTTCGCGCCAAACGCTAACCAAACAAAACAAAAATGGCGGCGGTAGCGTCACTTTAGTTGAGTCCCGCGCACGAATATAATTTTCAAATTAAAATAAACGTCTCTCTCGTATACACACAATCACTAGACAATAAAGCGTCAATTTCGCAGGTGGATGTTACCACTGAATAAAACGTCTCTATCGTAACTTTTATTCGAGTAACCAAAACACAAACAATAACAAAGCGTCTATTTCGCGCGTAAATCTTTCACCAAAATAAACAAACGTCACTGTCGCAATTTATTTGGATATATCCCACTTCTGAATTTATAAAGAGATAAATCAAAGTCTTGGACACTTTTGAAGATTCGTGTATTATTTATGTTTACACTTTTCAAATGGCGGGTGATATCACGAGATCCGTATTCGTCAGAGATTGCGTCGAGAAGAGACCGCCAACCAAGGGTAGATAACCTAGCTACCCTTCCAGCCGGTGCAGTGTGGCCACCCGCAGTATATTAATGAATCTTCCCAGTGTGTCCGGGGTTGGTTGTTGCTTTTACAATATTGTTTCACATTCAGTTTATCAGTTTACTGTTATTTCAAGCTTTAAAATTTTTGTGTGTAGATTTCGATAGCTCGCTAGGTATATTCTGTTCTTAAAATCCACGTACAAGCCCGGCTGGGCGCAAAACTAAATAAAATAAAATAAAAATAAATAGTAATTTTGCAAGCATCAGCGCAATCCTAAATGAATCAAATTAAAGCTCTCTCGAGCCTAACTTTACTTATAGTAATTTATTTACAAAATACAAAGCGCAGACCAGACACAAACAACTTTTTTCCAAAGAGCTTTCAGAGTAACCTATAAAGTCTCGGCTGTTCTCTGCGAGTTTTAATAAAAGAAGGACGAAAGGCTGTATAACATTTTTGATCACAACTGAAGAAATAGGACCGATAGAAGTGCGTTGTGGGTGTGTCCGTGTGCCCGGATTAAGTTAAAAATTTTCTTATTTCTTTAAAAATTTTCAAAAAATCGAAATACTTTTTTGAACAGATAATCACGTCGTCAAAAGGTCTTACATAAAGTGATAATTTATGTTTATTTTATTTTTGCAGATTGCAGCATTTATTTATTACAACATTGATAAATAAACTCTTAAAGACTTAGGCGAAAACTTTTATTTGTTAACCACGTGACAGAAATCTCTAACAAGCACTTAAAATTTATTCCTTTGTTAGAATCCAACTTTACTACAATTTTCCCGCCTGAAATCCACATTACAATATTCATCTACAAGATATCTAAATTAGACATATTTTACGCTCTTAATGTTTTAAAATGGATATTCCAGCAATTTTTTCGAACTAAAACTTGTAATATTGTAAATGCTATAAGATCATATGCTTAAATTGTCAATTTTTACCGGCTTGGTATATGTGTATAAAATTTTAAATATCCATTATATTTGTCTACCTAATAATAAGTTAGTTTTATATAGGTACACAAATAACAAAATCGACAGAAATCTGTGTAATGAAAAAATGGAGCTATTGTGTAGATCAGTGGTTTTCAAATAGTTTTTTTTTCTGAATACCCCTTCGAGAAAGAGCCCAAACTCGCGTACCTCTTGTAAACAAAATGTTAAATGTTTTTAAATGATTTTAATGTTTGTTTACGCGTACACCTTCAAGTAACCTTAAGTACCCCTGGGGGTACGTGAACCACTGGTGTAGATAAGAAATACTATTATAATGTTTTATTTACTTACTAGCTCGAACACTGAGACATCTCAACGTAGAATTATATTCTGTAAAGTGCCGCATCTTACCTGAAAAAAGAGGAAAATAATTATTAACAATTATTATTTTTTTGGTAAACTAATGTTTTAAGACAAGATTTTTTATGCATGGCACAAAGGGTAACAATTATTTCTATAAGCAATAATTATTAGCCTGAAACACTC
Organism: Hesperophylax magnus; assembly: GCA_026573805.1. NCBI lineage: Eukaryota > Metazoa > Arthropoda > Insecta > Trichoptera > Limnephilidae > Hesperophylax > Hesperophylax magnus. Next base: position 13,086,285 of record JAIUSX010000019.1, read on the forward strand.
ATCCACATTGAAAAATCTCCTGATAAAAGATACATGACGCCAACGGGACTGGGACAATTATTAACACTTTATATTAATATTATTACATGTTGTTAACCTCATTAAAGACTAATGGACAGTTTACACGTTATTTATTTCATATAGGTTGTACATATGGATTCGGGGTGAAAGAATTTCAAATCTATTTTGGTGCAGTTTTTCGTACAGTTTAACACTCCCGTACCGGACGGGGGGAACACACTTACACTAACGAGAGTTTTATGCTATATCTAAGTTGTTTTTTACACCACATACTCTGTAATTTAGGTAATCCTAAAAAAACTATTTGGTTATCGATCTGCATTTAAAAAAAAATATATTTTATTTCTAGTTTCTTAGATATTAAATAATTTGTACAAAATTCCGGCAAAATTCCTGTCCCCTGCCCCGCACCTCAGCTTCGTAGCATCGGCTAAAATTCCCCCGTCCCCATCCCTACTCCGCGCTCTCCACCGAGAACGATCCAGCGAGCTGCGAACTTGACCGTAAAAGTTGCATTTTATGGAAAGGGCTAACTCCCGGTCGCGTACACTGCACTACTGGTATTTCCTTTTGCGATGCTAAAATGTTCACTTGCCGGACTAAGATCGGCCTGTCTGGCGTGCATCCGGTAAATGTTTCATGTTTAGAGACAAGATTAAAATTATGCCTGTCTCTGTTTCTCACATGGAAAAGAAATCGGTCAGAAAGAGACACATATTTTGTTTACATTTTTAAGTAATTTGAAAGAACTTGAATAAAAACAGAGTAATATATGGTTAAAAAGTATATCGCAAACGTCTGTTAAATTTTATATTGGGTTTTAGTTGCTAATTCTCTAAATTTTTGTGGTAAATAATTCTCTGCAAAACCGGACTAGCTTCGCCCTGCTATGGGCATCTTCAGACTGGTAAGTAGTTCATTCATACTTATGAAATGGTGTTTATAAATTAATATCTATTTCAGGGTTGTAAAATATTTATTCTGTACTTTTAATATTAGAATTCATTTAATCAGTCGGCATGTATTTATTGCAGTTTCTTACGACATATTTACCAATGTTTTAAATTAGATCATAAAATTCTATGCTTTTAATTAATTTTGTGTGAAAGCCGCACAAGAGCCCCAACAGTCCTATCCATTGGAACTATGGCATCCCCAATTGGGGTATTTTGTGAGGCTGAAGATAGTGGGGATGAGGAGGGGGAGGATATGGGAAAGACAAAGGTGGAAGTACATGCATATTCAAATCTAATTACCATATAGGCTTAAGTCATTTCAAGCAACGTTTGGATTCTACATGGTGGTCTTTTACTAGGGCAATACTGAAAGCATCTACCGCCCTGCAACTTGATATTATATATATATTTTTTCATAAATATTACAGCGTCTGTTGTCGAGAGGTAAAGCTCTAGCTAGTAAACCGGAGGTCGCAGGTTCCAATCCCGGTGTGCGCAAGTAAATTTTAATAGATTACTTTGTGATATTTCACAATTTACTGACCAGAATTCATTTCGAATGTTGCTTGAAATGACTTTTACCTTGTTTGGTGACCAGATATGAATAGCCAGGTATTTCCCCACCTCCCTCTTCCCCATCTCCTTACTCTCCGCACTACCTTTAGCCTTACAACTTACCAGTAGCGGCTCGTGACTTTTGGGTCTACTATTAATTGAAATATTATCACTCTAGTACACCTAAAAGTTACGAGCCGCCACTCCAACATCCCCCATTTGGAAATGCCATAGTCGCACTGGTTCCAGAGGATTAGGAGCAGTTGGGACTGTTGTGGTGTATTTACATAGAAAAATCAAAAACAGGAATATTTGAGGTTACAATTAAAAATAATTTACTCCACGTTTAAGATTTAAAAATACCTTGTTTTTTGTACTATTTTCCAAAAATTCGTTTTATTTCGAACCCCTTGACATACAAACGAACCCATAATTTATGGTAAGGCAAACACTACGATTTAACCCTAAATGTAAATGTTCTATATAAAATCATAAATTAGGAATTATAACCTTCACTTACATCTAAAGATTCCATAATATTCGAAATAACATCCGTACCTGGTTTAGTAGTGGTAGGTTTTTAAAACTTAAAAAATAGATATTTATAAATATATCTATCATTTACGGACCACCCTGTGCAACAAACTAGCTACGCTGTAATCGCCAATCGCCAGTCGAGATTCAGAATCGAGGAGTTATGCTCGTTATCGGCCCGCCTTCCCTGTTTTGTATGGGAAAAGGCGCATTATTATCTAAATTCATTAGAATATTAACTACGACTTTATTTATGGAATTATTTAGATAATGACTTCTGAAACACGTTGAATATACTCCCCCCTAATTATTAGTAAAACAAATTACGCAATATTAGGCCACTAACATCTTTTAATAAGCAAAACAAATTGGGGGAACCTAGTGACCCCCCTTCGGATCTTATGTGATTTTTTTCTCTCCGGGACGAAAAGGTTAAAATGGCGGACATTATTTGACTTCTGCCATCTGTTTTCATCTTGTTTTACGTAAATATATTATGTAGAAATGTTGCGTGTTTATTTCGTTTCATATATATTATCCAGGACCACTCCTGTCCCGGTGCGGCCGGTACACCGGGGGCAATGATTTGGAACATATTCTCTGAGGATGGGAAGGAGGTTGGGTATACTTGCATGGCGATCTAACAAGCCAGTATTTAAATTGAAAATAGGCAAGAATAAAGAAAGTTATAGATTAAGCGTTGTTTTTTGACTCCCTTGGCTAACATTGTCGAATTCAAATTTTATTTAAATCACATATTTTTTATGTGTTTTGCAAGGTTCGGAATGAAAAATAAAACCGAATACACACAAATCACACACGCGTCTGAAAAGGCAAACTTTTCTTTACTCGGGGTTTTCCCCTAGGAAGAATAATATACTTTTACAGAACAAAATGGTCCCCTGGAGTCTAATGTATATTCGAGTCGATTGGATGTATATTTCAACCAATAATTGACAAGAGCCACACCTCTCGTCCCCTCACGTTCAACTACTCTTGGGGCTTCAATCTGTATTTTCTATTATTTATTTTGAATTAACGGCACAAGCGCCATCTACATACATGATAGTTTATTTATTTTATTTATTTATTTGTTAAGACATACACAGTACAATAAGATACAGTTAGATATTTTTAGTTATTACATAGTTGTAGTACCTATTACGTATGTCCATAAAATATCATTACGTAATTTCACCTGAGATTGTTATAAAAGGAAGGAAGTGTGTGGATAGATAATAATAAATGAATTGAAAACAAGAATTATAATAAGCTCACGAATTGTAATTGACTGTTAATACATAGGAGTTTTGAAAAATGATGCTAAGTAATTTAATAAGTTAGTTTTGTATGTTAGAAAGGAATCATGAAAGATGTCTAAATGTAGTAATTTTTCGTAATGGGTGTATGTTGTGATTGCGCGAGTAATTACTAAGTTGTTGTTGACAGTCATAGTAAAATTTAGAAAGAAGAATGAAAAGAAAAATGATAAGATTACTTAAGTATACAAGACAAAAGTATATACATTAATACAAAGTTAATGAAGAAAAGAAATGAAGAAGAAACAAAAACTTGTTATGCAGTGACCTCGTTAAAATGTGCACTTCTAAAATGTGTAATTAGTACAGCTTTACACTTGAATATCAAAAACATCAGCTAACATGGCATAAGAATTACCAATGGCGTGTAATATATTTATAACAGAATTGTAGCATGAAACCGTAGCATAAATGTCGTAATATATATTAGGGAACCTTGATCTAATGGTAGGAAGATGAAAGTGTATCAATTAATATATCAGGGCTATCCAACTGATTATTAATAATTTTATGTTAAAAATATAAAATCAAATGCAGTACTTATCAGTAGATTGTACGCACTGAACAGATAAAATGTAGTACTAATCAATAGATTGTACGCACTGATCAGAGAAAATCCCCTAGAAGTGTGATCTACAGCGACTTGCAAGAAAACTGATGCCGCCATAGGACAATGAAATTGTTTATCTGCTCAAATATAAATTTAGATATTTGAAAATGTTTGACCAATTTCACTGGAAGTAAGGAAAAATTGAGCTTACTTCGGGTACACGGACACACCGTTGGTAGAGATTTAAACTTATTTGCTCCTTTTGGCACAAGTATTATAATCGTTACTCTGTGTTTACTTCTACACTGAAAACGTTAGTTTTTCCTTTAAAATAACAACTAATCAAACCATACATAAACATTATAATAGAAATGCTAATCACCCATATAAATCTTAAATTGGCAACGAAGAAAAGCATACATTAAAATAAAACAAATTAATTTCGATAGTCAACATTACAGAGCTGAATAAATTCTATCACAATTCATGGAAACTGGGAAAAGTTTGTCAACAATATTTATAGGTGTTCGGTTGGCTCAAACAATCCACAGTATAATAAAATTATTCTAATAACAAACTTAATCAAATTCTTCTATCTCTTCTCCTCCGTATAAAAAATTATAATAATTAATGTATTATATTATAGCGGCGTTTTCGTGGCAAAATAATATTGAAATCCTTCAGATTGAATCCAATGATTCTGTATTGTCCGATTGTCCTATCTCGCGCGGTCTTCTGTATTGTCCTCGTGTAAACTCGGCATTAGGGATAATACATTTATGTATAATATTATTAATACATTCCCCAGTTCTCATTAAATGATACATTAAAAAAAATTATAAAGAAATCCTTCAGGAGAGACTGAGATTCATACGAGTATCGAGTATATCCATTATCCATGCCATCTCTGAATATAAAAACCAGTACACAATAAAGCACTTTGATATAAGTAATATGAAAAAGTTTTACGTCTATATTGCCCTCTCCGGTATATCATATCACATAAATCTATAGTGCCCTTGGAACAACAATGAACCATTTCACATTAGGCCAAAAATTACTTTTTCATCAAAATTCTTACGTTTTTTTCCATATACATAAATACATATAAATATAAAATTATTTATCTATTTTTTTACTATACGATTATGCCACGTTTTTTGGCAAAGAATGTTCTGAAACATACAGATATTTAAATATTGCAATACATTCTTCATATTTACTTTTTAATAAATATTTTGTGATGGTAATATTTTATTTGTGATTCAATCTTTGAACCACAATATATCTCAGTTTCATGCAAATGGCAGATAGAACCTTGTTGTCCCAAGGAAACGCTAAGACGAAATGAAATACATATGATATTATGTAATATGGACTAACTAACGTAAATAAGTATCTACATAAGTCGGCACATTTCTTAGTGCTGCCGAAAAAACGATAAATTCACTCAAAAAAATTGAGTGGGAGATTATTTTCGGTCTTCGGATGGTTCACAATAACCTAACTGAAAATATGTTTAGTTCTATTTTATTGTCAAAACAGAAAACATGATGATTAAGAGGGAAGCTTAGATGGTTTGAGCATTTAGAGCGGATGAACGAAGAAAGGAGTGTAACGAGACTATACAGGGTGTTTTTTTTTTTTTGTATTAGGCAATTCACCCTAAAGAGAGTGCTATGTATAGGGACGTACTTGACTTAACCAGTGATTCCTGACATTATTTGGAGTAAAAAATGTAAATGAAATTTTGGTCTCCAGTGACTTTTTTGGTGTTATTTTTTTTTATATTCTAAAAAAACATAGAAAATCAATAGGAATTGGACAGCCAGGGTCGGTGTCAGGGATTGGGCGGTTACTCGGCTGAGTAAACCGACGTTTTTTGTCTAAACGCTTAACTAAAATACGGATATTTTAATAGACAAATGCATTATAAACTTTACAGCGACATAATGAGGTCGGAATCTTTGGTTTTATAGAGGTGTACATTTAGTTATTCTGTGGTTAACTTCTACGTTTGGAAATAGAGCTTTGTGTTTTCTCTTTGTAACACAAGTTTAGTTCATATGACGGTAAGGGAGACCACATGAGCTGTTCCCAAAACCGAACAAATTAGCGCGAGGAGTTAACACCAGATTTGTGTGGAATGGTATTTTTCAAGGTACAACAGTTTTGTTTCTGTGATTTGTGTCGTATTTTATGTAGTTATTAAAAATAAGTTAATTACTGAATATATATTTTACTTTTCCTATATCTTTACACAGTTTCTTGTGAAAATTGTGACTCTCGTCTTTAAAACAATTTTTGTTACATACGACATTACATCATTTAGCCACAGAAGTTTTAACGAATCGCAGAATTGGATTTTGCTGCCAGTTCGCTAATCTCTGGTACATTGATGCGATGAGATGCCTTTAAGTTTTAACGAATCGCAGAATTGGATTTTGTTGCCAGGTCGCTAATCTCTGGTGCATTGATGCGATGAGATGCCTTTAAGTTTTAACGAATCGCAGAATTGGATTTTGCTGCCAGGTCGCTAATCTCTGGTGCATTGATGCGATGAGATGCCTTTAAGTTTTAACGAATCGCAGAATTGGATTTTGCTGCCAGGTCGCTAATCTCTGGTGCATTGATGCGATGAGATGCCTTTAAGTTTTAACGAATCGCAGAATTGGATTTTACTGCCAGGTCGCTAATCTCTGGTGCATTGATGCGATGAGATGCCTTTAAGTTTTAACGAATCGCAGAATTGGATTTTGCTGCCAGGTCGCTAATCTCTGGTGCATTGATACGATGAGATGCCTTTAAGTTTTAACGAATCGCAGAATTGGATTTTGTTGCCAGGTCGCTAATCTCTGGTGCATTGATGCGATGAGATGCCTTTAAGTTTTAACGAATCGCAGAATTGGATTTTGCTGCCAGGTCGCTAATCTCTGGTGCATTGATACGATGAGATGCCTTTAGATCTAGGGAAAAATATATATAACATCGAAAAGAAAACATAAGATTTTTTTCATATACCTGAGGGAATTTTTTCTCCCTCGTTTAATCTTCGATTGAACTCTCAATGAGATAGGCCATAACTGTGATAACTTGTCAATAGGGCGCAGGGGTGGAAGGTGGAGGGTGGGGGATGCAACCGCGTGGAAGTAAAAGCTAAAGGAAGCCAGATCAAAGGGGTAGGAGGTATTAGCGACATGTTCACTGTTCACTCGGAGGACGGGAAGCCTAATCGACTGGAAATCGACTGCGATACAACGATCAAATCTTACGAGGGGTTATAGCATACACTTTGATATTGAATATATTAGATGATACTTCGAAAATAAATAAAAAAAATGTTAGATATTAGGATCGCATTTTAATAAATACTGAACATGAGTCCCAACTGTTCCCAACCGTCTGGAGCCAGTGAGACTATGACATCCTCTATTAGGGTAAGTTGTAATGCAGGAGGTAGTGGGGAGGGAAAGGAGATAAGGAAGAGGAAGGCGGGGAAGTACCTAGCTGTTCAAATCTGGCCACAAAAATATGGAAAGGGAATTGAATGAACCCTGTTGATTGCAAGAATTTGAGTCGAACTTGAATGGTGTCGTTAAGTTTCGTAAAACAAAAAATATCGTTATTTTTCCAGACAGTTATTTTTTGATATATTTTTTATGTGGATATTTGTTCAACCGTCTTGAGCTAGTAAGATTATGACAACCTCAGTGGTATTTTGTAAGGCTGAACGTAATGGGGAGGGGAAGAGAAGATTATAATCATGTAAGTATTTTAAGAAATAATAAATCACCCAATCCATCAATACGCCTCGTACCACATCTGCTTCCCATATATTATCATGTTAGTATATTCAGAAAAGACAAACATTAATATGAATTTCCACTGAGGATGTAATTGAATCCAAAACGACCCGAACCAAAGTCAATTGCCTGGTACTTATAACAACAGATTACTACTTGGCTTTTAAAGCACAAATTTGACGTCAGAATCAGACAATTGAATGGAAACGGAGACGGTCGCTTACATTTGACTAGTGATTGATTAATTGCTTGATTGATCATGGCTTATTATTATTCCTTTGTGCAAACAATGTTAATCTTGTATGTTTTAAGTTAATGGTTGAGCCTCAAATTAAGGGTGGAAATGAATAAAGCGAGAGTAAAATGATAAGTTTTATCTTCCGAGAAAAATATTACAAATAGGCTTACTTCAATCAGTTCAAAGAGAATATCGGTTACGGGTCAAATCTGTGTACAACGGTATCGACGGTAACGTGAATATTCAATGTCAAACGAAAATGATCAATACTTTACAAGTTTCTTATCAAATATACCAGTAACGTACTTCATTTACGATTTCAAATTTTCACGACCAAAAGAATTAAAGATTTATTTTTGGAACCCAAAACCTCCTTACTTTAACCTTGGCTAAAGAAGGAGGTAGCGCAACACGGCATAATACCCCAAAAATAAATCACTACTTCTTGTTTACAAGGCAGCAAGAGTCTACAAGGAATGGGAAAAATCTATGAGAACAAAAAACAAGGGGATGAGTCGAGACAACCAAAATGAAAAATTGTCTTTTTAATCAAAAGGTACGGCAATAAGCAAATGTCTAGTACGGAAATGTGCTACTTTATTTATTTGTGTTTTAAATTATAAAATATAGCCCATTAAAGAACTTTCTCGTGACTGAGGCAACTTATTTTGTGAGTTAAGATAATTAATTCACAAAATAATTTTGCTCAATTTACTTTTTGATAGGCTTAAATTTAAATCACAAACGACCAATTGGAACGACCATGCATTAACACAGTAGGCAGAGTAATATTATTTTTTTAATAATTACAAATAACTCTGTATTTGCTGTATTTTTCGTTGTTGGATATTTTGGCCTCCAATCCAAATTTGAGTATTGTGTGAACAGGGTCGTGCAGCCGTTCCCCTTGAGCTCTCCGTGTTTTAGAAATACTAAATCGTATCACAGCGTTAATTAATTCAATTTATATGATAATATGTACCGAAAGGGCGACTTCGCATAATCAAATCAATATTTCTAAACTCACATCCTTCTCTATTTCGCAAACTGAAATTTCTCCGACAAAATCTGGCAGCGACATCTCTTTTTCAATAAATAAAGATAGGGACTTAAAGCGAACTGTAGAAAAAATAAATAAATACCTTTTGGATTCGTTAGCTTATTGGTTTAGAGTAGACGCCAGGTGAACGGAAGAGCTTACAGTTCAAAGGCAGATACATAATTAATACAAGATTATAATAATTTTAAAAGTTCGGGTACAGGTATTTTATTAAAATTTATTCTTTATGTCACCAGAATTTCTACTAAAGGTTTAAGTCGGTAATAAAATTCTGCTTTAAAAAAATTTCCATTTGCGCAAAGTTTCGCCTTTTAAAGAAATTTGTTGAATAAATCATGTCAGATTTGTTCTCCGTTGGAAGTTTTCCTTCGGCAAATTATACTTCGCTAAAAATAACATGTAGAAATCTTCCAGCAATTTAAAGCGAGGATTTACTCAGAGGAACGATATTATTCTGAGCTAAATTTTGCCAAAATGCAAATATATTTTTTTAAGGCGATGCACTGCATAGTAATTTAAAATAATGTGTTTTTGGTTTGAAAATGTGGTCGCCTAGAAATGTTTCAGATGCTTTAATTAAATACTGCAAGTAGAATACATCTTGGCTTTTGAAATAATCGAGTATTTTTTAGATAAGTCTTTTTATAAGCCCAGAAAAAAATAGTGTATAGGCCTATGAAAACTGCTTTAAAGTTCAAAATCTTCTACTTACGAACCTATTTTCGGTTATGGTTTTATTGTATAATGTGGCAAATTAAGCTACTTATAGAATGATCGAAAAACATTTAAATATTTGTGCCTGAACATCCACAAAATAAAATAAAAGGCACTTTTGGCCATGTTTTTTTCTTGCATAAATCAAACAGGTGGATGGTGTGAAGCGGGAATTTAAGCCTTATCGCCATCTACGTAAGGTGTGTTATTGATAGCGGCTCGATTCAAAATATTGCAAACCGTTTTAAGAAATCAAAATCTAATTAATTTACTTCTACAAAATTTAAACTTTTGTAAAATCGTCATGTAATATGGCGGTAATGAATATAATCGTGCGTCCCCAACTTTCAATCCACTTTAAAAAATATATATTTTCTTGTCACATCTTTTTCGATTGAAGACCGTTTCCTAGTAAACTTTTAGTACATTCAAAATATATCGGAGCACGTGTTCAAGAACCTGCATTTGTCCTGATGCTCCTATTAACACGTATTCCGACATCGCGAAAAAACATGCGTGTTTTACTGAAAGTTTATTAGGAAAACTATCAATTCATTCGTTAAGGGCCCTCAAACCCGTTCATAACCGAATTCTTACGAATAATTTAAAGATATTCTTAATAAATTTGCAATACTTTATATATAAGTAAGTTTTCTCCGTGTACATCCGCTCTACAATAATTCCTCGTCAATTTACCCACGTACAGGTCACTTTATAGACTTGTTCTTGTGCTCAAACAGCTCGACTGTGAAATGATTTGGGAGTCGCATTTGAAGGATCTAAAATGTAGTCAAGCGCGAATACCATAATACAATATAATGTAGCAATAAGTCGACGACTCCCGAGGAAGTCCTAATCAAGTTAATCTAATACCAAACTTGGGTCATGTCAACAATCAGAATAACATCTAACGTCTTCTAATCTGGTTTAGGATCACAGGGGCCTACCTACAAACATGATTCGAGATATGCCTTCGTAGTCGTAACAATTCAGCAATAATTGAGAAGGGAGTTATGGTTCACAGGGTTCAACATACAAACATGATTCGAGATATGCCTCGGTAGTCGTAACTATTCAGCAATAATTGAGAAGGGAGTTATGGTTCACAGGGTTCAACATACAAACATGATTCGAGATATGCCTCCGTAGTCGTAACTATTCAGCAATAATTGAGAAGGGAGTTATGGTTCACAGGGTTCTACATAGAAACATGATTCGAGATATGCCTCCGGAGTCGTAACTATTCAGCAATAATTGAGAAGGGAGTTATGGTTCACAGGGTTCAACATACAAACATGATTCGAGATATGCCTCCGTAGTCGTAACTATTCAGCAATAATTGAGAAGGGAGTTATGGTTCACAGGGTTCTACATAGAAACATGATTTGAGATATGCCTCCGGAGTCGTAACTATTCAGCAATAATTGAGAAGGGAGTTATGGTTCACAGGGTTCTACATAGAAACATGATTCGAGATATGCCTCCGGAGTCGTAACTATTCAGCAATAATTGAGAAGGGAGTTATGGTTCACAGGGTTCTACATAGAAACATGATTCGAGATATGCCTCCGTAGTCGTAAATATTCAGCAATAATTGAGAAGGGAGTTATGGTTCACAGGGTTCTACATAGAAACATGATTCGAGATATGCCTCCGTAGTCGTAACTATTCAGCAATAATTGAGAAGGGAGTTATGGATCACAGGGGCCTACCTACTATAATGATGTATTAATATTTATAATTGAAAATAATATAATATATTTGCGGCACGTTCCAGGGTGGAAGATACTCTCAGTATCGCCCTGGTGTAAGACCACCATTCAGAATTAAAACGTTGCTTGAAATGGCTTTGAATAGCCAGCTACCCCACCCCACTACCTTCAGTCTCACACCATACCCCAATTGGGGATGTCAGTGTCACTGGCTCCAGACAATCGGGAGCAGTCGGGACTATTGTGCGGTATTCACATTTAAAAAACATCCTTAAATTGACTAGATGGCTAACTTTGAGTTATTATGGAATAGTTATTGTTATCGATATAGTAGCGTTCCTTTGGACAAATTGTAGAATTCCTTATTTGAAATTAAAAAAGGTACATAAAATATATGGTTTATAATTAAGCAGGTAGGTATGTAAGTATCTACTTACAAATCTTATGATTTCTGAGGAAATGTTGGTTTTGATTTATTAAATAGGAGAAATTTAGAAATATACTTTTTCGACACAAGGTCTACTAACTGTTCACAGAACCAGTAGTATTGTAGTGCAAGACGATGTATGAATGTGTACAAAGCAAGGAGTGCGTGCCAAGACAGGTATGTGGCAGTTCATCTTCTCTGCCTACCCTTGCGGGGACAACTGTTCAAATAATTATCAATCAAATCTTGATAGCTTTACTGAGACAGCAAAATAACATCATTATTATCATTCTCAGAGCTTGATTATTTTTCACTCGAAAAACTCCTTAAAATAATTATTATTTCAATGAAAATTCTTTCAGAGGCCAAATTTAATTATTAGAACTTCAAACAAAACATGAAAAGCGCCTGGAGTCTTAATAATAACGTGTTCATCTCCCTCTATCACTCGGGCGCCGGAGCGGAAAAGGAGTGAGATGGGAAATATTACAACATGACGCGTTTTCGGTGATAGTGATTTTGAACATTTTGAATGAATTAAGTCGTATTCTCCTTTCGGGAAATTCTCAGAGATTGCGAATATAGGGATTTCAATTCCGATTTCGATAATAATAAAACAAGATTTAAAAAACATCATCTGCATACTATTTGTTAGCAGCGTGCAACTGACGTGAAACCCGTTGTCGACGCGTCGCGTTGTCAAATAGTATGGCAGATACTCGCAAGATCCAAACTCCAGTCGCTTGTAAGTATCTCGGTGTACGAATGGCCTTAAATTTTAAGGACTTGAGAAAAATGTATAATATTATACTTTGCAGGCAAGTTTATGAATATTTTTGTGCTTTCGAGATTATGAATTATATGAGAACTACATTTTACATATATTTTTTTAAATTTAGGTAGGTTGGTATTTCAATCCCTAATGTGCGATTTGTAGATATGCACTTCATGCGTAGGACATTATTTGTCTGTATACGTAAAAATGTGTATATTCTTGGTATACCTTATATTGTAGGTAATAGGTAGAGATGGCAAAATTTAGCATTAATTTTCAGATTTTTTAGCATTAACAATTGGAAATTTAGCGTTTTATAGCATTTTGAGGCATAATTTAGCGTTTTGTAGCAACATAGAAAAAAATGTATTTCCTGAATGTTTTTAGCGCATATTTTAAGTATTTTTGGTAAAATATATGTTTAACCTTCACAGCGCGAGCTGAAGTAAGAGATGATTTTTAATCACTTATTTCCGCTGATAAATATCGATTTTTTGAAATTCTCACATATTATTTTAATACCCGGTATTTTCGGGAAATTCGCGCCTATTTCGCTAAATAGAATAATTTAGCTGAAATACGGCCAAAATCACGTTTTTCGCGTTAATTCGCGAAATAGAAATCACTGGAAACACTTTCAAATGCCTTGAAACGCAAAGAAAACTTATAAATGCCCTATTTTCGAACCATAAATATTTTTTTTATTTAAACCATTTTTTTTTTATTAAAAAAAAATTTGTAAATGTAAAAGGAAATTTAATTAACTATAATGGTTACCTAAATACACTATAATGTTCAAAACCACCAATTTTCCGACGATGTATTAAAAAAAATAATCAAAATAGTCTTTAAAAAATTCTTGTTATTTTGTTCATTAGCCTTATCTATGACTGTCGCTTTAAAATCAAGGTTTAAGGGAGAGGACAAACAACCCCGAAAATGTCCTTATAGTGTTGCCTTAACATACATTCACTCTAGTTGCTTCGTTCGCTGAAAACAGCTGTCAATTATTTGATTGGTAGCAGTATAAAAATGAAGTACTACACAGCAGAGATAGACATAACACCACAGTGTTTTTGAACAATTTATTCATCGCGATAGCACAATTCATCATTTGATGTAATCATCAGTCTGTTGTACGTTTCCGGGAACAGTGTCTAAATAATGTTGGATGGTTCACATTGTGACACATTATTTATAGCTGAATTTATAATATTCAATTAAACGAAGTGGAATGTTTAATTTAATTAACTGTCAGAGGTCATGGCCACTTGGCTGGGTTCTTATAATCTTCGTTTTCAATAATGGCTGAATAAACAAAAATAAATGTTGTAAGAAGAAGATTAAGCGCCCCTGAGGTGATAACTCACAAAAGCGGCGCTATAAAAATTGTCCAATTATTATTATTTGTAACAGAGTGATATTAAATATTAAAACGATGAAAAATATTATGAATACCTAATTTAAACAAACCAGTCGAAAATCGTAATAAATTATTTATTTATTTCAAAGTGAAATAAAAATAGATGATCTGCCAATATGTGGATAAGTATTATTATAATTTCATCTAATTATCAAATACTTGACAAGACTCACAATAACAGACGATGAGACGATGCTTGAATTTGAATGAAGCAAGGTGGGAGTACCAATATAGAGTTGTGTGACTGTCTCCTCTCGACTTAGATTAAAATTGCGTGATGATTGGGTTAGGTTATTCATCTATTTGTGGCAAGCCGCAATGTAACAGTTTTTCAAAAAAATATAAATTTCCATGGAATAATTTCTAAGCAAATTTTAAGTTCTGTCAAGTTTCTTTTTAACCTTTCCTTATCTGTGGTGTGTATTTATTTATTTATTTGGTACAATATTTTTTACATTTTAAGTTTTCCAGTAATGTAGGCCTCACTGGGTGGCTTGCCCGTGCTGAGGCCTTCATTTTATAATATGAAAATATAATCTACATAATACATTTAAAGAGAAAATAATACATTTAAAATTAAAAATACATAATAATATATTTAAAATTAAAAAATAATACATTGAAAATAATCTGTGTTTGTGAGTGATGTGTGTTTATATTATATTTACAACACATTGCTTCTAATAACTTTAATAACTCTATAAATATAATAAATTCTGGGTTCAGTTTTAGGTATTCCTCCGCTATACATTTATGCACTGAATTAAAAAAATAATATTTTACATAGTTTTCAAATTCAATTAAAAATCAGAGATTTTTGTTAAAAATCGGAAACAAATACACCAATACAATCAACCGTGTGACACTGCTACGCGGAGAGAGATACTACGAGAGATAGAACGATACTACGACCGCATAGCTGTGTGTGTGCTAGCCGCCAGCCAGTTGGTAGCGGACCGTCATTAGATGTGGACCCCTCGCACGTTTTTTTAGCATCTGCCGATGGTTTTTTCATGTTTTCAGCAATTAAATTACAATTATTATCACTTTTGATATAAAATATAATAAACATAAGCGATTAGCTATGAATATTCATATTTTTCCGATATAAAATCGCTTATTTTGAGATGTGTATTGACTACACAGTAAGGGAAAGGGTAAAGTAAAGGTGTCCACAACACAGATGAACTCCTAGCGTGGAGGACAATATACTATACCATTGTATTAATACAAATATATTTAAAAAATAAAAATAAAAAAAGTTCTGTTATTATGGCCAGTTATTTCACAATAATAAAGAAACTAATAATAACTTTGAAAATTGAGGAATTGTTAAAATTTTGAAAAACAACCCGTTCTAAATGAATTCATGCATAGTAACTTTGACATTCAAGGGATGTTACGTAATATTAATTCATGTTACGTAATATATTTATGGTTTACAAATAAATACCTAGGTAGGTATTTAGATCCCTACCTGCAAATCTTACGATTTCAGAGGTTTTTTTTTGTTTTGATTTATTAAATAGGAGAAATTAGAAACATACTTTTTGAAAGCGAGGTCTCCTATTCACAGAATGACTGGTTATCACTGTGTCTGATTAATGCATACGAGGAGTGGTTACAATTGAGTTGTTTGGTATCAAAACTGGTCAGATCCAAAATCTAAAAAAAATAAACTAAGTATTGAACTGTGTTCATTATTAACAAAAGAACAGTTCTTATTTTTCAAAAGCAGTCATATCCGCATATTTTGTAAGAGAAACCGGTTTAAAAAGCGGCTGTGGTATGAAAAATAGTCAAATCCAGCACTTGTTTTGGTGTTTCCTGAAAATTCACCTAAAGTGGAGTTGACCAGTTTTGATACCAATTGACTCAATTGAATTATAAGGTTAAATGGATTATCCATTAACAATTTTATCACTGGGGGAGAATAATTCTAAGTGGGATAGTGTTAACACACTGTTACACCATAGCTTATGAATATAGATGAGTGTTTCTTAAAAAATAATATAAACAGATTCAAAATGAAATGGTTTGTAGTCATCAATGATTTGTTCAATTGTTCTGCTTTTCACACTCAAGCAGAACAATAGAACAAATCATTGATGACTACAAAATGGAATGGTTTGTAGTCATCAATGATTAGTTCTATTGTTCTGCTTGAGTGTGAAAAGCCGGAGACTAACATATATTTAATTATAAATATGCATCAGCTTTTAAGTCACTAATTATAAGTCTTAGCCGCGAATCACTGGCTATAAGTTTTGGATGTATGTCTGAAGCTTCAAGTCTCCGTAGTTAGTTGCTTAGTCAATAGTTATAAATCTTAATTGTAAATACGGGACGGGATAAATTCTCGGGAATATTCCCCGATGTAATATAAATTCCCCAAAGTGGGTAATTTAAAAAAAAGTACTATGAAAGTTATTTTATGAGATTGTCTCCTAATTGTTTTTATTTCGACGAAAATGTATTATATTTACAAAAATAAGGACAGTAATATCAATTTTTTGATAACTCCATAAAATTACGAGCATTCAAAGTAAAAATGGGTAAAATGCACACAATTATATTTTTTGTTTATTTATTTTGCCATAAATCTTTTAGATGTTATTTAATTGCGTCCCGTAACGTCGATTCTCTAAAGTGAGTTATAAATCATAGGTTTAAATAAATCAAGTGGTAAAGCGCCCTTGCGGTGATTTCCTACGAAAAATATGTTAAAGAAATAATCCCATAATTATTATTAGCATTTACACGTAAAATAGAAACCTTCGAAATATAAATATAATACAGGACCTCAAAATACCCTGCTGATACAGGTAATAATTAATTTGGTCATTTTTCATCGATTTCATGAAGAATGAAGAATTCAGTTCACTTCATGTAATGAAAATCTATGAAATTAACATTGTCACTGATGAAAAATTACATTACATCGACATTAATTCGACTTCGTATCTCATTCCAGTGCAGAGACAATGCGTTAAAGTCTTCCTCGGTCGTCGACGACTTTTTCTATCATTCAAACCACTCTCTAAACACTACCTGGCACTAATAAGAACAAAAGTTGAAGTTTTCAGAGAGAAATCGGTCCAGTAGGTTTTGAGTCTATGGGGCACGAACGAAAAAACATTCATTTTTAAACATTTAGATATTATGTAAACGTTCACACTTAAATGGTAAATTTAACATTTTCCAAGCACTCACTCTTCGTTTAGCTGTTGAGAGATATATTGATATTTAGCATTGATGGATAGAAAGGTTTATAACTAATTTTAGACCAAGAATGATATATTTACAAATGAAGCGATTTTCTAAGTTTTCTATGATAAATCACTTAGAGTTAGAGCTTTGTTATGATAGGTTCTTCGCTTGATCTTCGACTTAAATCAAATGTCGGTAAATATTATTATTAAGTAGAGATCGTTTCATATATTTTGCTGTATTAATGCGATTCCATGTACAAACATAACACCGACCGGTTTCGGAACAAACAAAAAGTCACATTTAAGGCGAAGCTTAATGCCAAAGCACTATTTTGATTAATCTTTATAACGAATTGGTGTACATTATGAATACAAAAATCTTAATATTAGCTTTAATAATGTATTTTTTTAAAGACGTTTCCTTGACGCGTTCATACATTTCAATTGAAAAAAATTTTTTTTTAGTAGTTTACATTTATATTTTTTATTGAGTAATTTATATGTTTATTTGTATTCCACTCAAGCGAAACGTTAGGAAAACCTTCAATTTATCTAAAGCATATTCTTCGGTATTCATAATGTACACCAATTCCTTATAAAGATTAATCAAAATAGTGATTTAGAATTAAGCCTCGCCATAAGGCCTAATTTATCGTGAGGACAAAAATCGACTTCTCTCCGTGCAATGCTGGGGATTACAGCTAGCGTTTATCTAGTACTAGCTGACGTGTACCCGGCGTTACTCGACTTTTCTCTATGCATGTATTATAAATATATATAAACCTTCCGGAAAAAAATTCTCAAAAACTATAGTGAAAACTGAACCAAAATCCGTTGCGTACACGGAGAACGACTTTGTTTCATACTATTTAGAGAATCCAAGATTTATTGGGGACTACCTAAGCATATTTTGCCTATGTAAGAAGTCAACTTGAGTACAATTCTCCTATCTGGAACCCACATTATAATATACATGTACAAGCGGTTGAAAGAATACAAAACAAATTCTTACGTTTTATAAATTTTAAAATTGGTATTTCGGCAATTATGTTGAACTAAAACACTCTGTTAAGTTATATGAATATACTCAAATTGTCAGACAGAAGAATTTTCACTGACTTGGTATTTCTATATAAAATTCTAAATGATTTAGTTGATAGTCCGGTATTGCTAGAATCGAAAAGCTTTCGGATTCCACAACGTAATACTAGAAGTCAGGATTTATTTCAGTGCGAAAATTCTAGGACTAACTACCATATGTATTCCTCTTTGCCCAAAATACTAATGAAGGGAAACAATTATACCAAGTCAGTGGACATCTTCGATTTATGTTTAAACAAATATAAAATGTTGTTAATGAAGCAATTCAGTTATGTACAATAAATAACGTATATTTCTTAATATTCTCATGTAAAAGCCCCGAAAAAGGGCGTTAATAAATAAATAAATAAATTACGAATGCTTGAAATGATTCTCAAGGTACAATGGTACATGGCCAAAAAGTGCCTTTTATTTTATTTTTTGGATGTTCAGGCATAATTTTTTTTTCGATCATTTTATAAATAACTTAATTTGCCACATTATACAACAAAATCATAACAGAAAATGGGTTCGTAAGTAGGAGATTTTGAACTTTAAAGCAGTTTTCATAGGCCTTATATATTATTTTTTTCTGGGCTTATAAAGACTTATCTAAAAAATACTCGATTATTTCAAAGGCCAAGATGTATTCTACTCGCAGTATTTAATTAAAGCATCTGAAACATTTCTAGGCGACCAAATTTTCAAAACAAATTCACATGATTTTGCATTACTACGTATGGCATCGCCTTAACTCGTTACAGCGGTGTTTTTGTTATAAGCATGCTGGTTATATCCGAGTTCCACTGTGCACAATATGTTTCGTATGCGTGTCATTCGATTAGCTTACATAAATTAAATAACCGAGGACTAATTAAAATGCACAAACACTTTAGTATTACGTTAATAACGGACTAGGTAAGCGTTTCAAAATAATTAACTTTACATCCGACAGGTGTTTATTGTTTAGGTGCGTGATCATTCTACGTCACTACACTTAATGAATAACAATTTTAATGCATTATTTGCATACATCATTTTTTTTAATCAGCGGCGTCCGAGACCATTAACACACTGATGCAGATTTTACTAGATTATCCCCCACTGAACAGGTTATCAAGTTTGATATTTTTTTTGCGAGTACCTACCGCACAAGAGTTCCAACTGCTCCCAACCGTTTGGAGCCAATGAGACTATGGCATCCCCAATTAGCATATGCTTTAGGCTGAAGGTAGTAGGGAGGGGGGAGGTGGGAAAGTACCTGGCTATCCAGATCTGGTGACCAAACACGACAAAAGCCATTTCAACCAAAACGTTTCGATTCTAAATGGTGGTCTTTTAAGAGGGCGATGCTGAAAGTATCTACCACTCTGTAACGTGTCACAAACATAGATTTATTTTTTAATAAATGACATAAATTAGTATATTTACTTGCGCGCACCAGATTTTAATCCGCTTCCCCACCTTTCTCTTTCCCATCTCCTAACATACTCCAATCGGGAATGCCATTTTCTCATTGGCTCCAAACGGGTGGGAGCAGTTGGGACTCTTGTGCGGTATTCATATTTAATTTTTGATATGAAACATGTTTGGAGCGCCTGGGAGGTAAAACCGAGTCTTGCGTAGCTCTTGCACGGAGCCTCGTGACTCTTTGACTCTTTCGGCCCTGCTGCCAAGTGAATGTATTTTTTTTACAAAAACTGCCAATCTTATTCAATCTCCAACAATGTAAATAATTAACACACTGAGGTTGTCGATTCTACATTACTCAATGCCAACAATACGCATTATAATATTATTGAATAATAAAAATAACCATTCATATTAATTACTCGACGAATCTATTATCTGTTCGCTCACATTGTTTGGGGAAAATGTATTGATAAGCTTGAATAAATTCATTCAGTGAATGATTGAGAATTCCTTATCGACGAACTTTATTAAAGCCATTTCGACGTAAAGTTAAATTTACGTAACAAGGTTGGAATAAATGGGATGTCGTAAAAAAATAATGTATCGGTTTTCTTTATCATATGGGCTAATTTAACCACAGAGACAGTAAACTACATTATATATACAAACCATATATAAACTCTCGAACGGTGAGCGCTACCGTTGTGATATTTATATACACGAACAAAGGACCTTTGAATTACTTACGTAACTGCCAAATAAAAAAATCACCCCGTAAAAAAACTTTTTAAAATATGTATTTGTTTTTGGTGGATTTTCTGAGGGTTGAACCTTTCTCTCCAGGGTCTTGACAACAAGACTAACACCTAAGCCAAATTCTAATTGGATAGTGCTGACATTTATTTCGTATGTCAACTGCTGTAAAGTTTTATTTATTAAATTTCAGAAAATTGCGACTTTTCCACTTCCGACAATCCAATTAATACATTCAACCAAGATTGAAATTCATACGTATGTAAAAATAAGACAAAGTCGCCGTTTTTATATTCTGTTCCATATTGTTCAACTGTTAAAATAAAGAAAAGTTTTTTAAAAACAACCAGACAGTAACTAACTACAGGAATAAACTTGAATAAACCTAACTTAAAAATGGACTTCATTAATAAAATATTTCATTAAACATTCTTATCAACAATGAAATTAATTATTTTAAGTCTGAACCGAATTTTTCCAACTGTCACTGACTATCAACAAATGACCAGTTCATAAACAGATAAAACCATTTCCTGAAATTATGCGGCACAATAATTTGCACGGCCGGAACACGCGACCTTGGTAGAAATGGTTGTCATATCGATATTAAAAATACTCTCTCAGGCGGATGTTTGTCTGAGGTATCTCGTATCATTAATAAACAAACCGTTTGGAATAAAACATAAAACACTGAGTGTTGTTTATTTTTCTGCGTTTCGGACCATTCACAACTCCGCTGCGTTAAATTCACAGATAAATACATACATTTAATTCACAGATAAATACTTAGTTTACGCCTATGACGTAAAACGGTTCATTCTTAAGGCCTCGTAGTAAGCATTCAAAGATGGTTGGAAAGGGCATATGTAAATACGAATGTTAGAGGGAGCGCGCTAATATTTATAAACCATAATAATTAAACGAAAATGGTGAAAATATTTAATAAATCACTACAGGCTTGAAATAGAGCAAAAATCCCTCGAATAATGCTTTAGTTGAATTTGAAGATACACTGTGAATTTTTTCATGCCTATAACATATTAAATAATAGAACAAAACGTGTTTTTAATAATTTTCGGAGCTTACTTTGCGATTTTTTTCTATCAAGGGAATTTCTTATAATTACCGTTTCGGCATAACAAATGTATAGATATTATCTTCAAAAATAAAAAAAATAAAATTTTGGATTTGGTTAAAGAAAAACGTGTTATAAATCAGTAGAAATTGAGAATGCGGGGGCTTTATTTATATCGATATATCTGGAGTTGAAGGAACGAAGCTTTGGCGTATGGCTAAATATTGGAGATGAGATCTACGCCACGTGGGAAAATAGAGATTTATGAAATGTTAAGTTCGATATAGAGCTACGAAAATACTTATGTTTTAGTATACTTACTGCTTACGATTTATATTTACATTTTGTAGCGTCGAGAGAACAATCCAGAATTGTCTCATTAATAATAAACAGCTCGACCTACGTAGGTACTTGTAAAATACCGAGAACCAAAACGTAAACAAGTATCTACTTGCGAGTTACTACGGACAGTTAAATCGTAAACAACACAACCTACCTGTCTCTGAGCACCTGCTTGCCTACCTACAACAATACGATTGCAAATCGGTCTGGCGCATTACGCCAACTCGCTAGAAGGTTCGAGCCTACCGCCTATGCATAATTGCAGCGCCGCCGAAAGTTCCCGAAAGACCCAGACCGAGCGGGTGTCTCCGATTTATTTGCAATTCCACCTACCTACTGTCGCCGTCGGCTGTACAGTATAAATAAGCCCGATGCAGCGAGCAGTCAGTCAGTCATCAATCTGCCGTCAGTTGACAAATCTCGCGAGTGACAACCGGCGCGCCCCGCGCCCCGCGAAGGACAATATTCCCGGCTCCGCCCGTACTTAATCATGGACTCCGTCGGGACATCATCCTAGCGCCTTGGCCACCGTCCCTGGCCAGCGCTACAACGGATTACAGCGCCCTGGTTCCAGCGCCTCTGACCAGCGCTTCATCCACGCACCATGACCACCACGAGGACACGCAGCATCCTCACTGGTCTACGCAGCTCCCGCTCAACCGCCTACAAGGTCCACCGCACCTTCGGCCTTCCCGTCAGCACCGGAGTACTGATTCCCAAGATCACCAGTGCCTGACAGTCAACGAGTCCGGTCACCAGAGCCCGGCGTCGACTCACTGACCTTCACGACACGTCTTTCATTTTCGTGCCTCGTGCCAAGATCCCCAAACGTCTATGCTTTGTACAACATACTGTAAATGCGAAAAACGCTATGTACAAGCTAAGCGAAAATGCCCGATAATACTTGAGTCATAAACATGTACAAACTTAGTGAAAATGCCCGTTGATACTCAAGTTATAAACATGAACAAACTTACCGGAAATGCCCATTGATACTCAAGTCATAAACATTTACAAACTTAGTGAAAATGCCCGTTGATGATACTCAAGTCATAAAATGCACAAACTTAGTGAAAATGCCCGTTGATACTCAAGTCATAAACATGCACAAACTTTTTTAAAATAGAAACTAATAAAACTAAATATATAAAAAAAATATACATAGACATCGTGAAGAGAAAGTATATAAATCAACGATGACAATCGAATAACTTATACTTTTTCGAAGTAGGTTTGATTAAAACCACCAAAAACATTGAAACCATGACAAAATGGCGAGTAGTCAGGAAGTATCTCAAAAACAAAAGAACTCACCGAATAGACTGGCTGGCATTTTTCGTTGCCTTTTTTCTTTCAAAACTCTTGTCAGTACAACCCTTCCTGTTGCCTCTTCCATAACCCACCTCACATAGTCTCCCAACCGGGTGAGATATAATTCCCCTGGCTTTATTATACGGTACACTTTACAGACTGGGGGAGCTCTGGTAACGAGTCATAAAAATGGAACTAAATGAAATTTATGACATAAAGAAGGTGTATTATACGCGCAGTTAAAGTAGGTAATAACCACACTATTATTTTATATAATTAATGGTGAAATTTCTCAAAGCTGTTAAACGCTAAAAAGAACAGAATTAAAAAGTTCTTAATAATCCCAGGTTAATAAAAGCATTTTTTGCCTAGTTAAAAATTCTTTTATAATAAGATTCTATTTTGAAACATTTCTCGATGATTTACCAAATAGTGTTACATACAAAACTATTACGAATCGTGAAAGGCTAAAGTTCTTAGAAGAAAAAACATTATTGTAACTGCAATAATTAAATAAAATTCTCCGCCTATCTACACAATAATTAATAATAAAGTGAAGAAAACCAACCAACTGAATAAAAAATTATACGTTAATGTAAGCTCAGAGGGTTGGAGCTGGCAACACGGTATCACATCCTCATACATAAGCTCACATTTCACCACAACCTCAGATAGAAAGCGAAAGCGGATAGGATAGAGAGAGCCACGAGAAAAGCGAGATAGGTTTTTTTGTGGTTTGCGATATAACCACAAAAGTCTTTTTTGTCTGGCTTGAGTAATCAGCCAGGCCCCGCTACTTTTGCCGGCCGGAGGAATCCCGCCGGCCCACCGAGCAGGCGCTCGCGCCCACCCAACTGCCTTTATCAAGGCAACACTTTCGCGCAATACTCAATACTCGCAGATTCACGCTGGCCCCTGCAAACCGCCCGCAAGCTCCAGAGACGTGCTCCCTCTTTAAGAGGAGGCACCGACTACCGCCTGTCAAGATGTTCCCGACGAGGATGCTCCCCGCTGACCACGAGGACTCCCCGGTCGTGGTACCGCCCGGCGCCCATCAGATAGCGCTTCGAAGGAAGACAGGGACCATGCGCCTTACGGTCCCCGCACCACAGCCCCGCTCCGAGGACCCAAGGACCCGGAGACCATCCACCACCACGACTGCCACCACGCCCGACGTAACCGAGATGACGGAGCCCATAGCAGGCCCCTCCTGGGCAACAGGACCCAGTCCTGCCCCCAGGCGCCCCCCGATAGGCCCAGCGTCGGCCTACGTGGCGCCCCCGAGGCCCCAGCAGCCGATGGAGACGGCTGCCCCCCAGGATGGAGGCTGGACGAGGCCGTCCAACCCCGCAAAGAGGCCCATGTCCCCACGGGGACCACAACCGCTCCAGTGTGGCAACCGATTTGAAGAGTTGCCCGAGGTAAGCGAAGGCGCCGGCGCGCCGCGTAATAAGCGTGCCAATAATAATCTTTCTTTCTCCCCCGCAGGTACCGGCAGGAGAGACCGTGTTCCCCCGGTTGTGATGACCCTGGGGAACATGACACACGCGCAGATCACAGCTGCGGTCCAAGGACATCTGGGGGCGGGTAAGCTCTTTACTTTTAGGTACAACAGGGGCGGCACGGCCAACATCTTCGTGCGCACGATGGAGGACCATCGCGCCCTCACCAATGGACTGCGAGCGGAGGCGCGCGGCTTCCACACATTCACGGCCGAAGCCGAAAAAATGAAGAAGGCCGTGATCAAGGGCCTGCCACTAGTAGAAGTATAAGACATCGCGGCGGATCTGGAATCGCAAGGATTCCCAGCTGTGAAGGTGGTCAAGATGACTGCCTCAAATGAGTATCCCATATACTTAGCTCACTTCAATAAGGAAGTCAACATGGGACAGCTGCGCGCGGCCGTCAAATACCTGTGCCACTGCCGCATTCGACTCCAGAAGCACAGGAGTAATCACCTTCAGCACGGCACCCAGTGCTACAGATGTCAAGACTTCGGACATGGGTCCCGAAACTGTTCGCACACAGCAAGGTGTGTAAAATGCTTACTGGAGCATGCTTCGGCAGAATGCCCCAAGAAGACGAGAGACGAGCCCGCCGCATGCTGTAACTGCTCAGGCCCGCATCCCGCCAACTACAGAGGCTGCCCCAAGCGGGTAGCGTACGTCGCCTCAATACAGCAGCGACCTGCCAGAAGGCCCCAACCCCCACCGGCAGAACAGAACCCGAGCAGGCCACCTCCTCAGCCGAGGACGGATGGACGCACATGGGCCAACGTAGCCGGAGGCACCGCCCCCGCCCAAGAGCAGCGCGAGACCGCGCCGCCCCCACAGCCCCGCCCCCAGCCCCGCTCACAGCAGGAGCCCGTGCGCGCGCCCACCACTACAGAGGACGACCTGGACATCATGGCCCTGCTCCAAGGCCTCCTGAGGATGCGATCGCAGCTCGCCCGCTGCACATCAAGAGCAGAGAAGCTCGTCGTCCTGATGGAGCTCCTCACGACCACCCTCGATGTCTAATCCCGAGAAGGTGAGAGTCCTCGTATGGAACGCATTTAGCGTGCGCAACAAGACAGACGAACTGCTGGCTTTGGCAAATGAATTAAACACCGACATTATTCTCTTATCAGAATCCCACTTGAATCCAAGCGTACCGCTGAGAGTGCAAGGTTTCGAGATTCACCGAGACGACCGACAGGGAAGATCAGGCGGAGGAACCGCAATATTCGTTCGACAATCTATGACGTCCACAAGAATTCCCACTCCGAAGTTGAAGCACGCTGAAGCCACGATTATCGAAGTCACCATAGAGGGTAGAGCGCATACCATCATCTCCGTATACTGCACCCAAAGTAACCTAGTGAGAGAAGATCTCAATAAATTGCTCAATCTGGGACCAATCGTTGTGATGGGAGGCGATTTGAACGCCAAACACAACTACTGGAATAACTACAGAGGTAATGCGAACGGAAATACGCTCTTTACACACATGCAGACAAATACCTATTCGATAATGGCGCCAGACAGACCTACGTACTACTCGCAACGTTCTAGATATCCGAGTACATTGGATATAGTACTCGAGAAAAATGTTAAGACAATATCTCCACTGCGCACATTAAACGAGCTGTCTTCGGACCACCTGCCCGTGTGCTTCACTATAGGCGGCACAACTTCAAGGACCCCCAGAAAACAGCGCAATTATAAGGATGCGGACTGGGAAGGATTTAAAAAGGAAGTCAACGAACGAATTCATCTCACTTCGGGAACTCTGCGCTCGCCACAAGAAATCGACGCAGCTACAAGCACTCTCACAGAGATTCTTCAAACAGCACAAGATACACACATTCCTCTCAAAGAAGTACATTCATACACGATCAAGCTTCCCGAGCACGTTTTATCGCTCATCAAGGACAAAAATCGCCTGCGACGCATGTACCACCGCACGCGTGACGAATACTTCAAGACAGCGTACAACAGCCTGCAGAGGGAAATCAAGACCGAAATCGCAGAACGCAAGCGCGAACTTTGGGACAAAAAAGTCGCGTCGCTCACGCCGAAGGATAATTCATTATGGAAAATGGCTAGCGCGCTGAGACATAAAGATTTCACAATCCCCCCGCTACAGAAATTGAACGGCCCCGGGACGGCTTTGTCGCTACAAGAAAAAGCTGACACACTCGCCGACGGCTTCGAGAGAGCCTACGCCGCTACAGACGGCCTTTCCGACCCGGCTACGGACCGGATCGTAGCTGACTCTCTACGAGATCTGAACGAAGCAGAGCAGACAAACGCTGAAGATATTCATTTCACAACGCCGAGCGAGATTGCGGTCACAATCAAGCGACTCAGAACGAACAAGGCGCCGGGAAGCGATCAAATTCACAACATTTTACTCAAACATCTCCCTCAAAAAGCCATCATCTACACTACAAAATTGTTCAATGCCTGCCTCATGACTGGGCATTTTCCCCAGATTTGGAAATCGGCGACCGTGCTGCCATTCGCAAAGCCGAATAAAGATAGAACGCAGCCGACAAGTTACCGGCCGATTAGCCTACTATCTACGTTGAGCAAGGTATTTGAACAAATTATACTAAACAGGCTTGTCCCACACCACGACGAACACAAGACTTTGCCAGACGAGCAGTTCGGCTTCAGAAAGAGGCACTCCACGACCCATCAACTCACCAGAGTAGCGGACTTTTGACTTTTGATTTATTTATTTTACAGAGTTCCTAAACAATGAGTTTACTGACTCTAACATAATTATAATTGATTATCTTTAGATGCTTTACTGTTATTTTTATTATTAAGGTGGTGTTGAAAAAGAGCTTAAAAAACTATACTGCAGCTGAAGGCAGGTTATTATTCCTTCCGGAGGACTATCTTTGGTTTTTTAAATTTGAATTTATCGTTTTCGCTATATTTGCAAAGTGAATTTATTGATGGGTTAGTGTGGCTGGAAAGGCCGGCATAAAATTTTGTTGCTTGGGAAACAATCAAGTCCTTTATCAACGGAATGTTGGTGTCATTATGGATAGAAGAAATTCTAATCCATTTAGGTGCATTTAAAGCAAGTCTAATGGCTTTATTTTGAAATAGTTGAATCTTTTGTATTAGACTTGGAGCGGCGTGCCCCCAAATGGGGCATCCGTAAGTGAAACCTGGTCTTATTGTTGTTTTGTAAAGAAGTAATTTATTATCCGTTGATAAACGACTTTTCTTTCCCATCATTGGATAAAGTGATGCTAGACATTTATTTGCTGCTGTTATTTTTCCAGTTATATGTTTCTTCCAGGTGAGCTTGGAGTCAAGCGTCTAGGTATTTAATTGACTTTTCCCATGGAACCTTTTCCCCAAACAGTTTTATGAATGGGGGCCATTTCGGCCGTGTCTTTGAGAAAACGGTCGCGGCGCTTTTAGTAGGGTTTATTGAAATTCTCCACTTTTTGCACCACTCTTCAGTTAGAGTGGCCTGTCTCTGAACACGCTTTGTGGCGATGCTCTCGACTGTTGAACTAGACATGATGTTAGTGTCATCCGCAAATTGAGTGATTTTAACATTATGGTCAATGGGTTTAGGAATGTCACTAGAGTAGATGTTATACAGGGATGGAGAGAGTTGACTGCCTTGAGGGACCCCAGCTGATAAGGGGCGGGTTGTGGAGAAGACGTTTTCTGACTTGACTTTAAAGCATCTATCTCTCAGGTAGCTAGCTATCAATTGCGTAAGTCTCAAAGGATACCCGAGAGCGTTCATTTTATATAAAAGGCCGTTGTGCCAGACTTTATCGAAGGCTTTACTTACGTCGAGTGAGAGGATTACTGTTTTTTTCCTAGTATTAAATCCCTCCGTGATGTGTTCCACAACACGCAGGAGTTGGTGAGAGGTGGAATGACCTGCTCTGAAACCATGTTGAAAGTCTGGCAAGAATTTACTGTCCTGAGTGAATGAGTTTAATCTTGATAGTATAACTTTTTCCAGGATTTTACCTAGGCAAGGAAGGAGGCTAATAGGCCGATGATTCTCCGTTAATAGTGGGTCCTTGCCTGGTTTGGGAATTAAAATTACGTCAGCTTCTTTAAAATCCTTTGGAAAGCAACGTAATCTCAGCGACGCGTTGCAGATGGCTGTAATAGCGCAGATGCCTTTCTTTGGCAGATATTTTAAGATTTTATTTGAGATGCCGTCAGGACCGGCTGCTTTTTTTTTCTTTAATTTTTTAATTATGTTGTTTATTTCCTTAGGAGTTGCGAACCTGATTGGAGGGTCTTCAGGATCTAGACTTAAGATTGATTCTACTTTTGAATCCACCTTTGCTACGAAGGCTGGGTCGTCGAAGTCTGTATTGGGAGAGAATTGACTTTGAAGGCTATCTGCGAAGGCTTCAGCCTTGTCTGCAGCGGAGTATACTAATCCGTTGGGGCCTTTAATCGGAGAGATTTTAGTTTTTGGGCGTCTGAGTGCTTTAGAGAGCTTCCAGTAAGCTCCTCTATCGTCTTCGAGAGTTGAAATGAAGTCGTGCCATCGCTCGTTGCGGAATTTGCTGAGGGCCTCACGTACTTCTCTATTGAGTCTATTAAAATGATGCTTTACTATTGGATTGCAAGATCTCTGCCACTCTTTCCTAACAAGATTTTTTTCCCTAATAAGATCTTTGATCTCTTCGGGTATTCCATGACGTGTGGTGACGGTAGGAATCTCAACGGACGCCTCGTTGATGCACGATTTTAATGTTTGAATTAAGACGGAGGTAGCAGCGTTAAGAGTGGCTTCGTCGGGAATTGATGTGGGAATTGTTATGTTTTTATTCATTATTTCGTTAAGTTTATTCCATTTAATTTTAGTGCGTAGAGGATTATCGGGGACCAGAGGGTTAGAGCCTCCTGTTAGAGAGAGGAGAACTGGATCGTGGTCAGATGAAAGTTTGTTAAGTACTCGGAGGGAGTGTAGGTGGCTGGTATTTTTAAGAATGACGATGTCAATCACGTCCGGATTACCGGCATGGTGATGAATCGTCGGTCTATCTGGAGCATCGACTACGATAGGATGGGTACTCGCGTAATTTGCGAGTATGTTACCTTTGGTGTTATTTTTTAGGCTGTGCCACGATCCGTGCTTTGCGTTCATGTCCCCAGCTATTATAGTGGGGACATTTTCAGACAAGAGATTGTCTAATTCTGCTGGAATTAATTTGCGGGTAGGGGGTGCGTAGACAGAAATAAATTTAAGTGGTCCGGAAGAGGTATTGATTATTACCGAGGTGGATTCAATGTTACTACTAGAGAATGAATGTGCTAGACGGTGGTCAATATTATTCTTAACCAAGATGGCGGTTCCGCCTCCTCTGTTGGCTAGTCTGTCGTCACGGTAAGTTATGTAATTTGGTATTCTGAAGTTCCTGGAAGGCTTGAGCCAGGTCTCGTTAATGAGGAATACTTCAATACTATAATCGTGAAGGAATTCAATTATTTCCTCCTTGTGAGCTAGGACTGAGCCATTGGCGTTCCAAAAGGCCGTCTGTAGGTTGTTTAATTTAACATTTTGTCTAGACATTGTGATTACTTATCAGGGCTTGAATTTTTGCCAGCTCTTTGGTGGCATGTTGAATGGTAAATTGAAGCGCCGTGGCTTGTTCGATGAGTGCCTGGACATGAGCGGGGTCCAGGAGTCGTGGAGGAGAGTCGGGAGGAGAGTCGGGAGAGGAGTCTTGGGGAGTTGGATTCGGATCGGGCTGGCGCTCTAACCTATATTGTTGGCTACTGCCCTGTGTGATGGGTGCCCTTTGTTCCCTCTGGGAATTTCGGGGCTTGAAATAGTGTGGCTCGGGCCACCTGCGGTGAGAGGGAGGTAGGGGAGGGAATGCAGCTTGCGAGGCTGCGGGAACAATGGGAGTTTGATTTATCTGAGTTCCAGAGTAGCGGAATACATCGCAAGAAAATTTAACGAACATCGCTTCACCGCTGCTGCGCTCATCGACCTAGAGAAGGCATTCGACACCGTATGGATAGACGGGCTCGTGCATAAGTTGCACCGCACTAACACGCCCATATACCTAACGAGGCTGATACAGGAATACCTAAAGAATAGATCGTTCAGAGTGTTCATAAGGAACGTGTTATCTTCAATGCGTGAGATTCCAAAAGGCGTGCCGCAAGGAAGTTTACTGGGACCATTTCTCTTCATTCTGTTCACCTACGACATCCCCCGAGACGAGAGATGCAATCTGTCTATCTACGCAGATGACGTCAAACTATACGTTTCCTCGCTGAAAGCGAACATGGCCGCAATTTACCTACAGAGGGCGCTCGACGCGCTCGTAGAGTACTACAAGAAATGGCGCCTGAAACTGAACGAGGCGAAAACCGAAGCCATCATGTTCACGAGAAAACGTATAAATAGAACACCTGACTTCAACATCGAAATGGGAGGACACAGCATTGAATGGAAAGATGAAGTTACATATCTCGGCCTGACCATGGACTCCCGCCTCAACTGGAAATCTCACCAAGCAAAGATGCACGCGCGCACGCGAAAAGCGATCGGCATGATGAAGCCAATTTTCAATAGACGGAGTCCGCTACTTCCCAAAACCAAACTCCTCGTCTACTACTCGCTCATTCGTCCGGTACTCTCGTATGCGATTCCCGTATGGAGCAGCATCTCACACACAGACCACAAGAAACTACAGACACTTCAAAATCTCTGCATTAAAATCACATACAACACGAGACTCAGAACAAACTTGAAGAGATTACACGAACGAGAACAAATTCCAACTCTATACGAATTCACACACAGACTCACTACACGCTTTTACAAATCACTCACACTTAGTAAAAATCCACTCATACGAGACATAGGACAATACAATGCTCCGAGCGACCTGACATTCAAATACACACACAGACTACCTAAACACATCCTCATGGACCATGACCACATATGGTACATACCAGAATCAGACGCGGACGAATAGCGAGCAGTAGGTATTTCCTAAACTCCCGACTTTCCTCCTAAATATATAATGTTTATATATCTATTTATATAATATTTTATAATTTGTATGTATATGTATGTTTATTTTCTATCCTCCCATAAGTATATATTAACATAAAAACAGACACACACACACACATCTCAAAAATGCAGGACATCATATACCGATGTTACTGAAGGCCGCATACGTTTCAAGTTGACGTTCGGCCGCTCCTTCCGGGTAAGGTTTTCTGCGATTTTCCTTACTCCCAACGGCAAATGCGGAAGGACCCCAACAATAGGGCGCAGCCGAAATTTCCTCCCCCCATTCCCAACACAACACAAACAGACACGTATGTAGTATATGGCCGCTGTCGGTCGCTGGTGGTGCTGATGCTGGATGAAAACATGCAATTTTAGTAGGGTTTTTAGGTAACAAATTTTTTCCC
Organism: Hesperophylax magnus; assembly: GCA_026573805.1. NCBI lineage: Eukaryota > Metazoa > Arthropoda > Insecta > Trichoptera > Limnephilidae > Hesperophylax > Hesperophylax magnus. Next base: position 13,118,488 of record JAIUSX010000019.1, read on the forward strand.
TACCGAGAAAATACAAGGCCTCTTAGTCTATAAAAGCCAGGTAATATTTGAATAAACCCATATGAGGTAAAAATTGTGAGGCGCATATGACGCCGTTCTATTTGTATAAAGAACATTAACTTTAAATTCAGTAAATTTAAATGATTCACCACTTCATGGAATATAAGAATCTAGAAAAAAAAAAAAAAAAAAAATACAACCTCAGATAACACATCTGCCCAGATGATGGACACTGCGATGCTGTCCGAAACGTTGGCTAAAGAAGGAATTAGCGCAACACGGCATAGCACCCCAAAAACAAATAACAAAAAAAAAACACAATAATTGCTTAAAAGCGAAGCGTAGTATTTATTGTATTTGAAGTATGTGGCGTAGGTATGAAATATATTTCACAAGTATAATTAACTTTTAGTATCGATGCTATTGACCAGAAGTAAGAATCAAAACTTTGCCTGAAATGGCTTTAGCTATGTTTAATGATGTACAACCAAACCATCGACATCCCCTTTCTCGCGCCCTTCCGTCCACATTTATTTTCATTTTTTTTACTGTCAATTTTTTTGATACATACATGTACATATATAATTATACAAAACATAATACAGTAACAAAAAAATCCCACAAAGGCGAAGCCTATGCGTGGGCATTATAAGTTATGTATTCATAACAGTGGTGGTTACATTATCTATGGTTTAAATGAAAAAAGAAATATGAATAAAGAAAAAAATTATATAGTACATATAGTTAGATTAATATGATTTTACTGGAGTTTTTTGCGTATTTAATAAAAAAACAGTTTAAAAGAAGTTTACTTTTGTTTTTAAATGTAGATGGTAATGGCATATTTTAGGTATCATATTCGTAGTATAAATTATAGAAAAAATTCTCTCACTTCCAGATATTTTTTACCCAGCTTTTGACATTTATTTTATACGAGTTTAGGTTCTGGCACATCTTGATGGAACTCGGCAAGGAATTAAACGATTTTGGGCCAATATAGTTAATGTGTCTTTGGGCTAGCCTAGTTTTGCAGTGAGGCACTGTGTACACGCATATGTTGTGTCTCTGGCTAGAACTATTTGGATTTTTACAGAAATTATTATATACATAGGTTATATAATAATTAAATATAATTAATAGTGATAGGTTACATTACATGGATAGGTTCCTATAGTACGTAATTATTTTTTTTTAAATCAATTACTGTCATTATTTAAAAATTCAATTTTATGAAAAAATAAACGGCCATGAGTGATTTTTTTTATATCAACTGCTACCTTTTCATTCAAAACATGGATGATCGAAAATGATAAATGCAACCAACACTATATGAAGTTGCCACTTTATAGATTTAACTTATTTTTAAATTTGAAGGTTTAAATTAATGTGAACAGAACATAATGACAAGTGTTCATCAACAACCCGCGAATGAAGGCAGCGCGTCGACCCCGCCCTCCCCAAAGTCGGGAGAGGGGGATTGCACAATAAATACGGCGCGCCAGCCTTCAGCGCTCTCTCTCTGCCTTGGACCGCCACCAGCTACTCTACTCTGCTCTTCCCGACCACTTCTCTCTGGATCTGAACTTGGATACTTCTTTGACTTGGCTCCCCCCTGGATTTCTGCCCCTGCCTGCCTCCTCCCGCACCGAGGATAAAGCAGATTCCGGCCCCGAACTGAGCAAGGATAAAGAAGATTCCTGTACCGACCGGAGCAAGGATAAAAGCAGATTCCTGTACCGTCCGGAGCAAGGATAAAAGTAGATCCCTTTACCGACCCGAGCAAGGGTAAAGCAGATTTCTACCCGGACCTAGCGGCTAACTACGGACTGACCGGCCCCCTATCATACAGTCTGTGTAAAAGACCTAGCTGGTCGATTACATAGTGGTCCTTTCGAAACGGATCTAGTCACCAGCCGCTACGATGTCCCGATCGCTCCGCTCTGGCAAGGGCGCCCGTGAGGAGGGCGCTCCCGAACGAGATGACACACGCCGCGGCCCCGAAGTGCCCGGCCCAACCCCCGCAGCAGCCCCCGGCCCAGATGATGCCGGACCTGCTGCCCATCAAGCTGAACTGGCTAGAGCACGAGCTGCCCCGGCAGCGGCTCTGGCCACCGCACCCGCCCCTACCGCAGTCTCCGCGGATGAGCGCCTCACATCAGACAGCGAGGCTTCCACAGAGAACACTCTCCGCCAGCTGCAACGAGAACTGCGGGCCGAGAGAAAACGCTCCCGGGACTCCGCCCGGCAGATCGAGCAACTAATTGCCGCGCTTGGAGCTTCAAGGCTGCCGCTCGAGACACCACAGCCGCTCGATTCATCGCGGCTGCCCGAGACGTCACGGCATGTCGCCAAGCCGACCGCAGCATGCGAGCCGCCCCGCCTGGAGGCCCAACCCCGTGCTTTCGAAGCACATCTCCCGCCGACCACGCCAGATCTTACAACCCTGGCGGGAGGCGGGCCATTCCCTGGAAACCCGACGGCGGATGAGACTGTCCGCCACACGCAAGATTGGGTAAACTCCAGACAAGACCCGTTCGCACACTTCACCGCGGCTGTGGTAGACGCCATCCGCAGCTCACAGTCTGGAAGTACCCCGAGAGCCCAGGAGGAAGACAACCGGATGGTTTCCCTCATCGCCCGGCAATCTACAGCCAAGGACCTGCCGACATTTTCCGGGGACCCGGTTGAATGGCCGACCTTTCACGCACAATATCAACAATCGACGGTGACATGCGGGATGACGGCTGCTGAGAATCTAATAAGATTACAGCGCGCGCTGCGCGGAAAAGCGCGCGATGCCGTCAACCCTCTCCTGATGGACCCCGCTCAGGTCCCAGAAATCATCGACGTGCTGAAGCACCGTTTCGGCGGCGCACACGCAATTGCCGCCATGATGTACGATAAAGTGAAGAAATTGCCGCTCTTACCTGAAGATGCCTCCAACGAAGCAATAGTGGAATTTTCGGGAACTGTTCAAAATGTCGTCGCCTCGCTAGGTAACTTGTCGGACAATTACCTAAGCAACCCGGCACTACTCAGTGAGGTGGCCTCGAAAATGCCGCTGGCCCTACGCATCGCGCGGCTCGACAAGGTCGCGGACAGTGCCGCCGCTGCCGATATCCACCAGTTCGCAGCGTTCCTGAAACGGCTGGCAAATGCCGTCCCGAGGTCGGGTCTCGTTGACCTCTCCCGGATTTCCCAGACCCGTCGCGACCAAGTGCACGCGCAAAGTACTTCGGCGGTGAGAAGTGAGAAGATCGCGGTAAACAGTGAAAATTGCGCGAAATGCAACAGTTTGCACAAATTGCGGGAGTGCCCGCAGTTTGCTGCGATTGACATTCCCGCCCGGTGGGACTTAGTAAAAAGTGCGCGCGTGTGTCACAAGTGCCTGGACAAAGGACATTACACGCGGGTGTGTAAATTTCATACGAACTGCGGCGTAGGCACGTGCCGCCTGTCACATCATAAATTACTACACGAACCCGCGAGGTATAATACAGCTCCCTTCGTCGCAAGTGAGACCGTGAACGCGATTTGGATCGGGCAAAGTTCGGTTTTGCTAAAGGTAGTTACGGTAAAAATATTTGGAGCGAAGGGGCAAGTGTCTACCCACGCGCTGCTCGACGAGGGGTCAACCGTGACCCTCATCGACGCCGAACTCGCCGACGTAGTGGGGGTGCGCGGACCACCACGTGGACTCCGTATACGTGGTGCCAACGGGATGTTCTCATCAGATAGCGCATCCCAGCGTGTTAAACTTTCTGTGCGTGGTGACGGGGCCGAATACCCCATTATCGCAAACACAGTGACGGACCTAGATCTCCCGCGACAAACAGTGGCCGGCCACGGGCAAGTGAAACCACGTTTATTGATCGGCCAGGACAATGTGCATTTGATCGTGTCTCGGGAGGTCCAGGAAGAAGATGGCGGCCGCATGACGTCACGAACCGCGCTCGGCTGGATCAAACACGGAGGTACCCGGCGTGACGTAGACAGCGGCACCACGCTCAATATGATCGGCGAAACAACTGAGACGGGTAAAATCGGTGAACTCATCAAAAGGGACTTTTCAGTTGACTCGCTTGGCTTGACCGCCGTGAGCCGGGTGTCTACAGATATAAAGTGTGCCCTCATGGAAAGCACAACGCGCCCCCTGAGTACGGGCCGGTGGGAGACCGGCCTACTATGGCGGGAGAATAACGCGTGGCTGCCTAGAGCGCGGGTACGCCCTGCCACGCAACAGCTGGCCCAGAGGGCGAGCGATCGAAGCCACGCCGGCGGCCGACGGCCGGGTACGACCAGTCCGGGAATGAACCAGTACCGGAGAATACATACGGCCGGCGGTAAAAATTATCGTCCTCTCGTCAGCCGCACAACCGGATCCTGCAGCGGCATCCACATCGGCATCCACAGTGGCATCCACATCGGCATCCACAATGGCATCCGCCTCGCATCCACATCATGGCGCCAACCATCGCGGACGCCGGCGCCAACAACCCCGTCCTAGCTGAATGGGGCGCAGACACCGCTGCGCCGGGGGGAGTGTACCGGACGGTGTGTACCGCTCTCGGCGGCTGTCATTTCATAATGGTCGAAGCGCGGAGCGGGAGCGTGGTTTTAGAACTTACGTTGAGCTTCGATACCTCGAGTCCCGCTCGCCCCCGCATCGCTTCCCCTCACCGCCTGCGCCCGGCCACCAAGGCGACCGCCTGGGACCAATCAACGCGCCCCTAAGCAACGCTTTACGGGGAAATAGTTTGAATTGACTATGTATTGAAATATTTAGACTAAGTTTGAGAGAGTTCGGCCGTAGATATTACGAAATAAAAGACATTGATAAAACAGCCGGACTCTCCTTAGCATAACTAGATAATAAGAATTTTTGTAAAATTAAATTAGAAAAAAATAACCCAAAGGAATTATGGAAAATATTAAAAGAAGTCACATACACACAAAAATACAAACAGAAAAATACTATTGAAAATCTAAATATTAACTCCAAAAAATTAGATGTCAATACAAATACAGAAACTATAGCAAATTATGTGAATAACTTCTTTGCAAATATAGGAAAAGTTTTAGCGAACCGTAAATTGCATAACACAAACACACTAACACAAACAAATAGATCAAATATCAATAAAAAACCGACACAACACAGATTTACAATAAAAACAACCTCGGAAGAGGAAATTGACAAAATAATAAACACATTAAAAAACCGAATTGCTCCTGGATTAGATGAGATAACAACGGATTGCATTAAGATATTAAAAAATGAAATTTTGAAACCTATAACACACTTAATCAACCTTAGTATAACACACTCCTGCTTTCCTAGTACTCTTAAAAAAGGACTAGTTATCCCCATTTATAAATCCGGAGACAAAATGGAAATAACTAATTATAGACCAATCACTCTGTTAAACTCGCTATCAAAGATTTTCGAAAGAGTATTAAAAAACCAAATTATAAAATACCTTGAAGAAAACAAATTAATCTCGGATAACCAATATGGATTTAGAGACAAAATAGGCACAAAAGAAGCTTTGGCATGTACAGTAGATTATATACATAGCAACTTAGATCAAGGGTACAAATGCATAGCGATATATCTAGATTTAGCTAAAGCCTTTGACTCAATCTGCCACAATTCACTTTTTAAAAAATTAGAAAACATGGGTATCAAAGGCAAGGAACTTCAACTATTTAAAAGTTATATGAGTAACAGAACTCAACAAGTCAAAATTAACAACCATACTAGTAAACCACTGCCGATTACATATGGAGTTCCACAAGGAAGCATACTAGGGCCCGTTCTTTTTACTATTTACATAAATGAACTTTGCAGCATGAAAATAGATGGTGAAATAGTTAGCTATGCTGATGACACAGTTTTACTTTTCAAATCTAAGGATTGGAATAATGTATATAACATAGCGAATTTGGGAATCTCGCAAGTCAAAACATGGCTAGACTCAAACATACTTACACTTAACATATCAAAGACAAAATTCACAACATACAGTATAAATAGCACGGGACAGCCAAAAAACAATACAAACACCATAAAAATACACGAATGTTTAAACACCAACATCTGCGATTGCCCTCCTCTAGAAAAAACAGATCAAATAAAGTATCTAGGAATCGTAATTGACCATAACCTTAGATGGATACCTCACATCAAACAAATCACAAATAAACTTCTCAAAACAATACACATTTTCCTTAACATAAGAAACATATATAAAATAAAACAATTGAAAACAATATATTTTGCACTCTGCCAATCAATAATAGAATATGGAATTATTGCTTGGGGAGGAGCAACAAACTCGGCTATCAATTACATAGAAACCGCACAGAAAACGATCTTAAAGGTAATACTAAAAAAACATAGACTGACCGATACAGACCAAATATTCAACAGCTGTGACGTACTAGATATACGCCAATTATACATTAAAACACTACTAAACTACATTTTTAACAAAAAAAATAAATTTCAACACACACAAAATAACACTAACAGACCAGTTAGACAAGCGTACAAAGAAAACATTAAAACTCCAACAGTAAATTCAACCTTTGGACAAAGACACTACCAATACCATGCAATAAAAGCTTTCAACAGTCTAAAAATTGAAATTAAAATTGAGGAAAATAAAAATAAATTCACACACAAAATTACAAAATGGATTAAACAACAAAAAAGACAATATTACCAAAATGTCATAGCATAAAATAAAAATAAAACCTACACGTAACACACAAAACCAACATAAACACACATCACTCACAAACACACAAGATTATTTTCATTGTATTATTTTTTAATTTTAAATGTATTGTTATGTTTTTTTATTTTTAATTTTAAATTTATTATTTTCTTTTCAAATTTACTATCTTAGATTTTCATATTATAAAATGAAGGCCTCAGCACGGGCAAGCCACCCAGTGAGGCCTACATTACTGGAAAACATAAATTGTAACAAAATAATGTACCAAATAAAAAAAATAAAAAAAAATATATAAGAAAATTAATTACGATTTCCCCTGAATATGTTGGGCCGGGGACCCCCACACTGAATGAATTATGTACAACTGATTAATAAATAAAAATGCTAGGGAGGAGTGGTTAGGATTGATTAAAAGAGCATAAAGAGTAGAGTAGTTCTAAAGGTTGTGACCTCCGCTAATTAAATCTTAGCGGACGTCACAGCCAGCCGATCATCAACAACCCGCGAATGAAGGCAGCGCGTCGACCCCGCCCTCCCCAAAGTCGGGAGAGGGGGATTGCACAATAAATACGGCGCGCCAGCCTTCAGCGCTCTCTCTCTGCCTTGGACCGCCACCAGCTACTCTACTCTGCTCTTCCCGACCACTTCTCTCTGGATCTGAACTTGGATACTTCTTTGACTTGGCTCCCCCCTGGATTTCTGCCCCTGCCTGCCTCCTCCCGCACCGAGGATAAAGCAGATTCCGGCCCCGAACTGAGCAAGGATAAAGAAGATTCCTGTACCGACCGGAGCAAGGATAAAAGCAGATTCCTGTACCGACCGGAGCAAGGATAAAAGTAGATCCCTTTACCGACCCGAGCAAGGGTAAAGCAGATTTCTACCCGGACCTAGCGGCTAACTACGGACTGACCGGCCCCCTATCATACAGTCTGTGTAAAAGACCTAGCTGGTCGATTACAAGGCGTGTGGGATATGTAGATGTGTGAACAGGAGGAATACGTATAGATACAAGATATATGATTGTAATATTCAATAGCCATACACAGACGTGCGTAATGCTAATATGACGTAGGTACCCAGTACCCATCCGCTGTACTTATGACTGACGCACAGTGCTGCGATCCCAAACAAGCCTAAGGACAAAAAAGGTACAATAATAAAATAAAAATAATTAACATTTCTGCAATATGGATGGCTAATGCATTGCGCATTTTAGTAAAGAACTATTTCTCACAAATAATCACAGGTAACGATGAAGTGGACCATTAGACATGAAGCATACATAAATTGAAAAAAGTGCAACTTCAATCCGTTGTTTTGCAAAGATCAGAGTGTGAGCATCACTAATAAAAATATTGTTTTTTGTTTGTTTGTTTCGAGTATGAAGGCCACTAGTAACCAGGGCATATGTGAATTATTATTAAATAATAACGTAAAATCTTCTCTCTTGGCCACAATCAAAATCAATATCAATCACCATCTACTAAGAAACCTCGAAACTTTGCATATATTTTTTCAAAGAACCAACTCAACCTTCTCCCAACCTAGTGGCAAGTTTCCGGACATATTTAGGGATAGCCTCCAAAACTCGTATTTAATTTTTCTTTTGCTTTAACTTGACTCGACAATTTATTGTGAATTGTTTTTGTTGTTGTTTTACAAACTTTTGTTTTATTCTTACATATCGTTGTACATCGTTATTTTTACAGTTGGTATATATATATATTTTTTATGTTAAATCCTGTTAGTTGTGTACATTACAAAATAAAATAAAATATTATTTAGCCATCCAACCTAAATAAACGTAAATTATTCGTGTAACGTTTTTAAGAATTTAATTTTGTCTCTAGACTTGTACGGGACAACATCACCGTGGGACAAGTGCGTGGCTTGAATATGAAACCAATTCTATTTTAGGTTAAAATATTATATTTTTCGACACGGCGATTGGCAGTTGAGACGAGACGTAGGGAAGTAGAGAAGAGAAGAATCCTGTATAGAAAAGTTATAACGTAAAGAAGAGAAGAGAAATGAGAAGTTGCTAGGTTGTGAAGTGAATTCACAAATAATATGCGTCGAGCACGTAGGGGCATAATTTTATTATTTGAATATTACATTTTTTTAAATCCGTTAGGCTTTGAGTTGTATTATTGGAGTCCGTACACGAGTTATACGGAACGTGTCGTCTCTTTGACAGCGTTATCGGATGTCAGATATACAGTTTTTTTTAAAATTATTATTCGACTAAAAACATGTTGCACTACTGAACTATAGTAGTTTGAAAACAGAAGGTAGATAAAACACATTGTTTTATCCATATACATTTAACATAAATGAATTAATTAAATTTCAAACTTTCTTCTGGCAGGTGGGTACAAAGTTAGCCACCTAGTCAAAGTAAGGCAATAATAAAGTGGATGCAGCAGATTTTCGAAGCCGGGAACAGAATGTACATTCGACATTCTAAAAATACGTGACTCATTTTTAAATTATTATTAAAACAAACAAGTACTTAAAATGCTTTCGATTGTCAGACTTTTTTCAAATTATCAGTTTACTCCGCTGAACAGAAAATCCATGATAGAATAATAGAAAATCAAAAATAAAATAAGCATGTGCTCACGAACACGACACTGTGTAAACCGTCTACAGAGTATCGTTTTCTACATATTTTAGGAAATATTCAACCTTATGGCCAACAAGAGTGAGCAATCCCAAATTTCAAGATCATTGGAGAAAATTTAAGTATTTTTGTAGACTGACAGATGATAAGAAGACAAACATGCATATCAGTTTTCACCTTAGGCGTGCAGAGAATAATAACACCTTCATGATTACTTTGCAATTTAATTGCAAATTAATTACAATTACCTGGGGCGCTAGACACTCCTCATAAATATTAATGAAAACAGTCGACAGAACACCCAAGTAGTCTCTCAGTCTGGCAGAGATGTCTTGCTATAAAACTTACCATTTTGGGAGAATGACTGCCTTGTGCGCTGAAATGTACTACAAGATTACAGCGTGACTTGTAACGTTTACATATTATATACTTATATTAATGTATTAGAGAATGACCTGACACACACACACTGGAAAATTATAACGAAGGGGAAGCCACCCAGAAGCAGGTGGACTAACTGCGTGTGGAAGAGAATTAGAGCAGGACGAACTGCGTGTGGAAGAGTATTAGAGCAGGACGAACTGCGTGTGGAAGAGTATTAGAGCAGGACTAACTGCGTGTGGAAGAGTATTAAAGCAGAACTAACTGCGAGTGGAAGAGTATTAGAGCAGGACGAACTGCGTGTGGAAGAGTATTAGAGCAGGATGGGAAGGATTTTTTTTATAACAATGGGTTTCTAAAAATGTACATGTGAAAACAATAATTGACAAAATGAGTTATAAAACCTGTGAAGAGGAAGGAAATGGAGAGGAGGAAGGTGGGGAAGTACCTGGCTTTTCAAATCTGGTCATCAAACACGGCCAAAGCCATTTCAAGCAATGTTGTAAATGTAGGCATTACGAATGAATTAAATCATGCCCAATTAAATCCCGATAAACTTATACTAAATTACAAATATATTATCGTGATGTTGGAAGATTGTTGGATGAATGTTGGGTTCATGTAAATCCGAATATTTTTGCATTTCGTCATGACATATTATGCGGAATTTCACGAATGCGTGTTCCGAAACCATGATAATATATGTGTAATTCACTAAAAGTTTATCAAGAAACCTGTTAATTCATTCGTACGGCCTGCAATCTCGTTTATAACCGGAATTACTATTAATTTTAAGAGATGCTTAATAAAGTCGCAATAGTCATTTTTCTCCGTGTTGTTAGTTACGACCCAAAAGGGCGTCGGGAGTTGAGTTATTACCCGATACGAAAGATTTTACTAAGATGAAACAGATTATTTCGATCAGGTATCAATTCAAAATTCAATCAAACAAATTTGATCTACTGATTATTTCGAAAGCGACCACAGATAACACTGTGTAGACGAGTAGCTGATTGAATGATAACTCAGCCTCAACATCAGCCATAGCAGAACAACAAAATTGTTGAAAGCAAGCAAGGTTTTTATTCTATTCACTAAGTAGGAAATTCTGTCAGTACAGATGTACTCCATTAACCCGCATGAAAAGAAACTTTGATATATAAAATATAAAAATATATTTCCAACCTATTCATTGAAATAGTAAGGGACTTCAGAACAACCTTCATATTTTTGATTTGTGTATAAAAATGTACTCGTTGGAGAGGTTATCATTGAAAGGAAATAACTAATCGTAACTTCATGGTACGTATACATTTGCGAACCGAAACGCGAGCCGAGTCACGAATTACGAGAAAGGAACGAAGCAACTGTGATTTTATTTATTTATTTATTTTATATATATAAATTAAAAACAATACATAACAAAATGAACCTTTGTCTGTCCAACTGGGAAGGATTCCCGTTTCAGGACAGCCAAATTGAGTATTTAGTACATAATATTCTTACAATGGAATGGCGATGCTGTCAAAACAAATTTTGGGAACATTGTTGATTGCATTCGAAGTGACAGGATGGTTTATTTATCCTTGAAAGAATCGCAAAGATGTAATTTATTACCAGGGTCAATTTGGATAACATTAGTAATTGCATTCAGAATAGATGATTGTTTTCTTTCGGGACATCACAAGTCTGAGATTCTTTCCAGGGCATTTTGGAGAACATTTACAATTGTATAGTTAGAATTTCCACATTTATAAATCAGTATAAGACATATGAATCCTATAGTACTTTTTTAGAATTTCTTAGGTGATAGAAATTACACATTACTAGCCAGAATATATTCGGTATGACATATGAATTTCCAATTTTAAAATTTCGAATCTATATTTATTAAATGGCTAGTCATTATTATACAGTAATCGTATTATACAGATTCGTAAATTTAAATAATAACAACAATGAAGATCAAGTATCAAGTATTAAACTTGAAATAAAAAGTGACTTTAGATCCTTATCTCTCATAAGTATAAAATAGCCTTTTGGAATATAAAAAATAAAATTTAACATAATATTATCAACGCTATTATATTTTTTTCTATCTAAGTACTTAAGTAAGCACTAAAAAAAATAAAAAAAAATATTATCATTTTTTTAATTAAACACTTATTAGTTCATATTATATATGTGAGTTTGTGTTAGCATGAGTTCGCTCTCGACTCTCCCCATGTCCAGAAGCCAATTGGTAACCAATTTTCGCAACGCACTAGCACTTTTCAATTTCCATGCATCGGGAATGAGGTTGAACACTTTAGGCCCTAAGTAGGAGTATTGTCTTTGTGCATGTGATGTGTTTGTAGTGGGTGGAACTACTGGATTCCTCCTTGCATGACGGGTGTTGTGCAAGCAGACTTTCGCGTCATTTGCGGTTGCTTCGTTCTTTTCCCATAAGTTGAGCCTTAGCTGGGCAGTTCGGATCGCGCATGTATACGTAGCATTACGTTCAACATAAAAGACATCCCCACGAATCAATCAACAAGGCAATATATCAAACAATCAATCTACCTTATTTAACCCTCTCGCTACGAAGGGGGTAGTACGATTACCCCAAACTAGAGTTTTGTGCGATATCTAAGTTGTTTTTTTACATCACATGCTCAGTTTAGGTAATCCTCGAAAAATCATTCGTTACATTATTATCCCGTTAATATTTTTAAAGATATTAAAAAATATGTATTAAAATTCGACGAAATTACCCCCCCCCCTTGATTGATTGGCTGCTGGACGAATATTGGCGATGTCCGGTTAAAACGTAAGTACGATACGAATGTACCATCCCAACCAGGAGCAGTCCTGTCCCGATGAGAGGGGTACATCAGAGGGCACTCATTTGTTAGGACTTGGAACACACAATCTGAGGAGAGGTAGGATTTTGGAGTGCAAGCGACCTGTATACATGGCAACCTAATAAGCCAATATTGGAATTTAGAATGGGCATGAATAAAGGAATTGATTGAGCATTGTTTTTATTTTCCCTGTGTCTTCCTTCTTCTTGCCTGTTTTTGGCTGTTCATATCGGTAAAAACGAAAGTACACAAAAATAGTAACTAATACCTGAGTTTTAGTAGAAAACGCAAAGGGAACACTAATAGACACGATCGCTTCACGATATATGGGGGTCTCTCATGACCCCCCTTCGAGACATACGTGATTTTTACCTTCAGGTAAAATTTAAATGTCAGACATATTAAAAAAAAAACGATTAAATTTTCGCCATTATCTTGGTAGGTAATCCTTATGTAAAATGTTTCGTAAAATTGCTAGGAACATTGTCAAGCTTAGAAATACCTAGCCTCGAGAGCTTTGACGTGATGAGACGGAACGCCTTCAATATCTGTCAAATATACGTCACTTACAGAAGAGAATAAAATAGTCGCCCGATAAACCTTTCTTATCGATTTAACCGGAGAAACCGTCGGAGATTTCATGATTCTCCAAGAATTTTATTTATTTATTACAACTTATTAATATGTAAATTTGTACAGCGCCCCTAAGGTGAATAAATATCAGATTTTTTAATTTTTTTATTCTTCAATATAAACACCCGCGAAAGTAGTTTGTAAGCAGGTCATGTTCATAATATTAACAACAAAAGCACGCATATAACGAGACGAAACAATTAAATATATACAGAAGATAACAATACAGAAAAATAACAAATACATAATTTAAATAAAATAATATGATTTAGAGACAATATTTTTGCATTTCGTTTTAAGAGGTAAATAATCAGAATTGCCTTGATGAGAGAACATCGTTCAGAATAGAAACGTTGCTGGCAATGGCTTTAGATAAGTTTAGTAACCAGATCTGAATAACAAGATATTTGAATTCGTCTACCTATTCTTTTTCCCCTCCCCCTTTCATCAGCCTTAATAAAGGGATACAAAGTTCCGAAGAGTTGGAACTTTGGATGTTTGAAATTATTTTCACTACGCGACAAATGAACACTACCAAAGGCGAGTTAAGATCACGATAAAGGTCAAATAATTCAAGTAAGCTTTATAATGAGAGTATTTTTTGACATGTTAGCTGAGTGCACAAATGCGTCAAGTTCCGACCCATGCGTCGGGGGTTCAATTCATCTGCTTTGGTTTTGATTATTAAATAAGAGAAAATTAGAAACATAATTTTGTGGACCCGAGGTCTGATGTTTACAGAACTACTAGTATTTCTCTTTTAGCGAAGGGCGTTCGTAAATAATATAATTATTAAATAAAAGGATGTTTTTACAAATTTAACGGCACTCCCAAGCTATAAAATGAAATTTATTCCAACGTTATTACTACCAGACGTTCTATAATTTACAGAAGAAAAAATACACACAACGAAATGTAATAAAATAAATGTCCTACATTAAGCGCAGTTCACATTGGGGTGCTTTTTTTAGTGGGCGAAAATTGCCATGCTGATTTAGTATGGAATTTGAGAGGTTTACACTAGGAGTTACCGTCCAGCGATTTTGACGTGAAGACGTCTTTAAAAATCTATGCCGGGTTTATGTTAAAGTTATTTCAAACATCGATAACTCGGCTAAAAATAGATAAAGCGTCGTTATCTTAGTTTCGTTTTAAAAAGTAAGGATGAAAGTTTGTGCCAGCACTGCTCCGACATTCGTGGCAGCCGAACTGCGCACGCGCAAAGCGAACCCACGATTGTCGACTTTCCGGATTCGACACGTGTCCGTAAACAGGATCATATCTCACAGACTAATTGTTATTCGGTCCGAGTATACCGAGTGTTGTTTTGAAGAGTAGTGTATATATAAATGTTACAACTCATCCTCGGCTTCAAGTGTGTATCTCAAAAAAATCCAAAGATACGACGGTGTGAATTTTTAATTGATGATTATAACATTATAGCAACCATTATGTACCTACGTTATTTATAAAAAAAAATGTATACATGTATGAAAAAGTCGATCAGGCGTTTAAATAAATAAAAAGACCGAAAATGTTATGGCAAAGTGCAACCAGAATTACAACAATTTTTTTTAGGGTATACCATCTCTGGTCCCACGTTAGAATAACTCATAGCCCCTGGTAGAACGGACGTATTCATTGTAATTATCTTACGATAATCAAGAACTATTTATTGAATACTCCCGATCTCAAGAAGATAATTGAAAAGTACATCACAGCACACAGACACGCCCACATCACATTTCTATCGGTTTATCTCCTCGGTGGGGTATCTTTTGGCACCCAACCTGAACAGAGTTTATTACGTTTTCTCCGAACGTGAAAATACTGCGCGATAAAAAATGTTTTATTCTGTGGTGGTAATAAACGGGACACAAACGCGGAGAGAAATTCAATCAAATGCCAGATAGTTCAGTCTTCAATCATTCGGGAATAAATAAATGTACCAACATCCATCATTCATGATATAATGATATGATCACGGGACGGGAAGGGAATTTCTCAGTCGGACAATATTGTCATTTTACGTTCTTGTCTCTGAATATTTTCGTACTTTATGATCTCAGTTTTCACGGACTTCTAGATGGGTATCGATTGTCCGCTGGTTTATGACTGTGCTCAAGTCAAATATTGACAACCATACCTATAAAAGGGTGGATTTCGTGGCCTACCTCATCGGAAGTTCAATCGGAGATTAAAAAGGAAAAATTCCCTATATCTAAAGGAATCATTGTGTCTCCCTTACTGTCATAGTTATGAATACGAACTTAACGGTGTTAGAGAGAGAAAACACCAAGCTTTATTATATTCGAATCTAGAAGTTAACCACAAAAGAATTAAAATGTACACCTTTATGAAACCAAAAGATACGAACCAAAATTTGAGAAAATAATTATGAAAGTGTGTGAATTTTTTTATTAATTATTTTTATATGAAACGACGAAAGTGAGGTGACAATAATGTTTATAATACATTTGTCTAAAAAAATTATATCGTTTTGGCTATCAGTAATTTTAGTTCAGTATTTAGACAAAAAAATCTAAGGTGAGCCATATTTGAAACTTGTTCGTGTTCGGCTTCAATTATTTTTATTTAACAAAATTATACAGTTTATTTTCAGATACGCTCAGAAATCTTCCATTTATGATATATTGCATGTTTTGGATTGCATTGCGAAGTGGAAATACTTACAAATCATCCGACATTCTGACATCTTTAAGAAATATAACTGTGGCTAAATAATATAATATCGTAAGTTACAAAAATAGTTTTTAATACGAAAATCACAATTTACTAAAAACTATTGATTTTTTTATATAAAAAGGAACATCTTCAGTAATTAACTTATTTTGATAACTACTTAATCGATAAAAACACGATAATCATAAAAACATATCTGTTGATTCTTGCAAAATACTATTCCGTACAAATTTGATGTTAACAAATTTCATAGGTGCTTCGCACGCAGGAAGCTAGGAGATTTCCAAGGTTTGCTTGCACCCCTCGCGTGTTTTGTATGAACCTAAGAAATATGACGGAAGGTCCCATAGGTGCAGATATTCATAACTTTCCTTTGGTATTTGGGATTCATTTCGGACTCATTCTTGGGCAGTACGAGTATCTTTGGATGGATGGATTTTTAGCAAGGAATAATGGCGCGCTGTTTAATGTTTGGTAAAAATATAAGACCAATTTATCTTATTTTTGTTGGGAGTTCACTACACAAACGCACTTTAGAAAAAACCGTGAGTCATATATTTTAGGAGTCACTTTAGAAAACAAAACAAAAAATCATAATAATATGGACTTGGGTCCGCAATATACTCACAAATTCAATTCTGAATATTTATAATCTTCAACGACGAGATGGATCACCTGCAACAAATTGATCCGTAATCGGCAACGAGTCTATCTGCCGAGTTTCAGTTCAATCGGGTGTCGGAATAGATGTACTTAAAAATATCAGGCGTCAGAAACAGTTATATTTCTCCTTCTGATTTTACCTCGCTGAAGGTCGTGAACACCTCGGACTGGAATCTGCTTTAAATCGCTGTCTATGACAGTATTCTTAGAGTGGATCGATAACGTAACATCGGGAGCGCTGCAGAAAAATGGGAGGCAGTAAGTTTGGGAAATTCTGGTGTACAGTGGAAGAATCAGTTATATCTGCTTATTTAATACATTCTCGAGGCGAAAGTCCTCTTCGCTTTTCCCAGAAACAAAACGTTATCATTATGTTGCCTAGTTATTCCGTGATACGAACAATATTATTATTCTTAATTGTTTTACTAACGGTAAACTTCACGAGGTAACGTTTATAGAATTCCTTATCTTTTCGTATATTCATTGTTTCTCGTATATTTTTGGTTTTAATAATTACTTCTCAATGTTATCTTATCTAAATATTCAATATCGTTGGAACTCACTTGATGTGATGATGGTAGTATACAAGTACTATACTACGTAGACTCTAAAATACATTACCACCGGAGAAAAAATGAGTTATAAAAAATATTGTTATTTATTTTGGTATTGATCGTTTAGCTTTTCTGTCTGAAATTTCAAGAATTTTCTACATTTTGGCCAAAATTTACTTATTGTATGTGAATACCGCATAAGAGTCCCAACTGCTCCCAACGGTCTGAGCCAGTGAGTCTATGATATCCCCAATTGATGTTGTGAGACACTGGGGAGTGGAATGATACGGGTAAGAGGAACAACATTTGTGTATTTCAGAAAGGATAAATGTAATAAGCAGTGCCGTGTAATAAAAATGTAATGTATTTCACGTTCCATCGCCCTCTGTTGAACTCGACCGCTTTATCGGTAAATACCTCTCTCTATCCATATGATGATATGCAGCCGTCGGTCCTTATTCAGTGAATTCTAAACATCAGCATATTAATGAAAATTGTCTTCTTGAGTTCGGTGGGGCGGGTGCACTAATATGTTCCTCACACTCAAACAATCCATCCACAATGGCATTAAGATTTACACAGCAGCAAAAAAACGCTCACGTTTCACACCACTAGATAAATATATTATTACTTTTGGGGTTACTTAATTCCTTGTCAAAGCCCTCCATTTGAGGGCCTGCTTCCAAACAGCAGCCCTGTTTGACAAATCTCCCGATAAGCCACTGTAATCCCCTAACTTCAATATAGCGAGTATATTATGATAAGTCAATAGATAATGGATAGATTTGTGGTAGAGCAGAGTTAACATCATTATGTTATGTAGTTAAGTTACGCAGGTGTTAAGTGATAACATTCGCGTTATCAAACCCCGTTGTTCACATTAGCTACTTTAATGTATTGGTGTTCTTAGTTAAGTCCTTAATAATAATAATAATAATACTTGGATGACTTGTATAGCGCCGTTTTTGTGCAAAAACACCTCAAGGGCGCTGTACAAACTTATAATACATTTGTACAGTGGTCTATGTTATTACTTAACTATTTATGGAGAAAATATACAGTTCAATACTTACCTGATAGGTCACTTGAGATTAACACTTAATTAACATTATCTAATTGTTTATTGGCGAAATTTAGATACAGGATTTAGGACTTAATTGAAAAATTGAATATAACTGGACTTTCTCTTAGGATTGGTATATTTAATTTAAGGATACGACAGCTTAAAAAGGTAAGTTTTTAATTTAGACCTGAATTCTGTTGGACTTGTTATGGATCTTAGTTCCGGAGGGAGTTTATTCCAAGCCTTCGGCCCAGATACTCCGAAAGCGCGATCACCAAACTTAGTATTTGGCTTGCGCATAGGTTCTATCAGTCTGCCTACAGCTGCTGATGTTGCTGATCTAAGCGTTGACTGCCTCAGACCAGTGTTTTCCGGGAAGCATAGTTCAGAGATGTAGGGTGGGGCCATTTCATTGATGGATTTAAACACCATCCAGCACAGTTTGTACTGGATTCTTTCAGGGCACTTGAGCCAGTGAAGGTTACGAAGGTGTTCTGAAATGTGCGAATATTTTGAAACCCCGGTTATGAGCCGTGCTGCTGCATTAAACACTGATTGAAGTTTGTCAATTTGATATTTTGGAAGGCTGGCATAAATGCCGTTGCAGTAATCGAGACGTGAGACTACGTAAGAGTTGATAAGTAGTTTTGTTGCTTCTGAAGGAAGGTTTCTTCGGACAGACTTGAGTTGTCTTAGGTGAAAAAAACCGGTGCTCACAGTCCTATTTATTTGACTTTTATATCGGATTTTATTCCATAGTTTATGGATTTCGGGTTAGCTTATGTTGGTGCAAATTTTTATTGTATAACCAAAATTATTTTCAGTCTAATATTTTAACAATTTACAGTCTTACTTATGAAGATTCCCTAATACGCCACTACATCTTTGGTATAGCTATACGAGGAAGAAGGCCGTATACTGCTCGGGTTAAAAT
The DNA here is from genome assembly GCA_026573805.1 of Hesperophylax magnus. NCBI lineage: Eukaryota > Metazoa > Arthropoda > Insecta > Trichoptera > Limnephilidae > Hesperophylax > Hesperophylax magnus. The sequence goes on from JAIUSX010000019.1 coordinate 13,137,628, forward strand.
CTTTACTCATAATATAATCCTGGCATCACTTTGATACAAATCTCGAAAACGCGGTCATTTTCGCATTTCACGTTTTGTTGATTACTTAACGTTTCTACATTTGTAATTTCAATTACCCGGTCTGTTTTTATATGCATCGAAATCCGGCCAATTCGAATATGCGTCTCGTATTTGATTTGGTAAATCAATTAAAGTTTCGACCCAAAAAACGTCTTTTTACAAATTTTCTTATTTTTTATTTCGTGTTTCATTATATTAAAACAGTAGTTAAGGTAATATATGTTTATAGTAATTACAAAAATGCCACTAAAATCATGCGAAATTGAATTCTTTAATGGTATACGTATTAGATATTTACTATACCTTTTGAATATTTTTTTTTCATTTTTGTTAGATATTTTGGCCTCAAATCCAAATTTAAGTTTTGTATGAAAAGAGCTACGCAGTCGTTCCTCTTAATGAGCGGTTTTGTCTGATTTGTCTGATGACAAATTTTAAATTCATTTCGTTCAATTAGACAGAGATGGCTATTTTATAAAAGAAGTCAGTAAGATAAGGGACAAAAGAAATCGTATGAAACAATAACTCCAAAAATATTTTCAATCTAGAAAGCCAGACTTTCTCTAATTAGGGACCACCAACTGTCTAATCCTAATGCTTTAGTCATAGAATGATGACACGCTTAATTGAATAGCTCGGTAGCTACTGTATAACTGAAGTATTAGTAGTCGGTACCTAGTTACTATGATAATTAGTACCCAACTAGTTTCCTGGTGAATACTAATAATATGAACGGGTACTTTCTCTAAATTACTTGTGAAATCGATCCATCATCGATTATCGATTACCATCGCCTAATGATGGGTTTCATGCGCAAACTATTATAAACGGAAGAGTAGTTGTGCGCTATAGCGATGAGTCGTTCATGAACGAGCCGCACAATTGAGATGGCTCCTTTTGAAGAGCCGTATTCTCGTGACTCCCGGTAAACCGCACAACGGATCAATTCAACTCTTTTTTACTAGGAGATATTTTAGAAAAAATACGGCATTAAAATTATCCAAGAATTAATTGTTACTACATAGTCAGAGACGTGAACGTCATCTGGACTTGGACATATGTACATCTACTAACTACCTAGCATCTTATTTTATTTCTTACGATCATTCATACGCTAAGAACTAGGGTCTGTATCGGGGGAGTTGTATCGGGGGAGCACAATATACTCATTGCTCATACGCTCTGAGCTCACCGCTCTCGTTTAATTGAGCCGTCGTTCAATTGAGTCGACTCTTTGAGCCGTAGTCAAATAAATAATATGAAAGCGATTAACTAATTATATTCGCAACGAATTCGAATCGAAAGGCATAAACCGTTTTGTACCAATACATATAATATAATAAAACAATAACTTTGTTCATAACTACGATATTTGTTTAATTTATTAAGACCGACCGGTTTCGCTTAACACAAGCATCATCAGGATACAAATGAAACAAATATTTTCGACACACAACGTAATCTCCAACATGACCTTCGAAGACACCATACTTTTTGTTTCAGAGCATTAAAAAAATTATGGTTTATAAAGGGTTTTCCAATAAGAGGTGTTATTTTGAATATTAATTAAGAAATTAATGATGTTTTATGGCCGGAATTGGATGGTATTGATCTGGACAACGTTTACTTTCAACAAGACGGCACTACGTGCCACACAAGCAACGAAACCATTGATCTTTTACGGGAAAAGATTCCGGACCGTGTTATTTCTCGAAGAGGTGATCACAATTGGCCACCGAGATCTTGTGATTTAACACCTTGCGACTTCTTCCTTTGGGGCCACGTGAAAGAGAAGATCTACATCAACAGCCCAGCGTCGATTCAAGACCTCAAAGATGGAATTCGTGAGGCTATCGAGGACATAATGCAGCCACTTTGCGATTTGGTTATGAAAAGGATATGGTCCTGTAGGCGTGGTCGTGGTGGTCATTTGACTGATGTTTTTCACTATTAACGGCATACCTTCATCTTTATAATGAAATAAACATTCGATCATTTATATTAAAAAATGGCATTTTTCTTTGAATATCAAAATAACACCTCTTATTGGAAAACCCTGTATTATTCTAAAAAAAACAAAATTGAAGCTGGATAGAAAGTTAAATGATAAATGATTTAAAGAGTGAATTATTTATTTAATAATGACAACTCATTTGGGGTTTATATTGATGATGGAAACTCATTTAGGACATATATTTTTCCTGACAACTCATGTTGGGCATATATTTATGTTGACAACTCATTTGGGGCAAATATTTGTGCTAACAACTCATTTGGGGCATATATTTATCCTGACAACTCATGTTGTTCATATAGTTAAGCGACATCTCATTCACAAATCTATTTGCAATTAAACTGATTGTTAAGTTTTGTAAGACTTCAATTTGATATTTGCCTTGAACGCCGAAATAGCTGTCACAATAATAAAAACTAAAATGACTAGCAGAAATAACATTGAGTTTGATTTACTTAAAATTTAAAAAAAACCGTATTCTCTATAGTACCACAACAAAAGAACAAAATCTACACACTCATATCGATAAAGATGTCAGTAGATATTTGATAAATAAATAAAAATATCTGATAAGAAATGATATCAACAATTAATAGCGATAAACAGATTAAAATAGATTAAGAAGCAAGTGAAAGTAATTGGAAGCTAATTATTGATCTTGAAACTGTGCAGATGAAAATTAATAATATCAGTTCTAAAAGGAACAGGTGGTATAGATCCATGGTTCTGGTATGTGTAACTCTTGTGGAATGTTGATAAATTAAATTTTAATCATTTACAAACATCACACAATCTAAATTAAAATCGAAAACGTTAGACGATTCGACAAAATATTAGAATATACTCGAATGCTCGTTTTGTAGAAAAGGCGTTTTAAAAATTTCATTTGTGATAGCTAATAATTAGTGGATATTTAAAAGTAATGTGGGTTATATACAACTTTACAGACTTTCTCCGCGGGGGTAAACAGAGAATAGAATTACAACAAATCTCTGTATTACTCGCTAATGTATGACCTCTTTCAAGGCTTACTAGCATCTAAATACTGTACGTATAAAAATAATCCAGATACCACACGGCACAACAGAAGTTCTAAGACAGCACCACAAGAGCCGACCGCAGAGTGAACAGATGCATCTGGTTTCCACTTACTCATCGTGACTATCGTGAGTTCAAACCTTTGCTAGCCAAGTTCTCAATCATTGCACAAGCAACATTTTCTGCTGATCATGATGCAATGATGAGGAATTAAAATATTGTAAGTCTATTCGTAACCAGGGAATGTTTCTTTATTTGATTTATGAACTTTGTTTCTTATATTTTAATTTGCTCAACTCCCAAATTAATATCGTACGGGCCAGAAATAAATCCCTCGCGTGTATTATAATATAATGAAAAGAATTCCTCTCCTTAATATTCTGGCTAAAAATACGAGAGGGCTATTTTTACTATCATGTGGAGATTGTCCGTCAGGCGATCCAACATAAATACTATGGGAACGATATCCCAAAATAATATTCCTGATGTATTCGGATTCTAAACACTTTTCTCGAAATATGAATGAACAGCAAATGATATATTTTTTTAATAAGAACTGCGACAGAGACAGACTGAGATGTTCGGACTATGAACTTTATACAAATGTATGCACGACTGTAGTTAGGTTTTATTGAGGGAGATTATTTAATCAATAATAAATAAGGCGATGTACAATTTATTACGAGTTCGTAGGCTCAATCTAATTTTATTATTTACAAACAGATAGAGAAAAACATACTTACCTGGTAGGTAACTTCAGATATTTAATATTTTTAATAACACACTCGTATTAAAATTTTTACAACTTTGCACGCAGAGGACACTACAGTACAAACACTGGACATTCATTTTACATTTCCTGTTTTTTCCTCCATTACTATTGTATTGGATTGATTAGTGGAAAAGTAGAGTTGATAAGACTGGAGAATTTCGGACTCTCTACGACTGGAGAATTTAGGAATCTTTAAGACTGGAGAATTTAGGACTCTTTGAGACTGGAGAATTTAGGACTCTTTAAGACTGGAGAATTTAGGACTCTTGAAGACTGGAGAATTTAAGACTGTTTAGGACTGGAGAATTTTGTGACCTTAAAAAGCTTACAAAATCTTTCTTGTTTTTTACACGTTTAGTTATTCATAATGTCCCGGACTGTGAGGGTGGAAGATTTCTGACTATATGGAAAGGTGAGTTTTTAGTTTAGCTCTGAATTCATAGTCATTCTTACGTATCTTTCAAAGGTAGGTAAGGTTTTCACCTTAATTCATGTTTCTATGACGGGTTAGGTTGGGTTATTTTATTTAAAATACATAAAATAGAAAGGGGGTTATTCTTAATTACATTTATCCTATAACTTAACATAGAATTAAACAATAAGAGCTAATAACCGTATTGTTGTAACGTGGTGAATATCGTATACAATTAGTGACTTAAATACTTACACCGAATCTAGGGTGTCAAGGAACATAGTAGATCTGCTTTAACCAGTGATTCCCCACATTATTTGGAGTAAAAAATGTAAAAAGACATTTTGGTCTCCGGTGACTTTGTTTCAATTCTTTTTTTCAAAAACTTATTTTTTTTAATTCTTCCATATGTCGACACTGGTATATCAACCGTCACATAGACCCTAGCTATCCGATTTCTACTGATTTTTTATGTTTTTGTAGAAAAAAAAAAAGAAAAATTAAAAACATAAAAAAGTCACAGGAGACCAAAATTTCATTAACATTTTTTACTCCAAATAATGTCAGGAATCGCTGGTTAAATAAGTGGAGTACGTCCTTTAACATCCTGTATATAGATTTAAGATTATTTTACATTAATTGGAATAATTCCTTCGCGGCACACCTGTAACTTTTTGCTGCACACTAGTTTGCAGCGGCACAAAGTTTGGCAGAAAATGCTTTATAGTAATCACATGATAAACTGTAGAGAAAAAAAACTGAGGTGATTTGAGATGAAAAAAAAACTAACTGAATATTTGAAATTTGAAAATTCAGTCTCAGACAGCTGAGAAATCAAACTCTACAGAAAATCTGTGTAATTTATTTGTTGTTGTTTCATTGGCAGCTAACACAATAATTTGATAGCTTTCCTAATATCTGGATATTAGCAGTGATTGTATATACTATCGCTATACAGCTCAGTTGCATTATTTCAACTAATATTATGACCAGTGCCTCATAGTTTACATTTCAACGCCTTTGTAGATGGATGTTCCGGAATAATTGATGTAACACGCTGTCTGCGTCTGCAGCTGTCTATCGTACTTCTTCACTGTGTAAAACACAGTATATAACACAGGAGGAAAATAAGTTTCCTCAGGGATTACGTCATCTTCGGGGATATTGTGTGGAGGGTCTTTTTAAGGAAATAAAGTAGAGAAAGTTCTGGAAATGAAAAAGGTATGCACCATAGGATAAAAGGAAAACAAGAGAAATGCGATGTGGGCATGATGATACAAAAGTCCAGACCACCTAAGGAAGAGGTGTTAGTAATAAAATAAATGGTTCCCAGGGCGGCGGTACCCATACCAGCCTCCCAAAATTAAAATGATTATCCATAAGGCACCAAAAGAACATATATTTTACACCAAAACACGTTACGAGAATGATCTCAAGATTTTTTACTACCTACTTGTAGAATATGAATTCTGGGGACCAATTCTCCAGTCAGGATCCAGACCGCTCGCAAAAGCGGCAAAAGGTACAAAAAATACATACTTGGACATAAATAAAATTGGTTTTTGGTTGCATAAACATACATACATGACTATTATTTAGTATTTAAAAATAAATTGGTAGAAAGCAGTGACTTTACGGTTAGAAATACTAATGAAATAAAACAATAATAGCTTTGTATATAGCCATGAATTTATTCAATTTATTACGACCGACCGGTTTCGCTTCACGCAAGCGTCACCATCACCAGGGTACAAAATTAAACAGAAAGTTAACGTTTGATTTTGTATCCAGAATAAATGAAAATAAATTCGTGGTTACATACAAAGTTATTATGGCTTTATTTCATTCATATTTTTTAGTGTTCGCAATAGAGTTAGTCATACAAAACTGTCACATCTTGTCAGTTTGTCTGTAGATTCTACCACATTATTTTTAGAGTTTACAATAAAGGTAGTCACACAAAACAGTCACATCTTGTCAGTTTGTCTGTAGATTCTACCACATTATTTTTAGAGTTTACAATAAAGTTAGTCTTACAAAACTGTCACATCTTGTCAGTTTGTCTGTAGATTCTACCACATTATTTTTAGAGTTTACAATAAAGTTAGTCTTACAAAACTGTCACATCTTGTCAGTTTGTCTGTAGATTCTACCACATTATTTTTAGAGTTTACAATAAAGGTAGTCACACAAAACTGTCACATCTTGTCAGTTTGTCTGTAGATTCTACCACATTATTTTTAGAGTTTACAATAAAGGTAGTCATACAAAACTGTCACATCTTGTCAGTTTGTCTGTAGATTCTACCACATTATTTTTAGAGTTTACAATAAAGGTAGTCATACAAAACTGTCACATCTTGTCTGTAGATTCTACCATATTATTTTTAGAGTTTACAATAAAGGTAGTCACACAAAACTGTCACATCTTGTCAGTTTGTCTGTAGATTCTACCACATTATTTATTCACATATTTTCTTCTTCTTGTGGTATCTGTTCTTTTGCGCATTCTCTGATTTGACCCCCGCAGCTCAGAAGGGAGAGTTATGCAATGTAAAAGTAATTAATTTAGGGGGTGTGCCGCCACCCGCTAATTCAGACATCCAATAGGTAGGTTATTGGTCGTTGTAACGCTTTTAATTAGCAATTCGCCGGGTTATGAACCGTAGGCCTCTGGCTCCAGAATATAACTTAACTAACTAACACGGAAAGAAAAACTTTATCATGTAAAACATTGCAAATTTATTAAGAATCTCTTCAAATTATTCGTATTCCGGTTAAAAATGGGACTGCATGTCTTTAATGAATGAATTGACTCCTTTCCTAATAAATTCAACAGTAAAACAAGATTGTGTTATGGCGATGTCGGAACACGTGTTCGTAAAAATTACAATATTTTCGTAGGTATTTCATCATTGTGTATTAACAGGACAAACGCAGGCGCATGAACACGTGTTCCGATATATTATAAAGACCGGTCGGTGGCTGAGTTGGCATCGCGTTTGGGTCCCACCCAGGCGTAGTGTGTTCAATTCCTCGGCTGACAAAGTCCTCCATCACAACACAAGCAACATTTTCCGCTTACTGCGGTGGTAGTAGGAGATTTTCAAATATTATCAGGTTATTTGCAACACGGAAATGTTTGTCTTTCATTAAAAATGAAAGTTATCAGGAAACGGCATGCTATCCCGACAATACTATTTTTTCTCCGTGTACCGCTCTATTATGGAGCTCATCATCATCACAAACCTAACCTAACCTAACCCTCGACCTTGGGTCGGGGAAGTCCTGGTCTTCTCCACCATAGATAATAATAGAAACAAGGAAGGTGGGCTATAAAAACCACCACTGGAATGAAATCGCATACACAACACATGTCGCAAACATAATTCACCAGAACTATTGCGCTTTTGTTACTACCTACACACCAACCCCCCTATTAGTAAGCGTGTTTTAATTTTACCCAACTGATAAACAACAATTTATGTATCGTAAATGATTGTTTATCAACTATATTACTATAACTCGTTTGTTAGTAAGCCCCAAATGTCTAACTTTTAATGGCTCCGGCGCGCGCTTTGGTACGTGCAGTTTCGTGGCATACGGAAAAAAATTGTATTGCTGATATATCTTCAAACTATTCGTAATCCGGTTAAAAACATGATTGCAGGCCGTTTCCTAATAAATTTTAGTAAAATTCTTAATGTATCGAGACACGTGTTCATGCAACCGCATTTGCGTTTATGGCATATAATGGTGAAATGCGAAAGTATTAAGGTTTTTTATGAACACGAGTTCCGACATCGTGATTAGATTACACCTCTGCCCTGATGATAGACACTGCGATGCTGTTCGAAACGTTGGCTAAAGAAGGAGGTAGCAGAACACGGCATAATACCCCCAAAACAAATCAATATAACACTTTTGGCCGCGAAAATCTTTTGGAAATATTTTTCCAAAATTACGAATAAATCTCACCCCATTGCAAGATGATATAAGATACCTCTCGTGAGCTTGTCTGCTTAAACAGATCGCTTATTAGCTTAGATTGAAGCAATCTGCGTTACAGGCTACTGATTCGTGACTACCAATTACAATAATAATTTAACGTGCACCAGTCTTAATTCTCAGTTCTCATTGCATTCCGCATTTAATTGTTTAAGACGATACAATACAATACAATACGATGCTGACGCTCCCGATGTCAGTAGTCAGTTGCTGATTGCTGGTTGCTATGCAGACTGCAGACTGTAGTCACAACAATGTTATTATTATTATTGTATGAACCAACTGTGGGAGAATATAATGTAAGGAAAGATGAAAAGGTATAATTTACATTTACAATTTTGCATTTCCTGGGTGATTTTAGACTGGCAAGATTTCATTGCAATAAAGCCACGATTATCGTATATCGGGTTCAACGGGTGAGGTATGTTCAGGATGTGCCTTCCCTTTCCAGCTGTGTGGCGTGCCAGATCGGGTGAGGCTGGTTTGGGGAGACCCTTTGGCCTGTCCAACTGGTCACTCCTGAACACGCTGATCCCTAGATTCCTACCCACCCCTAATACTTTTTTCCTTCCCAGAACTTTTTCTCCTTCCTTTCCGTAAAAATACCCTCCACACAGCATCCCCACAGACGACTTCTGAGAGGCTAACTTGACTCTGGCTTCGATGGAGCTTCCGCGCCTGAGTTGGTCACTTAGAGTTACGCCAAGCATATCAATGGAAGGCATGTTGGGAAGATTGATTCCGTTGAAGGGGACTAGATTGTCATTTCGATCCCTCTTAGATATTATTATAGACACAGGATTCTTTCTTTCAAACGTTATTGTTGAAATTGCACTTGTAAAACAATCCCAAACGTCACAATGTCAGTTAGGTTTATGTTACACTGAAGAATGACTTGTTTACGTGATTAGCGTACTAAGCCAGTAAGCAGTGCTAAATGCCACATTTAAACTGATAAAATAAACACACAGATAATACTTAGACATATAAAATAAAATAACAGAAGAAATAAATCTTTAATGATTTGTAACCTCCCCCTCTTGTCATATTTTGAGGTGAACGAAATCAGAAAAAATGCTCTCCTGGACAATAAATTAACATTTGTCGTTTAGGACACTACATATACGATAATATGAAAATACGAGTAATAAAACCTTGGAATCACCGATTATCTAGACAGGAGGCAATGGTAGTAAGGGGCGGCGAGGCGAAGTTTTTAGCAGTTTACCCTTAAATTATACCGTAAAATGATATTTGTATATTAGGAATACTCAAAACAACTTTTAAACATCTAGATTCCAGTATTATTTGTGACAAAACTGTGGAAATAACTTCTTCAAAGTTTGCTTTTGTAAGGTTACAAGTTGTAAAGATAAAGAGTAATTTACGTTGGGCGAATCGATCTATACGATCAATCCTTCATAGTTTAATTTGATATCATCAGCGAATAGGAGATATTTTGAGCGGTTAAATGGTCTTGCCAATGTCGTTGATGAATAAAAGAAAGAGGAGGGGTCCTAGGTTTGATCCCTGGGAAATCCCAGAGTTGGTTTTGTATTCGTGAGAAATATGGCGTCCGTAACTGACATACTGATGACGATTGTGTAAGTAGCTAGCCACGAAAGCGAGAAAATTCTGAGAGAATCCGACGTCACTCAATTTTTTAATAAAATATAATGGCCGACTTTGTCAAATGTTTTCTAGAAGTCTGTAGGTATAATATATATAACATCGACATGTACAAACATTTCAAACGACTTATTAATATAGGTAGTGAGATTCATAAGGTTTGTTGAAGGTAATATAGTACATGTATAGAGTAATGTAGGTACTTTAGAATTATTTGCAAGATTAACAGATGGAGCGGTTAGTTTCTTTTGCAGGATTCTTATAATAGTGACTTCGTGTCAGTAATTTTTACTTTCACCAATTTCGACGAAAGCAAAACACACAACAACCTCTGGAATAAAAAAAGTGTTACAGCCACTACAAAACTGAGGCCATCTCTAATTTAATTTCCTGTCACAAATTAATTAAATCTGCTATGTAAAACACAGTAATTAATAAATTGACGAGTCAAGGTTCACGACATTTTTTCTTTGAAAGCAAACATAAAAGAACTAGTTACGTCAGCGAATCTATTGAAAACATAGAGAGACCCATTCAATATTCAAGACGCTTTTCAGTAAACTAGGTAACTACCTAATTCATAATAATAATATGCTTATCATTACTCGTGTGAGGGTCATCTTTTATGTTTTGTGTGTACATTATTTACATATATTTGAATGTGTTTAAATATCAAAGGTTGAGGTCAGACTTCTAAATAACTTCAAATGTTTACAGAGCTAATATTGTAATTAAGTGTGTGCTATTTGACAATTCTAAAGAAGATTTTGTGTTGATTAAACAATAAGTATTTGAGAAATTAGTAAGTTTGTGATGGAAGAATATTGAATCAAACTATGTTAAAAAACTGTGTCTACGTCACTCATTATATTGATATGCCAGCCGGTTTCGCACAACCCAGCACAGATAATACACAGTATAAGTCATTGGTTTGAATTAAATAACTTTTCGCACCCATTACAAAGGGGGCAATTTGTATATACGGTTATATCACGGAATAATTATAATATCTAAATTATTTTTTGCAAGTCATGGAGTACCCCAAGGCTATAAACTGAGTACGTATCTATCCCTGAACACACTTTACCGTGACCATTCAATGAGAACATTGAGGGTAGGGAGGGAGATGCGCAAGAGAAAGGTGGGGCAGTACTTGGCTATTCAAATCTAGTCACCAAACACAGCTAAAGCCTTTTTAAGATAAGTTTCGATTACGAATGGTGGTCTTTCACCGGGGCTATACTGAGAGTATAAAATTTGCAAACCCAAGAACCAAATTCAAGTATTCTTACCTACAAATCGTAGATTCCAAATTAAATTATTTTATACCAAATCAGAAGGTAGACAACAATAACTGTATAGAATTGAAACTTTACTTGAATGGCCTCCGAAAGGTTTTAGCCTCACAACTACCCCAATTAGGTATGGAATAGTTCTACTTCGACTGGCTACAGTTGGGAGCAATTGGGACTCTTGAGGTTTTCACATTAAAAGAATATATCGTGGAGTTACTGCCAAAAGTTGGTAACTAATAAGAAATGTTCTCAATTTTAAAGTTTGATCTTCATTGTCAGGGTTTTAGGAAAACATGTTAATGTTAATTTTAAAAATGATTACAGATTTGTTTCTTAAACAAACATGCTTATTTTCGTAAGTGCTGTTACAATATTTTTCTTGTCTATTAATTTAAAACAAAGTTACAAAGTTTTATAAAAAAAGGCACTGCGTTTAAACCTACTAACCGACATAAGAGTGGACCCAAACTTATTCCAGACATAGATTATAATACATTAACATTAAAATCATTGCTAACTCGAAAAACCAAAAAACCCCACGATATTGTACATAGGTATAGGTTTGTGGGCAAGTGTTAAAATCTTCCGGCCTTGTGGGAAGGACATTGCTCCGAAAACTTGTTTAGCTGTTGAAACATTAAAAATTAATGTCGTATCATAAAGTGTCCCGTCCTTCTTCGGTACTACGGGAAACTAAATACATAATATACTATTCGAATATGTAAAATAGAGATCAAAGTGGAAACACGCCATGATCAGTTCGGATACTTATTAACCTTCATCAAATATTTTTTTAATCCAGGACCTGCAGGCTGTGACATTGGTAAAGCACATGACCGGCAATCAGAAAGCTGCGGGTTCAATTCCCGTCGGCGGCATGAATTTTTCTTTTTGAATTTGAAAAAGGTGTTTTAGGCTAATAGGCTAAATGCTTTAAAATAAAATGTTATTCTTTGCGCTATGCATAAAAAGTTAATAAAATTTTATCCTTTGCGATATGCATAAAAAGTTAATAAAATGTTATCCTTTGCGATATGCATAAAAAGTTAATAAAATGTTATCCTTTGCAATATGCATAAAAAGTTAATAAAATGTTATCCTTTGCGATATGCATAAAAAGTTAATAAAATGTTATCCTTTGCAATATGCATAAAAAGTTAATAAAATGTTATCCTTTGCAATATGCATAAAAAGTTAATAAAATGTTATCCTTTGCGATATGCATAAAATGTTAATAAAATGTTATCCTTTGCAATATGCATAAAAAGCTTATCTCGTAAACATTAGTTAATCATTACCATAGACATATGAATATTAGTAGACCTGCCCTAAGTGATTAAAAGCGTATTATTCCCCACTCCCCATACCGGTTCCATTGGAGCCGGCTGGGCTCGCGTATGGCCTCCCATGAATTTAGAAAACGTGACGTCATCATTCTTGTGCGAACTATGGTCGAGGCATCATCGGTTCATTTTACGAAATAACACGGCAAAATGATGGCTTGCGCTATGAAAACTTGTAAAAATAGAAGTGAAAAAGAGAATAAACCCAATTGTCGTATTACATTCCATAGGTAAGCATTATTTTAATTTGTTGTAAGCTGATTCACATCGTATAATATGGATCAGTTTTAGAAACATATACTATCACGCGATGGACACGACACACAAAGCCGCGTGCACAAGAATCAGGGATGTGCTGTTTACTGGGGTAAGTAAATTATGAACATTCGTAAAAGTGTCTTGACTCAATAAAGAAACAAAATATTCGACTCTGAAAATAGAAGAATTTTTTTTTGCCGAATTTGGACTTAGCAAATTTGTTCATAACGTGGCGAGTAATTTGCGCTCCCATGTAAAAATGTCTATTCATTCAAAAGCAGATTTTACTTTTAAGAACTAAATGGTGATATATCATAATGCGAGATGCCTATTTACTGTCAGATTGATTTATTGACGAATCACAGTCAGCTTTACCCCCTTCGTTCTTCAAAAGTTGATTTTACCCCTCGCCATTATCTTCTCGTCTATTAATATTCATATGTCTGTGATCATTACAAATAATGTATTTTTCCCCCAAAACAGGACACTTCGGGGTAGGGATATTTGAAAAAAAAAAAATATTTTATTGAAAAAGTCGTACAAATAAATGGTAACCGGATAAATCATCACATCTTTAAAAAGTGATGAAACAAGAAATTTATTAACTGGGTTAAGTAGGTTAGGTTAGATAATATTCTCGGTATCTCCCTGGTGTAAGACCACCATTCAGAAATGAAACCTTGCCTGAAATGGCTTTAGCTGTGTTAGGTACTTATGGCTTGTCTGAATTCTTGCCACAATCAGTTTCAATTTTGAAAATGACACTTAATTTTTTTTAAATCCTATTTCTTTATGGGAGAGTTACAATCACTCACATAACCCATAACCGAAATTAGTTTCTTGATGATTACAAATGCACAATTACCTTTATAAATAATATGTATGCCATTATATTTAGCCCACTGCCAGAGTTTGCAAGTAATCTAAATGAATTTAAGAAATACCGCTGAATAATCAATTCCTTGAATACTTACAAATGAAAAGATACTTGATTTCAATTACTAAATATTTAATGAATTTACTTCAAACATTGATATTACACTAAAAAAAGTATTAATACAGCTTTGTGAAAAATGTATTAGTTAGAAATTATTCAATACCACATAATATTTATTGATGAACAGATAGTCACGATCTATGTATTGAAAACATTTAGGGTCAATAAAAATACATTGTTTTATAGAAAAGGCTTCCTTACATGATAACCTTTTTTGAGATGGTTGTATCACTAAACAAAGCTGCATAAAGTTTACCAACTATTATTATGTTAAAACATGGACAGTAATTATTTCTCTTAAAAGTATCTTATGGTTTGAAAAACGTCATGGTGACAGGAGTACAGGGGCAACTAAGGCATATAATATGTTCCTTAACCAATCAACCTTAAATGACGGTATGATATATAAAGCCAATTCATTTGGTATCAGGCTTTAGGTTGGCCAATGCAATGGTTTTTGAACATCTTGCAGGCTGATTTGGAGAGGTAGGAAGAGAAAAAATAGTGGGAAACCAAAGAAGTATTGGCCAGTTAGTAATAATTATTGTCAGGCAGAAAGTAGTAACTTGAATTCAGAACTACATCCTATAAGACAGAAAATAGTAACTTGAATTCAGAACTACATGAATAAGACAGAAAATAGTAACTTGAATTCATAGCTACACGAATAAGTCAGTAAGTAGTAACTTGATATCAGAACTACACGAATAGTAAGAAATCAAGGATTATTTGGTGGAAGATGTGTATTAATTATTATCAGATTGGTTGGTTATCAAAGTGACTCTTGTAATAGGGAAACGTTTTATACTGCTATGATAAAATACACTTAATGCAATTCAACAGATGATACTAGATGTAATGTAATGTACAGGGGGAAAAGGCAAAAAGTTCACAGCAAATTGATATAAATAAATAAAATAATTGTGATATAAAGGATTGTTATTTTAATATTTGAGATGGGGACATTTCTTAATGCAGCACAAGAATTCGAGGAAAAGAGGAATTTTAATATATTCACAATAGACAATAGCCCAATACTGTGACAAACATACTACAGTAAGTTCTGTCTTCAAAGTAGAGTAAATATAAGAATAGATTTGTGTAGAGTTGATGAATATTATTAATTTAACATTGAAGATTGCTTTTCCTTTGGTTTTTCCATCCCTAACAGTTCAGCATAAGGGTTTTATTGATTGATCCTATTGGTAATTTAAAGCAGGATAGTTATTTAACTATCAAAGCATCAATTTCTTTCAAGCGTTCTGCCATATTATGTATTTTCAAGATCAACGTGTGGTTTTGCCAACTGCACTTCTCTGTAAACTGGGAATAAGAAAAATTATTCAAGAATGATTCCAGTTGATTTGGCTTACCCGTGTAGCAGATATACAGACATTGACAAACTCAAATACACCACCTACGTTGAATTATCAAAAATCATAACTTGATCACTGCGATGACGTCAAACATCATCTTGTCTTTTAGAAACGACAAACAATCTGAAAGCCTATAATAAACTCAAAAATGATCAGTTGCAGCCATGTTAAATCTAAGACCAATTTCATTCAATTCATCTTACAATGAACCCAAACGCAGGGTTTACATGAATATCTGATACCGTGTACATAGTGTGTTTTCGACGTTGTGTGTAGAAGACTTTATATGTATAATATAGGTAACGGAATTTATAAAATTAATGGACGCCTACAGAATTGCTTTCAGTACAGGAATGAAGGATTGTTTAGACTTTAGACATTCAGCGAATTGAGCTAACAATTCATGACCACATTACATCTACATTATAACACCATCATCACGGAGCTACATCCAAGGATGGGATTTGGCCTTCTCTACTCTCATCTATATAACATGGTACTGTATTATAATTATGAACAGAATTGAGTTAACGATCCAGGGCTAGGATAAAATTATAAAGTTATGTATTGTAAAAGGGACATACCTTCTCTGGCTTTTAAATACACCGTATTGGCTACAATATTCTCCAATTCCATGAGTTCCAGTGTGGCGGTGGATGGGGGACTGGGGGGAGGAGTAGGGGCTCCCTTGTCGGGTCCTTTCGGGGCCGGCTGGACTAGCTAGAGGGAACCAGCCCATTAATCCCACTGCACTGACACTCTCAATACACTGCAAGCACTCCTAACCTAACCTAACACACACAACATCAACACAAAGCTAAACCTCTCCTCAAACCGTCACAGAACCGAACTAATAAAAGCCTACTAAATTCTGTACTGATTCACTTTTGGAACAGACGGTGAAAATTCAAATATTATGGGCTCACTTTGTAACAGGCGGCGAAAATTCAAATCTGATGGTTTCACTTTTGGAACAGGGGATGAAAGTTCAAATCTGATTGATACTTTTCGAACGGGCGGTGAAAATTCAAATCTGATTTGGTTTACTCCTAAAACAGGTGGTGAAAATTCAAATTGGCGGTGATTTATTACTTTTAGCTTCGCAACCGCAAAACGAAATCCGGTGCAGTTTTAGAATAATTGATTAACCAGCAATTATATTGTCTTTAAAATTGATAAAGAAGCACTTTTAATTCAATAGAAACAAACGAATGCGGTGATTAAAAATTTATTGACAGGAGATAATTTTATACGTCAAACGGAATGTTGTATCAAACTTTGAGCCGAACAGAGATATCCCTGTATTGTATTAATATTTCCGTAGATCTGTTAATTTCACTGCACTTGAATTTTAAAACAGCAAAGTTTGTACGATAGAACGCCGAAGGGGTGTGGTTTTTTGAAGTTTGTAAAATTTCAAAGAAATATTACTGGCGCGATGTGTGTACTCGCAATGGCGCTCCAAGTCGCTGACTGACTGCGATTTTATTTCTCTCTGTCGGCCCCGGCGCGAGTAAAACCTCGTTTTATTTATTATTATCAGCGCGATAAGGGTTTTTTATGTGATGAGATACCCGCGGCGATAGCGGAACCGAAAGGAAGAGGTTGCTGCCTATCGCTAACAAAACAATTTTTACTACTATTGGCCAATCTACTACGGAATCACTGAAAACGTAACGGATGAGTGTTGCCACAACCGCGACACATGACAGCCCATGTAGCGAGATTCAAAATAATTTCACAGGGGTCGTGAGAGAGGATGGACCACCATATTACTCTGACTTGCACACATTCCTTGTTTCATTTACATTCATACATTGTCATACACGGATGCGAATTTTTCATATAATTTAAAACGCAAATAATTGTGGACTTAATACAACCCTGAATTAGAGACAAGCCCAAAAAAGTAACCCATACTTCTAAAGTTTTTTGCGCTTATCAAGTAAAAACGCGTGATTTTAACCAACACATCAATAATTATCATGTGCCAGGCTTGTGCCATGTCGTATTGTTTATATGTATTCGTTAAAAGTGTATAACACACTGCATGACGTCATGATTGTGACTAGTTTGAAAGATGACGTCAGAAAATTTACTTGTCGATAGTGAAATTCTATTAATTTCTGATATTTGTGAATGCGCTGCCTTCAAGCTATCTGTAAGGTACTTATATTTTTTTGTATTCAGATAGCTGATTAAATTTTTTAAAATAAAGTCCGCGATAGGTATAATCTAAAATATTTGGATTACTGGATAACTGGATTATTTTTGTGATTGAAAAAATAAACTTTCCCAGCCATAGCTGGGAAGCAAAATAAGTAAACTCTAGACCAACAAAAAGCAAAACGCAATGCACAGTGCCTATTTCTCATTGCAACACAATGCGTGGGCCTTTTCATAAATGTGCACGTGAACCAAACCAAAATTGTGTTGGGGTTATTTTTCAATGGTTTTGCCTTGTCTAGTCTAATATTAGTCTATGGTTTCATAGGTTTAATTTTTATTTTTACATTAGTTCCACACAGGAGGCCCTGGGAAAAAATAATCCCTCAAGGCCTATTTCATCTTTGGGGACGCTGTGTGGAGTCTTTTTAGGGAAAGGAATGAGAGAAAGTTCTTGGAAGGAAAAGGTGTGGGGGGTGGTAAGAAATCTGGGGGTCAATGTGTCTAGTGACGGACGTGTGAATAAATCCATCCCACCGCAGTGCAAGATGAAGGGTCGAGAGAGTTCGTGTGGAGAAGTCAATAGGTCTGCCTCAACCAGTCTCTACCGATCAGATGGGGCGACCTATGGCAAGGGTGTTGGTTATCCAATAAATGGTTCCCGGGCGCCGGTACCTATACCCGCCTCACAAATAGAAATTATTTTTCTGACGATTAAAAAAGGGGTCTCTCCTACATGGTAAAATGCCACAAAAAAGAAAAGTAAAAAATCTTATCGTTAATTTTTCTTGACATTTCATAGAATTTAGCCAATGTAGTCAAAGGTGTAGTTTATGGCAACACCCATCTGACACGAGGAACATGCACACCAACCTGAAGAAGATTAAGGACCACCAACATTGAAGATGGTTTATTTATGATTGAAGACTTTTATATTTGTAACTTCAGATCACTTATTTATATTATAAATTTTTAGTTAGAGGTAAATTTAAAAAATATATATAAATATAAAGTACACCTCTCTTAGATATTTTATTTAGTAATGGGTACACTACATTATACACTATTGAAAGAATTAATTTTTATGAAAATGTAAATGTGTTCTTACGAATAATTTATTTTTATTTTGGCCATGATGACTTTGCTAATGAAAGTTGAAACTTATAGGGGTGTGATTAAAAAACACATGTAATTAAAAGTATAACTAATTGAAAAATATAATGTGAGTAATAATTAATGCTGATTTCAAACACAAAATCGCCGCTAAATTTCTTACCTCTGTGACCAAATTTAATGAAGAATTCTAGTCTTCCAAGAGGGCATTAGGTATTCTCTCATATCGGAGGTTGGATATCATTAGCACAACCTTAACCCAATTAATATTTTTGTCCTTCAAGATTTTGATATTCACAAAATAATTTCTACAAAATAAATACTTACTATTACTACGCATAAATAAACCAATCCTACTACGGATACGAAAAATCTAATATCCATAAATAAACCACCCACCCAATATATCGACATTAGCGACATCTTTTAACATACAAATTTGTACAAAATGTCGGTAAAGAAGAAATTAATTTTATTAATGGCAGTACTTCACGGTGATTGGTTTATTTATGACTTCACGTCAAAGTCGGATTTCAAACTTCAAATCTGAAACGGTCGAAACGAAAAGGATTTTTGTGTAAAAGAACCAACACTATAATTCCTTGAAACTGTGAAATACACCATGAAACCATTTTACAATTAAATGTTACGTGCTACAATCTGTGATACCAAGTGACATTACAGTGAAACCCAGTGACATTACATGGACATTACAGTGATACCAAGTTTTGTTGTTCACGACCTCTGTTAAATTCATTCGCATTCCTAAATCATTATGGAAGTCTCAATGGCAAATAATAATAGTTCAATGAACCTCGAAGAAGTTTTGGAGAAGTATTCCTTTTTAAAAAGTCAATTCGAAAACGTTTCCAAACTTTACGATGTATCTCAGCAAGAGCTGCACGACATGAGAAGGAACCACCAGTGTATTGTCGATCTGAAGGAGCATCTGTCTTCAGAAATCGACATCCTGCAAAGAAACGAGGGTAAAATGAAGGCCGAGTGGGCTCAGAAATATAAAAGTCTGCAAGATGAAGCCGATCAGTTTAGAGAAGACAAATGGAAAGAAGCAGAAAATTTTACTAACACGATAGATACCTTGGAACGTCAAATAACGCAGCTCAAACAAAATCAAGTTATCGACACAGTTGAAAAGACTGTCAGCCAACTCGATAACACTAAGATATTTGAAGATATCCGCGCATATGAGGAAGAAATTTCAACTTTAAAGTCGACAAATGAAGAGCTGAAGAAAAAATTGACAGAAACACTTAATGTGAATGAATTCAATAGGGCTGAATTAGAATCATTGAAAGAACAAGTCGATTGTTTGAAGAGTAATTTAAGCGTTAAAAAAGAGGAACTTTCTTCCGCAACTGATATGCTCCACTCTGCTCAAGAAGATTTGTGCACCGCCACCATGGAATTACAACAATTGAAGAGTGCCAGCACTACATTTGCAGCCAAAGGCAACTCTCTATTTGCAGAAGTGGATGACAAGCGCCAAGAGATGGTAAAAAGCATGTCGTATATGAAAGACAAAGTCTACCAACTTAACAGGGAGCTCGTCAGCAAACAGGCGGAGATAGATTCTCTTCTCTGTGAGAAGAAAACACTTTGGGAGGAATACGCCGGGCAATCTAACCACCACGATGCTGCTTTAAACCGCGGCTACGAGCGCCGCATAACAGAACTCGAAAAGCAAACAGATCAACTAAACAGAGAAATAGCTCGCTGGTTCACAAAGAACATGGATCCGAACTCATCGGAAGCGGCCCAATGGCTGTCAGGCGTCATGGAGCATTACAGAAAAGAGAACCTTCGTTTAACAACTGACCTTTCTGCAGCCAGCGTTAATAACTTATTCGCCGAACAAAAACTGCGACAGTTACAGCGACAGATTGTCACTTGGAGAACTAAGGCGATGGAGACGAAAGCCACCGCTTCTGAGTTAGAAACAAAGTTACAACTCGCCGAAAAAACGCTTCAAAATGTAACTAACATTAATATTACCCAATGTGAACTAGACAAGACAGAGAAGCCAATTAAAACTGAAGTCCCAGTGGAACTCAATCAGACTAAAGATGAGGTTAATAACTCCACTCTGAGAGAAGGTTTTAGGGAGATTAACGTGAGCACGGCGAAGAAGTTGTCCCAGCAGTCTTTCACTGGCAGTGCCAAATCCAGGGACATCATAAAGCCGGGAATCCTAACCTCAATAACATCGGATAATAAGATGATCAAGAAAACCACGTCCTTTAAATGACAACCAAAATGTCAATAATACAACTTGGATTTTTTTTTTTAGAACGTCCATTTATATAAAGTATTTCATTTTCTATCTAAGAACAGAGTTTTAAGTTTCAATATAATACTTGTACAAATAATAATATTAAAGTATCATTAACAAAACATCTCATTATTTTCTTTGTAAAGTCAACATTATTTCCGTAAACAATTTTCATACAAACCATAATTTCTTTGATAAGAACCGAAAGTATGATTTTCTCTCATCTAGAATGAAGATTTTTGCATTTTAAGGTACAGGAATACTGCTGATAGACCCATTCTAACCTCTCCCTCTTTCACACATGACAAATATTTATAAATAATATTTGGATGATTTGTATCGCGCCGTTTTTGTGAAAAATCACCTTAAAGGTGCTGTACAAATATGTAATATATTTCTATCTTATTACTAACTATAGGCTAGACAAACTATTATCAACTTATGGCTAACAGATTGTATCCACCGGTTCTTTATCACTAATACAATATTATATGTATGTACAATGCATTTGACCAATGAACATGATGCTACATTAGAATGTATATTTATTATTATTTATTTATATTCTGTACAGGTCAAAGATAATATCTATTATCTTTGGTACAGTTGGATAATATACAGAACCATACTTACCTGCGAGGTCACTTGAGATAAACTATATTTATTGTTTACTAGAGAAATTTAGATACAGTTTGCACGCAGAGGACACAGATAGTTGGACACATGTAATTGAAAATGCCATTATTAATCCCGGTATTTATGTTAATAATATATACTTACGTTCTTTAATGAGCGTGTTTAGGAGAGAAAAAACCAATTTTATATTAGGAGGTACAACAGTACAAGAATTTGATTAGAATTCATCTTTCCAAATGTGATTCGTCCCTCCGTATGAGACAGAGTGACTTCTAATAATGTAAATCCAATAACACAAGTGTCATTAGGGTATATTACAGGCAATACAAGAATGCTATCAAATCTAATCTCAGGCAGGTATGTTTAATTTTAAAGTTTTTTTTTTATACTAACCTGGCACAGGAGGCCCTCGGGAAAATAATTTCCCTCACGGCCTATGTCACCTTTTGGGGTGCTGTGTTGAGGGTCGTTTTTAAGGAAAGAAGGAGAGGAAGTTCTGGGAAGGTAAAGGGTATGAGGGATGGGCAGGAATCTAGGGATCAGTGTGTCCAGGAGTGACCTCCAACTGCGGTGTAAAGCGATAGGTCGAAAGACCAGTTGGAGCTACCAATCCAGCCTCTTCCGATCTGTCACGCCACGCAGCTGGTGGGCAGGTGCATCCTGAACGCTCCTTACCCGATGAACCCGGGCACCCCAGCTAAATCACCAAACATAGCGAACCACCTGGGGTGACCCAAACCCGCCTTGCAAGAGCTTAAACGGTAAGTTTTTAGTTTAGACCTGAATTCTATTTGGCCTATTTGGCTTGTTATGCATCTTAGTTCCGGAGGTTTATTCCAAGCCTTCGGCCCAAATAAAATAATTTAAGCCGACAAAATTTGAAAAGTGAAGTGAAGAACCAAGAACCTCCCAATAGAGGATTGTATAATTGGTCTCTGAAGTGTCAAGTGCCATTTGTTCAGAAATTTATGGGACCTCTTCAACCATAACCGAGGATAAACAGATAAGCCATACTTTGTTTAATATTTATGTTTTTGTTTCAGATAATAATAATAATAATAATACTTGGATGACTTGTATAGTGCCGTTTTTGTGCAAAAACACCTCAAGGGCGCTGTACAAACTTATAATACATTTTTACAGTGATCTATGTTATTACTTAACTATTTATGGAGAAAATATACAGTACAATACTTACCTGGTAGGTCACTTGAGATTAACACTTAATAATTAACATTATCTAATTGTTTATTGGCGAAATTTAGATACAGGATTTAGGACTTACATAATTGAAAAATTGAATAAAACTGGTTTTTCTCTTAGGATTGGTATATTTAATTTAATTTAAGGGTACGACAGCTTAAAAAGGTAAGTTTTTAGCTTAGACCTGAATTCTGTTGGACTTGTTATGGATCTTAGTTCCGGAGGGAGTTTATTCCAAGCCTTCGGCCCAGATACTCCGAAAGCGCGATCACCAAACTTAGTATTTGGCTTGCGCATAGGTTCTATCAGTCTGCCTACAGCTGCTGATGTTGCTGATCTAAGCGTTGACTGCCTCAGACCAGTGTTTTCCGGGAAGCATAGTTCAGAGATGTAGGGTGGGGCCATTTCATTGATGGATTTAAACACCATCCAGCACAGTTTGTACTGGATTCTTTCAGGGCACTTGAGCCAATGAAGGTGTTCTGAAATGTGCGAATATTTTGAAACCCCGGTTATGAGCCGTGCTGCTGCATTAAACACTGATTGAAGTTTGTCAATTTGATATTTTGGAAGGCTGGCATAAATGCCGTTGCAGTAATCGAGACGTGAGACTACGTAAGAGTTGATAAGTAGTTTTGTTGCTTCTGAAGGAAGGTTTCTTCGGACAGACTTGAGTTGTCTTAGGTGAAAAAAACCGGTGCTTACAGTCCTGTTAATTTGACTTTTAAACGAAAAGTCTGAATCTAAATTGACACCGAGAAGTTTGACTGTTGTTTTTGGGATGATATCGCTGCCGGAAATAGTAATAGGTGAATTGTCTATGAAATGTTGACGTTTGTTTGTGGCTGCCCAGAGAAACTCAGTCTTAGATGGATTGAGCTTCAGCTTGTTTGAAGACATCCAACGAGTTATTGCTTCTATACATTCAGTTATACGGATCTTGAGACTATTGATTTCATTTATATAGTTTGATGATGTGATTTCATTATAGATGATTTAGTTATGATGAGGAGGCGCCGGAAGAGCACATGACCTGGAAGTTAATGGAGGCAATGTCTTGGGACGCCCGAGGGAGCTATGGCACGATCGGTTGCATCGGGTGCTTGAGTCCAGGAGCCGCCAGAACCGCGAATGGCGCATGGGACGATGTGTGAATAAGGGTGAGGATTACTAAGATCTGAGAAGAGCTGAACTCTTCTCCAAAGAGAAGAAGAGAGAAGAGCCAAAAAGAGGTAAAAAAATGCATAAAGATGCAAGAGGATCCGGGGCGTGCCAAGAAGACACAAGAAGGGGCTAGAAGATGCCAGAAGAGGCAAGGCAAGCCAAGGAATGCCGAGAAAGGGCCAGAAGATACATGAAGAGCCGATAAGGGACAAGATTATGCAAGAAGAGTCAAGGTAAGCAAGAACACCCAAGAAGGGGCAAGAATATGCAAGAAGAGCCAAGACGAGCCAAGCACAGTTAAGAAGCTTCAAGAAGATGCAAGAAGAATCAAGTAGAGCCAAGAAGAATGAAGAACAGTCATGAAGAGACCAGAAGAGCCAAGAAGAGTTAATAAGAACCAAGAAGAGCCAAATAGAAACAAGAGACAAGGAGAACCAGCAAGAACCATGATGAGCCAAGAGATGCGAGAAGATGAAAGAAGAGTCAAAACGAGCCAAGGCGATCTGAGAAAAGTCAAGAAGAGACAAGAAACATAATGAAAAAATAACACTCAGTCAATTCCTATTTTCCTGCCCATCCCATATACCAATATTGGCTTATTAGGTTGCCTGTATACCGGTCGATTAAACTCCAACCTCCTTCCAATCCTCAGAGCATGTGTTCCAAGTCCTATCAAATCAGTACCCCCTGGTGTACCGGTCGCACCGGGACAGGAGTGCTCCTGGCTGGGGTGGTACAATCGTATCATACTATATCGAGTTGGATATATTTTTAATATTATAGGGTATTTAATAGTATGGCAATATTGCAGTTGGAGGAAAACTAGGGGTTAATAAAAATCATCAAAATTTGAATATGTTTGCGTTTAATTTATCTGGTGAGACTCCATCACAAACATAAGGAATAACAATAAGCATCAACGTTGAACAATGAATCCATTAAACATCAATGTTGAACAATGAATCGATTAAACATTAATGTTGAACAATGAATCGATTAAACATCAATGTTGAACCAGAATCTCTTAAACATTTCTTAGATTCTCTTCAAATTTTCCCTATTTACCTTATCATATTATAAACACAATCTCAGATTTCAAATGGAAAGACACTTCATAAACTTTCAAATTCATCTTATTGTATTTTATATAGCACACTTATTTTACAGCTTTTATTACATTATTATTATGTCAACAAGATCAGTTATACATTATTTAAAATAAAACAGAAATCTTTAATAATTTTAAGAATATTAACCCATTGAGTGACTAATGAATTCAGATAACCCAAGAAATGTGATTTATATCTATTTGAAAGAAAACTGTTGTCGCCAATTATTCGTAAGATCTTTCGACTCCCGGGCCCCAGACGAGCCTGTTTATCTCTTAACCTGGCTTATCTCTTCAGAAGAAAAAAACAAATTGATATTTCACATGTAAGTATAATAATTAGTGGACTCATAAAACTGGCTTATTTTTATTATTATACTAGTGCAGAGCTGTCACAAAATCACATACTAATATCTCGTTGAAACGTGTTCCACAATTATCACACGAGTAGTAGTGCGCAGAGAATGGATTCTGTAGTTTCTAGTCGTTCCGGATTATAACATTGTAGGTCAAATTGGACTAATTAGAGGAAAAAAAATGGAACCAATTTTTTCGCTTCGTGTCTCATCTAAATATATAGGATCAATGGGGATAGTCTGAATTCTCGACAAACTGTTCCAATTTTGAAAAAGGCAATTTAAATAATCTTTTATAAATATAGTATTATAAGTAGGTCCTTTATCGCTTGTCTGAATTCTTCAAACAAACGCTTCCAATTTTGAAAACATTAATACAGTTAAAAAAAATAATTTCAGAGACACAACCGATATTAGTATTTTTATTTAAACTTCTTTAGAACAGAATAACTTGCTATTAATTTGTTGGATGGGTTAAAAGGTTGAATCCGTAAAAAATATTTGTGAGCTCAAATTAATAATTAGTCTTTCACAAACGAGTATTCACATAAGTTTAATTAATATCAAAGCTCTACTCTAAACTTATTCATATGTGTCTAACTTTTTATTGTCATTTCAATATAATATTCATTCTCAATCATAACGCAGAATCATATTTTCAGATAAACGTCTGGCAAATGCACACTTGTATTAAATATTATGTCTGCCTAAGAAAAACTATATCAAACAACAAACACGTTTATAATCATTTTAAATTTCAATCAAAATCATGCATAGTTGATAATTATTAGACAAATTAATAAATAATTATATAACCATGCACAGTGAAATCTCCATCAATCGTTGTTCTTCGAATAATCTTTTTCCCGCATTTGTCGTTTATTTTTCTTCCAGTACCGAATTGATTTCATACAAAACTCACAAAAATATATTGCATCGATCGTTCGTCAGAATAAATCAGACAGTTTTTGTACTATGTACTCAATCCAACGCTGCCAGCGACCGCTTCTTACATTAGTTGTCGTTAGACATTTAAACACAGCGGTTTCTTTTTACTTTTTGAGCATTTCTAACTTGAAATAGAACCTTCCGGTGAAAAAACTGCATACTCTTTAAGAAAGATTCAAAAGAAGTTGAAAAAAAGTTTGCTGAAAAACACGTTGATGTAGCCAAGCGTTTGGGAATCGCGGCATTTTTATTTAAGGGTAACATAATGAACGTTATAATCTATGCGTTCTTAGATGGCCTCAAGTGACTTATTTTATGAAAATACCCTTTTTGCTAGTGATGCTTTAACTTTTTAAGATTTTTTCAGCCTTCGGAGAGGCGCCATTCATAAAAATCGAAACTAGAACCTAAAGTTTTATTAGCCTAAACGATGCTGATTTTGTTTTGAATACATTTTTCGAAGCATTAAGTTTAAAATCGCATCGCAAATTATTCTAACAAGGATAATATTAGAATGCTTGCATGTTCTCCGGAGAACCATCAGCAGTCCACTGGTTAAAATATTAAGAGAAATTATTTGTTTGCGCCCGTACATACGCATTATGAATATGAATAAATAGTTTTGTCTGCATAAAAAATCAATTCTTTCAAGAAAGGCATACGATGAATTGAATACTGAATTGAATCACTGATACAATTTATTTGTATGTCTTTCTTGAAACAATTGATTTTTTATACAGACAAAACTATTCATATTCATAATGCTTATGTACGGGCGCAAACAAATAATTCTTCTTAACATTTTAAAGCATAAATTGCAAAAAATGTATTCTAATACAATACTTAAATTAACGTCATCTACGAATGTGTAGATTATAACGTGTGTTACGTTTACCCTTAAACGCACCCATCTATTCTTTTACCGCATTCGTAGTTTATTTCAAAAGGTCCCTTCAAAAACGATTGATAGAGGTTTCACTGTTCTAAGTATTTAGTGAGATAGTCTCACGCTTTTACAAATATTGAGCGCGGCTACTTTATAAGTAATTTATTTTGAAAATGAGGTTACTTGTCACATATTCAGAATAAAACTAAAATCAATAAAATAAAATAGGAATGTTCGTTTAAATATTGTCACTTTCTTAAAATCTTAAAAATACAGTTTTTTAAAACATTGTTGATGAAATAAATCCATCTACAGTTGTATAATACAAGTCAAGTTTAAAAAAAATCCTTAAAATAATTTGACACAATATTATAATAGTTTGCAACATATTCAAGACAACAAACGCTTTAAGAAAATTTGCTGGTTTAACAAATTCAACATTGCGTAAGACTAACGCTGGGCGTTTAATTTTTATAATATTTAACTTTTACCCATATAAGATGCCCTAAGATTTGCCTTAGAGCCCGTCTCATCTTTGAGGATGCTCTGTTTAGTGAAAATAATGAGTGAACCTGGGCCTTGAAGAGACACATGTTGTAGGAGAAAGGAAACGCAAAAGCCGGAAAGTCATTCTCCTTTTTTTTCCATTTTCCTATGCTTCTATTGATGAAAAGTTAGCAAAACAACATCTTTAAACTTATTGATCCAAACAAGAAATACAGTAGTAGTAATTACGTTGATAAGGAACATCTCTTCAAAGTTACATCAAAAGGAATCACATAATTCCTTTTGGGACAAAAATATTCTTCCTCTTCCAAAGGAAGTCATAAAATATGACTATGCACATTGATGAAACATTTAACTATGTATTATTTTTAACATTCGACATTTACCTATTCCAGAAAAGTTTATAATATATGTTAGGTGGTTATTATTTAATGTTGTGTCAAGTCAAGAACTCGAAAATCTTTTTTTTGTTGTTTTCCATCAAGCAATATTATCTCAGAAATCTTAATTTTATCAATCCAAACATCAATTCACATAAGCCCTATTGTTACATAAAGCGAGTTACACGTGCTTGAGTACAAATATATATTTTTGTAAATATTTTTTAGAAAATTGTTCGACATTTTAAAATGTGATCAATCATTTAATATGTAATATCAAAGTGTACAAAGTAATTAAAATCTTTTTTCTATTTAATTTACTTGAATATTTGAGTTTATTCAATCCTCAGCATAGTAACTAAGTTTTGTGTTCATTAAATACCTAAACTTCTTATATTTTGGGCAGTTTTGAGTTTGATTATGTTAGAAAAAGAATGATAAAGTCTTTGATGGTTTTTTTTATTTTCTGTATCTAATTATGTACCTACCGTACAATAATATTGCCGTCCAAAAGAGAATTTTAAAACCGTTAGTTGTATATTGGAAATGACCAAAAACTTTTTATTTCTAGTTGGTTCTTGTTTATCAAAATCTAAATTTAAAACTTCAAATGTACCCTTTTTAACTATGGGAAATACCAGTTCTTTTGATCTTGGTAAGACATTTTTTTTGTGAACACTTAGCCTTGGCTTTGGATAATATTATTGTCAGATATTTAAAAAAATTTAACAATATAAGCTCTGTTCACAATTGGATTCTTGCTAGTGCAATGCATAATGTCCAGTTGTAACTGGAGTTACAACTCTGGGAGTTGCTGCCGGCAATTTTTCTAACCAGTCTTTGCTAATCAGTATTTGCTTAGCAGTATTTGATGAGCAACTTTTGCAACTGTGCGTATAAGAGTATCACTCTTACTGAAGTTAGTCACAGGCCGAAAATGCAGCTAAATTCCGGTTCGACTCTGAATAATAATTATGCAAACATGAATATTGACAATGGTCTTTCAAACACTTCTTCCAGGGTTAATAGTCATATGCCAAATACCGGACCTAGAGTTCGATGGATCTTTTAACACACAATGTAAACAGAGCTTTACAATGCTAAATTACATTCACAATGAGCAACCTAACAGTAACGAAATGTATTTAATAAGGAAATAAATAAAGGTTAATGGAATGTCGAATGGGATATGTGGAACATGATTACATTCACTCGTTTAACTTAGTTTACACATTAATTAATATATGATTAATTCATTCATCAATATGTTTATTCGAATACACATCAAAAACGATTACAAATAAATCATCGACATATTAAGGTTAAATTACAAAATGCGATTTGTGACAGAGTTCGTGCTTTAAAAATGTGTTTAAGGTAGGCGACACATTACGCTATACGCATCATGGCTAGGCCTATTTCAGCATATTGCTCGCTATACACACTAATGGGATATGCTGAAATAGGCAAGCCACGAAAATATAGCGTTGGTCTGTTACAGGCTTAAGGGTAAACTTAAAAGAATTCAAAATCTGCTCTATCAAAGATGGCATTATTTTAATTATTTTAGTAATAAACAATTTTTGCAAGATATCTTTATAATATTAAAAAGATACAATGTTGTATAGGTGATTCAATCCAAAATTGAATTTTGTATGCCTTTCGTGAAATTGAGTTTTTGTACGGATAAAACTATTTCTTCTAATTCATACTGCATATGTACAGGTGCAAACAAATAATTCATCTTAATATTTTAAAGCATTACTTGCAAAAAGTTATTATTATTAAAATAATTATATTAGCGCCATCTATGAATTCTTGTTTACCCTACGTAACAAACTAAGGTGTTTAAGCAGGGCAACGGAATTTGACAAAGAGTGGTATCGTGTCATTATTGATAGCAGTGCCTATATTGAATTTATAACCTTTTTACTGCATTTCTGATTTATACAGGATGACGGTTGTGTGTAGCACTTATTGTAAAATTCAAACACTTAATGAAAATGAATGCTTATATGTGTGTGCCCAGTACTGAGGCCATGGTCTATTTGTCCAGATATATGTACGCATAGAGCCATAGAGGTTAAATTTCATGAAAATGCAAAACTATAACCTTAATATAATCGATGTGTAAATACTTTGGAAGCATTTTAATGAGAGCCAATATGGTGAATAAACAGGAAGTTTCTTGCAAAGAAATCTGTTTTCTTCTGATAGTTAGTTGTAGCGAGGAATGGTTTATCTTTTAGACTTGAGCTGCTTTCTGCTTTCCAACAACCATTAACACCTTCTGTAACAATCTCGTGACGCTCACTGTAACAGAAAAATAACATGTTAACAATGGGTAAACAATACACAAAAGTGTACAAGAAATAGTAATAATATCCATTGGAGAACATGCATTTGTTAAATTTTTATGTCATACAATGAAATTTTCTCTTAAAACTATATTTATGTAGGAAAATGTGTAAAATTCATATTTAAAATAATATTTTTATAATACTACTAAGTACTAGTTTTATTAATACGTTCATTATACACGTGGAACAATGACTTTATTTTGTAATTTCACTGTAAAGTTAAATCTAAAAAATTACATTGTATTTGTTTGATGATCCATTATGATATTATTTATTGAAATAATATCGAAAAATGCAAAATATTAGGGTGGGGCTGAGAAAATTAAAACGATAATTGTGAGTCACACCCTAATGTTTTTATTTTCCGGGTGTATTTTCAAATTCATATTGTCTGAATATTATTAAAGTTGTTTCAATAATAAAATTAATTATTTGTTTATAACCTGGCTAATATGAACAAAAAAACATTTTTTTAAATATAAGTACAGGGTCTGGAAACTAGGTCGAAATAATACGCAAGAACATTATTGTAGGTAAAATATTGTTTTTACATATTTTTTATATGTTCAATAAGTTTTTTTTTGTTCTGAAATTCATGTGAAGCTAAGAGAAGTTAATAATGGATGTCGTCCCATGGGTCAGTAAGGAATCCACATAAACCCTGGCCATAAATGCAAGGTCCGCTAAAGTACTGTTTCTGCCATGGAATAAAGAAGAACATAAGAAATGCCTTGTGGATGTCAAATATTTGCCCAATCGGGGATTAAACTTTGAATACAAAACTGTGTTTACGAAGTTCAAATGGGATGGAGATCTACAATGTCAGGCATGTGTAAGTGAAACAGAGCGCTGGGCAATTGGGCTCAATGGAATATTTGTTTCCATTTAAATTTGATTAGAAGGCATTCTAGTTTTCTTCATTATTCTATGGTTTCTGCGCAGGGTCTTACAGAACTTGGCTTATGTCAATTCCTTACCGGCCCATGGAACGACGGCCTAAGTTGAAATTATCAAAACATTTATTAGTTGTAGAGTTCACATTTCAACTATATGAATTAATCCCCAAAGATGACGTAGGCCCTTAGGGAAATTATTTTCCTCAAAGCCTCCTGTGTGGAGTTGATGTTAAAAAAAAGTTCGATAAAGAGCTAGCGTATTATTTAAATCTACTTGCCAGACCGTGCTTTTGAACACTGTGATTTAATTAGTAATAATGTTAGTGTAATATTTGTTATTCAGTTTGGTAAATTGTAATTATAATATATTTATTTCCCTTCATGCAGTGTAGGGGTGTGCTAAACAAAAAGGCATGCAGATTGCAGGTGAAATAGTGAAAAGATAAAATAATATGGGATAAAACCTTTGTTTTGGGTCGAACTACCATCATTAGTTTTTGTAGGGCTTGGGTCACGCTTCCTGTCAAAGTCAAATTAGGAACAACATAAAAATAACGAAATTTTATAACAAATTAACACATTCATGGACAAGTCTATTGACCTCTTTTTAGAGGAGATGTGATATGACAAAACCACACAATATTTTTTTGATGTTGTTTTAGAGATGTGATTTGACGCAACATCTATGGGTGTAATTTTAGAGACGTGATAAGTCACAATGTCAATTGACGTTATATTTCTGGAGATGACACAACTTTTAATCACATTGTTTTAGAGATGTGCCATGATGCAACGTCTATTGTCGTCATTTTAGAGGAGATGTGATATGACACAACCCACATATACATCTTTTAGTCAGGTACGCAATATGATACCATGGACAGGAAAGTTAATGTTTTGTTTTGATGTAGTATGTAGCCTGTCTTTTCGTGTCACAATGCAAACACTTCCGTTCTTGATAGTGTCACACCCAAGTTAAACATTTTTTATTACGGATGTTCATTGATTTTACAAAACACGTGTGACAAAATTTGTCGTATCACGAACCTCCAACATGTTTTCCAACATTTTCCGGAAAGTGTCCGTCAATGTGTTAATTACAAGAGACAAATAAAAAGAAGATAAAAAGAAGCATTTCTTGGAGCTGGTTTGTTGGATATCTTTAGCAGGATAAACAAATTGGGGGCAGATCAATTAGCCGATTCCAAAATAGTAACAACTCAACATGTCTTCTTGCGAGATAATAAACATCTTTGCCATTAAACTAAAAAGAGCATACATAAAAACATAATTTGACAATGTTTATATATTTCTGCAAAAAACGCACCTAGGTGATTCTATTTTGATAACCCTGAATAAATTTGGGTTAGTTGAATTGTTACAGTATTGAATTAAATTTAATTAAAATCTTACTGATCATTTATCACTTGAAAAAGGGTTTATACTAAAAAGTTTTTGTATTCTTATGAATAGGTATTGTTGGTCAGTTCTAATTTTGAAATGTTATACAAGACTTCGTAGATATCTGTATTTGAGAAAAATTCAGATTACGATAGTTTGGAGTTGTTACAGTTTTTAAATCATCCATTGATACGAATCCAGCCATCACTTCGTTGGGAATCCATACTTCTTCAAGTCGGAATGGGGCGACAGTTACCTGGGCATCAGTCCACTCTTCAGTCGACATTTAAAATTTATAAAATTCGTATGCTGCGTTGGTTGTTCCTGTATTTTGTTGTGGGTATTGTTAGCAAATGTTGAGTTACATGTTTTACATTACCAATGATTTGTGTTACATGACATGATTTCGTTAATTAGGTTAGGTTGGGTTAGAAATGAATGAATTTATGCATGAATGTTACCATCATTATTTCAATTCAAACACCATTCCATAATTTAAATTGGTTTAACCGTTGTATGTACATACAAGCTGATTTCTCTTGACACAAATGGCCACAACACAAAGAGGCGTGCCAAGTGTTGTCTTGTGAGATAGAAAGTCTAATGAGTCAAAGGTTGCCGACATCACGGTTACAATTTTCACACTCAAGTGGTACCATGCTGATACATGGCACAGATGACTATTTGAAGTCAAGAGATGGCATCCTTGAAAAATTGGTCAAAATGATCTAAAAATAACTATCAGCTTCGGTGGGTGGGGAGCTACCGAGGATTGGCAAATCTTTAATGATTTGAGGAAGACTTTTGTCCAAAGCTGGACGCCATAATGTTTTTGAAGAAGTTTTTACATTTTATTGATACAGTAGTCCCAGAGAGAGGTTTTACGTGACGTCATCGACGGTTGCTTACATAAAAATCTGCCTTCTCACAAGTCTTGTATGAAAACGAAAAAGACGGAAGATACTAGAATACTCTATGCACTTATTTCCTGGGAGATCAGTCTATATCTTTTGCATTAGCCTAGTGTGGTGTTTTACAAGAGCGAAATCTGTGCAAATGCGATTTCAATTAGTTTGAAATTCAAATTGATATGGAATTCGCACGGACTCTGCCCACATAAAATGCAGTGTTAGGCTAAAGCAAAAGATACAAACTCAACCCCTGTAATTTTTGTGCAACCAGCCAACTTAGGTTAGCATTTATCACATTTCATTGAGTGATTGAATCAAGACCACAAGAAAGAAAATTGGAAACTGTTGTGTATTTTTGTGAAATCCTAAAAACTCTTATAAGAAATGCCGAATCCTCTGCAATAGTTAAACCACATAACTCATACGTATTATTTGTGTTATATATCTTACCCGTAGCAACATTGAAGCACGTCGGTTTGCTCTTCCACGAGATGAACAGGAGGTAGACAGGGACGGAAGACAAGATCATCAGGACCCCGTAGCCGGTCTCCACCGGGCTGGCTATCATGGGGACGATGACCACAAACAGGGTGGCCAGGATGTAGATGATGGGGAAGAAGAGGTTGACTTTGATAGGACGGGCGAGGTTAGGCTGGGTCCAGCGCAGCCACGGCAGGCACAAAACTGACACTCCGATACTGAGCTGGAATAGACAGAAAAGCATTTGTTATGTTGGAGTACGATTATTAAAAGGACACTGCTAACTCAGGAGATATACTAGCCATACTTAGTAACTAGATTTGAATAATCTTTTTCCATCTTTCTTTCATCCTGTTAGCTATTGTGATAGTTTGTATCAAATTATACTTAGGATCCCCATCAGAACTCCTACCGACTATGTTTTTAAAACCCTGAATGTAATGACACCAAAACAATTATAAGCAAAAGATATACTAATTTACGCATTCAAAAACCAGGACAACTTTACACAGACAAACTCAGACAGACTCACAAGATACACATTACAACATATGTTACACCAACCTACAACTAAAACAACTTTTGGACAAAGAAATATGCAGTATTATTCTATAAAATTATTTAATGTCCTCCCTTTTGAAATAAAAAAACATTAAAAAAATAACTGACTTCAAAAGAAACATTAAGAAATGGATTATGGATAAGGGAAGGATGAATATAGATATAATTTTGCAACCCAACAAAGACTAAAGCTTGTATTATGTTTTATTTTTCTCTAAATATTGTTTTTTAATTTTCTATATAGTATTTTAACATATGTACTTATACTCTTTCAAACACTCAACCATGTACAATGTGTCCTTAGAACGGGGTACCCCAGTAAGGACACATTATCTTATATAAAAAATTGTTAAATAAAGAATAAAAAAACAAATAAAAAATAGCAAAAGATGTCACTAATGTTCCTCTCATAAAATATTTCAGATAATGTTTTGTATTGTGTAGTTTGCATCATACATAAACCACTCACTGGATCGATAACTTCTCGCTTTTTGTATGAAACAAAGTGGTCATGAAAAACCATAGATATGCCAATATATAGACAGAAAAATTCTCATTTGGAGCCTACTTATTATGTCATACACCAATGAAAAACTCTGAAAGTTTATTCCATAGTCACATGACGTCACAATATGTCGGTTCCAATTTTCGATCGGAGTTATACCCCCCTGGTTTGCATGTAGACAGTGTATAAAAATTGAACATCTTCTGTTTACATGTTAAAAATTGCATTTTTAAATTGTCTGTGACTACAGGCATTTCCAGTAGACCATAGACAACATACAGAAATAGTAATATTCAATATTGCTCCAAATAAGTACCTACAAGGTAGGGCAATTTCTAGTTATTAACATACAGAATTCACTTGTTTATAAATATATCAATTTTTGTTATATCCTAAAAATAATTTATTTATTTATTTAGACGCCGTAAAAGGCTTTTACAATATACATGATTTATGTTTACAGTGGTTCACAGGAGCGAAACAGTATTATGTTAAACAGAATAATTACAGAGAAATTATGTTGAAAATTAAACAAAAATAACATCTGGTATACATAGGTACATTAGCATTTTTATTTTCAATCCGTACAGTAGTTTAGTATTGAGGTTATTGTTACCTTCAATATTGAATTTGGTTGAATTTGCTGAGAACTAAGAGTTAGCTCTATTGAATCAGGGCTGTCAGTAAGACATCTCATAACAATTTTGGGAAAAAATATAGTTTTGATTAAGTATATAAAATTATTAGATAACACTCTTCTATCTGATTTCTGATGTAAGTGCATTGTTTAGGTTCTGTGATAACTTATGAATAGAATGGTATTATGCCTAATAACATTGATAATTACGACAGAGGTATGTTATTATAGCCTTCTTATAGCTATATTCCGTGCAGTTGAACACATCTACTACTTCTGAGAAAGCATTGCCAACTGCATGCAATCTAGGTATAAGGGAGTTTCTAAATGACGCAGTCCTGATATTGTTATTAAAATTAAAAAGAATTTTGGATCGAGTGGTTCTAGTGGGTATATGGAAGGTAATTAGGCTTAATATATCAGGGCTGTCTATAATACCATTGACAATTTTAAAAATAAAAGT
The DNA here is from genome assembly GCA_026573805.1 of Hesperophylax magnus. Taxonomy (NCBI): domain Eukaryota; kingdom Metazoa; phylum Arthropoda; class Insecta; order Trichoptera; family Limnephilidae; genus Hesperophylax; species Hesperophylax magnus. Next base: position 13,173,800 of record JAIUSX010000019.1, read on the forward strand.
CAAATCGGAAATAAGTCTTCTATCTGAGAGTTTAAGTAGGTTTAATTCTTTCATCAAAATAAAATAATGGGATTTATGGTGAAATTTAAGTAGATTCATTGGATTTTTGGCCAAAGAATCGTGACGCCAAGTGGCATGATATAGTTTAAAAATAGATCATTGTCCATTGCTTGTTAGTGCGCTTACGTCATCGAGCGGGGAGGGGGTCAGAGAAGAGACTTGAAATTCACTCTGCGCGACCAAAGAATCAGTCATAACTCTGCAACGGAGAGGGTTACGTGAGTTATTTATGCGCCGTCCTGAAGATCTTGAAGAGCTTTTAAATAAGCTTATACAAAGTAAGCTGAACAAAATTAAAAACATAAATTATGCCCAGTGACGAACGAAAGACATTTTAATGCAAAAAAAGTAACGATATTGTACGGAAACTAAACACCCCATTCATTTTTTTAAAAACGCTATCGCTCGAGTGGTTAATAAAGGTTCAGTGTGACTCACCCAAGTAGCGAAGCCGACATAGTTGATGAGAGCGAAGATGTTGGAGCTGGTCAGGTAGAGCATAGAAAGCAGCGCCATGATGAGGATGGCGGGGGTGGGGGTGAGTCGCTGCATCTGGATCATGGTCAGCACCTCGGGCATCTGACCTTCGCAGGCTCCCGCGTAGAACAACCTAAGCAAATCAACAAACTATTCTATTTAACCTGTGCTATGTGATCAGTTGAGACCAGTAGGAGTTTGTGCTCCAAATCATTGGAAGTTCAACTTTAAAGCCATTTAAAAAAGGAAAGATTTTCAGCATTCGTTGAGCATATTTTCTTTTCATCGAATATTTTTCACATCATTTTAAAGTTGGTGTGGAGAGGTAGGCATTAAATATAATATTATCTTAAGCAAGCGAGTGCTTCTCACTGTTGAATTTGGCAGCAACCTTTGGTCTGAAGCACCAAAGATACTTAAAAAGATACCCCAAACAGCAACCCCAAAGATGACATAGGCCCCGAGGGAAAATATTTTCTTCAGTGTCAATCAGGTTTATGTTAAAATAAATAACAGGAAAAGGGTGAGTTAATTTTGTGTCGGTATTTATTTTGCCACAACAACTAAATTAGCCCAATACATTAAAAATAATATAATTCGTACAATCAAATTCCGCATTAAATTAACTTTTCCGCAAAAAATTATAATTAACAAAAAAATTAAATACCAGAACAATATTAACAGCATGGTCCAAACTAAAAACTTAACTTTTTAGGCTCTCACACCCTTAAATTGAATATACCTACCCTGAGAGTACCATTCTTTTATTACCAAAATCCCATATCCTAATCACACTTTTCTTATTGGATTTACATTACATACCTCAATCTGTCTCTTATTGGGAGACAAATTATATGTAGGAAGATAAATGTACCACCCATCTCAAAAATTGCTTTTACTTTCCTAAACATATCCATTTAAGAACATTTATATTTACGCACAAACATGCATGAAATTTGCTACCTGTGTCCATCCAAGGCCCGGAGGATGATCAAACACCGTTTTACCAGATGTAGAAAGGCTATTTGTGGTCCACATAATGTTGACATGTGTGGTCACTGTGTAGACTGATATTTTGATATTAATTTGTTAATTATAAACCTTACTTTTGTGCCATGTAACAAGTTCCAATCTTAATTAAATATTTTTGATTTATTTCTAGTGTTTTATTGCGTAGTCCACTCGACGAAAGTGTAGTTACAATGAAATAATGAAAACAGTTTAGTTATCTAGGGTTAAAAGGATTTCCAATAACACATGTTCCAAATTATGTCTGCATGGGAAATGTATCTAAATTTCTCTAATAAACAATAAACAGTGCTAATCTTAAGTCATCTCCTAGGTAAGTAAGGTCCTGTAATTATCTGCCTGTATAAAATATAAATAAATAATAATAATTGCACATTTTAACGCAGCATCACTTCGTACAGATTTGTATATCGTGTTGGATGAACCGGTGGTTGCAATCTGTTCATAATAATAATATTTGTATAGCGCTATTTTTGTGCAATATCACTTCAAGGGTGCAAAAGGACATATATAATATATTTCTACAATGATCTATCTTATTGCTACAGACAAGTCAAACTATTATCAATATATGATATATTTGTAGAGCGCCCTTGAGGTGATTTGCTATACAAATCATCCAAATATTATTATTCAGAAGAAAAAACAGAGAAAGTAAAAAAAATATCGGATGCATCGCTGCGCGATATATAGCCAAATAGCCAATTTTGGATACGACGCACCTTCCGGCACCATACTAAACTGTATTTATGTTATATGAAAATTGACTTATTGAAATGCAATAGTCACAAAATATTTGCTTTTCTGAGAAATTTGTTTAGCCAAGGATAAAGTAATTTCTACAAAGCTAACCTCAATGTGCCATGTCCAATGTACATTAATAAATCTAACATTTTTACTAGATTCAACTAGTCTGTCGATAATAAAACTATATTGGCTATTCATGTGCCTCACACTATAAAATAAATCTAGTTTATGAGCAAGTTGGGTTTCGCTCTAAAGGCAATATGGGAAGGCTCTGCCGGCAGAACAAATCCCAAAGGAAAATAACTTCTCTCCGTTGGGTAAATTAGTTTATATTCGACATTGAAACGGAACAGGCTGTGAACTTTGCTAGGGCTTATTGACTCTAAGGATTTATCCCAAAGCAGAGGTTCTCAAACAGTCGCATTCAGTGTTCTATTCCTTTTTTGTTAATATCAAATTGAATGTCTGTATAGATCTCAACACGGGACCCCTTCCACATCCCAAATGAACTGATCAGTTACCTTGATGAAGTAAGCAGAATTCCATTGACAGCCCCGAACGTGGACATAGCAACAAAGACCGGGATGGTCCACGCCATATAGCCGAACAGCCTATCAGCGAAGGTGACCGCCACGGCCTCGGAGCCCAGCACCTCCTCGGGGGACAGTGTGGTGTAGAAGGCCATGTTGGCGAACACATATACAACGGTGACCAGGGAGCAGGAGATGGCAATAGCGCGCGGCAGGTTCTTGATGGGGTCTTTCAACTCTTCAATGATAAAGTTCAGATAGTTCCTGGAAAAAATAATTATATTGTGATTATCGAAAATGTGTTCGTCTAGCGGTACAGTTATCGTCTTCTCCGATTCAAAAATATACATTTTATGCCATTCTCCCACTAGGAAGTATGATTTTTTTATGAATATTGATAAATAACTAAATAAATTTCTATAAATACTTTCTATGTACATAATTTTATATCATTTCGATTAGTTAGTCAAAGAAACTATTTATTGAAATTACTGGTAAACTACAAAACATCCTCACAAATAAATTAGGGTGCAAACTAAACACATTATCAGATTATGAAAAGGTAAGTACCATGTTTTTATTTCCCCTAGATTAAGAGGAATTAATTCAGCCATCACACTGTTAAATGGAAGATATATAGGTAGGTACTATATTCCCCAATCATTTCTCCTTTTTACCCATAGCATAGTAAGTACATTCTTTTAAGATTCATCTAAGTCGATGTTCGAAATAGGTACAACAGTAAACTAGTCCCAGTGAGAGATTGTACGTGACATCATCATTCTAGTGCCTTCTGTCTTTTTCGTTTTCGAACAAGACGCTGAAGGGAGAGAATGAACGTCGATGACGTCTGTACGTGCTCTCGCTGGGACTAGTTTACAACATTGATGTATTAGTGAAATATTGGGTTCCACTATTTTACCTCCAATTGACCTCCAACGCTCCCACCGCTCTAATTAAAATTACCGAATCCGGTCTACGTGCACTGCTTATCGCGTTCTAATAGTGGAACACGTTAAGACGACATATTAATTAATTAATAACTAAGTACTGATTGTATAGCTCTATATTTTACAACCACGTTTGTAGGTAAGCAGTGTCAATCAAAATTTAAATATGTAGTTTTTTCCTCAAAAATGTTGCTCTAGAAATAATTCAAAAACTAAAACAAAAACTTTTTAAAATTTTGAACAAAGGGTTTACGGACACTTTATTGAACTCAATGTCCCATTCCATCTAAAGTACATTTCCTCTTTGCCCTACTTCCCTGAACACTTTAATCCGGAAATGCAGTTTCCTTTTCACTTACCCCGGCGACGCAGAGAGAAAAATAATTACCCTTGCCTTAGAACATAACGAGATTCTGTGTTGAGATTTAAAAGCACTTTGAGAAGCTGTGGAAATACGCCTACACTATTTTCTTGTTTAGTTTATATCGTGTGACGTCAGAACATGTTGATTTTTCGAACATGTTCGTAATTTATTTTCTAAAAAATAATATGAAAAAAAATAGAATGAAATTTTTTTAACTGGCAACATTTTTATAGTAGGTAATGTTACAACCCGTCTTTGTCCGAGATTTGGATTGAAAAATATCATGTGTATATTATTTGGGTATTTTAAGATTCTGCAGCTTTGCAAACGGAAATTATACAGACAGAAAAAAGCTAGTAACTGGTTTTGGTATCTACTTAAAAATGATTTAAAAGTAGATTTATGCAAATGGGGTTAAATATTGTGAGATATGTTCTAAGAAAACAAAAAATTTGTTCGAGTATGACCACAGAAAAAAAAAAATCGAACGAAATCGATCAAGCACCTCTTTTAAATGGTTACAAAATAAGACAAATATAATCGAGGATCAGTCGTGGGATAGAACGTGCATGTATCTAACATTTAATGTTTAACTTTTTTGAGGTATTGGCGGTTTCGAAAATGAGCAAAAACCGTAAAATATTGAAAAAATATGGCCTCAATAATCGAAAGGCGAAAAGCGTGTAGTGGGACACGTTGGGACAACGTTTGACGCCATTGGCGGGTTGGCGCCGAAATCCTTTGATGTGTGCATGTCAAGTGGTCCTGTACACGTTGGGCCAGCGCATAAATGAACGGCCAGCGCATTGGCCCAACGTGTATGGTGTACTGACGGCATAAGGCACAAATTAATTAAAAACTGCATTACACTCGTAGCTAACAGCTCTAAATATTTGAGAAATTGTAAAATATAGGTTAAATATAAATAGGTATTATGTGCAGATGGCGGTAAAATGATCTCCAGAAGATTAATCATGATTGCCTTTTTTATATTATACATTAATAGTATTAATTGAATATAATTGATCAATAAATTATTATAAACAGTTTTGTAAATATCGCATCTTAAATTACTTCATGTTCATTGGGTACCTACTCGATTACAAAAAGTGTATTGTAGATTAATACACGGCGAAAAATGAATATCGCTAATTTATTAAGAATCTCTTCAAATTATTGGTAACCCGGTTATAAACGGGATTGCAGGCCCTTAATTAATGAATGAATAGGTTTCGTGATAAGCTTTTAGTAAAAGATGAAATTTCGCGAGGTCAGAACATGTGTTCATAAAAATCCTAATATTTTCGCATTTCGTCATTATATAAAATTAAAGCGAACGTAGGTGCATTAACACGTATTCGAATAAATTATGAATTTACTATTTTTCTCAGGAAACGGCCTGCAATCCCGTCTTTAACGGCATTAACAATAATTTGAAGAAATTCTCAGGACGGGTTATTTCACAGAATTTGAACAATTCATCAAATCTCAAAGTTGATTTTCAAGTTCTGTGAAGGTTCTCTTCGAGTTCAAATTAGCAACACTCATTTTTCTCCGTGAAGCTGTACCACGTACATATATATATTAGTTATGAGCTGATGAATGTACCTACCTACTACCTATATAATATAGGCGGTTTGAGTGTGGAAGCGGGAGGGGTGATTGATCTGCGCATGCGCGCTCGGAAAATTGGCAATGGAAATAATTGACCAATGGCCGTATGCGTTTTGGATTGAGATGGTCCGGATTGTTTTGAATAAAGTGACTTGTTTACGACTCTCAACAGATGCTTCCTGTTAAATTAAATATCAAGTAGGTACCCACTCGACTCATGGTAAGGTCCAATATTATGTGTACCTGGCGTTGCTCGAGGTTATTCATTATTATTATTATTTATTGGATAATTTGTATAGCGCCGCTTTTGTGAGATATCACCTAAGGGGCGCTTTACAGTTGATGCAGGTATTACAGAAAATATAAATATTACAAAAATAGAGTGAAGTTAAGTTAAGTAAAATGAAGTATAGGAACAGGTGACACGAAGATAGAAGATGGAGACTATGCAGCAAGAATCCTAGGTGGTGAAGGAACTGGACCAGCTGCTGCAGCGAGAGAGTGCACCGCGTCCAACAACAGCGTCCAGGTATGTATCTGCTGCTAATAAAGCGCTGACACCTCACATAGATAAAAGACCCTGGCAGCACCGCTGTGACGTTCGGCAAGTCCGTCATTTATTTCAATGTAATCCTGTTCCTGGTAATTGTTGAAGTGGTGCATTCTGCCCGCAATAAAAAGCGACGGTCGGGATAATAAATTACCCTGGGCTTAGTAAAAAACCTTGCCAGGTTTCAAACTTGCCCAGTTTCCGAGAATTTCGTTGAAAACATCTGGGGTGTATTTACCGATCTCCGTTCGTTTCGAATGTCCAATATTTTTGGGAAAATTTCCGAATATTCACTTTTGAAACACTGCACTCAAATCACATATAATAAAGTTCTAATAATTATAAAGTTTATTTTTATTTAAGTTCAAATGTTGATTGATTGATTTTAAAAATAATTTCAAAGGGATGTTGCCTCATTTCCCTTGAAAATACTAAAAAAAACACAAAGCGGTTGGAGGACGCGTTGGGACGCGTCCTGCTGCCACGAAGGGCGCTATACTACTACATGGTTTGGAGAAATGTTTTGAAGACAAATTTTTTTCAGTTGTTTCACTTGGTCTTGCCATGTCTTCTGTGGGCGTCCCCAACTTTTTCTTCCATTCCAACCAACCTCTAAACACTCCTGGCACTTATAGGAACACATTTTGGATGAATGTAATAGGAACGCGTACGAGACAAACAAAGAAACATTCATTTTTTATATATTTAAAATATACGTACTGCCATATGTAGTAAATTATTATAATGTATTTCCAAAGTGGTAGATACTCTCCGTATAATGGATCTAACCGTGTTTAGTGAGTAGATCTGAATAGTCAGGTACTTCCCAACCTTCCTCTTTCCCATCTCCTACTCCTCTCCACGCCCACATACTCCAATACCACGGTACCACTGGCTACGGACAGTTGGAACTCTTGTGTGGTATTCACGCAAAAAAAAAACACTTGTATATTGACTAGCATGCCGTAATTAGCGCGTACTAGTAATCTCTGCGTCTCAGCATGCTATGCTGCCTTTTCTGCACTTAACCTATTAATCATTATTATTTATTTGTAAATATATATTTTTTATTTTAAAATTCTTAAGATTTTGGAAGAAGGCATAAGAAAAGGTTGTTTTAAGAGTAATTTTTATTTTATTTTTATTTATTTTTTAATTTTTTTTTAAAGATAGACAAATATTCCCGGGTTACGAATAACCTTACAATATTTGAAAATCTCCTACTACCACCACAGTAAGCTGAAAATGTTGCTTGTGTTGTGATGGAGGACTTAGCCAGCCGAGGAATTGAACACACTACGCCTGAGTGGGACCCAAGCGCGATGACAACTCGGCCACCGACCGGTGGCCGAGTTACATAATTATAATTACATAAATATATCGACTGTTTTAGAAACTTTACTCATTTGGGGATCAGGTAAGGAGACAATGAAAAATGATGTGTTGTATCACAGTGTTTATTTCGAGTCAGTAGTGTTGCGCAGTTGGGAGATGACACTGAACCGACGAGGGTGACACCAGGTGTAGACGGCGATGACGGCGATGGTGTGGTCGAGGCGCGGGTCAGTGAGTCGACGCTGCGTTGATGGAGACCGGATTCGTGGATGTGTTCAGCACTGGTGAAGACGTGGAGTCTTCCAGGTACTCCGGCGAAGTGGTCGCAGGGTCTAGGCGAGTGAGGTCAGCGCTGGCCAGGAATTATAGCCGGGGCCAGGGCGCTGACGTGATCCCGAGGAGTCCATAATTAATTGTAGTCCGTGCAGAGCCGGGTGTATGTGATGGTCGTGTAGAGGCGCGGTGAAGAAAACAGCGGGGCTCAACGCGGGGGGGGGGGGGGGGGGGAACGGCTTCAGTGGCCACTTCCTCAGTACGCAGCGAGCAGTAGTAGCGCTCGCTAGTTGGTCACTCGTAAAACTGCTAATTAATGACTGACTAAGTACATCTCGGCGGGCCTCATTATATAGGCGCCCGAGTGCATTCGAGAACATTTCATAACTGTAGGTAGGAACGCCGAATGCTCGCATTGCGTCTAGAGTGTTCCCGCTACAATGCGTTTTGTATTGGCGAGCGTTCCAGAAAATTCTCGTAGCATCGCTACACTCAGTAGGACTATTCCTCTTGTCAAGCTTTACCGTGCTAGAACATCTGTTCGGCCCTGTGGTATCTTGAAAAACTATAGAATTTCAAGAGGAATGGGCAATCAATAGAGTCATGCACAATGCTAAAACTAAGGACGGATTGTTTCACAGAATTTAAAAAATCCATCAATTTTCATAGTTAATATTCAAGCTCTGTGAAAGTCCTATTCAAGTTTTGTTAATATGCAAGTACTGTGAAACAACCAGCCTATGTTGAAATAATAACATAACTTGAATTTTAATGTTAAAATTTGATGAATTGTTCAAATGCGTATTGCAAGATTTGCATAACGTGTTGGTTAAAAGCTGTAAATTTAGAGAAATTATTTTATAAAAGTAGAAATAGCAACTCACCATCCATTATAGGCAAATAGTCCCGAGTAGAAGGATAGCGAGAGTGACGTCACTTCCGTCTTGGTGTTGTCAAAGGTGAAGTGCTCGGTGCGGCCTGAGGAAACGGAAATAGTGAATTAGTTCAGGAAATACAGCCTACTTTACTCCCTTCCCTCTCCCTCGTCGTCCGCTGATACAATATAACCTTCTTTACTGATAATAACGCACTGAAAATATAAGTCGTTAATTTAAAACGTAACATCCCTTCAGGGCACATAAATTAATTACAGTCGTTAGCGAATATTTTAAATATTACAAGTTTTGAAAGCAAGGGAAAAATTAACGACCTAACTTTTTTATTAAAATTGTTAAACTTTAAATTGGATCGTTTTCGACTCCTGCATGGAATCAATCTACATGTACCTAATCGGCCTCCGTGGACGAGGGGTGAGGCTCTCGACTACCAAACTGAAGGTTGCGGGTTCAAATCCCGGCGTGCGCAAGTAAAATTATTAGATTAATTAGTGTTATTTCACAAATTACTAATTAAAAAAATATATAGTTTATTTGCGTCACGTTCCGGAGTGAAAGATACTCTCAGTTTCGTCCGGGTGTTAGAAAACCATTAACAATTATTGAAGCGTTGCTTGAAATGGCTTTGGCCGTGTTTGGTGTCCAGATCTGAATAGCCAGGTACTATCCCACCTTATTTTTACCCATCTCCTTCCCCTCCCCACTTAAAGGTAGTGCCTCATAACATACCCCAATTGGGGATGGCATAGTCACATTGTCTCCAGATAGTCGGGAGCAGTTGGGACTCTTGTGCTGTTTCACAAGAGTCCATTAACATTTGACATATAACGTGTATTTTTTCACTTTATTTAGCATCCCCAATACAATGTTTACATAGTCTTGGTAACAAATATTCAAACGATATATATTTATTTTTTTGTGCATTACAGATTGATTTAATCCTATTACAATACACATAAAATATACAAAGCTTTAAATGAAACATTTTGCAATAACCGATATTTTAGAGTTCTTGCCTAAAATGATTTGAAATCTTTAAGGCCAATGTTGAAAATGTCAAGAGACCTAGAGGTATCATTTAGAAGCATCATACCTCTTGTCATGCTATGCTGGGCCATAACGTCCGTTCTTCCGTGTGGAATACAGAGCAAGTCGTGGCGTCGACCCTTACGTTAGTTGTTCGGTACAAACAATTTATAGCATTCCAAGAGGTATGGGCTGTCAATGTAATAGTTCATGATTTTAAAAGCTGTTTCTTGAAGGGTCCCATTTCTCCTAGATTGAAGACTTTCGTAGTGATAAGAATAAGCAAACAATTCTCCAAGCCCGAAGCAATGACATCGATGTTCAACTGCCTTATACGATCTAAATTAGAATAAGTTTCTGCTGTCTGGGCCCCATACCAGCAAAAATACATAGAATTATTAGAACAAATTCAAAAAAAAAAGTGCGTTTCAGAGAGCAAATCTATGTGATGCATAAATCGTGGGTATTCACCATGCGTTCTCATAAAAAGATATCTTAGAATTTTTTTTTGAATCGATGTCATTGCTTCGGGCTTGGAGAATTGTTTGCTTATTCTTATCACAAATCCAAGAAGTTTATAACAAGATGAAACCAATTCCAGTATATGATCTGAAAAAGTAAGTTTGGGATCAAATGTAACCCCGAGGTCCCTTATGGATTTTACTGATGACAATATTTCATCATTTAGTTTATAATCAAATTTGATCGGGTTTTTGGAACGCGTATATGTCATAGTGACACATTTTTGTACATTAAAGGAAAGTTTATTCTCATCTGCTCATGAAGATATTGCGTCTAAATCAAGTTGTAATTTAAAATAATCTTGAATGTCGCATATCATCCTGAGCCGTTTGAGATCGTCAGCAAAAAGCAAGCAAGTGGTACTTTGGATGTATTCTTGAATGTCATCTATTAATATCAAGAATAGCAGAGGTCCCAAGTTTGACCCCTGTGGTATTCCTGAAAATGCCAGAAATTCCCTTCACTCACGGCCACCTATGCCTACATATCTAGCCTACCTAGTGTATAAATTATTATTAAGTATAGTTAACAACTTTATTAATATGATCGTTGATTTGGAGAATATTGGCAGATGTAGTTAGATAGTGACACCTTCCTTTTATTTTCAATTGCGTAAAATTTCACCAATCTTGAAATAAAACTGTAGATTTGTATAAAAAAAACTAAAGCACTGCCGCCACAAACACTCACACTGATTTATAAAAGAGGGTTCCATGACAACGCGATTCAATACAATTTTGAAAAGTGATATAAAGTCATTAAAAGTGAAAAAAACTGGCCCATAAACCTAATCTAACGTAACCTATTTAACCTAGTTTTTTCATCACTTTTCATGAGTAATCCGGTTACACAAATATGGAAACATAGATTAAAAAAAATAATCAACGAAGTTGTACAAATTTGATAGAAAAACTATACTTAAATCATTTATGAAAATGCTGTTAATGTTTTAACGCCTCAAGTCAGAGAATTTGCGTATAAAATCCAAATAAATTGGATATTTCTGAACGTATCTGAAAACTAAAACATTGTTTTTGAAATTTGATGAGGTATCCCTTCAAATTGTATTATTATAAATAAATATATAATTAATAAATTTAAATATATAAATTTTGAAATCAAACAATTTTTTTAAAATTTCTAACCGTACGTTTTTTTTGTCTAAACACCGAACTAAAATTACTGATAAAAACGTAATTTATTAGAAAAATATATTATAAACATTACTGCCACTTCACTTTTTGTAGTTTTATTTAAAATAATTTTTTGCAAAATCCATAATTTTTTTTCTCAAATTGCGGTCGGAACATTTGGTTTCATAGAGGTGTAGATTTTAATTCTTCTGTGGTTAACTTCTAGATTTGAATATAAAGCGTGGTGTTATTTTCTTTCTAAGAGCGATTAGATCATATTTCTAACTATGAGGATAAGGGGGACAACGATTTCTGTGAGATCGTATGAGTTGTTCCGAAAATTGAATAAATGCATTCTACACCCTACGGGTAATAGCCGTTTGTTCGTAAAACCGAACAGATTAGCCTGAAGAGTTAAGGACAATCGGCCTACAACATACATCAGTAAATATCACTGTCAATATTATAGAACAATTTATAATTCACATCGGAAAGAGGAATTAGATAAATCAATTCACTATTGACGTTGTATTCACACTGTAATTATTCTCTTTGGAACCTCTCTATAGATCACGTCCCTCCTTTGTACTTCCATTGGTGTTGGCTGGGAACGAATCATCTCAATAGATAAGTTCATTGACTGAAATCATCTTGCGGTGAGATTCAGGAGTCGACATCATTTCAAGATTTTTTGGTTTTGTTTTAATAATGTCTTTCACATTTTATAAAACTCATAACACTAAAAAAATTAACTTGTAAAAATATATTTTTAAAACTTTACTACATCTATTTTCAAATGCCGTTAAATTTAATTTTTACTGAGGATTGAACCTTCTTACACAGGAAGTGGAGTCGACAACTCCACCCACCGAGCCAAATCCCGATCGGATAAGACCGACATGTATGTATGTGATTGACACCAAAAGTTGATACAATGCATTGTCATCGACAACGAGTCGATCTGCCGAGTTTCAACATGATCGGATGCCGGGAAGTAGATTAATTTCCACTTCCAAGATTTGCATTCATTCATGAAAACAAAAGAGATATTCAAATCGATGTATTTAAAAATCAAAAACAGAAATGCAATTTTACAAATAATACAAGTTCCAACTAACACAAATATAGTAGATTATTTGGGTTAGCTAATTTTTTCAAAATGATCCCTGATAATACGTTATGTAGGTACCTTCTGAACCTCACCTGCTTCATGAGATAAGATAATAAAGGTTATTATTCGCATCTTTCTTTACTAAGTACAAATGTCTAGAAATAAAAATAAAATATCAACTTTTTCTTAAACCCTGCGTCACCTGTAGATAACTAAACATGAACACTGCTTTTTAGAATTCCCAACTTCGTTATTTCTTAGGACGGGTTGTTTCGAAGAATTTTAACTATTCAACAAAAAGTTGATTTTCAAGTTATGTGGAAGTTCCATCAAGTTATTATTTCGGTTCTGTGAAGAACTGACCCGTAATGATATAATGACAGAACTTTAATATGACTTTCACAGATCTGTAGGGTATTTTAACTGTGTTTTTTATTCTGGAAAAAAATTACAATAAAGGTATTTTTACTTTCTACGTATTTTATGTTTCGAAAATATTATAAATTAATCTTTTTAGTGAATATATTAAAATTTCTAATTTTTAGTACAATAATCGCAATCAGAAAAAATAACTTTAAATCTTCCACACATCTCTAGCTGTGTTCATAGTTTGTGAAAACAACCCATGGTTCAAATTTTTTGAATCAACCTGTCTTGTGAAATTTGTTCATTTTTCACTATCGGTAAATGCGAAATTTTTACAAAATGTTAGAAATTTAGGCAAGTTTGGCTATTTTATTTCCATCATTATATACCTACAACTGCTCCCAACCGTCTGAAGCCAATGAGACTATGGCATCCGCAATTGGGGTACGTTGTGAGGTTGAATGTTGTGGGGAGGGAAAGAAGATGGAGAAGAGGAAAGTGGGAGAAGTACCTGGATATTCAGATCTGGTAACAAAAAAACGGCGAAAGCAATTTCAAGCAACGTTTCAATTCTGAATAGTCGTCTACAGACTCATTAGTCTAGGGACATTTATATTTAAATACTAATATTTTGTATATTACCTACAAGCATGTTATATAAATTTTCTGTTTGCGTCTCAAATTAATAAATAAATACACGAAAAAGAGGACATAGATTTTCTGACCAATCAGAATGCAATACTTTTGGAAAAATTGATCAAACATAAAACTCATTCTTGACAATGATAAACAATAAGCAATTAACGAAAATTTGAAACAGAAAAATAAAAAAAAAACTGGACCCTCGCCTTGCCGGGGCGCCGCTCTACCAACTGATCTAATCCGACCCTATTTCCTTCGGTCATCTGTATCGCAACTGTATCGTACTTCGAATAAGAACTACAAACATTGTCTTCATTTTATTCTTGTTGCTGTCTTTATGTATGATTGTAAGATTTATGTCGAACTATATGCAATCTTTAAAATATCAAGATAAATCTTCTACGTTCTGGGTTGTCGAACTATGACCAAAACGACCTAAGGAAGCTTACAATAAGCAGGTTCCTAGCTAGCTACTATCTATTAGTTACTAGCTACTAGGTAGTTATGTATTTTGACACATCGTATTCCCAGTTTCCAGTGGGGACAGTCTGGTCAAAGGAATGACCTCTGCCACTGTCGAGGTTAAAAGGTCGAAAAGTTTATACCTTGAGATTTATCACATCACATACGCTTGATATAAAATATCGTAGGTTTTATTGTAACACAAGTGATTGGTGTGGAAGATTTTATTTAGGTACTAGCGTAAATCCGAGAAAATCACGGAGAAGAATGAGTATGGCTAATATATTAAGAATCTCTTCAAATTATTGGTAATCCGGTTAAAAACGGAATTGCAGGCCTTAATGAATGAATTAACAGGTTAGCTCATAAACTTTTAGTAAATTACGAATATATTATCATTTCGTAATGATATATTATGTATACATGTGATAATATATTAGTAAGTTTATCAGGAAACCTGTTACTTCATTCGTTAAGGCCTGCAATCCCGTATTTATCCGGATTACCAACAATTTGAAGAGATTCTTAATAAATGAGCAATGCAATTTTTTTCCCCTTTGTCTTATAAAATTTTGTTAGCTGGCAATTAACGCTTCTTTGAAAATGAAAAAATCGCAGACCGCAGTGCCAAAAAAAAAACAATGTTTCCTCCAAATTACAGAAGCTAATAAAAAAAATTATGTAAATGAAGCCCTGACGCCATACTACAAAAATCTTTTATGGAATACAAAAATATGGGCAAAGGAGAAAAATTATAAATACATTTGGTTCAAAAACGGAAAATTATTAGCACGTAAATCTGAAGACTCGCGCATAATTGAAATAAAAAATAACAATGACCTGGAACATAAAATGGTGTAAACAACGCATCGTTTCAATACCCATCTACAATATAATATGTACAGCAATATGGACGACTTTGTAAGCACGCAACTGGAAAACAGCTTCAGGATCAACGAATTCAGGAGTTTAAGTGCAAAAGAGTGCAACGAAATCATCACTGATAGTTTCTGCGGTATATAAATAATTCATTTAAATATACGGAGCCTTCAAAAAAATTTAGAAGAATTTATCCTCAATTTAAATAATTTACAAGTAAAGCCGGGCATTATAGTGTTAACGGAAACGTATACAAATAGTGACTGTCCGTATTATCATTTATATGATTACACTTACATACAAACAAACACAAACATCAATAAAAACAGTGGTATCGCAATATTCATTAATAACAAATATAACAACATTGTATCAATATTAGAACACAGTGTAGATTCAACTAACTGCATAGAAATTCAACTCAACTACAATAAAATGAATTATTATTTAATAGCAGAACTCATGAATCCAACGCCAAATTATTTATCGAACAAATACGACAAATAATATCAAAATTCAAAAACAAAACTTGCAATCACCGGGGATTTCAATATCAACATTAACAAAAATATAGATAATACTCTTAAACATGATTATTTCAATTGTATGACAGAAAATAATTTTAAATCATGTATAAATGAAAATACGCGAGAAATTCAAGGTCAGAAATCATCTTGTATAGATCATTTTTGGACAAATATTAACATAATAACATAAAATAAAAACCGTTGCCTGGAAAAATAACATTACCGACCATCACACGTGTATATTTTTGTATGAGGATGAAAAAAAAACACAGGCAAAAAACTTGTTAGTGAACAAATCGTATACCAAATTAAATCTGCAGAAATTAATAGATAAATTGAAAACTGAAAATTGGCAGCCTGTAATCAACTGTGAAGAGGTTGAAATATGTTCAAAGAACTTTGAAAACATTTTATCCACGCATATAGAAAAATCTAAAACTGATCACTCAGGGTCTATTAAATTCAATAAGAGAAAAAAAGTAAGCTTTACAAACAAACAATTAATTTCCCAAACAATGTAGAATTAGATAGTAATTACAAAAAATATAAAAATAAATTCACGCGACTAATCAAAATTAGTAAAGATGACCACTACAGACATAAAATAATAAGCTCTGAAAACAACCCTAAAATAATCTGGCAAACAATCAACTGTGCAATAGAAAACAATAAAACAAAAACAGTCAATAAATCAAATTAAAGTTGAAAATAACGTAATAATAAATGTCAAAGAAAACCCAAAAAAATGTGCTAATGTTTTCAACTCATTTTTCGCAAAACTGGGACAAAATCTAGCCAAAGAAATCAATGTCACAAAAGGATCGAATAAACAACCAATTATAGAAAATATACAAAATCTAAACCCACTGTTCCAATTTAAAATGATCAGCGAAGTAGAGATTTTAAACATAAGTGAAAATATGAAAGGAGGGTCGTCTCCAGGTTATGACAATATAACAGTAGAAATTTTAAAATCCATCAAAAACCATGTGATAAAACCATTAAATCACCTAATGAATATAAGTCTCACAAATGGAATATTTCCTTCTAATTATAAGAAAACAATTATTAGACCTATATTTAAAAGTGGAAATGCCCAAAATGTAACAGATTATCGATCAATTTCCCTCATTTCAAATATAGGCAAAATATTTGAAAAAATTGTAAAATCTCAACTAATGGAATTTGTTGAAAACAACAAAATACTTCACAACAACCAATACGGATTCCGAAAAGCGCGAGGCACACAAGATGAAATTGCAAATCTTACATCACGCATATACGAAAGCCTAGACATGAGCAAAAAATGTGCTGGTATTTTCATAGATCTGAGAAAAGCTTTCGACAGTAGGTATATGCCACACAAAACTTATGGAAAAATTAGATAATCTGAACATTAAAAAGAAAGTAGCAAATTGGATAAAAAGCTACCTAAATAATCGCCCTCAATATGTCAAAATAAACAATGTATATAGCGATGAAGATACATCTAATTATGGAATCCCACAAGGTACGGTACTGGGTCCAATATTATTCATCTTATATGTTAACGGAATATTTTCTCAAACACTTCATGGTAATATAACCTCTTATGCTGACGATACAGTCATCATTGAAAGTGACGATACATGGGAATTAGTAAAACTAAAAGTTAGTAGTTAGTAGTAAAACAGAAGACATAAACACTCTTAAATACTGGTTTGACATAAACTTACTATCTCTAAATAGTGAAAAACACACGTTATACCATTTGCAATAAAATCAAATGACCTTCCACAAAATTTTGACATATTTATACATGAAAATTTTAAAAAACATAATAAAAAAACTGAACAATAAACTGTTCCACATTGAAAATTTCAAAAAAAATTAAATACTTAGGAATAATAATAGACAAAAACCTAAACTGGAAAGATCAAATCAACCAAACCGTCAACAAAATAAGAAAATTAATTGATATATTTTTGAAAATTCGAAATTTTCTCTCATTGGAAATTCTAACATCAGTCTACCACGCTTTGTTCCAATCAAATCTCAAATACGCTGTAATCAGCTGCATACAAAACAAATCTACTCCCTGTTGAAATTGTACAACGTCTAATTATAAAAATAATATTAAAAAAACCAAAAGATTATCCAACACACCTCATTTTTGAAGAATTTAAAGTCCAAAGTATCAAAGTGAATTTAATTTGATTTATTTGTCCAAAAAAACATAATAAATCAAATAATAAAAGAAAAACAAAATCACAGCTTTTTAACTGAAAGTCGTACTCGTCAAAAATATATATTAACGTAATAAATCAAATAATAAAAGAAAAACAAAATCACAGCTTTTTAACTGAAAGTCGTACTCGTCAAAAATAAATATTTCCAACACAAAAATGTAACACCACTTTTGCTCAACATCATTACATATATCTAGGAATGAAATACTTCAACAGCCTCAAATATAAGATATTAGAAAACGATAAACACCTACTAAAAGCAATTAAAAAGAAGTTCAATATAAAAATACCAAAATGATGAAACTATCTTTGTAATTAATTATAAATTTTAATATTCATAATTACAAACACAAAATAATATACATCTTGATACTCACCACTCTTCTAGACACAAGCGCCAGCTTTTATAGAAGAGGAACATTAAAAAAAAACTTTCCCAGATCTTCTTTTCCTAAAAAGACCCTCCACATAGCATACCCAAAGACGACAAAGGTCCTGAGGGAAATTGATTTTCTCAGGACCTCCTGTATGGATTCAATGTAAAAAAAAATTATGGCACACAATTTGTAATCGATAAAATCAAATAAAATGATTGTGGAATAAAGATTTTCCAGTTTGTATGATGTAATGATTCCTATGTTGAAAATCTTTATTATTGGAAAGGAACGAAACTGCAAATGGCGCGTATCACCGCTTGCAGTTGCTTCGTTAATTTCCCATAATTCGTGACTCAGCTCGCGTTTCGGTTCGATAATGTATACGCAGCATAAGATGGCAAAATTGGCAGTAATATTATAGATACAATAATATTTATAACCAGTTCATATAACTTTACACAGGCTTTACAACAACGATCTAATTAGAGATTTATTTTCTAAGTAACCCTGATTTGCCTGATTGTCAAAATCCTGTTTCCAAACCTGTAGTTATTAATTTCATTAAATGAAGCATTTTATTTAAAAACTCGTATTGGAAATTCTGAAAATCATTGGGTTGATCTAGAAATACCGAACAGAAAAATCTGTGCATTTTTACTGTTCAAGAGATTTTAGTGGGACAAAAAGAGAGATTTTCTGCTTTTGGTATCGCCAAGATAAATATATTCAGATGCAGAGTTGACTACGGTGGGCTGAAGGAAGTAGCCAATGAAACCAAATATGTGAAGAGTTGACGGCATTATTTTACGTAGCAAATTAGCCACTTCTTGTGGCACAAATGGAATGCGGAGGAGTTGATTTAAGTATGGTGTAAGTTTAGTGTATGGTAAACAATCTGGAAGTATTTTTTGTGACACTTTAAAATCCCTACTTCTGAATGGGTTAACCTAGGTAATAACCTGTACCTACTCTAATACAACGGCTCCAATGTATTAAATGACTTATTCCAAGATGACTATTTATACACTAAGACCATTCGTACACGAAGATACTTACAAGCGACTCGAGTATTGTGCGCGTAGCATACGCGCCGCTCGTGGATATCCGCCGTATCCTGGTATTTTGCTATGTTTGTACACGATGCGACGCAGCGACTACGGGTTTGGCATCCATTGTGCGCCACTGGCAGTGCTGGTAGCACGCTACGCGAATTGCATTCGCGTCTACTACTCGTTTGACAGAAATGACGCCTGAACATGATTTGATTGTTAAATGTTTATATGACTGTAATTTACCGGAATATGTTAAGGATTGAGGTTGGAAAGAAAAGTCCATTTTATATTATTCGCGTGTAGTTGCTTTAGATAATTTTTATGCTTGTAAATATAAAGAAGAACAATATTATTGTCTTCGTCGCTAAAGTCATTTGACATCGTATTATATCCACGGCTGCACTTGCAAAATGATCAAGTTCGGTATAATTCGATTAGCATCGTGTATAGAGTGGCAGAGTGTATAGAGTGGCCTCTCAGAAGCTGGGCGTACTGTACAGGGCCCGCAGATACTTTAATAATACACAACTGCTGACCCTGTACAAATCGCAAGTGCGCCCTACTGTCGAATTTGGCAGCCATCTCTGGTCCGGAGCCCCTAAATACCTGAAAAAAACCCTAGACTCTGTGCAAAAACGGGCGGTCCGTTTGATAGATTCCCCAATCTTAACAAACGGACTGCAATCTTTAGAGCACAGGCGTCAGGTAGGTATGCTGTCCTTGTTCTATCGGTATTACAATGGAAGATGCTCTGAGGAACTAGCGTCATTGATCCCTTCGGCACCGGTGCGTAGTCGGGATACACGCCAAACGCGCGCCCAACATTTGTACACAGTTGACATTTGTCACATGAGAACGGGTCGCTTCTACAATTCGTTCTTAAGTTCAACAGCTCGGCTGTGGAACGAACTGCCGACCTCTGTGTTTCCTCCCTCCTACAACATGGGACTCTTCAAGACCCATGTTCACTCCTTCCTCTCCACAAAAAGACCCTCCACACAGCATCCCCAAAGATGACATAGGCCCTGAGGGAAATTATTTTCTTCAGGGCCTCCTGTGTGGAGTTAATATATAAAAAAATACCGGTAGGCTACTTGTGGTTGCGTCACAGTCACGTGGCTTGTAAGTATCTTGTGTACGAAGGCTGCTTGCTGCTGACATATAAATTACTAATTAGCTTCACATAGTTTCTTGCCAAAGAAATTTCAAATTGGTTGAAGTATATTTTAGAACCTGCCAATTTCAGCTACCCTGTATTTAATGTTTCTTCAGTTTTTAGATAAAGTTTTCACGTATACCGTATAGTTTTAAAAGTAAGCACGAAGTATGCTATTAAAATCCGAAATTATTTGTAGACTGTTGCGGTTAGTATTCACGAAAATGGGTTGTGCGTTAAAAACATTGTCAGTCCATGAGACTGAATATTTAAGACTAAACATTGTCAGTCCAGAGTACAGAATACTAGTAATTTTGAAGCCTATACCGATCTACTGGAATTACACCGTATGTGAACTGTGAGCTAAAGTGGAGCCATCTCGGCGAAACAAAATTGTGTATTGTGTCTTAGGGTATTTTTAGTATAGGAACTAGAAACAAATCACCTTATCATCGTCAAAAATATTCTACTAATCTCAGACAAAACGCTTTTATAGTCAGAGCGTATAACTTATATAATAAGAATTTTAATGGGATTGAAATATTTTCGTGTAGTTTAGGATCATTTAAAATTAAATAAATGTTAATAACATACTGCAAGTTATAATGTTGTTGATATGAACCGTCTCCAGTTGCATGTGATTCATTTTATAAACATGTGTTCAGTTTAGTTGTAGGTATATACATATATTAGTGATTATTGGTATTGTTAAGTGTCAGCTACACTACTCGCTTCGACGCTTCGACGAAGTCCTCGACGAAGTTAGCCGAAGTTCGAAGTGCGTGCCCACACACTCGTGCAACTTCGCGAGTAACTCAGTCCAACCAGTCAGTGATTGGTTTATTTATGCCGTGACGCTTCGAGTCCTTTGACTCGGGCGCATTTACCGACAACAATCGGAAGTCGGGCGAAGCGAAGCGAAGTTGCCCGAAGCGAAGCGAAGTTCGTGCCCACACTATCGTATTCGGTCAACTTCGATCAACTTCGCGAGTAGTGTAGCTGGGCTATATCTAATAGCTACACTACTCGCGAAGTTGATCGAAGTTGACCGAATACGATAGTGTGGGCACGAACTTCGCCTCGCTTCGGGCAACTTCGCTTCGCTTCGCCCGACTTCTGATTGTTGTCGGTAAATGCGCCCGAGTCAAAGGACTCGAAGCGTCCCAAAGTTCGAAAACATAAATAAACCAATCACGACTGAGTTGGACTGAGTTACTCGCGAAGTTGCACGAGTGTGTGGGCACGCACTTCGAACTTCGGCTAACTTCGTCGAGGACTTCGTCGAAGCGTCGAAGCGAGTAGTGTAGCGGCCGCTTTGGCATTTATTTGTGTTCTTATATCCTATGTTATTTTAATTTTATTTAATATTTACAATTTTGTATTTTTTATAAATACTCTTTAGCCCACGAGTACTGGACCCTTATATTGTTGTTATAATTTCATGTTAACGTGAAAACCTGTCATTAGATTTTCTTTCTATTGTTTTATAAGTTTATAATCTAATTATTTAAGATGAAAAAAAAAATAGTTTTCCTAAATAAATTAATAATAATATTTCCGCTGCACCGAAGAGTTTCGAAGCTTTGATGAGCGCCGCTCATGTTTCGGATAAATTTCAATACAGTGGTCAACTTCCATGCTCTACGCATATAGATTATTTATGTTCCCAGGCGACATTTCGCAGTGAGCGATATGGAATCCGCTCGCACCACGTGACTTAGAACGTGTATAAAGAACGAAAATTCGAGCCGGTTGAATAGATGTAGTATTACTTTTATCACTGTTATTTGCTTTGATGTTTGGTTTTTGGTGGTATTATTATTTTTAAATTGACTGAATTTTAGTGAGTGCCTAGCTCAAATGCTCCTTAGGACTAGCCGCCACTGCTCGTACATCGAATATGATATAAGTTATAATATAATTATGTTTGTAACTAGTAATTTGCGCAGAGCACGCGCCGGTAATAACAGTTTTTTATAGGTAATACTCGTAACTGGTAGGTAACTATTAGTTATAAGAATAGAATCCTAGGGTAGACGACTATCAAATACACGTGGGTAGCCAGGGTTTCCAAAGAAAATAATACAAGTGTGCCTCGAAGGAAGAGACCTCGAAACCGTTCATTTTAAATAATTCCTACTTCTTTAAAATTTTGCTCAATTTTAAATAAATTCAATACCTACATTTTAAAATAAATATTTGTTACGTTCGAAGTAGTGGTCGAAGCAACACAGGGATATAAGTGATGCTGGTATGCACGCAGCGTATTGAGTGTGAGTGAGTGAGCACGCACACCCGGTCTGTGCTGTGCTGTGCCGAATCGAGGCTAGACTTGCGAGGGTAGTTCGACCATATTTTAGTAACTATCAATTAAATCTCAGTTGCCGTTTGGATTGGCGCATCTTTTTCGAATTTGGTTTCTCGGCGTTCGTGGAAATGAAATCCAAAAAACAAAAGCTGTTAAAGATGGTAGATGAGGAGATACGTGTTTTAATCTAATTAAATTTAGAACTTTTTGACAGAATTCTTTCTAAAACACAATTGCATCCTTCTCACTGATACAATTAGTACTACATATGTGTACCTGCATATATGTTGAAAAAAAAAACAGTGTGTGGCAAGCCTACGCACGACGGAAGTGAAACTTTTAGTATTCTTCTCTCTCTCTTTTCATTTCATTCTCTTTTTTTTCTCACTTCTATCTCGTCACTACTCATTTTTTACACTAAAACTCTGTTCCAAATCGAATAAACCACAATCAATTGCGTATTTCACTCGTATTACACTCACCGCGCAGTACACGAAGCAAGCAGCTGATGCCTGGCGTGGCGTCGTTGGCTAGAGAGAGAGGAAAAGAGAGAAGAGAGAGAGAGACCGTTCGTCAGTGGCTCCCTCACCTCAGTAAGCGACTACGGTGAGAGAGCGACAGTGAACGGTGAGCGGTGGTGAGGGTCCCGTACCCCCACCACCAAATGATCACGGTTTTTCGTGACGGTCATGAGTCGGTTTTACTCCGGTCCTCGAAAATGCATGACGCACGTAAAGAAGTTTCACTTCAATAAATTATTTAAAACAAATTGTTACCTACACTATGATATCCTTTATTTATATTAGTAAAGTACATTTACCCTTTTAAGTCATTTTTATGTGTGCTGTGAAATAAAAAAAGGTAGACGCTGCGTCTACTCAAACAACGATTTCAATAAAGATGTCATTTTGTATACATGTATATATGCTCAGTGAAAATCATGGGTAATTTGAATTCCCGACAAACCAGTTCCAATTCCAGATCTCGGGGAGGGTGGTGCAATCCCACGAACTCCATATTATACATAGAATATATAAAGTAAATATAAAAAATATTCTAAGATAATACATACACAGTAAACGAAAACAAAAGACAATAATAATAATAATAGTACAAAAAACATAATGAGACAAAAGTTTTTTATAAAGTAAAAATATATAATTTTTATTGATGATCGGAACGGAAATACGTTTAGAAAAAATATTGAGGCCCAAATAAAAGCAATATTGAAAGTGCAAAGAGGGTGACAGATTACGCTATGAACAGTAAATAAATTCAATCATGTTTAATCCCAAGGCCGATAAAATTAATCATGACAAATTAATTGTTGATTTGCTTCTAAATGCGTCCTACGCACTGAGAATTTCCTTAATCTGGGAATTTTATATTTACAATGCCATTATTCTGCTTCTGACGTAGTATTTTTCCCCCGATGACGCAGTTGGACCACCCCACTCCCCCACAGGTCTGTAAGTTTCCAGGGATTTAGGGGAGGGAAGGGGACGGAGTTTATGGAAAGAGGAATTGCAGCTTCACAATAAACTGAAAGAAAGGGTAGAATTGAAAAGAATGGTCTGGACACGTGGGTTCTAAATTAGATATATTTTATTACGTTTGTGTATTTTTCCTTCGCAATATTTAACAACGATTAAGAAATGAATGTAATACGACGCAGAACAGTAACTTGAAAGCTTATTATCATTGACAATATTAAAAGATGAGATAAAAAATAACATTATTAAAATAATTTGTATTAGTTATTAAATTTATAAACTTGAGTGAATTAAAACAACGAGTTGAAGGTGTGGAAAAACGTTTTTTATTCATTTTCATTATTCTATTTTATTTCATCTATGACTATTAAAGACACGTAATGTAATATTTTACGGAATATAACACCATTTACCAGAAGGATTGTATCTAGGACTATGAAAGACATGTAATGTAATATTTTAAAGAGTATAACAACACGTGCCAGAAGGATTTTATCAAAGACACGTAATGTAATATTTTACAGATTATAACAGCACGTACCAGAAGGATTTTATCAAAGACACGTAAT
This sequence comes from Hesperophylax magnus, assembly GCA_026573805.1. NCBI lineage: Eukaryota > Metazoa > Arthropoda > Insecta > Trichoptera > Limnephilidae > Hesperophylax > Hesperophylax magnus. Next base: position 13,198,476 of record JAIUSX010000019.1, read on the forward strand.
GTAATATTTTACAGAGTATAACAGCACGTACCAGAAGGATTTTATCAAAGACACGTAATGTAATATTTTACAGAGTATAACAGCACGTACCAGAAGGATTTTATCAAAGACACGTAATGTAATATTTTACAGAGTATAACAGCACGTATCAGAAGGATTTTATCAAAGACACGTAATGTAATATTTTACAGAGTATAACAGCACGTACCAGAAGGATTTTTATCAAAGATACGTAACGTAATATTTTACAGATTATAACAGCACTGGATCTTCCAGAATGCGACGTTTACACATTGCTCAATAAAATTTAGCCTTCAGGCCAGTTCTCACAGTTCGTATTTTCAAAGTTAGTTAGTTTCACACATTTGCACATTCGACCCTACAATAAAACAATTCTTTGGCCTGGTATTTTTATAAACATATTGTCTTGTTTGTGTATCATTTATGATTTAAGAATTTGTGATATTTTACTTCAAGCGGCGGCAGCTTTCAAATAGAGCTGTTCGCTTTCTATTTTTATGATGACCCTAGTTAAACCATTATGCCTAAAAATATTTGCCAATACCTTTCCCACCCCTGTCCCATAGTAATAAAAGCCCCAAATAAAGTTTCATCTCCCTTAAAATAATTCCTTTAAAATATTTGTATTGTTTAAGTCACGTTTGTATCATTAAGAATAGTAAGTGCATTTTATTTTATTTTAAGAATGTTGTTTGCCAACGAGCGGGTGGAACATCATTATTTTGGTAAAATGTCCTTCAGAATTTAGTTTAAATACAGATACCTCCCAGAAAAAGGGCAGTATTCATATAACTGGTAGGTACAGACGTACCTACGCAGGACACAGTATTATAGTGTTGCTATAACTGGTAGGTACATGCGTACCTAGGCAGTCAGTCGTGAGATAATTACTAGGTTTATGTAAACCTAGGGAAAACTGAAGAATAAAGGAAACTAGACCTTTATTTCTTTCAGTTTAAGTTTTAGCAGAGGAAAATAAGATCCTCTGCAATTATATTGTGAATTAATAAATTTATATGTCAAGAAGAAAAAGTGTTTTCCTGCATTCCATCTGACGGCGTGTTCTCGTACCACGATAGCAGAAACATATGGTCCTTCGAGCCGCATCGGGAACAGCAGCATCATGGAAGCGGGACAACACTCAAAGACGTCATCTGTCTGCGGCAGCAAGGCGGGAACCAGCAGCAGCTGGATGGAGGCTCAAATAAAAGCTTCAGCAACCAAGGTGCACATCACGAGACAAAAGGCCCGCCTACTTACGGAGATGGCTGAAGCAAAGATGGCCGCGGAAGCAAAGGCTTCCGAAGTAAAGATAGCTGCTTCCGAAGCAAAGATGGCTGCAGCAATGTCAGTCTTGGAAGCAGAGGAGCAACATGCGGCGCTCGTTTTAGAAGCTGCATCAAGGACTTCGCAACGGACTCTCGAGGATGACTGGGTGGACCAGTCACATCACAGTTCATCATCAGAACTTGGAGATCACGATGAACAGCCTCTTCGAGTTCAAATGGAGCAGCAACAGGAACTGCTCCGTGATGGGCGGTTATCGCTACAACCGCCCACAAGAACTGCACAGCAACAGCTCTTGGCAGGGCAGACTCTCCCGTCGCAAATGGAGCCTCGGGTAGAGCAGGCTCATCCGCTGCAATTGGAACAGCGGTTGGAGCAGCACAAGGGTGGGCGGTACGCGTTACTCCCACCAAAAGGATCCTCAGAGCAGCAGCCCTTGGCAAGGCAGACTCTCCCATCGCAAATGGAGCCTCGGGTAGAGCAGGCTCATCCGCTGCAATTGGAACAGCGGTTGGAGCAGCACAAGGGTAGGCGGTACGCATTACTCCCACCAAACGGATCATCAGAGCAGCAGCCCTTGGCAGGGCAGACTCTCCCATCGCAATTGGAGCCTCGGATAGAGCAGGCTCTTCCGCTGCACTTGGGACAGCGGTTGGAGCAGCAGCAGCAGGGCGGGCGGTACGAGCTACTCCCACCCAGAGGAACATCGCATCAGCAGCCCTTGGTAGGGCAATCTCTTCAGCTGCAGTCGACGCAGCATCAGCAGCCAAGCAGTAGCTGCTGGGAGCTGCCTACATCAGTGCAGCCATTCAACTTATCAGAGCAACGCGACGGGCAACAGTGGCCAGAGTCGCAGGGCCGATTCCAGGGACCAACACCTGCTATAAATGAAGACCGTCTCGCGGAATCAATTGGTAAGGCAATGTCTTTATATAATACCAGGCCCAAAGTTAATGATCTTCCCACATTTAACGGCAATCCAATTGAATGGATTGCATTCAAATCAATATACCATCATACCACAGACTTCTTAAAAGTATCTGACAGCGAAAATTTATATAGATTACAAAAGGCTTTAAAAGGAGAGGCGCGTGACGCGGTTTCTTCCCTTCTATTATCTCCTTGCAATGTCAAGGAAATAATAAATACGTTAGAAAATATTTTTGGCAACACGGATCACATCATACAAAAAACTATTGGTGAGATCCGAAATTTAAGTAAATTAGATGAGAATACCAGTTCAGACGCCATAATTCGATTTTCTTGTAAAGTAAAAAATTTAATTTCTATGTTAAAATCATTTAAAAATATCGGACATTTGCACAATCCAGATTTGTTATCAACATTAATCGGTAAACTACCTATTACACTACGAACGTTGTGGCTTACAGACAAAGATAGGCGGAACACAACACAGCCAATACTCTGCTATTTATCACTTTGGCTGGAAGAAATCGTAATTAATTCACGTGACTCAGGAATAAGTTTTAATTCTAAAATCAGTAATGAAACTAAATTCGCTTCCAATAACCATTTCAAGCAGTATAGTAATAATTATCATCCACGGCAAGCTAATCAACATCAAAATAAACTAAATTTTAATAGGCCTTATGCATCCAAAAATAATCATTTCGAACGTCCGTACGATACGTCAAAAAATTTTCTTTATCACACCACTAATAATGGAAAACCACCGTGTTGTGTTTGCAAAGGAGAACACCAGATTTGGCAATGTGAGAAATTTAAAAATGTCCCAATAACGCAAAGATGGGAAATTGCTAAATATAATAATGTTTGTTACAAGTGCTTAGGGTACGGACATTCCCGTTTTAATTGTAAAGTAAATTTAAAATCACCAAACAAAAAATTTCATGATTTATTGGTTAATCACAATCGGGTGGAAACCGATGAAGTTGTCACAAACACGTGGGAAAGTAATCGAGTACTTTTAAAAATTATTCCGATTACGGTATACGGGCCACTCGGAAGCCGAGATATTCATGCGCTGTTAGACGATGGGTCAACCGTCACATTGTTAGACCAAGAAGTAGCCAAACAAATCGGTTTGTCTGGACCAGTTAGTGACCTCTCATTGCATGGAGTCAATGAAATGAGCTCCAACAACGCGGATTCTATGTCAATAAATGTAACAATAAAAGGTAAAAACGAAGTAGAATCGTACATAGCTAGTGCTAGAACCGTTCGGGATTTAAAGATACCAGCTCAAATGGCGCTATCTAATTCTTACATTTCGAGTAATAAACACTTAAAGAACGCCCCTCGCTTTGAAAGGAATGTAAAACCCCAAATGTTAATTGGGCAAAACAACTGGGAATTAATTATTTCCAGAAAAATAGTTCAGGGAGATAAAAATAAGGTATCATTATCTTATACAAAGCTTGGTTGGGTCGCGCTCGGCCATATTTCAAAGAAAACGGGAAATAGTGTAGAATTCAATTTTCACGTTCAGGAAAACGAAAATAGCGAATTGCATGAAATTATCAAAGAGAGTTTTAAGATAGACGAGATGGGAGTAGTGAGCCCGAAAATATGCAATGTTGATAAACGTGCATATTCCCTGTTAGAAAGTACCACAAAACGCGCTAGTCAGGGGTGTCATTGGGAGACGGGTTTGCTGTGGAAGGAAGAAGAAAGATATTTTCCTGATAGTCTTCAGGTTGCGGAAAATAGATTAAAAACTTTAGAAAAGAGAATGGATAAAGACCCTGAATTTGCGGAAGCCTACTGCAACAAAATACAACATTATTTAGAGAAAGGATATGCAAAAAAATTCAATTTCAGTGGTATGTATCCGGATAGCTCGGATAAATTTTATTTACCACATTTTGCTGTTTACAACCCAAATAAGTCAGGAAAGCTTCGGGTTGTATTTGATGCGGCGGAAAAATCAAAGGGAATTTCTTTAAATGATAGGCTTTTAACCGGGCCCGATCTATATAATTCTCTGCTAGGAATGCTTTTTAAATTTAGGAAAAATAAAATTGCATTCACCGCCGATATCCAAGAAATGTTTTTACAAATTAAAATTATTGATGAAGATACACCGTTTCAGTTGTTTTTATGGAGAGGAAAAGATCGTAAGGTAGCCCCGTCTATATACGCTATGAATTCAATGATTTTTGGCGCAAAATCATCACCTTGTTCGGCGCAATTCGTAAAAAATAAAAACGCGGATCAATTTTTATCTCAGTTCCCCCAGGCCGTCGAAGCAATAAAAGCAAAACATTACATGGACGACTATTTAGATAGTATAAATTCAGTAGAAAGTGCGAAGAAATTAATACAAGATATTACATACATACATGCTCAAGGCGGGTTTAAGGGTGGAGGTGAATGCGAAATTACCTACTACACAATTTTTAGTCATAAGATTTACATATTTTACGGAATTTCTAGTTTTAAGACATTACCTAATACACAATTTTTAGTCATAAGATTTACATATTTCACGGAATTTTTAGTTTTAAGAGTAGCATAAATATTTTTATTTTAGTAATTTTAATAAATTTAACTGGTAATTTTCGTAGACAAGCAGTAGGTACCTAATAAAGATAACAGTCGCATTCTTTGCCTATTTTGTGAAGTATCTTCACGGGAGGAGGTATGGATCTTCCAGAATGCGACGTTTACACATTGCTCAATAAAATTTAGCCTTCAGGCCAGTTCTCACAGTTCGTATTTTCAAAGTTAGTTAGTTTCACACATTTGCACATTCGACCCTACAATAAAACAATTCTTTGGCCTGGTATTTTTATAAACATATTGTCTTGTTTGTGTATCATTTATGATTTAAGAATTTGTGATATTTTACTTCAAGCGGCGGCAGCTTTCAAATAGAGCTGTTCGCTTTCTATTTTTATGATGACCCTAGTTAAACCATTATGCCTAAAAATATTTGCCAATACCTTTCCCACCCCTGTCCCATAGTAATAAAAGCCCCAAATAAAGTTTCATCTCCCTTAAAATAATTCCTTTAAAATATTTGTATTGTTTAAGTCACGTTTGTATCATTAAGAATAGTAAGTGCATTTTATTTTATTTTAAGAATGTTGTTTGCCAACGAGCGGGTGGAACATCATTATTTTGGTAAAATGTCCTTCAGAATTTAGTTTAAATACAGATACCTCCCAGAAAAAGGGCAGTATTCATATAACTGGTAGGTACAGACGTACCTACGCAGGACACAGTATTATAGTGTTGCTATAACTGGTAGGTACATGCGTACCTAGGCAGTCAGTCGTGAGATAATTACTAGGTTTATGTAAACCTAGGGAAAACTGAAGAATAAAGGAAACTAGACCTTTATTTCTTTCAGTTTAAGTTTTAGCAGAGGAAAATAAGATCCTCTGCAATTATATTGTGAATTAATAAATTTATATGTCAAGAAGAAAAAGTGTTTTCCTGCATTCCATCTGACGGCGTGTTCTCGTACCACGATAGCAGAAACAAGCACGTACCAGAAGGATTTTATCAAAGACACGTAATGTAATATTTTACAGAGTATACTGTGACTTTTTTTAGTCTAAAGGAATATTCAGGAACTTTTATTTTTTTAAAACGTCTGTCCCGGTAAGACAAGAGATTCAGGGTTTGATTCCCTCAAGGTGTAAATAAAAAAGACTGTTATTTATTTTTCTTTTTAATGTTTCGTATAGATTTATTACTTTATCTTCTTCTTCAATGATATAATACATTGATAAGTATATTCTTCAAAATATGATTTAAAAAAACTGTTTCTGAATATTACCTGCAAATATGTTTCTATTACACGTCGCCCCTAATCACACTGCTACACGACGCGACGGGATCACGTGATACGCGCTCTCTCTCTCTCTCCTCTGAGACGGAGCGCGTATCACGTGACCCGCTTGGCTTTACTAAATATATCTTTGTTTTTAATTGAAAAATATCATCGGACAGCAAAACGACATTTGCATTTTTAACTCTAAATATCCCCAGGAATCGCTGTTACACCTTATATATACACTCTCCTTCTCATTAGGGATTCCTGTTCCGAGGCGGACTGTGGTTGCTGTGTTAGTGTTGATAAATACATATTTTTATGATTTCCTCATCTTTATATTTCGAGACTTGATCTACTTGTTTGTTGATTTCCTCATCTTTATGTTTGTCGACCTCATCTTCAAGTTGGTTGATTTCCTCATATTCATGTTTGTCGACCTCATCTTCAAGTTGGTTGATTACATCATATTCATTTTTGTCGACCTCATCTTCAAGTTGGTTGATTTCCTCATTTTCATGTTTGTCGACCTCATCTTCAAGTTGGTTGATTTCCTCATATTCATGTTTGTCGACCTCATCTTCAAGTTGGTTGATTTTCTCATATTCATGTTTGTCGACCTCATCTTACACGGAGAAAAATAGGCATTACAAATTTATTAAAAGTCTCTATAAATTATTGATAATCCGTTTAAAAATGGAATTCCAATCCATTTCCAGATAAACTTTTAATAAATTCCTAATTTAAATGATCACGTTTTGTTCATGCAATTGCATTTGCTTTGATAATATTAGGATTTTTATGAACACGTGTCCGAATTACTAATAATTTGAAGAGATTCTCAATAATTTAGTAGTACTAATTTTTCTCCGTATATGATGCTGGCGGGAGTGGGGAGGGAAAGGATATGGGGGAGAGGAAGGTTGGTAAGTACCTAACCTTCCTGAATATTATTTTTGTTGTGTTATTTGAAGTTGAGAATAAAACAAAACGAGCAAAATAGAAAAGTAGCTTAACGGATAAAAAACCTTATTATCAGTTAATTTAAGGAAAAGGGTAGATAATGAGTTTCTACACGCGATTACAAAGACCCAGACACTTTTGTTAAGTGGCTGCTGAATTGTTTATTGAAATTTAATTTAGGCAGCTAATCATTGAGTAATTAAGGACATTAAAGAAATTAGTTTCCAAAAGCTTTTTGTCTGATTACATTTTTGCCGATCAAAACATAATTTAATTAGGTCAATCACCGATTATTTCGCTCTGATGACAGACAACCATTCAGAAAGGAAATGTTTGCCTGAAATAGCTTTAGCCATGGTTGTTGACCATATCTGAATATCCAGATACTTCTACACCTACCCCTTACCCATCTTCTTCCCCTCCCTACTAGCTTCAGCCTCACACTGTATCCCAACAGACCACCATTCAGAACGGAAATGTTTGCCTGAAATAGCTTAAACCATGGTTGTTGACCATATCTGAATATGCAGATACTTCTACACCTACCCCTTACCCATCTTCTTCCCCTCCCTACTAGCTTCAGCCTCACACTGTATCCCAACAGACCACCATTCAGAACGGAAATGTTTGCCTGAAATAGCTTAAACCATGGTTGTTGACCATATCTGAATATGCAGATACTTCTACACCTACCCCTTACCCATCTTCTTCCCCTCCCTACTAGTTTCAGCCTCACACTGTATCCCAACAGACCATCATTCAGAACGAAAATGTTTGCCTGAAATAGCTTAAACCATGGTTGTTGACCATATCTGAATATGCAGATACTTCTACACCTACCCCTTACCCATCTTCTTCTCCTCCCTACTAGCTTCAGCCTCACACTGTATCCCAACAGACCACCATTCAGAACGGAAATGTTTGCCTGAAATAGCTTAAGCCATGGTGTTGACCATATCTGAATATCCAGATAGGTACTTCTAAACCTACCTCTTACCCATCTTCTTCCCCTCCCTACTAGCTTCAGCCTCACACTGTATCCCAACAGACCACCATTCAGAACGGAAATGTTTGCCTGAAATAGCTTAAACCATGGTTGTTGACCATATCTGAATATGCAGATACTTCTACACCTACCCCTTACCCATCTTCTTCCCCTCCCTACTAGCTTCAGCCTCACACTGTATCCCAACAGACCACCATTCAGAACGGAAATGTTTGCCTGGAATAGCTTAAACCATGGTTGTTGACCATATCTGAATATGCAGATACTTCTACACCTACCCCTTACCCATCTTCTTCCCCTCCCTACTAGCTTCAGCCTCACACTGTATCCCAACAGACCACCATTCAGAACGGAAATGTTTGCCTGAAATAGCTTAAACCATGGTTGTTGACAATATCTGAATATGCAGATACTTCTACACCTACCCCTTACCCATCTTCTTCCCCTCCCTACTAGCTTCAGCCTCACACTGTATCCCAACAGACCACCATTCAGAACGGAAATGTTTGCCTGAAATAGCTTAAGAAAAGGTTGTTGACCATATCTGAATATTCAGATACTTCTACACCTACCCCTTACCCATCTTCTTCCCCTCCCTACTAGCTTCAGCCTCACACTGTATCCCAACAGACTACCATTCAGAACGGAAATGTTTGCCTGAAATAGCTTAAGCCATGGTTGTTGACCATGTCTGAATATCCAGATACTTCTACACCTACCCCTTACCCATCTTCTTCCCCTCCCTACTAGCTTCAGCCTCACACTGTATCCCAACAGACCACCATTCAGAACGGAAATGTTTGCCTGAAATAGCTTAAGCCACGGTTGTTGACCATATCTGAATATCCAGATACTTCTACACCTACCCCTTACCCATCTTCTTCCCCTCCCTACTAGCTTCAGCCTCACACTGTATCCCAACAGACCACCATTCAGAACGGAAATGTTTGCCTGAAATAGCTTAAGCCATGGTTGTTGACCATATCTGAATATGCAGATACTTCTACACCTACCCCTTACCCATCTTCTTCCCCTCCCTACTAGCTCCAGTCTCACACTGTATCCCAACAGCTATTTTTTAATAGCTTTTGGTTTTTTAAACCTCGAAAAAAATCTTTTTTTCATTTTCCAATAAACAAATTTCCTCACTTATTCGAATGAGAATTCTCTTATATCTTTTTATAATTCACGTGCTTGACTCCCCAGATTGTCCATTCAGTGTTCTAGAAGAAGGAACATTAAATAACATAGTTTGTCCCTCTCTAAGCAAATCGTCGGCTTGGCGGCAAAGCCCACTAAGTCCCGTTTTTTCATGAAATGACTTAAGTATGAGGTCTTATGTAAAAAATCGTCCTCTTTCGACTGGCATTAAGTCGTATATTTAATCGTTTTCGATTTAAACATGTTTTTAAATTCACACTAAGACATAAATCCGATATTATTGGCAAGCAAAACACATTAAGTAAGACATTATACTCTAGGCGAAGGGCTCCATCTAACAAAACCGACGACGTTAGATTTTTAAAAGTGAAGCAACATATTGAAAGCTTTCCTTCAGTAGAGAGCCACTATACACGGAAATTCACAAAGAGGCAATATTTAGATTCCAAACTAACCATTGGAAAAATGCATGCGCTGTATGAAGGGAAGTGTACAGAAGACGGTGATGACAATCCTGTTAGTCTTATAACTTACCCAAACTTACCAAATATTCTGCCAGAACTATAACTTGTCCTTCTTCAAACCAAAGAAAGATCAATGCGTCACCTGTGCAGTATACAACAAGCCCGGCGCGCCAGAAAAGGAAACCCTTGAAGATAACTATCAACAACATCAAAACCGAAAATCTGCATCCATGAAAGCCAAAAACGAAGATAAGAAAAGAGCTATTGAGGATTTTACTTTCATGTCTATAACATGTGACTTGCAAAGTGTTTTGCAATTACTTTGCTCCCAAGTAAGCTTACTTTATTATTTGCGGAAGTTAAACTTGTATAATTTTACAATCTATGAAGCGGCACCTCCAAATAAGGGTTTCTGTTCCTTTGGACAGAAAATAACGGGAAAAAGGGTAGTTGTGAAATTGGAACATGCATGGCCCTTTATTTAAAACAACTCCCACCGCAAATCACTGAAGTATCCATATTTTCAGATGCATGTAGTGGACAAAATAGAAATATACAAATTTTCGCGCTGTTCCTGCATTTCGTCCAAAACACTTCCATGTGTGTTATTGAACAAAAATGTCTTGAAAGCGTTCATTCATTTATGGAAGTAGACTCAATGCATAGTGCAATTGAAAACAAAACAAAACATTTGGATATCTTTAGTGTGCACGAATGGATCAACGTTTTTAAAATGGCTCGATCTTACAAACAAAAAAATAAAAAGCCTCCATATGAAACTAAAGAAGTTTTATTTACAGATTTTTTAGATCTGAAAAAGTTGGTTGAAATGACAATAAAAAATAAGAAGATTGATGAGGATTCCAACATTGTCAAATGGCTAAAAGTTAAATGCTTCCGATATCAGAAAAAATTACCAAACATTATAGAATATCGGTATGACTTGTTTGAAAATATACCATGTTTAAGTAGCATCAAAAATGTAGCTCCAGAGCCCAGCTTTTCTGATTCCGATCCTAAAGATGAGTAGAGTGTACCGTACCTACATGTCTACACGTATACGCATCCCTTAAAAGCCTTTTTTTATTATTATAAAATATTATGAATGTGTCTTTCAGTAAACACCAATAATGATTGGTAATTATTATTATTTTTATTTGTAATAAAAAATATTAAAATTTGTATTGCATTCTTGGTTTTCATATTTATTTCTACTAAATATTACAAACATTGCTTATTTTAACGTTGATTAATGTTTTTGTAATCTTTTTTATTTCATCTAAACACACACATTTTTTATTTCTGATATTCGTCATAATATCTTTTATGTGATTATTATTATCATAAATATTTCTTTTGTAGCTTTGAATATCTATATTTCAGTAGGTACCAACAATAATTTGTAATTATTATTATTTTAATAAAAAAAAACTACCTAAAAAAAACTTTTGTCTTATTTAGAAATTTATTTCTTATAATAATTGGTATTTAATAATTAAATATTATAATTAAAATAATCTAAAAGCTATTTTGCAGCATTACAGTCAACAATTTGACAATAATCTTAACAAGCAAAACACACTAAATCATTATTGACTGGTAAAAACCACTAAGTCCGGCTCATTTTTTTGTAAATCTTTAATTAAAAGTTGCTGTTATTGCTTTCAACTAATATTGTGTATTGATAAGGTACTTAAGGGTTCAATCTAAATTATAAAATATTAAAAAATATATATTTTAGAGATATTCATCCACTTATAGCCTTTCCAAAATCGCTAAATATTAAAATGCGATTATCTCAGGATTGTGTTTTAGTGACTTAGTGGACTTTGCCAGTAGGCCGACGAAATGTTCTCTCTTCTATCAAGCCTTATTTAAAATTGCTTCCCCTCCACTCAACATCTCATCTCTTCTAAGTTTGAACTCGACTCCAATCTCCCACATAATTATGAAAGTTGACCATTTAAACAAAATTAATATATATAAATTTACCTTCCCTTTCTCAATAATTTGAAAGGAAGTGTGAAAGAAAGTCGGAAACATTTGAAAAAAGGGCATTTTCTTTTAGTAGGTACACATATATGTGCTGTAATAAGTTCATAGCAGTTTTAAAGGGAACAATATGTATTGTTTTTTTTTTTTTTATATTAACTCCACACAGGAGGCCCTGAAGAAAATAATTTCCCTCAGGGCCTATGTCATCTTTGGGGATGCTGTGTGGAGGGTCTTTTTGTGGAGAGGAAGGAGTGAACATGGGTCTTGAAGAGTCCCATGTTGTAGGAGGGAGGAAACACAGAGGCCGGCAGTTCGTTCCACAGCCGAGCTGTTGAACTTAAGAACGAATCGTAGAAGCGACCCGTTCTCATGTGACAAATGTCAACCGTGTACAAATGTTGGGCGCGCGTTTGGCGTGTATCCCGACTATGCACCGGTGCCGAAGGGATCAATGACGCTAGTTCCTCAGAGCATCTTCCATTGTAATACCGATAGAACAAGGACAGCATACCTACCTGACGCCTGTGCTCTAAAGATTGCAGTCCGCTTGTTAAGATTGGGGAATCTATCAAACGGACCGCCCGTTTTTGCACAGAGTCAAGGGTTTTTTTCAGGTATTTAGGGGCTCCGGACCAGAGATGGCTACCAAATTCGAGAGTAGGGCGCACTTGCGATTTGTACAGGGTCAGCAGTTGTGTACTATTAAAGTATCTGCGGGCCCTGTACAGTACGCCCAGCTTCTGAGAGGCCAACTTTACTCTGGCTTCAATGGAGCCCCCGTACCTGAACTGGTCACTTATAGTTACACCAAGCATATCAATGGAAGGCCTGTTCGGAAGATTGCTTCCGTTGAAGGAGACTAGATTGTCATTTGGATCCCTTTTAGACGTAATCAGACAGGATTGGGTCTTTGAAACATTAAATTCGACGAGATTATTTTTACCCCAGGAGGAAATACTCTCGAGATAACCGTCCATTCTCTGCTTCAAAGCCCTCCGAGCCGTTGGAGTTTGTGTGCCCTTTGGGGGCTTGTCAAACAAAAAGCTATCATGAACTGTACTGTCATCCGCGTAACAATGAATTGGTGCACATGTCAAAAGGTCATTGATGTGCAACAAAAGCAAAGTCGGAGACAGAACCGATCCCTGTGGGACGCCAGCATTTATGGAGTGTAAGGAAGAGGTGAAACCGTCAGCAACCGCCTGAATCGACCTATCCCTTAAAAAGTCAGCAATCCACGTACACAGGGATGCGGGAAGTCCGTAAGAAGGCAATTTGTTGACAAGTCCTCGGTGCCAGACCCGGTCAAAGGCCTTGGATATGTCTAGTGCGACCGTTTGGGTCTCACCGTGACGTTCCAGGCACCGCCCCCAAACATGCGTCACATACGCGAGAAGATCACCGCACGAGCGGTTCCGCCGGAATCCGTATTGACGGTCGTTGATAATTTTGTTCTTCTCGAGGTATGTGAGCAGTTTGTCATTGATCACACGTTCCATCACTTTGGACAGAACTGATGTGATCGCTATGGGGCGGTAGTTGGCCGGGTTGGAGCGGTCACCTTTCTTGGGAATAGGGTGAATGACCGCTTTTTTCCAACCAGAGGGAACAGTGCCACACTTCAGGGACATTTTGAAGAGCTTTGTCAAAACTGGAACTATTTCCGCAGCACACCTCTGCAATACCAGGGCAGGTATTCCATCAGGTCCACTAGCTTTGTTAACATCGAGCCCCCGTATAACGTGGAGTACATCCCGATGCCGGATCCTCAGCTTTTTCATAAAGAAGCCGCAGTGGGGAACCGACGGCGGAACAGCACCTCCGTCATCGAGGGTCGAGTTTTCCGCAAACATTTTCCCTAATAAGTTAGCCTTTTCGGTGGCGGTGTTTGCTAGTGAGCCGTCAGGTCTGGTAAGAGGTGGCAAACTGGGTTTGCAAAAATTCCGACCTATTGAGCCCGCAAGCGACCAGAATGCTCTGCTGCCATACGGGCAGGCAGCCAGCTTTTTGCTGATCTGCAGGTCGTGTTCGAATTTTGACCTATTGATGATTCTCTTGCATTCCTTTGCCGATTTGTTGTATGCTGATCTGCTTTCGGACGTTCGAGATGTGTTGTAGGCTCGGTAAGCCGCGTTTTTTCGTCGAACTGCTTCGGAGCATTGTCGACTGAACCACGGCATTGAGCCCACACCAGTTTCTATTGTAATCGTAATATAACTGTAACTTGTGTATTCGACCTTCCCCACAGCATCCCTAAATTAAATTATTTTCCTCAGGGCCCCCTGTTTGGAATTAACGTAAAAAAGTATATCGATTCGAAAATAATATTTTTGAGAATAATGCACATGACATGTATGAAGTTTGAGAAGAAATATATGATAAGATATAGGAAAGTGCGATTTTAGATATGCAGAGCCAAAAGTATTATCGTGATTTATTTTTGGGGTATAATGACGTTTTGCGTTTCCTCCTTCTTTAGCCAACGTTTCGGACAGATGTCACATCTGCCCTGATGATGGATTCTATAATGCTATCGAAGGAAATGATGAGAATTTTTAAAGAATCAGCGTCCAAATAACAAAGTTTTTTTTACTGTAATACATTTATATATATTTTTTAATAATTGCATTAAAAAATACATTATATTTTTGTTTTTACTCAAATTATAAACTGTATAAAAACTCAATTCTTTCAAGAAAGGCATACACATATAATATTGTACCGGTGATTCAATCCAATACATTTTTGGATGCCTTTCTTGAAAGAATTGAGTTTTTATACAGACAAAACTATTTATTCGTATTGACATTGTGTATGATTCGTCTTAATATTTTAAAACATAACTACACAAATAGTAAATTTGACAAAATAATTTAATTAATGCTATCTATGAACGGGTAAATTATAACGAGCGTTGCGTTTAACCTTTAATAAGCCAATAAACTATTCCGTATTAATTTAATCAATATTGGAATTTGCTGCGCAGATATCAATAATAATTTATACAGTTCATCTTAAACTGAGTACTTACGTGTTAAATTAAATCAGGAGTGCCTCAAATAATTTATTCATGATCATAATACAGAATTATCGCGCATTTATCACACGGCCTTCCAAAACATCCCAACAAATTTGTAATTCCGATGTTGAAATCAAGTTTTTCTCAGATGAAAATTATACCGAATCAGTACATTCCTACTGACGCGTTCAGTTACTATTTTCTTTACAAACTAATCCAATTTTAGCAGTTGTTATGATTATGAATTATACCATTCTCACAGAAAGCTTATTTTAATTCCTTTAAAAGGTTTATTAGCTTATTTATACACTGGACCGTTTTTACACGGTTGATACGTTCCATGTCAATAACCGTATAAAAAAGTATTCTGTTATACGGTATAATTGTATAAAAATAAATACAGGATATCTAAAAATTTCAGTTATTATTGTTTATTGTATGTTAAATTACGTTTAAAAAAATAATCCATCTGCGGATTCGATTATTCGATTGCGGATAAATAGATCGTCTGCAAGTGGCTTCACCACGATTTGATAATGTCTTCGGAAGGCGAAACAGCTTTCAAGCGTAATAATAATTACATAGCAGAACTTGTTACTTGTAACTCATTTGTGGAACAAGATTGAAGCAGAATGGAAAGGCCTGTGAACGGATTAGGGAGCGGTTCACTGTTCATCTGTTCACCAACAATCTGTTGAGGAGGTTAAATCTCACCCTGATGATTAATGGATAAAAGACTCACCCAAACAGAGCTGGTAGACGCCAGCGGCGATGATGATGAACAGAGCGAGCAGCTTGGCGTAGGTGAACACGTCCTGCACCATGGTGGCCCATTTCACGTCCCAGCAGTTGATGAACGTCAGCACCACTGGTGGACAAAACAGACCGTTGGGCAAGTCTACACGCAATGCACTAGCTTTCGTTTTGACAACTGGTCAAACGTTACCAACTACCTCCAAATGATGCAGAGATTAAAGAGTATATCTTCTCGTCTTGGGAGCAGATGTTATGCATCCGCTTTCATATAATAACTGGGCTATCAAACATTACCAACCATCTCCAAACTATGTAGAGGAATGTAAAGATCATTGTGGACAACTTCTCTTCTTAGGGCTAGCAAGGAAGAAGGTAGGATTTTGACGTGAAGATATGTGATGCATCAGTTATAAGAACGGGACTATCAAACACCCAACCATCTCCAAATGATGCAAAGGAGGGTATATTATTGTTTGGATATCTCTCGTCTTAAGGGGAGAAACTGGAAACGGATAAGTTCGTCAGGAAGAGATGTTCTACTTCTGATCAGGAACTTGAAACTTAAGTACTTACATATGCAGCAGACAGCCAGCAGCCTGACAGATTCATCTGGAGGGGCGCACTCGGGGAAGAAGGGTTTGAGCACGTACACGCTGAAGGTCAGCGCCACGATGGCCTGCAGGGTACAACAAGTATGTTAGCAAGTGTACCTTCACACATCGACACATGGCAGTATTGATCACATCAAATATTTTATTGGAAAACACAGTTACAACTTTGACGCCGCGTTATGTGGAAACTACCGACATTTCAAAGGAAAGTGTTTTTATCAAAGATATTAGTAATTATTAATATTTTTCCCAAGAGAAACGTCAAACGCGTAAACAAAATTAATTTGTACATAGCTTTGGAATGATTCCACGACTTCTGTGTTTGTGCCATATACCCTTTTTTAATAGTTAAATTAACTAATTGAAAATAAAACAATGTGTTCACAAGTAAACTAAATTAAATTCGCTCAGGTTTTTTGGTATAAGTGTCCTATAATATTTAAAATCCTTCTCAATGCCACCAATCCAGTAGATAGTTTATATGCTATTTGCTTTATTAATTCCCCGCTTGACAGTTGAATGACACTTGATCATGATCGTGTCCTCCAGACCCCCAAGCACCTAATTGGCATTCACGTGACGTTACGAGACGCAGGGAACTACGCTGCTTGACGGGACATACCGCATGCCACACCGCCTAGTTCCATTGATACTACTTCTCCACAAATCA
Source organism: Hesperophylax magnus (assembly GCA_026573805.1). Taxonomy (NCBI): domain Eukaryota; kingdom Metazoa; phylum Arthropoda; class Insecta; order Trichoptera; family Limnephilidae; genus Hesperophylax; species Hesperophylax magnus. The sequence continues at coordinate 13,215,191 of JAIUSX010000019.1, forward strand.
ATAACCTATTTACAGATTTATTCATCTCTGATTTTGAAATGAATGGGCCGATGTCAATGTCAAATACATCAGACTGACGATCTAATGGCTAAGTACTATCGTTACTATCATTGTATCCATAATAAAGCCTTGGCGAGTGGAGGGATGAATTGAAAGATTTGGGAGGATTGCGTTGTTGGTATTAGGTAATTCTTTTTCTATACCGTACCTGCACTAACTTATGTTTCATAGCTTTGAGGCGCGGCTTTTTTTCATCAATCTTTTTTCTTGGATTGTATCACTATTATCAGAATAGTAAACATAAAATAAATTAAAATTTTGCTATTTATTTTACAGTTACATTATAACGTTTATAATATAAGCTCACGTTAACCCTTAGAGCCTCTATTTGCAATGTACTTCGCTGTCAGAATACAGATTACGCGGAAAATATTTTCGCATCACATTTGATTGTACAGGGTTCTCCAATAAGAGGTGTTATTTTGATATTCAATCGTAAAAGATCAATGGTTTCATTGCTTGTGTGGCACGTAGCGCCGTCTTGTTGAAAGTAAACGTTGTCCAAATCAATACCATCCAATTCCGGCCATAAAAAATCATTAATCATCTTTCGATAGCGCAATCCATTCACCGTAACTGTTGCGCCAGCCTCATTTTAGAAAAAGTAAGGTCCAATGACTCCGCCGGACCATAAACCGCACCGAACAGTCACACGTTGAGGATAGAGAGGCTTTTCAACAATAACTCTTGGGTTTTCCGAGCCCCAGATGCGACAATTTTGCTTGTTGACGAAGCCACCGAGGTGGAAATGGGCCTCATCACTCAAGATGATTTGCAATTGATTCACTCAAGTGAATTTTTATAATTTCAATGAGTTTTTAAAGCGTGTATTGTTCCATTTTTATTAATGGCGTAGTTTCTACTTTAAAACGACAAAGAGCACCGAAAAATGTATAAAATAGTAAATCCGCATCGCAAATAAAGAAGTATTTATAGCTGATAAAGTTATGCTTAAATAATGTAAACTGAAACCAAATTGAGTAAATGTTCACTAAATTTACTACACCCTTACTGGGTATGTAGGTATAGACCAAAACAAATCTTTTCACGCCAAATGTGGATGTGCTCGCGGCTGACTGTGTCCGCGCCCCACCCCTTGACACCCCTTGAAAGGTTAGGTTAGGTTAGCGTAGATAATAATTTAAAACAGGCACACTACATTCAAAATGTAGGCCAACTTAACTTTTTTTGAGGAAACTAAACTTATTTTAGAAGCAGATATTTTATTAGAGTAACAAAAGTATCTTATTTAGATAGCATTTCAGAATTAGTTCGGGTTCAAAAGTTGATGAACATTTACTACTTGTGTTTTTACTCCATTTGGTAAGCAGTTAGACTTGCCATTTCTAAATAAAATACTGTACTAGAAAGCAGATGAATAATTCTTTCAGATTTTAGTATTACAAACCGACATATTCAATAAAAAGATTAAAGATTTGAACGCAAACAAAGATAAAGTTTTTTTATCGTATAACTGTAATAATTACTACTTTACACGAAACAAAAAAAACATATTTAATTCAATAATGCTGTTAAGGCTGTTGTTGTTATTGTGGTTGTTGTTATTGTAGTTGTTGCGGTTGTTATTGTGGTTGATGCGATTATTGTTGTTGTTGAGGCTGTTAGCGTTGTTGTGATTGTTGTAGTTATTGCGGTTGTTGTTGTTATGGTTGTTGATGTGGTTGTTGCGGGTTGCTGTAGTTATTAACATTTGGCCAATTGATAAAATTGAATCACCTCAGTTGGGGTGCAACGGGAAAAATGCTAGAGGTTTTCAAACCTAGAAATACAAAATTCCAAAGAAGCTACTTAATAGTCCTTTAACAGATTAATATATACTGTCCAAAATGTTAGGGAAAAAAGCTTAATATAACAACATAGTGACTTTATATTAATTCTAGGATAAACGAAGTGGTCACCAATACCACAGGACCTTAATTGCAAACGAGGGAAATGGAACAATGGCGAATGGAATAAGACCACTATAATTGAATCCAACCATACATTTCTACGACTCCATTAGTCCAGGAGTGCACGTCTGAACTCACGTTGGGTCAATCAATTGCTCTGATTCAATTGCAGACCCCTCTGGGCATGGGGCACCGAGTGCGGACTGAGGGGTCACTCCCAACTGTACTTGCTGATGTAAACACAGGACTCATTGCTCAGGGGTTAACGTTTTAATCTAATACGACCAGTAGTTTCTTTCTACTCAAGTTTATTGGATACAAGTTGCATGCGGTCCAAAGTAACGGAGTATTGTTCATTTCTCATTGATGAAACTACTTATTAACTAGAAAAAAATATTAAAATGAAGTTTTTATACATGTATACATTGGAACAGTTGTAAAAAATAAAATACAAGGTAACAAAAAACATCCGCAGAGGCAGATCCTATGCGTCGGTATTATTTTAAATATTATCACATAAACATAAAATTAGGTATTCTTAGAGGATAAATGACATAAAATAATGAAGTTATAAAAAAACAATATGTGAAATAAAAATATTGTGTTACTTGTTTAATCAAAAATAAAAATGGCACGAATGTATAGCGTTGCACATTGCAAAACTGTTTAAGTTGATTGTTTAACTGGAAATTTAAAAATCAAGCGTTAAAATTGAAACAAAAAGAACTAAGGTAGAATTCTGTCTTGGAGTAAAAAAAAAATAATTAGAAAAAGAGTTAAAAAAATTAAAACTGTCTAATTCAGTTTCAGCCATTCAAACCCACCTGCCAAAAGGGCACCAAGCAAACACGTTCAATGAACAATCCACCGAATCGTAATAAGATCTATTCTGTGCATTATGCCAATATTTTGTCAGATAAGCATCCCTTTTAAAATAACCTGGCAGGCGGGAGTGAATATGTATGCGTGAAATTCGGAAACTTCCCAGATTTTTGGATACGGGAATCTGGATATAAAATAACATCCAATACCCAATACGGATATGACTACATATATATACCTGCCTCGCGTCTTGTCGTTGTGTGTGTTAAACGCAGCGAGTCTCAGAGGACGCTGTTGCTGGCTCTGCTGTTTACGCGATTCATAAGAGCATTGAGAATGTACTCGTATATGTATTTCAACTCGCTCTGTGGGTAGCTAGCTCATGGGCATAAGTTATGGTGCCAAAAATGTAAATTTTCCATAAATGATTGAGATATTGTTGCTTGTTGCTTACCTGAGAGCAGGGCCTTACGATCATGCACTCGATCCAGAGCCTGACGAAAGCCATGAAGGGGCCGAAGGTCGTCATGATGTAGGCGTAGTCCGCTCCGCTCTTCGTTATCATCGTGCCCAGCTCCGCGTAGCAGTAGGCTCCCACCTGGACAAGGAAAATGTAAAGGTTGTAACGGTCTTCGGTAATATGGATGATGGCTTCTTGGAGATATGGTATTCCTTCTTCTCCTTATGAAGACCCACCTATGCATCCATCCTATGCAAAACGGCTGTGGAAGCATCTTAACCTATTGATGAAGGCCCAATGTTTAAAAGGGTGTGGATTGGTTATGGATTGATAGATATTGCAGGCAGGGCTCTAGTTTCAACACCCATCTCCTCCAAAATCCTTGCTCCAGTTGGAGATAGCATACATATTGAACCCCTAAGGCCCTTTCTCCACAGGGATACCCAAGTATCCGAAACTCGAAGATTCAAGTATTTTGGCAATTTATCAATTTAAAAATTATCCCGTTTCTTGTAAGACCCCTAAAGACTCCCAGAATGGTAGATACGCTCTATGTCGTTGCTTGATATGGGTTTAGCCATGTTTGTTAACCCGTCTCCTTCCACTCCCTACTCACAATATACCCCGATTGGGTATGCCATAGTCCCACTGGGTTCGGGCAGTTGGGACGAAGTGTTCCCGTAATAAAAGTATCTTTCAAATAATGCCCAGACTTACAGATTAGAAGACAAATACTATACTATACGTAGTTAGGAACTCAAAATGTATGTTTGAGAATTGGAAAATAAATTTTAGCACGAGACTTTTGTTCACAGCGGGATTCTTTCGTGAGATGCAAATATTTCTCTTCTGATGTACTACGGAATCTGGAATTTTTGATATTCACGAAGGAATTTCTGCAGTCAGCTACGTGGATGGTTTTTACCTCTGCTGAGCAGTGCTCGGTTGTCTAGAAAAAGTTTCTGAGAAGAACTCTAAATAATGTTAACAAGTTATGGAGCTAGAAGATGAAATAAATAAGCAACATAAAGATGAAATAAATAAGAAGCAACTCTTGGTAGAGGGGGCTAAAGAAAAAAAGTACCCAATCTGATGGCTAATACAAACATATTTACTTTATTACCGAGTAGTTTAGTTACAAATACAAAATAAAGACCGCAAACTAAACCCTAATAATCCTAAAGCTAATCTATAAATAGTATAAAACAAAGTCAATATCCGCGTCTGTCTGTTTGTGAGCTTAGTTCTTCTAAACTACGCAATGGATTAGATAGGATTTTCATTTCATTATCATTTAGAAATTATACATGTATTTATTTTTTTATTTTTTTTTATTTCTTTTTATTTAGGAAGCAAACAGTTGTACAGTAAAAAATTATAACAATAAACATTCATATGTTCTAGACCAATTAAGTTCCATTAAATTAAATGTAGATTTTGTATTTTTTACCTACACAACATATTAAATGGCAAAAAATAAACATAATAAAGAAATACATAAAATTAAAAACAAAAAGAAAAAATACAACTTTTCGCATTTTTGTTGTTTGTTTTTGGGGTGTTATGCCGTGTTGCGCTAACTCCTTCTTTAGCCGACGTTTCGGACAGCGTTGCAGTGTCCATCATTCTTCGGATCTACCGGATCTGCCCTGATGATGGACACTGCAACGCTGTCCGAAACGTCGGCTAAAGAAGGAGTTAGCGCAACACGGCATAACACCCCAAAAACAAACAACAAAAATGCTTTTGGCCGTGAGAATCTAAAAACTTACCTAACTTTTCGCATAGCTATACTATTCACTACGGGTGATAATAATGTACTTTTCACAACAAAAAAATCGAATAAAATAAAAGTATTTTAATTTATTAATTTATTAAGCTGAATTTAATATGATATCAAGTTATGGTTGAAAATGTCTACATCTCTAGAGGCATTGTGAGTTTCACAGATACGTACTATTACAGAGTTTTGCGCGTATTTGGATTTACAATGTGGTATTCTAAATAAATCGTTCGATCTGGTGTTTTGCTTGGGGCAACGAAATGCAATCCTTTCTAACAGATATGATGAATCAACTAGGCAGTTCACGATTTTGTGCAAGAATAATGCATCAGAGATTTTTCTACGTTTATATAAAGTGACAGGGACAAATCGATGGTCACTAAAACAATACGATAGGTGTTTCATAAATTTGTTCTGAATATTTTCAATGCGATCAATATATGTTTGATATTGAGGATTCCAAATTACTGAGGCGAATTCTAGTTGTGACCGTACATATGACATATATAACAGAATTAGGGTGTGTGCTACCGTAAAAGGCTTTGTAATTCGAATAATGTATATTGCATTTATGTACCTACTGTGCTACCTTTATGTTAATGTATAGAAGATCGACCACCATAACACGGGCATGTGCCTAGCATGGTGGTCGAAAAATCCTAAATGAATGCAACAAATATTTTCAATGAATAAAGAAACTTTAAAAAAAAATAGAAAGTAAAGAAAAGGCGAGCAACGCCGGGTAAACGTCAGCTAGTCTAATAAATTTTATAATTTGTTCGCCACTGCTAAATATGTTTAAGCAGAGTTCAATTATTATTCCTGCTCAATAAAAGAAGAGAAAGACTAAGCCACAGTGAGTCATTCGTTATTATTAATTCGGAAACGCGTCACTTTAACTTAACCACCTTTAGTCAAATTTAAACAATACAATAAGTGGCAAAACTTTACGTGGAAATAACCATCAATAATTTACGACAATTTACTCGGAAATCAATAAGGGCGTTGGTAATAAAAGAAAAAAAACTATTTCTTTTCATTATGAGCAACTGTAGTTCGATGTTAGTTCGATAATGTCTTCAGAGGGCGAAACACAGCAGAACTTGCTCACAAATAAAATTAAAAACACCTTGGAAATAAAAACACTTTTAAAAATGACATGAAAATATGGCTAAACATTAATATGAGAATATTAAAATTATCAACACAATTTACAGTTAACAAACGTCAAGATTTTTTGTTTTGTTTTCTGTAGAAATCGACATACACGAATATGAGAAAATCATAATCATATCCCATTTGATCTCTGGTGAGTTGACGTGTTGTTCTTGTATTATTTTATATTTATTATGCTTATATAATGCGCTTGCATAATGTAGATTGACTAGATGATCATTTGTGGAAAAGTGTGTGGAAGGGTTTAGTTTTTCCTGTGGGAAGATTTAACCCGGACATAAAGTCGGAAAAAAATAAATTATAACGAGTTTATTCCGGAATGTGGGGAGGTTTGTGCAATCCCACACATACCATAAAATAAATACATTAATATTACAATAATATACAACAATAAGAACAACACCAAGAAAAGACATTAAGCATTAGATTGACGGGGCCAACAACATTCTCCAGAGCGTTGCGATGCTTGAGTCTGGACCCGGTCGGGATTCCATGATAAGGACATTTTAAGGGTTGTTTGTGCTCTCCCTTAAACCTTGGTTTTTATTAAATGTAACACCCATACAACAACCTACAGTCCACCTAGGAACAGGAATACCAAGTGAGGAGGACTGTGGATACTTTACTTTGTATGTTGAACAGTTATAAAAAAAGATTAAATGTTTTTTATAAATTGAATAATAATACTATTGACTTAAAAGGAAAACCTAAAATCGCAAAGTAGATTTATAAGTATTAACTTGTGTCTCTGACCGAAGAAACGGCCGTGGCCATATGTTTTTATGTCCAGATGTTGTCTACATCATTACTCATTACGTTTCCTATTATTATTTCTTATTGACCAGCTATAAAAATCTAGAGCAAACATCATTTAATGAACGACACATTTCTAGCTGTAATTCATTCTCTCAGCTTTTGCTACACACCCGACGGGAAGTCGTACGAGACCGCAAAAACAGGAATATGCTACCAATAAGCTGGTAGATAATTATTGATTTCGGGGAAGATGCCTACAGCATTTAAAGTCAGCAGGTTCTCGCTACCACGAAATGATCGTAATTATAGCACATTAAATTCCAAAATTAAAATACTGCTTAAAATTAACTGGATACGTAGTCCAGTAATACCATGTGTAGTGTTATGTAATGTGTATGTATATTATCATCAAAAATACTAATTTCAGATTTCTGTCTGTGATTGTTCAATAACTCTGGTTCAATAAACTGGATACCTAGTTCAGTAATACTATGTCTAGTGTAATGCAATGTGTATGTATATTATCATCAAAAATACTAATTTCAGATTTCTGTCTGTGATTGTTCAATAACTCTGGTTCAATAAACTGGATACCTAGTTCAGTAATACTATGTCTAGTGTAATGCAATATGTATGTATATTATCATCAAAAATACTAATTTCAGATTTCTGTCTGTGATTGTTCAATAACTCTGGTTCAATAAACTGGATACCTAGTTCAGTAATACTACGTCTAGTGTAATGCAATGTGTATGTATATTATCATCAAAAATACTAATTTCAGATTTCTGTCTGTGATTGTTCAATAACTCTGGTTCAATAAACTGGATACGTAGTTCAGTAATACTATGTCTAGTGTAATGCAATATGTATGTATATTATCATCAAAAATACTAATTTCAGATTTCTGTCTGTGATTGTTCAATAACTCTGGTTCAATAAACTGGATACCTAGTTCAGTAATACTACGTCTAGTGTAATGCAATGTGTATGTATATTATCATCAAAAATACTAATTTCAGATTTCTGTCTGTGATTGTTCAATAACTCTGGTTCAATAAACTGGATACGTAGTTCAGTAATACTATGTCTAGTGTAATGCAATATGTATGTATATTATCATCAAAAATACTAATTTCAGATTTCTGTCTGTGATTGTTCAATAACTCTGGTTCAATAAACTGGATACATGGTTCAGTAATATTATGTCTAGTGTAATGCAATGTGCATGTATATTATCTGTTTTTTTAGTAGTTTTCATAAGCTTGTGAATTTTAACCAATGGTGTGATCGAAATTTAAAAATCTAATATAGGGTATATTACAAAAAATTGACGGTGGAAACGTGTTGAGTGGATATCGCAACAAATTCAACATGCAACAAGCATTCTGTTGGACGGGGTATAGATTCGTATAGAACTGAATCATTCTGACCATTAGAGAAAGTCAAGATATTATAATGTGCAGTGACCAAATTAGGTCATAATGCATGTTTGAAAATAATTGCTTGAATATTATTAATACTGACGGATATACCATATAAATCTCGTTAACAATTTTCGGATAGATTTTTTATTTGTATAAAAACATTTATTATAAGTTGATCATTTTCAGATTCGTAGATACGTCAGTGAAAATAAATATTTTCAAAAAACAAAATGTTTCTTTTTATTTGCAGAACCTTCGTCACAGTCACGAAACCGAATTTAGACATGGGTAAATATTAACAAAGGAAAAAAAATGTGTTTGAATGCAAAATAAATTATGCTAAAACAAGGCTGCCTTGACTTTTAAAAAGGGGTAACCACAATGGAAGGTCCAAATATACTCATAATCGTTTTATTTTTTTTCCCAAGATGAATTGATGCACGCAATAGTCAACAATGGCAAACCCATGGAAGAAATCTTTCCCATGGGTCCTATATAAGTACCTTTGATTCCGTGAACAGTAAACGTCTTGTCGAAAAGAGCTCGTGTTTATGGGAGGAGTAAGTATGTAGAAAAAGAAAATAATGTTTAAAAGGTGATTTGTTAGTATTCAAAGTCTTCAAAAAAAAACTACAAACGTAATTCAACATACACAATTTTAGAGAATTGGTATTATAACAATTGCCAAAGTTTAAAAAAAATGCTAGATAGTATAGATTGTATGCGTATATTAAACAGTTAAAAAGCAGCTTTAAATGTTGTTGTATTTATAATCCTTATTCTTATCTTATCGTATAACTAATCATAATCTTATCATAATTCTTATTCTTAAAGCCTTATTTGAGGAAACACATTTATTGAATGTAGGGCAGATCTATATACATACAATTATAATGTACTATACAAACAACCCCAAGCTTCACCGTCTTATAGATCACAATTACAAGACAAGACTAAGAACAGAACAAATAGTGATGGTACCAAAAATGAATACAAGATTTGGACAACGATTTCATATATTCCTAGCGCCTAAGGTATATAATGGATTCAAACAGCAACAGCAATATTAAACGGACCCTCTTAAAAAGCGAATTACAGTATGGCTGATAGAAATTAGCAGAACAGAATAGGAAAATTTCCCGAATAAAATCATGGTCTAACTGAATTGAAAACTGGACTGGACAGGACTGGACTGATGACTGGACTGGCTAGGACTGGACTGATGACTGGACTGGATAGGACTGGACTGATGACTGGACTGGACTGGACAGGACTGGACAGGACTGGACTGATGGAGCAGCAGATTTAGAGTCTGCTGTTATTTTATTTATGTATTTTTTATTTATTTAGGATAACCAACAGATTTTTATATCTTTAAATAATAAACTTATAAATAAAACAAATAAAATCCAATGACAGGATTTCACTTAAACATTAAATTATAACAACAAACCAAGGATCCAGTACCAGTGGGCTAAAAATATTTACAAACAATACACAACTGTAATTATTAAATAAAATAAAAATAACATAGGATATAAGAACACAAATATGACAATATATCAATTTTATCCTCACTGACAACACAAATAATCACTAATATACGTATATACCTACAACTAAACTGAACAAATGTTTATAAAATGAATCACATGCAACTGGAGACGGTTCATATCAACAACATGATAACTTGCAGTATGTTTTATTAATTATTTTAAGTTATACGCTCTGAATATAAAAGCGTGTTTTGTCTGAGATTAGTAGAACATTTTTGAAGGTGAGAAAGTGATTTGTGTCTAGTTCTGAAGCTTGGGACTTAATTGAAATTAATCTCAGACAAAAGGGGCGAAAAATCAATAAGGCCATTGATAATTTTATGGAGATATATCATATCTGCGGAGTCTATTTTAGTATTTTAATGGCTTTAGTCCATAATATTCCATCGAGCATGTTCCATGTTATGCAACATGACATCTCCGGATTTACCTATCATCACAGATGCACCCAAATCCGGTTTTTGTTAATTCATATCTGGTCAACAAACACGGCCAAAGCCACTTCAAGCAACGTTTCAATTCTGAACAGTGGTCTTACACCATGACGATACTAAGAGTATCTTCCACTCTGGAACGTACAACAAATATATTATTTTAAATGAGTAAATTGTGAAATAAATAACACAAATTAAATTTACTTGCGCACGCCGGGATTTGAACCCGCGACCTCCGGCTTGCTAGTCGAGAGCTTTACCCCTCGACCACGGAGGCCGTCAGTAGGTCGTTTTGCATTTCAGGCAATTTTTTTTTTATGAAAAATACAATTTTGTGGTATTATTTCACCCGCCATGCTAGCCAAGCCACCGACAGGTAAAAAATTAGATGGACAAGTTCGATTAAGACGAAATGCGAACTGCCAAGACACCTGGTGCATTCGAATTAAATTAATTGATTCAAGTTGACTGTCAGAACAATAATTTCAATGAGAACGTTTATGACAAAAACCCGAACTGAAAGTTCTTTATATTATTTGCATATGACATCCTTGTCAAAACCTTTTTCGTTATACAACAAAAAAATGTTAAATTTTGAGGACTCATACCTATATAACACTGTAGGTAGTGTTGTTTTTTTCTTGAGCTCTTGTAAAAGGTTCAATGGACGTAAATATTGTAAATCAATAAAAACATACTTGTTAATCAATCACAAATATTTAGAAAGTTCACAAAGTTGGCGCGTAGATATGTCGACATCAATAAAAATGAAATGTTGATTGAATTTGTGATAATTTTTTTAATGAATACGTAAATAATAATATTATTTGTTTACATATATTATTTATTATATTATAACAATAACATAACTATTTAATGTTCACCATTCAGAATTGAAGCGTTGCTTGAAATGGTATTAGCCGTGTTAATAGTCGTGGAATGGCCCGGTACCTTACTACCTTCCTACCTTCCTCTTCCCCTCACCGAACAAATTCAGCCACATAACCCATAACCTCTCTGTCTCCAGTGCGGTGTGAAAATAAAAAATAAAGACTCATTAATTTGTTGGAGTGACTTATTTTCTCAATTTAATATCTTAGCCTTTTTAGGTTTGCTATATACAATGCGGAATATTGTTATTAAATGTACCTACACACTCTGAAACTAGTCATAACAACCCAGCAAATTTAAGAAACCAGTTTTAAAAGCTGAGAAATGGAATAAGCTTGTATACATTCGATATAAATATGAGAAACTACTATTCCATGCCAAAAAACATCCATCAACTTAAATTTATAAAGCGCTATTCACTGCTCGAGAATCAGGAAATTAAAGACTAAAGCGGATTGTTTTAGATATTGTTGTTATGTATATATAGTGCTCAGTTTTTAATATTAATTATATTTTCAGCAAAAATGTCCGTTTTTTTTTAACAGTGGGTAAGCTTACACTGGACAGAGAAATTCTTGGAAGTGAGCTAGAGTGTAAATAAATAATATTATATCAAATGCCAAAAACGTAACTCGACTCCTCTCGCACGGCATTTCTCAAGGATCATCTTCGGTACCTCTTTTGAAATAGCTAGATCTGTTTCACTAATGTGTCATATTTTACGACGATACATCATATTGACACGTGTTGCACTATTCTAATAATTACGTCTTATATTAAAATTAAGATAATAACGTGACTCCCTCATTCCTTACGTATTTTTCGGTATGCCTCAAGGACCATCTTCAGTGCCTCTTGGAAAATAGTCATTTACGTTAACGTCTTAGATTTTTTTTACCTTTGTTTGTAAAAAAATAACTTTGGACATAGAAAAATGGTCACATAGGCATGCTATTTAAACAATCTTGATTTGAATATGTTTTAAATAAAGAATTAGGTAGGTAACATTTTTGACCCGTTGCGTTGGTGTGCATTCTTTACCTGAAGACACCCTGAGAATTGTTTATATTTAATATATTAATAGACAACTTCCAATATATTTTAATTGTTTACAATATGATCATCGGTACAGTAAAAAACGTTGAGATCGCAGTTCGAACAATATTTGTAATCTGAATATTTGCATGGCAAGAAAATCTCATCAAGTTGTTATGTCTGGGATTCAAAATCTGGAGAATCAAGGCGTACAAGAGATTAATATTTTACATAACAAGATCACTTCAAATCTCACTTTTCTGTGGTAAAGGCGAGGCGATGCAAACAATCATTTCTTACCACAAAAACGTGCAATCAAGCTGTGATGATGGATGTTCTTTCATTTTCACTTGTCCTTCAAAGATTTTTATTTAAAACAATAAGAACAAAATACCGGTTGTTGGGAAGTCAAATGTCCTGGCAGATTTAAGGTGAGCGTTCAGTTTCTGAATCCTATTTTTAAAAGATCAATACATATGTGGCTCTAATGCTGACAAGAGAACAAGTACAAAGGCTTATAATTTATTATCCGCGATAAAGAGATAACAAAAACAAATTACCAGTCAAAGCTTTCGAAATGAACACCGGTGAAACTAGAAGTGTGTTGTAAAGTTAATGAAAAAGCCTTATCAGAGGATTAAATAGAAGTATTTGTTTTTGAACGTTTATTTAGACGTTTGAAAATTTTTCATACATGTAGGAAAAACTACATTTCACACTAGAGTAACATTGCAGTATAGTAAAAATACGGATAAATAGACATAAACATAATTGAAAATAATCTTGGTAAGTATTCAAATTACGATGTTTTCAAGCAGCGGACGTACTAAAATACTGTAACCAGGGATTACTGACATTTTTAGTAAAAAATGTAAATTAAATTTTGGTCTTTGGTGACTTTTGTTTTTTTCAAAAACGATTTAAAAGAAAATCTTCTACCCGTCTTCACTGATCACTCAGCCCGACAATGGCGTAACCGCCCAACACGTCACATCGACCTTAGCTGTCCAATTCCTATTGATTTCTTAAGTAGTTTTTTGTAGAAAACAAAAAATTAAATATGTCACCAGGCACCAAAGTTTCATTTACTTACATTTTTAATCAAAATACTGGCAGTAATTGTAAGTATGTCAAGTACGTCCCAAAACACCATGAATATATAATATACAGTAGGCCAGATTTGGTGGACACTGCAAGGTTATCCGCAACATTGGATTAACAAACAGGAGGAAACGCTACATGGCTTATTTCCCCAAAAGTCAAGCAAAATTACATCATAGACCATAAGAATTTTAAGTAATACTTCTAAGTACATTTTTTTATTATAACTTTAACTAGACAATTCAATTTATGTATGAATGGCGGATATTACACCGAAGCAATGAATTACTGATGTACAGCAGTTTAATCTTGTTAATGTGACCCCAATGGACAAAGAGGGTATAATGTACTCTACTTTACTTGAAAGTAAACTGTAAACCCGTGTTTCCAATCAATGGGGAGAAATGAGAATTTATCTAGACATTACTTAAACCCTATTTGAAAAGCTTTTTCTCATTAGTTTCTAAAGAACGACGTCTTCAGGAGTTGGTTTACAAAGTGGTCCCGCAGGGAGCAATTATTTATCATTTCTTAAAAATCCATTGACATAGACTACACTAGATAGTCAACGATGTATAAAGATAGATATTGAGCCCATTACGAAATGAGGGCAAACGACAATAAACATTTCCAGTTGCGGAGAAAACCTTAAAATATTTGATTTCTTCCCATATGAGTAGATCCCAGTTTAGCAGAAGAGAATTGAACCTGCGACGCTTGGGTAAGAAACTGATGCTTTTGAATAGATCCCAGTTTAGCAGAAGAGAATTGAACCTGCGACGCTTGGGTAAGAAACTGATGCTTTTGAATAGATCCCAGTTTAGCAGAAGAGAATTGAACCTGCGACGCTTGGGTAAGAAACTGATGCTTTTGAATAGATCCCAGTTTAGCAGAAGAGAATTGAACCTGCGACGCTTGGGTAAGAAACTGATGCTTTTGAATAGATCCCAGTTTAGCAGAAGAGAATTGAACCTGCGACGCTTGGGGAAGAAACTGATGCTTTTGAGTAGATCCCGATTTAGCAGAGAGAATTGAATATGCGACGCTTGGGTAAGAAACTGACGCTTTTTACCATTCTCTCATCATATTCGTTTCTCATCATATTCGTTTCTCATCATTTTACGCAAAGCTGAAGCTACAAAACAAAATCCGTGAAGATAGTGATAATTCTGGTGACGGTAAAAAGTGCAAACGTGGTGAATATCCAACTCTATCACTTCGGATTGATTGTTATTTCGCATTATCCTGACGAAGAAGCCATTGGCTTTGAAACACGTAGATTATTATTAATTAAAAGTGGTGTATATAAAGTATTTCATTTTCGTATAATTAAAATGACACCACAAAGTAATTTTGCAAATATTGAAGAAATAATACTGCTTTTTAATTTAGGCTATCAATTGTAAACAATCTGTTTGTTTGATATAATTTGAGATTTTCACAGCCAAAAGTATTATGGTGATTTGTATTTGGGGTATTATGCCGCACTGTTATTACTACTACCTTTTTCTTTAGCCTCCGTTTCGGACAGCAACTTAAGATTTTTTTTTTTTTCATTTTCTAGATTCTTATTTCCCATGAAGTGGTGAATCATTTAAATTTACGGGATTTAAAGCTACTGTTCTTTATATAAATAGAACGGTGTCATTGTGCCTCACAATTTTTACCTCATATGGGTGTTTAAAATTTTACCTGGCCTTGTATTTTCTCGGTAGGGAAAAATTTGTTACCTAAAAACAGATTGTTAAATAAGGAGGTAGCGTAACACGGCATAATACCCCAAAAATAAATCAATGTTATAAGTTCGGTTTGTTTTTTATATCAATTACCGTTGAGTTGACACCATGTTCACATGAACTAATACTAACACAATATACGCCATTTAAAATAGCACCAAATACTAATCACCCTGGTGGGCATCTCCAATCAATTGTGGTTATCGTAAATTGTGTACATTTGATTAACCTTCAAGGATAGTTTCACGGTGGTCAAAACGAAAGTAGACCAATCAAATAAATAATGGTTTGCTGTATCATTGAACTGATTGCTTTGGGTTCAATGTTCAATTATCATTCCGTCCTATGGCGATCGCTGGCAGAGGTAACGCCCATCCAGTGCCTTCTGTATCATTGTCGAATAGATTATTACAAGGACGGATGCAAAAAGAACATCTGAAAGGTAATCTCTTCCTGAGTGGTCGCTGGGGAAATTGTCTCGGGAAGCTGGGTACAGATGAGAGATTATTCATATCTCGTGAAATACCTTCAGAGAGTTTCTCCCGAGATGAAGTGGACAAGCATGATGGTTGGGTAGGGAGATTGAGTATTTCAAACAGAGTAACAGTTACCTGGCTAACTTAAGGCCTCCATTGCTAATTGCTGCTAATTACTCGCTTTTAATGGCCTACGGTAAAAATGTAATGTATGGCCGTATTAAGTATCAAAGCGGTTTTAGCAGACGGGCTGTAACTGACCTCATGAGGTTATTACAGTAAAACAACTGTTTCTGGTTTTTAATTGTCATAATAGGTTACGTTTGATTGTAAACAAATATTCTCAAAAGAATTCATCCCGAAATACTATAGAAACGTTTATCTTCGTTGAAATTGGTAAGCATTATAGTGACTGGAAGATGGATTTGGATGAAGTCTTGGAATATGAAATAATATCACAAAAAGGTTCGTAGGAGGGTAAGAATAATTCAGGGTTCGAAAACAAGGGAAGAGGTAATTGTTGATAATGCCTATTTTTCTGCTCAATAAACGACTAGACCCTGAAAATTAACATTTATAAAACTTTTTGAAGAAAGCGAACCACCGATATACATATACTTATTCCTAATATAATGTTTTTTATCGTACCATTATCATTCAATATTCTAGACACACGAAGAAAAATGAGCATTGCTAATTTATTGAAAATCTCTTTAAATTTTTGGTAATCCGATTAAAAACGGGATTGCAGGCCGTTCCCTAACAAACTTTTAGTAAATTCGTAATATATCGCAACACGTGTTCATGCACCTGCATTTATCATGATAATATTCAATGACGAAATGCGGAAATTTTATGATTTTTATGAAAACCTATTTTCCAACATCGTGATAATACTTTTTCGTATTTAAAAAAAAAAAATTGTTCAAAAGTTTATTAAGAAGCCTATCAATTAGTTCGTAAGGGCTCGCAATCTCGTTGTATTACGAATAATTTTAATAGTTCTTAGTAAATTATCAATATTTTTATAAATAATTTTTCTCCGTTCAGTATTCCGAATTCCGACCCATTTATATTGACTTAAGTAGGATGAAAAAATAATATTGACATCGCACAAATTTGTAGAATCCCCACACGGGATATAAGCAACGGTACTCCAGGTAGGATTGTTTCGCAGAAGGGTGGTGTTTCTGTAGCTACAATCATAATATAACTTGTAACTATCTGATTGTATGAACCATGGAACTTGTAGTATCCATACTCTTTGGTATGAACACTCCCACAGTCCTGCAGTACTACGGTGCATGGTGGCATTATTTATTATTGACCCACGGACGCTGAGACACGGAGACTGGGTATGATGGGAATTCTCAGCACGCTGAAGAATTCAGCCTTAAGATACGAGACTCTCGAATTGAAGACTGGAACTTCAATACCGTTGTCAGGGGAACGCTTTGCAGCGTATTCTCCAGGAATGTCTGTTGAGAGATATACCAGCCTTACGGGAGAAGACAAAAACGATTGACACAGTTACCACAAAAAGCAGAAGAAACTGTTGTTGTGAAGCAGCGAAAATTTGGAATTGTCAGTTGAATTTTGCTGCATAAAATTTCTGGGCCAACACAACTGTTTTCAGTTCCTAAGTCATTTCTGCCTTGAGCTATTGAGCTTTTTATCATACTTTAAATGTCAAAACTTAAGATAGGTTATAACATTGCTTGTTCTGTATTTGCCAATTATTCAATACTGATTATTAACAAAATTGATTGTTGAAATCTACCGAGAGACAAAATAAATCAGCAAACTGGATTGTTGAAATCTACTGAGGGACAAAATAAATTAGCAAACTGGATTGTTGAAATCTACTGAGGGACAAAATAAATTAGCAAACTGGATTGTTGAAATCTACTGAGACAAAATAAATTAGCAAACTGGATTGTTGAAATCTACTGAGAGACAAAATAAATTAGCAAACTGGATTGTTGAAATCTACTGAGAGATCTACATCTACTTGAAATCTACTGAAAAATAACAAAAGTATTGAGTATTGATTATTCATTTGTTTGTGTGTTTGTGAAAGTTTCCTCTTCAAGCATTACGAAAATTCTGACGTCGTGAAATTTGCAAAGCTTTCTATGCCTTTCCTGGACAACGTAACTAATTTGACTGACTTCCCACTACCACCAAGGGCACGGAGCTTTGAAATACACTTTTAATTGTTGTAAAGTAAAAGACAACACGCCATATATTTGAAATTTTCAAAAATATAAACGATTTCTAAAATACTTGTTTAGTATTATATTTAGAATTTACATTTGTAAACGCGTAAAAAAACATTTAGCGAAAATATTTACTCGTACACTGCAGATTGCAAATATATTTTTATTATGGTTGTCGAATTCAGGCACTAAAAAATTAAATGTCAACGGCTTTTAAATGAGGCGTATTATTATTATAAACAATAGACCGATAGCCTGACACGGGTTCCTTGGTCGTATAACCCGAGGGAAAATCTGCTTCTTGCGAGGTGTTAAATTGGACGTGAAAATTTCAAACCGGTCATAAGATTTTATGTTCCTATTAAATTTGTATTTTATTATCAAGTAAGTACGTGGAAATGGGGATTTAGGGCCGGTATATGAGTTGCTCTTCATCCTCGCTTGGTTGTTATGACGAGCTTATCACATAATCCATATACAGATCCTAAGGATAGATATCACCAATATTACCGGTTTTGTCTATGTTTCTTGGCAAAACCAAACTGTCATCACCATGTTTCGAAATGTCAACGATGGCCTCGATGGTCGAGGGGTGAGGCTCTCGACTAGCAATTCGAAGGTCGCGTGTTCAAGCCCGGCGTGCGCAAGTAAATTTTATTTGGTGAATTTGTTTTATTTCAAAATTTATTAATTAAAAATTATATATAGAATACTTGCGGCACGTTCCAGAGTGGAAGATATTCTCAGTATCGCACTGGTGTAAGACCACCATTTCAGAATTAAAATTTTGCGTGAAATGGCTTTAGCCGTGTTTGGTGACTAGATCTGAAAAGCCAGATACTCCCCCACCTACTTCTTCCCCATTTCCTTCTCATCCCCACTACCTTCTTCCTCTCAAAATTCTCCAATTGGGTATGCCATAGTTTCACTGGCTCCAGACGGTTGGGAACAGTTGGAACTCTTGTGCGGTATTGACATGAAACGACAGCTGTTTATTTGTACGCGGATTTCATTTACGAGTTGATTTTTGATAAAGTCCCTACAATCAGCCCAGTTTTATATGCGTGGAACCTTATCGTAAATACTATATTTTTTGCTGGAGTCATTATTCATTGGAACTTTTAAAATTTCTCTTGTAGTAACTTATTACTAAGCCTATGTTTTAGATAGAATATTATCGTTTATCAATTAATATCATATTCCTCACCATACCCCTAAAATAATTAATTTACGCACATTGTGGCGAGACGAAAGTACGCAATTAATTATTAAAATGTTTTATTACGTAAAATTTGACAGAAGAGTCACTGGCACTACTCATTTGAGGTTAGCAAATTTTAGCAAGGATTCACGTACTTAGCGAGCATAAACAGCAACTTATATACCGGCCCTTAGTAAAATAATTGGATTGAAAAGCGCAAATTAAGTTATGTCGTACTAAACTGACTTATAAAATGTTCTTAAAGTAGACATATTATTAATATAATATTATTTGTTGTTGGAAACTGAAACTTCTCTAGATTCAAGATTAGTATCCACTAGAAAATAGTGACTTATCCTTCTCTGGAACTATTTTTTAAGAGTTAACCAATATTGAAGAAGAACCATTCTTCTTTAGATTGCAGATAGTAATATCTGGCATTTCTTCTCTAGATATCGAAATTATTAACACCTGGAGAAGAAAAATGACGTTCTTCTCTTGCTTCAAGACAAAAAATATCAAGCATACTTCTATAGATCCCAGAATAGTAACTCTTGTAGAAGAAATAGTAAATCTGGAGATTAGTAATAATTTATGCACTGTAATTCTTTTCTAGATTCTAGATTAGTAATTATTTGAGATAAATACCTGACATCCCTTACTGCGATCTAGGGTAGTTGTTGTTAGTAGAATCTTGAGGATAATAATTATTGCTATTCTACTCTAGATTATTTTTTATTCTATGTCTAGAACCTTTTATTAATAGTAACGTATGCAGAAGAATGACCGATATCCTTTGTAAAACCTAGGCATTAGATTCAGTACCTCTTAATTAGTGGATACAAATAACTGCCTTTTTTATTCAATGCAGATGCTATTATCAAACTTATCGAGAAATACAGGCACCACTTGAGACTGCTGCTCGTGACAAAGATTACAGAAGGGTACAATTATTTTCCAGATTCGTGATTGTGAATGAGCAATCTTATTAATTTAGCATAAACGTGCATTTTTATTTACACATGTAATAATAAACATTTTATTTTTCTACATGGTTGAACCGCCTTTAAGAAAAAATGTAGGCATCTCTCGAGATTCAAGCATTCATTTTCAGGTTCTGAAAGCAGCTTTACAATTCTTTACATGTTCATAACTGAATGGTGAGGTCAGAAGGAACGATACTAGATCAGATACTAAAAGCAAAATATTTATGTACTTGAAAAATATTCGAATCTACGCTAGAAAACGGATCACACAGAATTGGAATGAACCATGAATATATAATCGAGCATGAAATCATTGTAAGAGTCTTTAGTTTCTCTAGACATAAGAAAATATAGACCTGCCCAAAAGGGCGAGGGGAACAAGCCAACTTACGGGGAACGGGAGAAAAATAAAGTAAAAAAAATTTTTTTTGAGAAAAATAGAATTTCCCACCTAATGCAGATATAATTGAAGACATCTCTTACCATGGAAAAGACGCCGGAGATAGTCCAGACCAGCAAGGAGGCGTTAACGCTGCCAGTGTGAAGCAAGACCCCGGTGGGGGACACGAAGATGCCGCTGCCGATGATGCTGCCCACGATGACCGTCACCCCGTTCAGCAGGCTCATCTTGGCCTTAAGGGTAATCTCCCCCGTCTCCGCTGGTGGGTCTGGAAGAGATTAGTTACTGTAGTAATGTGGAATATTGTTACACTTCTTTGTGCTTACTAGGCATACTTCTCACGTGAAGATGAACACCAGAATCTCACAGCCAGAGGAACTAAATACAAGGGCTGTTCCGAATGTAACCGTCGTTTGGCTTTAAATAAAAAAACCCGCATAGATACAAATAATTTATTACGGGCCTATTAAAACTGCACCCCTCATTACCCCTGTTATTTTTCAACATAGTCGTCATTTAAATTCAAGCACCTGTCATAGCGTTGCATCGATTTGTAAATTCCTTCTGCACAAATCTCTGCCACCGAGGAATGCAGCCAACCTCTCACGTCAACCTTCCAAGCTTATTGAAGATCTCCATGGTCATCGAAATTTGGGTCCCAAGCCACTTTTTCATATGAGTGAAGAGATGGAACCAAGTCAAGACTATAAGGGGAACCGCAGATGATTTCCATGTGCTCACTCACATGAATAAGTGGCTTGGAGTCCAGCAGTTCGATGAGGATGAAGATCTACAAAACGCTGTGACAGGTTTTGTAGATCAGGCGGCAAAGTTTTACGCAGAAGGATTTTGCAAATTGGTGAAACGCTATGAAATGAGTTTGAATTTAAACAGCGACTATGTTGAAAAATAGTGGAAAGTTGTAGTTTTAAGAAGCACGTAATAAAATATTTGTGTCTAATCGGGTTTTTTATTCATAGCCAAACAACGATTGCTTTCCGAACAGCGTATTAAGCGAATAGGTTGCGTATGAAGTCTGTTCAAAATTATCCGATCTGTTTTTTTCTGGCAGAAATAACTAGGTGGAGGGTTCCTTCACGAATTCATGACAATCATTTTGATTACCTTTAATGATTTCCTTACATGTTATGTTGAAAGCATTAACGTGAATCAGGGCAAGTAGTCAACCCTAAACAAAGACACACATATTTCTTCGATAATGTAATCAATTGTCTCCAACTCTCTTTCGGCGTATACCGTTGTATGAATTCCCTCCGTATACACTCTTGCTACATACCAAAAATTGTCTTCCGTAAGGTGAAATTTTATGATAAGCAGCAATTCTGTAACACGGTTAGTAAAGTTTACAATTTCAAACACAAACTTTAGAAGCCATTAAAGTAAAATATCAGTAGATAAATTAATCCTTTCTCAATGTTAGAGTAAGGTTCAACAGTTCCGGAACTCGGTATGTAAATGAATTCAAAGAACCCATAATTTTGTGTTTGACATCAGGAAGTTGGTTTTGATGTGTGTATTAATACTGGAAAACACAATTTAGGAGGGAAACCAGAGAGAAACGGTGAGATTTTATAAAGTAGATACTCTTAAATACAACAACTGGTCAGAGGATACAAGGGATTTGTTAAATTAATCAAAATAACTTTACAGTTTACCGCATGTTAGGATCAGATGACCTGCTACCAATCCCGAGGTCGCGGGTTCAAATCCCAGCTAATATATATTTGAAATGTGTATTTCTTTTGTTTAATTTTGGTCAGATGTCATAATTTTCAAGTTTATTAACCGTGTGCACTCGAAATGTAAATCGTCTTTTAAAAGGCAATGATCCTGAGGCTAATATTTTTTAATAAACACTTTCAGGTCAACAATTCCTGCAAATATAATTTTTCACGGTGTTGCGTTAGTATAGTATATTTATACTTTCAGTATCTCCCTGGTGAAAGACCACTGTTTAAATCGAAAAGTTACTTGAAATGGCTTTAGCGGTGTTTGGTGACAATATTTGAACATCCTCTTCCCATCTTCTTTCCTTTACCCTACCTTCAGCCTCATTAAATATCCTAATTGGGGATGCCATAGACTCACTGGCTCCAAACGGTTGGGAGCAGTTGGGACTCTAGTGCGGTACTCACACAAAAATGTAAAATCATTGAAATCTTTTCGTTGCAGAACTGCCCGGAGCATTTCGACAAGATGTTGTGTCAGTTGTGTTGTGTTTATTTTTGTGACAGCTATTTCGGCAGTCCAAGCCATTATCAAAAATTTTGATGGAATTTTTTAAATAGTTACTGACCTTTGGCGTCGCCATTCTTCTTGTCCGTGTCCAATTCTATCTTCTCCTTGCTCCCCAGCGACACCTTGTCTTCCGTCATGATTCCTATACTTTAGGTATTATCTGGAAGAAAAATAAAAAAAATTAACATCGTAATCAAAAATACTGGCGGCGATTCCAGAGCGAAGATGGAGAGGGTTGTGTAATGGACGGAGACCACCAACCTAGCACAAGACAGGAAAGATGGAGAGGGTCGTGTAATGAACGGAGACCACCAACCTAGCACAATATATGGAAGATGGAGACGGTCGTGTAATGAACGGAGACCACCAACCTAGCACAAGACAGGGAATATGGAGAGGGTCGTGTAATGGACGGAGACCACCAACCTAGCACAAGATATGGAAGATGGAGAGGGTCGTGTAATGGAAGGAGACCACCAACCTAGCACAAGACAGGAAAGCCTGGAGCCACCTCGGAGCGATAGGTTCTTGTTGTCTCAGGGCCCGTTCCCACTTCCGTTTTCAAATCGGAGGCGGGTCCCGTTTTAAAAACGGATGGCCAATGGCCCTGTTCACACTTCCGTTTTAAAAACGGATCCGTTTTAAAAACGGACCATACTCTACGAAAAAAAATAATTGTCCATTCAACCAAAACATGTTATTTGCTCATTCTTCAGTAATGGTGCGCAATGGACGACGATGAAGCTCTTGTTGTCATGTGGTAATTATTAAAAAGAAGGAAAAAAGTGAAAAGAAAATTTTGGGTACAACCAATTATAGCCGAATGATTTTCTGTAGGAATTTTCCAAGTGTTAATTGGTGAGTTGAGAAGTGATGAACTTAAGTTCTTTAATTATTTTAGAATAATAATGATTGAATTATTTATATAGCGCCGTTTTCACCATGAGAAAATCACCTCAAGGGCGCTTAATGGCTTAAGAGAATGTCTATCACTTCCTTTAACCATCTACTGGAATGAGTTTCAGAGAGCTTAACATATCAAAATACAAAATTGAGAGAGTGCATCTGTCCTGAAGACAGGCTATCGATATTTTAAAGTAAGAAAACAATAACAACTCAAATATTTTTATTATGTGTTTATTAAACTAATACGCTCTTCCGTGCATCGTGCATCTCATTAAAGCTTTAAAATTTTAAAAAAGTAAACTTAAAAAAATTAAAATATAAATTTTGATGTACAAAAGTTGTGTACACAAAGTGTTTTGTTTTTATTTAGTTAAAAAATAAAATATTACTACACTCTTTCTTCGACCAGTGGTATTAAATTTTCAGAATTTATTTCCTTATCCATTATTGTAGTTTTGATTTATTTACTTAACAAAATAACCAAATACAAGCACGCAGCGTGCTTACTTGCGACTGGTAGCGGGCGGGGAGGGGTGGGGGTGTGGCGGGGACTCTGCCGGAATGCTCCATACAACACTATGAGCGAGCGTGTTCCGACACGATTTGAAAACGGACGCGCTGCGCTGGCGATACATCCGACAAAAAATGTCGGATCCGTTTTCAAATCGTGTCGGACAAGTGTGAACAGCTCCATACATCCACTACAGCCACTAGGGCATCCGTTTTTAAAACGGGACCCGCCTCCGTTTTTAAAACGGAAGTGGGAACAGGCCCTCACATGGAAGACTGGTTTCCGACTTTTTATTTTTATTTTTTTTATTTAGTTACTTTTTTAAATAATTAGGTACATTTTTGTATGGCACATGAAATAAAATATATATATATATAAAATTAAAACAGATCATTGAAGTCCTCCTCACTAGGAGATCCTGTGCTGAGGGGGACTATATATGTTAGTATACGTTTACAGCAACTAAGATGATGTTTTAAATATATTAGCTAGTTCTTCTTCCGATATTTCCTTAAGCCAAGATTTGATGTCCTTAATGTAGTTATTTTTCGTTTTCCTTTGTTTGATGTTGAGAGGGAGTTTATTATATAATTTAATTGCTAAAAATATTGATTATTAAATATAAATTATTAATGGAATTATAGACAGACCTGATTTACTGAGCATAATCACTTTCAACATACCGTCATTTAGATACTCGTATGTACCTATATTGTATGCTATTGGCAATACTTTCGCAGAAATTGTAGATGTGTTCAATTGCACGTAATATACAAGAAGGCTATAATAACACACCTCATTAATACTATTCTTCGGCATTAGTTCTACATAATTTTAAATGCATATTTGACTTCACGATTACTGGGCGTATAAAATAAATCCATAAATAAAAGTGTAAGAGTTCGTTTGTTCAAAATCTCAAATCTCTGAAAGTTCTTTACCGATTGCTTTGAAATTCTGACACATCGTTGCATTCGAATACGCGTGTTTTTATATACCTATATTATATAAATATCCCCTGTGACAGGTAAAATCATGCTTTTTTTAAAACAGTGCCATCTGTTGGCCGTAAAAGGAAAACGTGCTATTATTTCTCTATCTGCACGGACAAACTGGGCCACAACAACGCGTAGTAAGCTAGTAAGCGGTGTCTTTATTGAGACTAAACACTCTTATATAATCACGAACGTTTGTGCAGGACGACCTGGAGGCAAATATCCTCTCTATTACGGTCCGAAAAATTTTCTGATTTTCTAAATCTCACGGTTCCCCTATTGGTACCCATTGGAGGGGATACTACCTACATCATCGGATAAATCTATTACTTCTATGATCTATCTACACTAAAACCATCTATGATGCGTAGCGCGAACTATCTCGATTATGATGATGATTTAAAATTTTGAACTGAATATTTTTATATTATTTGGTTTTACGACCAGCTGGTTCTCTTACATGGATTAATTAGAACAGGATATACTTAGTGAGCTATCGAAAATGATACACAAAGTTTTTAAAGCATGAAATGAGGTTAAACTGAATATGAACAACATTTGTAACAATAACATAAAATAAAATAGAAACTAGAACAATAGTATATGTAAGACAAATCACTAAAAGTACATTACCAACGCTACTATAATTTGTAGGATTCAAAAAAGTGCTGGTATAGATTACGCTTAATTCTATAATTGGAGGCAACAAATATATCAATAGTACCCCCAAACTTGTTACCCAGATCATACATCCTATTGGGTAGTGAGCATAGACATATGAATATTAGTAGACCTGCCCTAAGTGATTAAAAGCGTATTATCCCCACTCCCCATACCGGTTCCATTGGAGCCGGCTGTGCTCGCGTATGGCCTCAAGTGAAATTTGAAAACGTGACGTCATCATTCTTGTGCGAACTATGGTCGAGGCATCATCGGTTCATTTTACGAAATAACACGGCAGAATGTTGACTTGTGCTATGAAAACTTGTAAAAATAGATGTGAAAAAGAGAATAAACCCAATTGTCGTATTACATTCCATATATAAGCATTATTTTACTTTATTTTAAGCATATTCACATCGTATAATATAGATCAGTTTTAGAAACATATACTATCACAT
Organism: Hesperophylax magnus; assembly: GCA_026573805.1. Lineage (NCBI taxonomy): Eukaryota > Metazoa > Arthropoda > Insecta > Trichoptera > Limnephilidae > Hesperophylax > Hesperophylax magnus. The sequence goes on from JAIUSX010000019.1 coordinate 13,241,412, forward strand.
CGAGAAACGTCTGGACGCGAAACACAAAGCTGGTTGGTTGCTGGGAAGTAAATTATGAACATTTATAAAAGTGTCTTAACTAAATACTTAAACGAAATATTCGACTCTGAAAATAGAACCGAATTTTTTTGCCGAATTTGGACTTCGCAAATTTGTTCATAACGTGGCGAGTAATTTGCGCTCCCATGTAAAAATGTCTATTCATTCAAAAGCAGATTTTACTTTTAAGAAGTAAATGGTGATATTATAATGCGAGATGCCTATTTACTGTCAGATTGATTTATTGACGAATCACAGTCAGCCTTACTCCCTTCGTTCTTCAACAGTTGATTTTACCCCTCGCCATTATCTTCTCGTCTATTAATTCCTATGTCTGTGGTAGTGAGTGTGTCTGATAGTTGGTTGTATTGCAGAAGAATGTTACATTTTGACTTGTGCACGTGGTCGGTACATGTAATTTAATAGTGGCGACTAGTCAATCAGTTTGTAATAATGACTCTGTGTAATATAACAGGTTAGGTTATATGTAATACATTATATTGTATTGTAGGTTAGGTACCGTGAATCTTGTATCAATCTTATATGTAACAACGTTGATAGTTCTTAAAGCAGGACGGAACACCACATGGAGGAAGTGTGGTCGGAAAAGCTTCTCCGGAAATTGCTTGTCCATCCTCCCCACCATTGATGTAATAAGACTTAGTCAATGATCCCCACCCATTCTACAGTAAAGGCAAACGCAGAGCTTTCACGGTGATCAGAATTTCTAAATAGTATAAAACTGTTTGTGGGCTTAGTTTTCTTGGGTTTTCACATCACTATCACGGTTTATATATATAACTCTACAGAAGTCCCCGAGCACCGCCGGGTACCCGTCAGCTAGTTAGAAATAAAATAATGTTCTTGCAAAGTTCAAGAAAAGTTTATAAAGAACTATCGTGTAAGTTGTTAAACTAATTCTAATTTCAGAGCGAACAAAATACTTTTAATCCAGTTTTATTACTCTCACATTATTTTTAATTTTATTTATTAAAGTTTATGTAAACGCCCAAAGGGCATTTACATCCGATGCAGCAAATTTTATTTTGAAAAATTACAACAAAAAATAATAGTTAACAAAATTTAGGTAATGTCTATCTTCTATCTTTTAATGTAAAGACTAGCTGAGGTGTACCCGGCGTTGCTCGACTTTCTATGCCCTCAATAAATATAAAATCTATGTATTATATATATATATATTTATATAAACTCTCCGGAATAAATTCTCTAAATGATAGTGAAAACCATATCAAACAATCCGTTGCAAAGTTTAGAAGAACTAAGCGCACAGACAGACGCGGATAGTGACTTTGTTTTATACTATTTAGAGACGAATGCATGTGGCAGGCGGGCGGCGTGCATATGAAGTGTATAAAAATCTACAGTTTTATTCAAAGATTGATGTAATTTTGCACACTTGACTTTCAAAACACGAGAAAGGTCACTGTCCACATAGGATTTTGAAAATCACCCCATTCCCTTTCCCCACCCCTGATTTTAAGCAGATTTTTGATAATTCTTGATGAAATTTTGCACACCTGATGTTCAAAATAAGATGAAAATTACTGTCTTCATCTGATTTTAAAAAAAACTCTGCGTAAAACCCGGGCAATGTTAGAAATTTGAGAAAGTAAAATATTGATAAAAGTGACATTATATTATTTTTGCATTGAAAAAAGAAACAAGTATTTGTACAGGGTATCAGCACGAACCTGCCAGCCATCCCTTGGCATACTTACAGTTAAAAAATATAGATTTCATTTTGTGGCCGATAATATTTTTTTTTTCAATTAAAAACCAAATATATATTTTTGTATCTAACGACGCTACTGATAACACCGCCACACGTCGCTAAGCCTGTCTCATTCGTACGGTGCTGCTGGAACGAGATGGATAGCGTATCACGTGATGCGTTAGGTTGTACCCAGTGGCAAAATGTGATGGAAAATATATTTTATTTGTTGTTTTAAAATTTAAATTACCCCTAGATTGGTACTCCAAATATGCTCAAGAATCGCTGTTAAAGTCATAAAGCATTACTTTATTTTACGCCTTGATAATGGGGGTAAATTCCGCAAAACACTATAATGAGTGAAATGACAATCTGGTCCCTCCATTTAACCATGACATTTGACATGTCGATAAGCTAAGCGCCAAGCGCCAAGCTCTGGGCGCTTGTCTCATCCATATAAATACTTCCACGTTTGCGGGTGATCTGTATAAGCTGCTAAAACTTCATATTAAATTCCACCACGTCCTCAAAAGCCTAGACTGGTGGCTCTCAACCATTTAAGCACCGCTATACCGATGAAATATTTATCAAAAACCGAATAAAACTCTGCTGATTATTCCAATTTTCGCCACACTATTCTTCAGAACATTATTTTTTCTCAAAAATGACGCATATAAAAGAAATAAATTAGTTTAAGATACTTTTTCGATTATTCGATACTCGACGACTCAAGTATCTTGGCGACTACCGCCATATATATATAAGGCGTAAAAATGAATACTAAAAGTTATCCTTCAATCCCTTAATAAGTCCCAAGCACTAGAGATATACTTAACAAACTACAATTGAACAAATAAACTTCAAACATTTTACGCATAAATTATTGTATAGTACTCACTGACAAAACAAGTTAAAATAAAGATTTAAATCAATTTAAAATCGCCACTAAACAATGAATATTCAGGTCATGCAATAACCATTGAACTCACCGTCAATTCTAGCAAATTTCGTATAAAATTATTGTATGACGATGAGTGTTGGTAACACAATGACAGTCATTCATTTTGCTCCAATTTCTGCCTAAAATTGGGGTTTGGTATGTCCAGCATAAATATACCTACTATTATTGTCTATTTATTACTGTTCTATTGTTCATTTAAAAAATATATTACTGTTCTTATAAATCTAATATTACCTTGAATAGTTTTTACGTTAGTATTCCTGTATAATATTCCTAATAAATATTATATAATTCCTGATAAATAAAATAAAATTAATAAAAAGTGCGGAAGTTCGTTCACAGACATACATCGCCAATATTTTGTAAACTCGTCGGTGATGCAAATCTCCCGAGACCAACCAGGCGAAAACATTACCACTCACGTCACCGAGACTTTAAACATGGCGGAACAGTTTATAAAAAAAATGTTGGTCTAGCTAAAATGATACTGTTTTGTGTAATGATGGGTGTGATTCAAACCAATGCTGTGAACAAAACATTAAAGTATGTTTCGATAGGTGGTGGCGACGCGACGAAAGTATCGTAATTTTTTTTTTTTTTAGTTATTTATTAAGTTAAAAGAAATACATATTTCGCTTTGTTAACTTAAGTGTACATTGATTAAAAACAAAAATAATATTTATATAAATAATTATGGTTTACTACCTAAGTAACATATTTTTCTTAAGTAAGAGCATTTTGGTTTTGCTCATTGATCTTGAGGGCAAACAGTTTTTACTCAAATATATTTATTCTATTTACGGTTGTCAGGCTATCAGGAAGGAGATTATATATGTGTACACCCTCATGGCCTATGTTTCTTTTACCACACTCTGTCTTTGCTGAATTTGTGTATAATTTATTGTGTTGTCTTGTGTGGTGGTCATGTACTTGTGATGTTTTCATAAATGAAGTATTTGTGTGTATAAGGCCATTTTGGATTTTGTGAATTAATAGGCATATGTTGTATTCGTACAGTTTTCTAATTTTAAGTAAGTTAGTTTCTTGGTATACTCTTTTGGTGGGGGTATCTGGTCTATAGTTAAAAAGTTTTTTTATAACTTTGTTTTGTATTATTTGAACTTTGTTTTGTATTATTTGAATTTCGTTTAGATATGTGATGTTTGTGTTTCCCCATATTTCTATGAGATAATTTAGGTGGGATTGAATTAAACTAAAGTATAATCCCTTCTTTACTTGTATTGGTAGAAGATGTGCTATTCTACCAAATACACCAATTAGTGGGATAATTTTTTCTTTTACTTTTTGTATGTGGTGTTTAAAAGAGAAGTGTTTATCGATATGAAGTCCCAGGTATTTTTCACTATCTGAAATTTGTAGGTTTTTTCCTTCTATTTGCAAAGGTTTATGAGACGGCGTTTTTCTTTTTTGTGAACTTAAGATCATGTAATTTGTTTTTTAAGTGTGAATAGTTAATATATTTTTAATTAGCCAGTTATTTAATTTATTAAGATCCAGTTGGGCTTTTTCAAGTAAGTTTTCTAAGTTTTTACCAAAGTAAAATATAGCAGTATCATCCGCGTATATTTTATTAATTATAATTTCTGTAGCGACATGCACGGACCGTACGCGACAAGTTGTTTGCAACGTGAACTATACACAACATCAGTATTGGATACCTGCATATCCCTGTGGAAGAAGGGCCTAAGTTCTCCATCATCACACATGCAACCGGTAGTAGGAGGCGTTCAAATATTGTCAGGTCATTCGTACACGGGAATATATTTTTTCTTTAAAAAGTGACAACTAAACCCTCAGTTGCAGGTACATAATCAAAGAGCAATAATTACTAAAAACAAAAAGAAATTGGTAATTTGCGCGCATAAAAACTTTACTTCTATTTTTACTCGGATCTGATGCAACTTGCGAACCCTGTTGTCGCGATCCCCATTTGAGAACCTCTGACCTAGATTGTGCCATGACTATGAGATTATGCACTCAGGATAAGCTTTTTGCAGAATGAAGTGTTTAATGGTTATTATGGAATTTAAAATCGTCGTTGTTTGATTTAACTTATTTATTTTTAATCATTTTTTTAATGTATTTATTCTCACATAAGTGCCAATTGTACAAAAAAAAAATTAATGTATAGAACATCTCACTAGGAGAACCTGTGCATAAAGTAGGAGAAAATAAGATATTCTTTTTTTTCTTTGACTCCACACATAAGGCCCTGAAGAAAACAATTGTCCTTGTGTCATCTTTGGGGGTGCTGTGCGGGGGATCTTTTTAAAAGAAGGAATGAGAGGATATTCTGGGAAGGAAAAGGTATGAGGGGTGGGTAGGAATCTGAGGGTCGGGGTGTACTCTCCAATCCGGCCCGCCACGCTGCTAGTGGGCATACAAATCCGCCACCAAGTCCCGGACACACCGTCAATACGGATTCCGGCGGAACCGCTCGTGCGGTGATCTTCTCGCGTATGTGACGCATGTTTGGGGGCGGTGCCTGGAACGTCACGGTGAGACCCAAACGGTCGCACTAGACATATCCAAGGCCTTTGACCGGGTCTGGCACCGAGGACTTGTCAACAAATTGCATTCTTACGGACTTCCCGCATCCCTGTGTACGTGGATTGCTGACTTTTTAAGGGATAGGTCGATTCAGGCGGTTGCTGACGGTTTCACCTCTTCCTCGCACTCCATAAATGCTGGCGTCCCACAGGGATCGGTTCTGTCTCCGACTTTGTTTTTGTTGCACATCAATGACCTTTTGACATGTGCACCGATTCATTGTTACGCGGATGACAGTACAGTTCATGATAGCTTTTTGTTTGACAAGCCCCCAAAGGGCACACAAACTCCAACGGCTCGGAGGGCTTTGAAGCAGAGAATGGACGGTTATCTCGAGAGTATTTCCTCCTGGGGTAAAAATAATCTCGTCGAATTTAATGTTTCAAAGACCCAATCCTGTCTGATTACGTCTAAAAGGGATCCAAATGATAATCTAGTCTCCTTCAACGGAAGCAATCTTCCGAACAGGCCTTCCATTGATATGCTTGGTGTAACTATAAGTGACCAGCTCAGGTACGGGGGCTCCATCGAAGCCAGAGTAAAGTTGGCCTCTCAGAAGCTGGGCGTACTGTACAGGGCCCGCAGATACTTTAATAGTACACAACTGCTCACCCTGTACAAATCGCAAGTGCGCCCTACTGTCGAATTTGGCAGCCATCTCTGGTCTGGAGCCCCAAAATACCTGAAAAAAACCCTTGACTCTGTGCAGAAACGGGCGGTCCGTTTGATAGATTCCCCAATCTTAACAAACGGACTGCAATCTTTAGAGCACAGGCGTCAGGTAGGTATGCTGTCCTTGTTCTATCGGTATTACAATGGAAGATGCTCTGAGGAACTAGCGTCATTGATCCCTTCGGCACCGGTGCGTAGTCGGGATACACGCCAAACGCGCGCCCAACATTTGTACACAGTTGACACTTGTCACATGAGAACGGGTCGCTTCTACGATTCGTTCTTAAGTTCAACAGCTCGGCTGTGGAACGAACTGCCGGCCTCTGTGTTTCCTCCCTCCTACAACATGGGACTCTTCAAGACCCATGTTCACTCCTTCCTCTCCACAAAAAGACCCTCCACACAGCATCCCCAAAGATGACATAGGCCCTGAGGGAAATTATTTTCTTCAGGGCCTCCTGTGTGGAGTAAATATAAAAAAAAAAAAAAAAAAACACCTCACCCATGAACCCAGGCACCCCTGCTAAGTCATCAAACGAATGAATACCATACTAACTACCGTTGATTTTAGACCGATTTCCCGAGCACGGTCGCGCTGTAGATAGCCATACTGATATTGACAATTCAAATCGATATACGCTGGCAACACTGATGCATCTGTAGGTATATTAATTGACATTCCCAAAAGTCAGACGGCTTCGGAAATGTTAAAAATATCAATAAATTCACAATATTCAATTGAAATAATAACTTAAATACACATTGGGAGTCCGCATGTATTTTTTGACACTAAAAAGGGAGTTCATTAGTTCGTGAGGTCAATAGTCATAATTAACAACTTTTGTTTCTCGAAGTCGTAAGGGAATCAATTAATCGCGATCAAGAAGATGAATTAATGAAAGATTCTTTCAAATCTAAGAGCTTAATAAGTTCACCTTCATTCAAGTTATTTTGAATAACGAATGACATTATTCAAAAGTTCCGCATATTGACAGGTTATCCGATTTCTTGGAGGCCTAAAAAACGGCACCTTTTGTCTACCGACTGTGAGAATTATATTCTGCCAGAGCTCGCAAATATCGCTAACTGACCATACAAGACAGATTTCGTCAATATCGTATTGACATAGGGCTTTATCCGTGCTAGACTTCAATACTACGAAATTTTGACGACGGGCAATAAATCATTCTTCCCTTTTCAAGATACAATCTCAAAATACCAATCAACCGAGTACTCTTTTATTTCAATGAACAAATAATATGAATTAGAGTAGAGTGCTCTTTTAGAAAAAAGTTTCGATTATTAAAAAGGTTATAAAATAACAAATAACAAATAGCAATGGTACAGGGTTTTCCAATAAGGCCGGGTTCCCACTACGCCGGACCGGCAGATCTGCCGGAACCGGACACCGGACAAGAGTGTTCACATTACACCGGAGCCGGAGAGATAATGGGAGTACATCGCTTTAGGATTCGAAAGAAAAGCCAACTTTCCTCACTGTGTTGGAGCAGTAGATGGCAAACATATTAGAATTTTTAAACCAGCCGAGAGTGGTTCTATGTTCTTTAATTACAAGGAATATTATTCTTTTGTATTAATGGAAGTTGTTGATTCAGAGTACCGATTTATTTTTATTAGTGTGGGCACATATGGCAAGGAATGCGATTCTACTGTATTAAAGGATAGTAAATTTTGGCAAAAGATCAATGATGGTACTTTAAATGTACCAAAGCCTAGACCGCTTCATGAAAACTTGCACGAGGAATTACCGTTTATACTAGTTGGCGATGAAGGCTTTGCTTTAACACCTAATCTCCTACGTCCGTATGGAGGTACACATTTGAATACTGATAAAAAGATTTAAACGAGCAGGGCGAACACGTCTACTTTCTTCAAAAAATGCGAGCCGATTACGAGAGGGGAGCCCGGAGCACAGGCGGGGCGAGCGGGGACAGCCGGATACCGGCATAAACTCGTTCACATTACTCCGGTCCGGTGGTTCTACCGGCACTTTCGCAGTGACAAAACGCTCGGTAAAAATGCCGGGCTCGGCAAAGATGCCGGACCCGGGATAATGTGAATAGCTACATATAAATTGTACAGCCACTAGCCCTTCCGGCAGTTTTACCGGCCCGGCAGATCTGCCGGTCCGGCATAGTGGGAACCAGGCCTAAGAGGTGTTATTTTGATATTCAATCGTAAAAGAACAATGGTTTCGTTGCTTGTGTGCAGAGATGTGAAAAATGGGTACCCAAAACCATTTGAAATGCAAAATGGAAATGGGTCAGAACTTTTCTATTTGAAAATGCAAAATGCAAAATGGTTTTTAGAAAAGCGTTTCAAATGCAAAATGCAAAATACCTATTTTCAAAATGCAAAATGGTTTCTCAGGTCAAACAATAAAATAATTATAGAATTTTAACACAATATTGTCATTTAATAATGGACATCAATGTAGAACAAACATATTACATGATGGTAAATCCTTAAATACCACGACTACAGATTATGAAAACACAAAAAATTTGCGCGGGACTAATGTTGCCAACGTAAAAACATAGAAACTGCTATCTAGCATTTAATATTACAGCGTCATGGCCCCATGTTCAGTATTTGAATCAGTATTTTTTGTAATGGTATCACTCAATTGCCAGGGCTCCTACCAGGGGGCAACTTGACAAATGTAAATTATATCTCATAGCGAGGTTGAGGACCGACAGATATTTGGGGCTTATGAAAAAAAGATGAGTTGAGATAGTAGGAAGAATGTTGCAAAAAAGCATTTGAAATGGAAAACGCATTGAAAAAAGCATTTAAAATGCAAAATGCAAAATGGTTTTTAGAAAAGCATTTAAAATGCAAAATGGAAAATACCCATTTTGCATTTTGCATTTCCATTTGAAATGGATTTATTTGAAATAAAGCATATCTCTGCTTGTGTGGCACGTAGCGCCGTCTTGTTGAAAGTAAACGTTGTCCAGATCAATACCATCCAATTCCGGCCATAAAAAATCATTAATCATCTCTCGATAGCGCAATCCATTCACCGTAACTGTTGTTCCAGCCTCATTTTCGAAAAAGTAAGGTCCAATGACTCCGCCGGACCATAAACTGCACCAAACAGTCACACGTTGAAGATAGAGAGGCTTTTCAACAATAACTCTTGGGTTTTCCGAGCCCCAGATGCGACAATTTTGCTTGTTGACGAAGCCACCGAGGTGGTTATGGGCCTCATCACTCAAGATGATTTGCATTTGATTCACTCAAGTGAATTTTAATAATTTCAATGCGTTGTAATTTAGTTTTTATTAATGGCGTAGTTTTTACTTGTCAAATGTCAAAAAATGACAGCTTAAAAAGTAAAATCCACCGAAATAGCGGGCTATTCTCTTATTGGAAAACCCTGTATCTGAATTGATTTTTAACTAACTAACTAACCGTAACGCCTTTTATGCAGCGGTAGGCAGAGAGAACAAACCGCCAAACAACTCGATCTTGGCTCACACTCCTTGCCTCAATCACATTCATACATGGACTAATACATACTCTTCTGTTATTCTGACTCGTTTAAAAATATCCAAAGAAGCGAAACTAGCAGTCCACAATGGAATGCCGATACCTACCCTGATGTATGGCAGAGAGGCATGGAATTGGCAGAGGAAGGATGAAACTAGACTGAATGCTGTAGAAATGAGATCTCTGAGACGTATGTGTGGTAAAACTATGTACCTATGATCGTGTGAGAAATGTGAATTTGACGGACTCCGTGGTCAAGGGGTAAAGCTCTCGAGTAGGAAGCCAAATCTCGGCGTGCGCTATAAATTTTATTTGATTATTTTGTGTTGTTACATAATTTACTCATTAAAAATAATATATATTCACGTTCCAGAGATGAAAATCTCTCAGTATCGCCCTGGTATAAGACCGCCAATCAGAATTGAAACATTGCTTGAAATGGCCTTAGAAGTGTTCGATGACTTGATCTGAATAGCCAGGTACTTCCCCACCTTCCTCCTCCCCATCTCCTTCCCCTCCCACTACTTTCAGCCTCACAATACACCGCAATTGGGGATGCAATAGTCTCACTGGCTCCAGACGGTTGGGAGCAGTTGGGGCTCTTGTGTGGTTTCACATTAAAATTAAAATAAAATAAATTACGCGAACGTGAATGGTGAAAGAAATTGAAGACATGACACGATCAGGTGAACCAAATACTTGAGTCGGTTGTAATGGATACGAGCACACCGCATATTACGATATCAGATTAAGATTGAAGATATTGACGGACATAATGATAAAGATCAGATAATTACACGGGATATATATATCACAATTTAACAATTTAGTTTATAATTGGAAACCAGAAACAACTTCCCACTCAAGTACTAAGAAATTCGCAAAATTATCATAAAATCATTTAGATTGAATTTGTCCAAAAATGTAACATGTACTGGCTACATTGACGTAAATAATTAATCATTATTATTATTATACGATTCATAGTTACTATGAAATAGTCGAATTTTTTTAGAGGAGCGTTTTAAAACTTTTTAAACGCCATACCTCCTTTAAGTAACAAAAAAGGTCTCCCCAAACAAGTCTCTCTCGATCTGGCAAACCACAGAGCTGGCGGGCAGGCACATCCTGAACACACCTCACCCGATGAACCCGGGAACCGGGACCTATAGCAGAGGTGTTGGTTATCCAATAAATGGTTCCCGGGGCGGCGGTACCAAAACCCGACTCCCAAATTGAAATAATAAGTGTGGACTAAAGATTTAATCAAAAAGTAATGGCAATATTTTTAATGATTTTTTTTAAACATGATTACCCCACAATAGTTTAAACTTCCCAGAGTCTGTGGAACTATGTCATTACCTGGTCACTAAAATATCTAACATCATAACAATTTTTTTTAATGACAGATGTTTAGTCGATCACGCTATGGAGATCTTGCCTGATTGTTCTTACCGCTAGGCCACGAACCATACCGGTATTTTCTAAAATTTGACTTATACCTGTATCCAATACATTGGATAACAGGCCATTGACCTATTAGATTCGGTCACTAAAGATTCTTAATGGGGTGACTTTGTTCAATTTACTACTAAACAACTTTTTAGCATTTTTGTCAGAAGTTTTATGTCATGTTTATTGCACGCGTTTAAACTATCGAAATACATATTTTTAAGTGTATGTGTGTTTGAGGAGTTAATTTTTTGTTTTTGTAAAGTTGATGATCAAGGTCATCTTTAGGAGTGGGACGAATTTGATATACCATTTTTAAAATCTTACGCCAATCCCAAAAGATTACATTTTCTCTGTCTGAAAATATCTTAAAAAAACAGCTTCTTAAATTTAACCGGAACTAGAAAGTAATTTGACACATGTTTTCGAATTCTAATATTTTAATTAAATAACTTTGCATATTTAAAACCCTTATTTGATAATAATGGCCTCACTGGATGCCTTACTTGTGCTGAGATCCACATTTTACAATTTTATTCACGTTGCCCGTAAAAAAATCATTAAAAAGTGGTAGCGAATTATTAAGATATTCGTGATGATCTAAGTCGCCCCCCGATTCAAAGGTTGCCCCGTGTTATGGTAGACAGCCCGGGCCGATTGCCCGGGGGACGAAAGTATGACGCTACGCCACTGATCGTACCATATAATTTGTCTTGATATGAATGTATTCTATAATACGAGTGGTGCGAAGGTACACACAGGTTATCACGGCAATGATCACTGAGCAATTGAGGACTGACTGAATGCCGCTGGTTGATGATGGTAAGTGGTAAGTGGTAAGTTGTAGGGGTAAGTGGTAAGCGGAACGACCCGCGCGTCAGGGGGAGGGGGTTGGCCCGGGTGGGAGAGTAGCTCAGCTCTGACCGATTTGGAGGTGGTTCCCCCCAATCGCACTCCTTGTACATGTACATGGTGCTCGGTAATCGGCAATGCAATTTTATAGTACAATACAAAAGCTGAAACCATGCAATAAGAAGGTAGCCCACATAGTTTGGAACCACAACTTTTTTTTCTCAGGTTTCCTGTGTATATTAGATGAGAAAACACCTTCAAAAAGTGATATAAAGTCATGAAAAGTGAAGAAACAAAAACTTGGTTAAATGAGATACATAGGTTAGGTTCATAAGTTAGTTTCTTTAAATTTTCTTTGAACTTTTTATCACTTTATACTGTTGAATCGTCATTGTGTCGAGATAGATAGTCCATAACTCCTGGAAAGCTATAAGTTGTTTGTACCAAACAACTACTGCCAGGAGCGGCACCACGATCTGCTATGCATGCCACATGATATGGTTCTGCTAAACAATATTACAACTACATAGTATCTTGATAACTTTAACATAAACCTTTAAGGTGTCAAGATACATGCAAATTACACGCTACAAGAAACAAGTGTGTACGTCGAGGGAGATGGTAAACATGCAATTTTTGACGCCATCTTTGTTAGTACGATGTCATATATTCCTCAAGGTTCCGCTTCAATCTAAGAAACGTAAAAATTATTTAAATAAGCCAGATTAAGAACCTAATAACTAAATACCTGTTTTGTGTATGTTTTTTACATCTCACTCAACATACTCGAATAGTTATTTCTAGGGTAAATTCAAAACTAATTTCAACTTATTTACTGCTGGAAACAACTATTTAACTCGGGGAGGTGTAAGAAATGCGTATTTGGTTCTTTGTTTGGCTTATTTAAATAGAAGTTAGGATTTATTTCAGTATAGAAATTCTGGGACTAACTACCATATGTATTGCATAGTGTCCAGAATACTTATGGAGGGAAATAATTATAACAAATTAGTGGACATTCTCAGTTTACCACTTAACAAACAGTTTAATATTTTTCTCCTATTCCGCTTCACTCTTAATACGCAATATTTCACTTTCAAATAAATGGATTTAGCTTTATTAATTCAAAACATGATTTATTATGTCGGGGGAGACGGAAAAATACGCACTTTTAATTTTAATTTCGTTTATTAAGTCACTTACGCGATATGTAAAATAGTATGCGGCGCCGTTATAGTCGCAGCCGACGGCGACTATGTTCATATCAAGAGTTGGATTATATTCATAATATCGTATTAGAATTAAATCACAAACCAGTCTATACAAACCTAGCGTAGCCCACAAACTACTTGAAAACTGGGATATAACTCTAAAGGGGACGCGAGCAGGCGTTATTAAAGGGGCATTTTTTTGTAACAGGAAATACCATGGAAAAAAGGTATTAGAATTAAATCACAAACCAGTCTATACAAACCTAGCGTAGCCCACAAACTATTTGAAAACTGGGATGTAACTCTAAAGGGGACGCGAGCAGGCGTTATTAAAGGGGCAATTTTTTGTAACAGGAAATAACATGGAAAAAAGGTATTAGAATTAAATCACAAACCAGTCTATACAAACCTAGCGTAGCCCACAAACTATTTGAAAACTGGGATGTAACTCTAAAGGGGACGCGAGCAGGCGTTATTAAAGGGGCAATTTTTTGTAACAGGAAATAACATGGAAAAAAGGTATTAGAATCAAATCACAAACCAGTCTATACAAACCTAGCGTAGCCCACAAACTACTTGAAAACTGGGATATAACTCTAAAGGGGACGCGAGTGGGCGTTATTAAAGGGTAATTTTTTTGTTATAGAAAATCACAGTTAGGTTAGGTTATATATATATATATATATATATATAAATTTAATATTTACAAGATTTTAAATAATAAACTACAAATCTGGCAAATGATATTTAATTTTCTGAATTTTCCATGCATTGATATTATTATTATATGGCAACACTTTTTATTTTTTGGTTGGCACTTCTGAAATGTCAAAATATTAAAAAGTCACTAATTTGATTTTCTTATGTCATAATTGATAAATAATAAATGGTTTCTATGTATCGCGTACGAAATTTCAAAACCCTATAACTCAGTTAATAGTGCCGACCCCCACCTAATTCTTACAGATTCGGATTCCCCAGCCCTAAATTAGTCTAAATCAAGTTCAATTTCGTTTATTCGAGTGACTCCCATAAACCGAATTTTTTCCATAAATAGTTGCCTCTTTGTAGTAATTTCGTTGAAATTAAGTGTTGATTTTTAAAAATTTTCGTTTTGCGGATCTCGGCAACTTTACCGAAAATTGAAAAAATTTTTGACAAATCATCGAGCAAAATTTATATCACACTAAGATTTTACAAAACACTTTAATATAATCCAACTAAACAAGACTTTTGTCTTGTTTAGTTGGCCATGTAATGAGGTAAGTGAATAATAAATGAAAGGATAATTGTATTAACACAATAAATAACTTACGGAAATCAATAAGTTCTCATTTTGCGTAAGCACTACGAAACAACACAGTATGAACAGTACTTATTATTTATTTATTAATTTACAGAGATACTGTTTTACACTTTGTAATTAACTATTATCACACGCTGCACCAACCTGTTTTTATTGAATTATTCAACTTCTCCCTAATTTGACTATTGTAAAACAGAGAACATATCTGAAGAAATTACAAATTGAAACATTTTATTCACTGATCTAACTATTTATGCCTCCATCGTTCGCACATAAATGCAACTGTCAAAACATAGCGCTATTACACCATTACAACAATAACTCCACAAGGAAAAGTAAACAAACACTTCACTATGTAATCTACTAAATATTCACCTACTTTTAAACATATTCACATTATCACAATTCGAACTATTTGTTGACACCTATTATTGATATTATTGATAAAATACACGTAAGAGACATCGACATTTTTTAAAAATGTTTTCCGATCATAATCTACAGAACTTAATTTGCCAGATTAAACAATAACAAAAAATCCGAAAAAAATGTTCGCAGGCATAACATTTTTCACTTTATAGGCTTGATATTTTATTTTTTATAGGATTATAAAAAGTATGTGATTAAAGAAAGGGACGAGATTTTTATACTCGCAGTATTTAATTAAATCATCTATAATATTTCTAAGCGATCAAATCTTCAAACTTATTGTTATTTTCATTACTTATCATTTTAAATAAGAAATCAACCCGCCAAAAATACATCTATTTATTTCGTAGATTAACTGCTGTAATTTCTTCCGATGATTGCCAGTGCAACCAAGAAGATATAATGCATTGTCATCGATAACGAGTCTATCTGCCGAGTTTCAGCGCGATCGGATGTCGTAAAGTGGGTTAATTTCCGCTTCCAAGATTTACATTAATTTGTTAACGAAAACAAAAGTGAAATTCAATGGATGTATTTAAAAATGAAATCTATTGATTAAATAGGTAGGTTTGTGTTGTTCTTTTTTAGTTGATCTTGACCTAGCGTAAACAGCGTCTTATTGTTAACAACATATGTGTTCTATAAGGCCTGTCTAATTTTTTACGAACTTTAAAACATTTAAAAAAGTTAAATAATTAAAAAATATGGAAGAAGCATAGAGCCTCAATTAGTGACGCTACTGCGTACTAATATCTCGTCAAAACTTGTTGCACTATTAGAACGAGATAAGCGGTGCGCGTAGACCGGATTCGGTAGTTTTAGTTAGAGCGTTGGGAGGGTTGGAGATTAAAAAGCGAAACCTATTTTTAACTTCATATCGGATCTAAATATAACGCATCAATGGGAAGCAATAATTCGTTTTGTCTAATTTTTTGACACTGGATATTATGGAATACTTGAAATTGTTGTTGAAAATAGTAGCGTTTACCATAGACCAAATCATCAATGAGCGTTTACCCATAAATTCAGGTAAAAAAGCTGGGTATTGACGAGAGATTTTGCTATTTCAAACATCATGACCTGATTTCCAAAGCACCATGTACTGTATGTACTTATGTTTGTAAAGCGGCCGTAGCTAGCTTCCACCTATATCATTAGAGCTCGTACCTCAATACCTGGCCAATTCGGGGAACAAAAAACTGACGGTTCAACGGCCCTGGAGGAGGCAGCTACCTATACCTGCTGTAGGTAGGTACCTGATATAGGTAGGCATTAATAGCTTTACGTATTGTGTGCGTGGGGATAGGTGATGCAAGTATGAAGATGTTATATATTTGTATGGTTAAGTGGCGAATATACAAGACACTTGATTCATAACCGACAATTGAGAAAAAATAGTATAGATTTGCGTACGTATTTAGTAACATTTAATTAATTAATTCGTAAATGATTAACACTTTCAGAAAGTAATCATTAATCATTTCAGGTTTTTCTTTAATTAATATGTATAACCGTATAAGATGAATAACATTGGACCCAGAACCGTACCTTGTGGGATTCCATATTCAGATATCTCTATATGGCTATATATGTTGTTTATTTCGTTTATTGTTTATTTCAGTACATTTTTACCCAATTTGCTACATTCTCCTTAATGTTCAGATAATCTAATTTTTCCATAAGTTTTGTGTGAGTAATTTTGTACGATGCGCGTTTTTCGGAATCCGTTTTGGTTGTTGTTTGTTAAGTTATTTTGTTGTTTTCAATAAATTCCATTAGTCGAGTTTTCACACATTTTTCAAATATTTGAAATGAGGGAAATATGTCGATAATTAGTTACATTTTGGGTATTTCCACTTTTGAATATGAGCGAGACGATTGTTTACACGGAAATATTCCATTTTTTATAAGTTAGTTAGTGGTTTCATAACGTGGCTTTTAATAGATTTCAAAACACAATAATACACGACAACACAACAAACTACGTATATCAAAAATACACTCAACAAAGTTCGGACTGAAATCATTAGAATATATTGCCTACACTAACTATAATAAATTGCCAGAAGAATTAAGACAGGTATATGCCTCTAACAAATCTCGAAACGATATATTGAAATCCTATTTTTTCAAATGTTATTTGGAAAACGAGTCATAAGTAGGTACAAACTTTGTTCTGATAGCCGTCCTAATTATCTCCAAATACCAAACTTTGTACATCCAGAGATGATGGGCTTTTTTAATCTTCTCATGTATTTTGAATGTAAAACATCTTGTATTAGGTCTGTTTATTTTTGAGCCCGTACTTTGAAAGTATTTTCCTGATTTTGTTTTTATGCATTTCTATAGTCCATCATTGAGGATACTTTTTTAACTTTTGATCAAATGAGTGATTATAATAATTCATAAAGTCTTATAAGACAACTTTTTGTGACATATCTGTAAAGTGATTCTTCATATGTTGTGTCTGTATGTTGCTTCTGTGAAATGTTTTCTTCATACATTGTGTCTGCACATTGGGTTGGGTTGGATCTAATTTTTCTGTACAAAACTCTTTTTTTAATTTTTTTACTCTTCTATTTCAAAACTACCAATTGGCGATCCCTTAATGAGTTTGATAACTCATGGGAATACAACATCGTTTGTTGTATGTTTAAAAAAAAAAAATAAGAATAGTTTCAGCTTCCTGCTGGTGAAAAATTGATTTTCAGATTTGAAATTAGTGACTAGATCTTAATAACGAGGTTCTTTCGAGTTTCCCTATTATTTCTTCGCCAAATAGTACTCCCCAATATTGGGGATGACAAATCCCCAGTAGCGGCTTCAGAAAAAAGGTTAACGCCATTTATTCAGTTGAACATTTTTGTAAACCGTTTCCTCTAGTTCTTTAATCAGAGAATGGAGGTCGTTGTACCTTAGGTTCTCCACCTATTATGTATTTCTATTGTGGCTGAAAGTCGAAACGAAAGAACAAAAACCACTAGTTTTTGCTCTAAATCTAAATACTGAACTAGTTACAAACGTGCTAAAATCAATGAAGAAAGAACTTCAAAGAATGCGTTACTACGTTAGCGATAATGCTGGATAATACTTAAATTTTCAATAAAAGTTACGAATTAGACACATCCTCAAGCATACTAATTTCGGTTATGTATCTGTCGATTTGTTGATTGTAATTCTGGTTCAATAAACTCGAATTTGTTTTAAGTGTCATTTTAAAAATTGGAACACACTAGTCCCGGTCCCCGGCGGTACCCGGGCTTTACGCAGTGCCTTTCAAAATCAGGTTTAGACAGTAAACTTCCTCTAGTTTTTAACGTCAAGTGTAGAAAATTTCATCAATCTTGGAATAAAACTATAGATGTGTACACAAATCAAATTCACATTTGTGTACACATATTGGCTGCTCGCGCGCTACAGTGAGTAAATAGTTAGATAGAAGATACAGAAAATTCGGAGCATCTTCCGATGAAATACCTGCAGGTTAGACACAGCATATGTATGCCTTTTTGTATTGAGCCCATCCTCTACGCTTTATATGTAAACGTAATAACTCTGGTATAAGAACAAGTCAGTGATATCCTGTGACTTGGTCTATTTTATATTACACCATTTAGCACGCTTGCTGTGTTTTTGTATACTAAACCTGTGCAGAATAATAGCCCAAAAAACCTCTGTATGGTTTTAAAGCGCCTAGAAATATTCGTTTATTCAATTTTAAAGCTTTATCTATTACCTGAACAAACCGAAATATGTAATTGTTTTTAACTTAACCTTCTTTAACCTAGTATGTTTATTTAAATGTATTAGCTTAACCTCGCATATTAATTTAAATGTATTAGCTTAACCTCATATGTTTATTTAAATGTATTAGCTTCAATACATATGGGCTGTTTGTTTCTTACAAAATAAAATAAAAAAAGTAACATAAATTATTAATTTGAATGTGTTGTTTTTGTGTGAAACCGCACAAAAGTCCCTACTGCACCCAACCGTGTGGAACCAGTGAGATTATGGCATCCCCAATCGGGGTATGTTGTGAGGCTGAAGATAGTGGGAAGGGAAGGAGATGAGGAGAGGAAGGTTGGGAAGTACGTGAATATTCAGATCTGGTCACCAAACACGGCCAAAGCCATTTCGATGCGATGCTGAGAGTATCTTCCACTCTGGAACGTGCTGCAAATATACTGCATATTATTTTATGTACACACGAGCTTGTATCAATTACTCGGAGTATCGGTTAAGGAATGTATAGGGTGGAGGGCGAGAAGATGAAAGTAAATATGAAGGTAGGAAGTACGTGAATATTCAGATCTGGTCACCAAACACGGCCAAAGCCATTTCGATGCGATGCTGAGAGTATCTTCCACTCTGGAACGTGCTGCAAATATACTGCATATTATTTTATGTACACACGAGCTTGTATCAATTACTCGGAGTATCGGTTAAGGAATGTATAGGGTGGAGGGCGAGAAGATGAAAGTAAATATGAAGGTAGGAAGTACGTGAATATTCAGATCTGGTCACCAAACACGGCCAAAGCCATTTCGATGCGATGCTGAGAGTATCTTCCACTCTGGAACGTGCTGCAAATATACTGCATATTATTTTATGTACACACGAGCTTGTATCAATTACTCGGAGTATCGGTTAAGGAATGTATAGGGTGGAGGGCGAGAAGATGAAAGTAAATATGAAGGTAGGAAGTACGTGAATATTCAGATCTGGTCACCAAACACGGCCAAAGCCATTTCGATGCGATGCTGAGAGTATCTTCCACTCTGGAACGTGCTGCAAATATACTGCATATTATTTTATGTACACACGAGCTTGTATCAATTACTCGGAGTATCGGTTAAGGAATGTATAGGGTGGAGGGCGAGAAGATGAAAGTAAATATGAAGGTAGGAAGTACGTGAATATTCAGATCTGGTCACCAAACACGGCCAAAGCCATTTCGATGCGATGCTGAGAGTATCTTCCACTCTGGAACGTGCTGCAAATATACTGCATATTATTTTATGTACACACGAGCTTGTATCAATTACTCGGAGTATCGGTTAAGGAATGTATAGGGTGGAGGGCGAGAAGATGAAAGTAAATATGAAGGTAGGAAGTACGTGAATATTCAGATCTGGTCACCAAACACGGCCAAAGCCATTTCGATGCGATGCTGAGAGTATCTTCCACTCTGGAACGTGCTGCAAATATACTGCATATTATTTTATGTACACACGAGCTTGTATCAATTACTCGGAGTATCGGTTAAGGAATGTATAGGGTGGAGGGCGAGAAGATGAAAGTAAATATGAAGGTAGGAAGTACGTGAATATTCAGATCTGGTCACCAAACACGGCCAAAGCCATTTCGATGCGATGCTGAGAGTATCTTCCACTCTGGAACGTGCTGCAAATATACTGCATATTATTTTATGTACACACGAGCTTGTATCAATTACTCGGAGTATCGGTTAAGGAATGTATAGGGTGGAGGGCGAGAAGATGAAAGTAAATATGAAGGTAGGAAGTACGTGAATATTCAGATCTGGTCACCAAACACGGCCAAAGCCATTTCGATGCGATGCTGAGAGTATCTTCCACTCTGGAACGTGCTGCAAATATACTGCATATTATTTTATGTACACACGAGCTTGTATCAATTACTCGGAGTATCGGTTAAGGAATGTATAGGGTGGAGGGCGAGAAGATGAAAGTAAATATGAAGGTAGGAAGTACGTGAATATTCAGATCTGGTCACCAAACACGGCCAAAGCCATTTCGATGCGATGCTGAGAGTATCTTCCACTCTGGAACGTGCTGCAAATATACTGCATATTATTTTATGTACACACGAGCTTGTATCAATTACTCGGAGTATCGGTTAAGGAATGTATAGGGTGGAGGGCGAGAAGATGAAAGTAAATATGAAGGTAGGAAGTACGTGAATATTCAGATCTGGTCACCAAACACGGCCAAAGCCATTTCGATGCGATGCTGAGAGTATCTTCCACTCTGGAACGTGCTGCAAATATACTGCATATTATTTTATGTACACACGAGCTTGTATCAATTACTCGGAGTATCGGTTAAGGAATGTATAGGGTGGAGGGCGAGAAGATGAAAGTAAATATGAAGGTAGGAAGTACGTGAATATTCAGATCTGGTCACCAAACACGGCCAAAGCCATTTCGATGCGATGCTGAGAGTATCTTCCACTCTGGAACGTGCTGCAAATATACTGCATATTATTTTATGTACACACGAGCTTGTATCAATTACTCGGAGTATCGGTTAAGGAATGTATAGGGTGGAGGGCGAGAAGATGAAAGTAAATATGAAGGTAGGAAGTACGTGAATATTCAGATCTGGTCACCAAACACGGCCAAAGCCATTTCGATGCGATGCTGAGAGTATCTTCCACTCTGGAACGTGCTGCAAATATACTGCATATTATTTTATGTACACACGAGCTTGTATCAATTACTCGGAGTATCGGTTAAGGAATGTATAGGGTGGAGGGCGAGAAGATGAAAGTAAATATGAAGGTAGGAAGTACGTGAATATTCAGATCTGGTCACCAAACACGGCCAAAGCCATTTCGATGCGATGCTGAGAGTATCTTCCACTCTGGAACGTGCTGCAAATATACTGCATATTATTTTATGTACACACGAGCTTGTATCAATTACTCGGAGTATCGGTTAAGGAATGTATAGGGTGGAGGGCGAGAAGATGAAAGTAAATATGAAGGTAGGAAGTACGTGAATATTCAGATCTGGTCACCAAACACGGCCAAAGCCATTTCGATGCGATGCTGAGAGTATCTTCCACTCTGGAACGTGCTGCAAATATACTGCATATTATTTTATGTACACACGAGCTTGTATCAATTACTCGGAGTATCGGTTAAGGAATGTATAGGGTGGAGGGCGAGAAGATGAAAGTAAATATGAAGGTAGGAAGTACGTGAATATTCAGATCTGGTCACCAAACACGGCCAAAGCCATTTCGATGCGATGCTGAGAGTATCTTCCACTCTGGAACGTGCTGCAAATATACTGCATATTATTTTATGTACACACGAGCTTGTATCAATTACTCGGAGTATCGGTTAAGGAATGTATAGGGTGGAGGGCGAGAAGATGAAAGTAAATATGAAGGTAGGAAGTACGTGAATATTCAGATCTGGTCACCAAACACGGCCAAAGCCATTTCGATGCGATGCTGAGAGTATCTTCCACTCTGGAACGTGCTGCAAATATACTGCATATTATTTTATGTACACACGAGCTTGTATCAATTACTCGGAGTATCGGTTAAGGAATGTATAGGGTGGAGGGCGAGAAGATGAAAGTAAATATGAAGGTAGGAAGTACGTGAATATTCAGATCTGGTCACCAAACACGGCCAAAGCCATTTCGATGCGATGCTGAGAGTATCTTCCACTCTGGAACGTGCTGCAAATATACTGCATATTATTTTATGTACACACGAGCTTGTATCAATTACTCGGAGTATCGGTTAAGGAATGTATAGGGTGGAGGGCGAGAAGATGAAAGTAAATATGAAGGTAGGAAGTACGTGAATATTCAGATCTGGTCACCAAACACGGCCAAAGCCATTTCGATGCGATGCTGAGAGTATCTTCCACTCTGGAACGTGCTGCAAATATACTGCATATTATTTTATGTACACACGAGCTTGTATCAATTACTCGGAGTATCGGTTAAGGAATGTATAGGGTGGAGGGCGAGAAGATGAAAGTAAATATGAAGGTAGGAAGTACGTGAATATTCAGATCTGGTCACCAAACACGGCCAAAGCCATTTCGATGCGATGCTGAGAGTATCTTCCACTCTGGAACGTGCTGCAAATATACTGCATATTATTTTATGTACACACGAGCTTGTATCAATTACTCGGAGTATCGGTTAAGGAATGTATAGGGTGGAGGGCGAGAAGATGAAAGTAAATATGAAGGTAGGAAGTACGTGAATATTCAGATCTGGTCACCAAACACGGCCAAAGCCATTTCGATGCGATGCTGAGAGTATCTTCCACTCTGGAACGTGCTGCAAATATACTGCATATTATTTTATGTACACACGAGCTTGTATCAATTACTCGGAGTATCGGTTAAGGAATGTATAGGGTGGAGGGCGAGAAGATGAAAGTAAATATGAAGGTAGGAAGTACGTGAATATTCAGATCTGGTCACCAAACACGGCCAAAGCCATTTCGATGCGATGCTGAGAGTATCTTCCACTCTGGAACGTGCTGCAAATATACTGCATATTATTTTATGTACACACGAGCTTGTATCAATTACTCGGAGTATCGGTTAAGGAATGTATAGGGTGGAGGGCGAGAAGATGAAAGTAAATATGAAGGTAGGAAGTACGTGAATATTCAGATCTGGTCACCAAACACGGCCAAAGCCATTTCGATGCGATGCTGAGAGTATCTTCCACTCTGGAACGTGCTGCAAATATACTGCATATTATTTTATGTACACACGAGCTTGTATCAATTACTCGGAGTATCGGTTAAGGAATGTATAGGGTGGAGGGCGAGAAGATGAAAGTAAATATGAAGGTAGGAAGTACGTGAATATTCAGATCTGGTCACCAAACACGGCCAAAGCCATTTCGATGCGATGCTGAGAGTATCTTCCACTCTGGAACGTGCTGCAAATATACTGCATATTATTTTATGTACACACGAGCTTGTATCAATTACTCGGAGTATCGGTTAAGGAATGTATAGGGTGGAGGGCGAGAAGATGAAAGTAAATATGAAGGTAGGAAGTACGTGAATATTCAGATCTGGTCACCAAACACGGCCAAAGCCATTTCGATGCGATGCTGAGAGTATCTTCCACTCTGGAACGTGCTGCAAATATACTGCATATTATTTTATGTACACACGAGCTTGTATCAATTACTCGGAGTATCGGTTAAGGAATGTATAGGGTGGAGGGCGAGAAGATGAAAGTAAATATGAAGGTAGGAAGTACGTGAATATTCAGATCTGGTCACCAAACACGGCCAAAGCCATTTCGATGCGATGCTGAGAGTATCTTCCACTCTGGAACGTGCTGCAAATATACTGCATATTATTTTATGTACACACGAGCTTGTATCAATTACTCGGAGTATCGGTTAAGGAATGTATAGGGTGGAGGGCGAGAAGATGAAAGTAAATATGAAGGTAGGAAGTACGTGAATATTCAGATCTGGTCACCAAACACGGCCAAAGCCATTTCGATGCGATGCTGAGAGTATCTTCCACTCTGGAACGTGCTGCAAATATACTGCATATTATTTTATGTACACACGAGCTTGTATCAATTACTCGGAGTATCGGTTAAGGAATGTATAGGGTGGAGGGCGAGAAGATGAAAGTAAATATGAAGGTAGGAAGTACGTGAATATTCAGATCTGGTCACCAAACACGGCCAAAGCCATTTCGATGCGATGCTGAGAGTATCTTCCACTCTGGAACGTGCTGCAAATATACTGCATATTATTTTATGTACACACGAGCTTGTATCAATTACTCGGAGTATCGGTTAAGGAATGTATAGGGTGGAGGGCGAGAAGATGAAAGTAAATATGAAGGTAGGAAGTACGTGAATATTCAGATCTGGTCACCAAACACGGCCAAAGCCATTTCGATGCGATGCTGAGAGTATCTTCCACTCTGGAACGTGCTGCAAATATACTGCATATTATTTTATGTACACACGAGCTTGTATCAATTACTCGGAGTATCGGTTAAGGAATGTATAGGGTGGAGGGCGAGAAGATGAAAGTAAATATGAAGGTAGGAAGTACGTGAATATTCAGATCTGGTCACCAAACACGGCCAAAGCCATTTCGATGCGATGCTGAGAGTATCTTCCACTCTGGAACGTGCTGCAAATATACTGCATATTATTTTATGTACACACGAGCTTGTATCAATTACTCGGAGTATCGGTTAAGGAATGTATAGGGTGGAGGGCGAGAAGATGAAAGTAAATATGAAGGTAGGAAGTACGTGAATATTCAGATCTGGTCACCAAACACGGCCAAAGCCATTTCGATGCGATGCTGAGAGTATCTTCCACTCTGGAACGTGCTGCAAATATACTGCATATTATTTTATGTCCACACGAGCTTGTATCAATTACTCGGAGTATCGGTTAAGGAATGTATAGGGTGGAGGGCGAGAAGATGAAAGTAAATATGAAGGTAGGAAGTACGTGAATATTCAGATCTGGTCACCAAACACGGCCAAAGCCATTTCGATGCGATGCTGAGAGTATCTTCCACTCTGGAACGTGCTGCAAATATACTGCATATTATTTTATGTACACACGAGCTTGTATCAATTACTCGGAGTATCGGTTAAGGAATGTATAGGGTGGAGGGCGAGAAGATGAAAGTAAATATGAAGGTAGGAAGTACGTGAATATTCAGATCTGGTCACCAAACACGGCCAAAGCCATTTCGATGCGATGCTGAGAGTATCTTCCACTCTGGAACGTGCTGCAAATATACTGCATATTATTTTATGTACACACGAGCTTGTATCAATTACTCGGAGTATCGGTTAAGGAATGTATAGGGTGGAGGGCGAGAAGATGAAAGTAAATATGAAGGTAGGAAGTACGTGAATATTCAGATCTGGTCACCAAACACGGCCAAAGCCATTTCGATGCGATGCTGAGAGTATCTTCCACTCTGGAACGTGCTGCAAATATACTGCATATTATTTTATGTACACACGAGCTTGTATCAATTACTCGGAGTATCGGTTAAGGAATGTATAGGGTGGAGGGCGAGAAGATGAAAGTAAATATGAAGGTAGGAAGTACGTGAATATTCAGATCTGGTCACCAAACACGGCCAAAGCCATTTCGATGCGATGCTGAGAGTATCTTCCACTCTGGAACGTGCTGCAAATATACTGCATATTATTTTATGTCCACACGAGCTTGTATCAATTACTCGGAGTATCGGTTAAGGAATGTATAGGGTGGAGGGCGAGAAGATGAAAGTAAATATGAAGGTAGGAAGTACGTGAATATTCAGATCTGGTCACCAAACACGGCCAAAGCCATTTCGATGCGATGCTGAGAGTATCTTCCACTCTGGAACGTGCTGCAAATATACTGCATATTATTTTATGTACACACGAGCTTGTATCAATTACTCGGAGTATCGGTTAAGGAATGTATAGGGTGGAGGGCGAGAAGATGAAAGTAAATATGAAGGTAGGAAGTACGTGAATATTCAGATCTGGTCACCAAACACGGCCAAAGCCATTTCGATGCGATGCTGAGAGTATCTTCCACTCTGGAACGTGCTGCAAATATACTGCATATTATTTTATGTACACACGAGCTTGTATCAATTACTCGGAGTATCGGTTAAGGAATGTATAGGGTGGAGGGCGAGAAGATGAAAGTAAATATGAAGGTAGGAAGTACGTGAATATTCAGATCTGGTCACCAAACACGGCCAAAGCCATTTCGATGCGATGCTGAGAGTATCTTCCACTCTGGAACGTGCTGCAAATATACTGCATATTATTTTATGTACACACGAGCTTGTATCAATTACTCGGAGTATCGGTTAAGGAATGTATAGGGTGGAGGGCGAGAAGATGAAAGTAAATATGAAGGTAGGAAGTACGTGAATATTCAGATCTGGTCACCAAACACGGCCAAAGCCATTTCGATGCGATGCTGAGAGTATCTTCCACTCTGGAACGTGCTGCAAATATACTGCATATTATTTTATGTACACACGAGCTTGTATCAATTACTCGGAGTATCGGTTAAGGAATGTATAGGGTGGAGGGCGAGAAGATGAAAGTAAATATGAAGGTAGGAAGTACGTGAATATTCAGATCTGGTCACCAAACACGGCCAAAGCCATTTCGATGCGATGCTGAGAGTATCTTCCACTCTGGAACGTGCTGCAAATATACTGCATATTATTTTATGTACACACGAGCTTGTATCAATTACTCGGAGTATCGGTTAAGGAATGTATAGGGTGGAGGGCGAGAAGATGAAAGTAAATATGAAGGTAGGAAGTACGTGAATATTCAGATCTGGTCACCAAACACGGCCAAAGCCATTTCGATGCGATGCTGAGAGTATCTTCCACTCTGGAACGTGCCAAATATACTGCATATTATTTTATGTACACACGAGCTTGTATCAATTACTCGGAGTATCGGTTAAGGAATGTATAGGGTGGAGGGCGAGAAGATGAAAGTAAATATGAAGGTAGGAAGTACGTGAATATTCAGATCTGGTCACCAAACACGGCCAAAGCCATTTCGATGCGATGCTGAGAGTATCTTCCACTCTGGAACGTGCTGCAAATATACTGCATATTATTTTATGTCCACACGAGCTTGTATCAATTACTCGGAGTATCGGTTAAGGAATGTATAGGGTGGAGGGCGAGAAGATGAAAGTAAATATGAAGGTAGGAAGTACGTGAATATTCAGATCTGGTCACCAAACACGGCCAAAGCCATTTCGATGCGATGCTGAGAGTATCTTCCACTCTGGAACGTGCTGCAAATATACTGCATATTATTTTATGTACACACGAGCTTGTATCAATTACTCGGAGTATCGGTTAAGGAATGTATAGGGTGGAGGGCGAGAAGATGAAAGTAAATATGAAGGTAGGAAGTACGTGAATATTCAGATCTGGTCACCAAACACGGCCAAAGCCATTTCGATGCGATGCTGAGAGTATCTTCCACTCTGGAACGTGTGCAAATATACTGCATATTATTTTATGTACACACGAGCTTGTATCAATTACTCGGAGTATCGGTTAAGGAATGTATAGGGTGGAGGGCGAGAAGATGAAAGTAAATATGAAGGTAGGAAGTACGTGAATATTCAGATCTGGTCACCAAACACGGCCAAAGCCATTTCGATGCGATGCTGAGAGTATCTTCCACTCTGGAACGTGCTGCAAATATACTGCATATTATTTTATGTACACACGAGCTTGTATCAATTACTCGGAGTATCGGTTAAGGAATGTATAGGGTGGAGGGCGAGAAGATGAAAGTAAATATGAAGGTAGGAAGTACGTGAATATTCAGATCTGGTCACCAAACACGGCCAAAGCCATTTCGATGCGATGCTGAGAGTATCTTCCACTCTGGAACGTGCTGCAAATATACTGCATATTATTTTATGTACACACGAGCTTGTATCAATTACTCGGAGTATCGGTTAAGGAATGTATAGGGTGGAGGGCGAGAAGATGAAAGTAAATATGAAGGTAGGAAGTACGTGAATATTCAGATCTGGTCACCAAACACGGCCAAAGCCATTTCGATGCGATGCTGAGAGTATCTTCCACTCTGGAACGTGCTGCAAATATACTGCATATTATTTTATGTACACACGAGCTTGTATCAATTACTCGGAGTATCGGTTAAGGAATGTATAGGGTGGAGGGCGAGAAGATGAAAGTAAATATGAAGGTAGGAAGTACGTGAATATTCAGATCTGGTCACCAAACACGGCCAAAGCCATTTCGATGCGATGCTGAGAGTATCTTCCACTCTGGAACGTGCTGCAAATATACTGCATATTATTTTATGTACACACGAGCTTGTATCAATTACTCGGAGTATCGGTTAAGGAATGTATAGGGTGGAGGGCGAGAAGATGAAAGTAAATATGAAGGTAGGAAGTACGTGAATATTCAGATCTGGTCACCAAACACGGCCAAAGCCATTTCGATGCGATGCTGAGAGTATCTTCCACTCTGGAACGTGCTGCAAATATACTGCATATTATTTTATGTACACACGAGCTTGTATCAATTACTCGGAGTATCGGTTAAGGAATGTATAGGGTGGAGGGCGAGAAGATGAAAGTAAATATGAAGGTAGGAAGTACGTGAATATTCAGATCTGGTCACCAAACACGGCCAAAGCCATTTCGATGCGATGCTGAGAGTATCTTCCACTCTGGAACGTGCTGCAAATATACTGCATATTATTTTATGTACACACGAGCTTGTATCAATTACTCGGAGTATCGGTTAAGGAATGTATAGGGTGGAGGGCGAGAAGATGAAAGTAAATATGAAGGTTGGAAGTACGTGAATATTCAGATCTGGTCACCAAACACGGCCAAAGCCATTTCGATGCGATGCTGAGAGTATCTTCCACTCTGGAACGTGCTGCAAATATACTGCATATTATTTTATGTACACACGAGCTTGTATCAATTACTCGGAGTATCGGTTAAGGAATGTATAGGGTGGAGGGCGAGAAGATGAAAGTAAATATGAAGGTAGGAAGTACGTGAATATTCAGATCTGGTCACCAAACACGGCCAAAGCCATTTCGATGCGATGCTGAGAGTATCTTCCACTCTGGAACGTGCTGCAAATATACTGCATATTATTTTATGTACACACGAGCTTGTATCAATTACTCGGAGTATCGGTTAAGGAATGTATAGGGTGGAGGGCGAGAAGATGAAAGTAAATATGAAGGTAGGAAGTACGTGAATATTCAGATCTGGTCACCAAACACGGCCAAAGCCATTTCGATGCGATGCTGAGAGTATCTTCCACTCTGGAACGTGCTGCAAATATACTGCATATTATTTTATGTACACACGAGCTTGTATCAATTACTCGGAGTATCGGTTAAGGAATGTATAGGGTGGAGGGCGAGAAGATGAAAGTAAATATGAAGGTAGGAAGTACGTGAATATTCAGATCTGGTCACCAAACACGGCCAAAGCCATTTCGATGCGATGCTGAGAGTATCTTCCACTCTGGAACGTGCTGCAAATATACTGCATATTATTTTATGTACACACGAGCTTGTATCAATTACTCGGAGTATCGGTTAAGGAATGTATAGGGTGGAGGGCG
Organism: Hesperophylax magnus; assembly: GCA_026573805.1. NCBI lineage: Eukaryota > Metazoa > Arthropoda > Insecta > Trichoptera > Limnephilidae > Hesperophylax > Hesperophylax magnus. Next base: position 13,271,076 of record JAIUSX010000019.1, read on the forward strand.
AGAAGATGAAAGTAAATATGAAGGTAGGAAGTACGTGAATATTCAGATCTGGTCACCAAACACGGCCAAAGCCATTTCGATGCGATGCTGAGAGTATCTTCCACTCTGGAACGTGCTGCAAATATACTGCATATTATTTTATGTACACACGAGCTTGTATCAATTACTCGGAGTATCGGTTAAGGAATGTATAGGGTGGAGGGCGAGAAGATGAAAGTAAATATGAAGGTAGGAAGTACGTGAATATTCAGATCTGGTCACCAAACACGGCCAAAGCCATTTCGATGCGATGCTGAGAGTATCTTCCACTCTGGAACGTGCTGCAAATATACTGCATATTATTTTATGTACACACGAGCTTGTATCAATTACTCGGAGTATCGGTTAAGGAATGTATAGGGTGGAGGGCGAGAAGATGAAAGTAAATATGAAGGTAGGAAGTACGTGAATATTCAGATCTGGTCACCAAACACGGCCAAAGCCATTTCGATGCGATGCTGAGAGTATCTTCCACTCTGGAACGTGCTGCAAATATACTGCATATTATTTTATGTACACACGAGCTTGTATCAATTACTCGGAGTATCGGTTAAGGAATGTATAGGGTGGAGGGCGAGAAGATGAAAGTAAATATGAAGGTAGGAAGTACGTGAATATTCAGATCTGGTCACCAAACACGGCCAAAGCCATTTCGATGCGATGCTGAGAGTATCTTCCACTCTGGAACGTGCTGCAAATATACTGCATATTATTTTATGTACACACGAGCTTGTATCAATTACTCGGAGTATCGGTTAAGGAATGTATAGGGTGGAGGGCGAGAAGATGAAAGTAAATATGAAGGTAGGAAGTACGTGAATATTCAGATCTGGTCACCAAACACGGCCAAAGCCATTTCGATGCGATGCTGAGAGTATCTTCCACTCTGGAACGTGCTGCAAATATACTGCATATTATTTTATGTACACACGAGCTTGTATCAATTACTCGGAGTATCGGTTAAGGAATGTATAGGGTGGAGGGCGAGAAGATGAAAGTAAATATGAAGGTAGGAAGTACGTGAATATTCAGATCTGGTCACCAAACACGGCCAAAGCCATTTCGATGCGATGCTGAGAGTATCTTCCACTCTGGAACGTGCTGCAAATATACTGCATATTATTTTATGTACACACGAGCTTGTATCAATTACTCGGAGTATCGGTTAAGGAATGTATAGGGTGGAGGGCGAGAAGATGAAAGTAAATATGAAGGTTGGAAGTAAGTACTAAGTACTAATAATAATAATAAGATTTTATTCCAGAATGTATGCAGGGGTAGTGCAATGCAATACATTCCATACTTATCACACTAAGTTATTCAGTTGTGATCTCCAAACGTAAGTGGGTTAAGTAATCGTTTTTCAAAATTGTATTCAGACTTTATGACTTGACCAGCTTTCATCATAGTCTATCTCCTCACACTCCCCACATCCTTAGCCCTCACAAAGTTCCTACATTGGAGGACATAGTCCCACCGGCTCCAGGCAGTTGGGATTCTGATGTGGTAATCATATTAAATAAATCGATGTTTTTTTTTGTATTTTCAAATTTTATTTTATATTATGGAAACAAACAGTACTGATTTACAGAGATGAAACAATATACAGGAATAAGATATTTCATGTTGGGTACCTATGAGATATGTTTCCTTGTAATGTCTGCTAAGTGGTATGTTTATTCCTTGGTGATTATTACCTTACACAGGTGATGTGTGTAGTTTATAGGTGTGTGTGTGTGTGTGTGTGTGTGTGTGTGTGTGTATGTGTGTGTCTGTATGTATGCGCATTGAATAGTTTAAATTATTGACATGATGCCACGTTTGAATTTGGGCAGTGAAGCTGTTATTATAAAGTAAGACGCATTGATTTAAATTTGGGCCTTGTTTCCTAGTTAGTTGGACATAGAAGTCATTCGAATCGAATGAAAAGTGGAATGACTTTTGACGTTTGGCGCGTGTAGAATAAGTAGAATAAGAACATCGGCCAATGTATGTACTTTCGACGGCGATTGCGAGCGGCCGGGATTGGAGAATCGGTACCCTGGTCGAACAGAAGCTAGAGGGAGGTATGTACTTAATTTAAAAAAGAATCAATTATTTTCCTTTTACAATAAAGCTGAGTGATTGAAATTAATTCACGAAAGTATGTCATGGTACAAAAAGTGGCAATACACTATAAAATGTTAAGGGTAGGAGGTTGTTTTTTTTTGTAAATATATGGAAACCGCACAAGAGTTCCAATTGCACCCAGTCAGCGTTATCAAATTATGACGTCACTAATTGGTGTATATTGGAAGAGACGGGGGAGTGAAAAGGTTGGGAAGTATCTGGATATTTAGATCTAGTAGCTAAAGCCATTTTAAACAACGTTTCGATTCTGAATGGAGCTCTTTCACCAAAGGCGTTTTGATAAAACAATGCTTATAGACAATTGTTTTAGTTACCGAGGTCTAGCAGGGCCAGCGAAATGTTTTCATCAACTCCCGATACAGTTATTAAATTCCCTAAATGCTCTAATAAAAGTCGCATTCGGTAAATCAAATACATTAACACAGATAAGGATGTGTCAAAAACCTCCATAATAGGAACTTCAGAGGTTAGAAAATATATCGTCAGTGTTATTATGTTGATATTTTGTTATTGTGTTGATGTATTGTTATTATGTTGATATTTTGTTATTGTGTTGATATTTTGTTATTGTGTTGATATTTTGTTATCATGTTGATATTTTGTTATCATGTTGATATTTTGTTAATATGTTGATATTTTGTTATTATGTTGATATTTTGTTATTATGTTGATATTTTGTTATTGTGTTGATATTTTGTTATCATGTTGATATTTTGTTATCATGTTGATATTTTGTTATTATGTTGATATTTTGTTATTATGTTGATATTTAGTTATTATTATACGATATGCTACGCCAATATGGATTATATTGCATTGCACAACCTCTAAATGTAGTCCGGAATAAAATACTTATAATTATTAGCAAAGGAATTTCAATAATACAGAAAAGAAAAACAAATGATATTTATAAAATAATTTTACCACTTTATACGTCATTCTAAAACTGCTTTAATAATATTCCATTCCCTATGTACTAAAATTTGGACTTTACAACATAGAGTTGTGCTACATTAGTTGACATACAAATCAATTATGTCTATGATGGAAGAATTTTCAATTGTTTTTCGCTTTTTATTAATACAAAAGTATGTATAAGGAAATATAATTCAAAAGTGTATAAAAAAGTTTAAAAATGTTTCAACATAATATCATAACGACAAATAATTCACTGTGAAGAGGTAATCGTATGAATTACCCAACGAAAACAACTCCAAAAACCAAAAAGAAAGCCTCGCTACCTTCTCAGAAAGCTCAAGTATCAAGTAGGTACCCGTTTTATAAAGCTCGAAGCTCAACAGTTTGTTCTCATGGCCGTGAATTTAAAGCAGATCTTTCTCTGCCGAAACTGAGAATAATACTTCTTGGTCCACGGTACCGGAGGCTGGATGCTGTGGAGATGCAAGACGTATGGCCCACCGGAATAACCGGTTAAATGACAATACGTTTTTTTGGCAAGATGAAAACTCCGACATAGTTTGAACCTTCATGTAGAGCGGTTGGTATTATCAGTTATACACACTTCAAAATATTGAACACAACATTGTATGGTGAACGAGCAACTTCGTCTGCGTCGAAAGCTTAGATAATGGCGGGAATTATTGTCTGTTTGTTTTGAGATGATTCTACGTTTTCTTTTTAATGCTTCTTTCTTTTACCCTTTAAGGATATTTTATTCCATCATTTGATCACGACACAAGCACCATTTTCCGCTTGATGTGATGGTAGTCGGAGATTTTCAAATATTGTCAGGTAATTCGTAGCCAAACGCATTGTCATTGATTGTTATTATAGTATGTATTGTGCTAAAACTTGCTGTATTTGTATTGTGTATATGCTAATAAAAATGTAACCTAAAATAATGTATTGCTGTATAGGAACCTATATTAAACATCTATAAGTAAACCATAGACAAAATGCGAGAAATAATTAACTAAGAAATATGCCTCAACACAGGTTCGCCTAGTGAGGCAGATTATGCACAACTTAAAATATAGTATATTATGCCATATCTTTATAACACTCTTATATACATATTTACTTTTTCTTCTATTAGAAACTGTTCTATTATTGTAACATTAGTTTTTCAACAATATCATTGTTACTAACTTACATATAGGTATTTTACTTACTAATGATATATTCTGTAATTTATTTAATTAAATAAATAATTTAATAATTTGTCTTTCTTTTTATATTTGAAAAACAAAAGTAAATGTGTTAAAAGACAAAAGATTTTTTTCCCCACATTTGTTGAAAACTTCGAGTAAACGTTCGAGGTTCAACACCAATATTGTTTTTTGATCTAATTAGTAACTCGGGAAAAACTCGAATTATATATTATTTACAGCTTTACCAAATAAGGGAATTTAATGAACGTAAAATTGGCAAAGCATTAAGGCCAATCGTGTGTTGAATTATTCAGTTGATTTATTTTCAGAGATCTATAAAATACTGCACAAATCACTGGTCGGGCGCGCATTCGTGATCTACCGGTAGAACTTCCAAGGACGCACTACAAGACATTCTCTATTTTAAAAAGTCAGCTCTAACTACCAACGCCTATGCGGATAATTAATAAAACATGGCTCTTATTAAATTTACTGTGATATGACATAAAAATTTAAAATAACTAATGGTCACCAAATCAGGATGATGAACGAGAGATTATGATCAATGGTCTAGCCCAGTGGTCGGCAAACTCATTGGCCAAAGAGCCAAATATGTACATTACAACGATTCAAAAAAATTCCGAGAGGCAAATCTGTTTTTTTAATTTAGTAAACCTTTGTTATAATTTTAGACCTTCATTAAATAAACGGGTACACTGAATAAAACGTGATTTCACCCGTAATAAAAATTTAACCGTTGATAGACAATAATATGAAAGTAAGGTAATACATAAATTTAAATCATGTCAATGACTGACAAACACTTAATGCGAGCAATGTCCTTGCATCTTCTTGGAAAATGTCAGTAAGTCAGGTTTTTATGTTGTTGTTTTTAATTTTAAGCATGATTCCAGGTTCTCATCAATAAGACGACTTCTCAGCTTACTCTTGATAAAGTTCATGCATCAAAAAGATTGTTCGCATGAATATGTAGAATCAAAAAGGGAAAAAACAAGAAACGCGAGTTTATTCAGATGATCGTAAGAGTCAGGAATACTATTCCAGACGTTGAAAATGATCATGTCTCTCTTCTCCAGGTCTTTCAAAACAGACCACTTGTGTTGTGAACTAAGATCACGTTGTTCTTCTCCAATATTTCCAAATCAATTCAAAGACGTTGAAATTTAGAGCTCCATATTTCCTTGTTTTTTTAAATCCTGCAATTGTATTTCAAAGTTACCAATGTCAGTCAATAAGAGGATTTTTGACGAATGCTAAGGTCGCTCTGCGGTTTTTAAACTTCTGAAACCTGCTGAGAAATGCTTCCCTCATATTTAAAATTGTTGTTTTGAAATGGTGTTTGTCAATACAGGAATTATTTCAGGAGTTTAAAAACAGCAGAGCGACCTTAGCATTTGTGCCAGAGCCGCACTCAAGGAGCCAAAGAGCCGCATGCGGCTCCGGAGCCGTACTTTTCCGACCACTGGTCTAGCCTGTCGAAATGACAGCAGTTGCGAAATGGGGTCGACGAACGGCTGTGCGACATCTTTCATAGAAACTTAATTTTCAATTTGAGGCTAAAATACTCAACCAAACTGAAGTAATTTTATTTATTTTTGTTTTAAATTAAAAATATAAGCCCTTAAATAATTAATGAACACATCTGCCCTGATGATGGACACTGTAACGTTGTCCGAAACGTTGGCTAAAAAAGTTAGCGCAACACGGCATAACACCCCAAAAACAAATAACAAAAATTAATGAACAACTTATTTTGAAGGTAATACGGTAGCAATGTAATATGTCAGTGTAGAAGACGATAATACTGATAAATCTCAACGAAACATGAAACAGAACAAGACATAAAGAAATAAAAAGATAACTGTAAGACATAACACATAATGCACTATTTAAGCAACGAACCAATTTCATTAGAAATTTTGTTTCCATTTAAAAAGGTAGATGCCAAAAATATGCAAAAAATTAGTTGCAAGTTGATATTGTTAACTCTGAATTTGAAATATGAGATCGACAAGTATGACGTTTTATAAATAGGTCCCCATGGTCGAGTGGTTTAAGACGCCTGTCCCGGTAAGACAAGAGATACTGGATTCGATTCCTAGTTGTAACGGTTAATTGAATAATTACTAAATTCAAATTCTTTAATGGCCAATTTTTATAAAAATTTAAAACACAAATAAAAAAGAGCTTACAACTGTACTAAATATTTTATGTTTTTTTAGATTTTTTAAAATGATTCAGTTTGTTTGGGTATTTTGGCCTCAATCCAAAATTCAATTTTGTATTTTTTTTTTTTTTTTACAGTAATACCGCACAAGAGTCCCAACTGCTCCCGTCTGGAGCCAGTGAGACTATGGCATCCCCAATTGGGGTATGTTGTGAGGCTGAGGGTATTGGGGAGGGGAGGGAGATGGGGAAGAGGAAGGTGGGGAAGTACCTGGCTATTCAGATCTGGTCACCAAACACGGCTAAAGCCATTTCAAGCAACGTTTCAATTCTGAATGGTAGTCTTACACCAGGGCGATACTGAGAGTATCTTCCACTCTGGAACGTGCCGCAAATATACTATATATTATTTTAATTAATTAATTGTGAAATTAATTAATTAAAAAATTTTTTTTAAAAAGGCTGCGCAGTTCCTCTTATATCCTTCACAACACACGTAGCATTAAATGTGGAGGACATTATATGCTCTTTTGGACACATGATTTGTATAGAATTGGTTCTGTCAAAACGGTAACCAGTGTTATAAATTATAGTGTTTGTAAATATATCTGTAGTTTCAATGTCTTTCAACAGATGTCGTCAGGGTATATAGTTTTTAAGGTGTCACCATAGGTGTCAGTAGTAGTACCACATGATAGATACATCTGTCGGACGTTTGGGTCTAATACCCGAAAGGTTACGAAGATGCCGATGTTAGCCGATCTGTAGAAGAGAATCTTCAGTGAGCGATTCCCCCGCTTCAGTCAGAATAACTTAGAGCATCCCATAGAACGGGCTAGAGTAAAGTTAGATATTCATTGTAAATACGACACGATAATAAACAGACCCGTAATCATCCAAGTGTATTGCTAACCAGAGGAAAATAGTAGTCCACCATATACATGCGTTATGTTACGATTTTTTAGGATGAACCTACGCCCGAGACAAGAAATTGCTGTAGAAACGCTGAGACTAATTAAAATATTATGCTGTAGTGTGAATTGTAAGGTATAGTGAACCCAAACCAAACTAAACATTAGCGTTAATCAACCAGAGTATTTAATTTAAAATCAATAGGCGTCCATTAATAGACTTTCCACTGGGAGAAATGATGGGGGCATGACTGAAGCTGGTTGAGAGCGGCAGTGACGAGTGAGGGTGGACTGTGAGGGTGGGCGAGGAGGGGGCGGCAGCTATTGTAGAATATGATAATATAATTGGCATCTCCGCTGCTGATGACAGGTCATTACACCAACCCAGACCAGAGTTTAAGAGCGGGAGATAAGTACAGGCAGAAAAGATTCCTCTAGCAAAAATGATGGTTTTTAGGCTAAATACCGAATTACGAATATCAAAATAGCAGAGAAATTAAAGAGTTTTCTTCTGGGTGGCCTAATTTTCATTAAATTAATTTTGGTGACGGTCCTCTTTGACACCTTGGAGTACTCCTTCTGCTGTGTAGAGTTTAATGTAAAAATATTGTAGATTTTTATGGAAGATATGGATTTTTGCTTTAGTGGGAGTTTATATTGTTAATGTTGGGGCCCGATAGTAGTTCTTAATCACCGAAATCCAACATACGGACTAACGCACAACAAAACATGATAGAATTTTTGTAATTTCCCCCACAGGCGATAAAAATAATTAAAATTTTATTGGCGATAAAAAACGAGTCTTTTTTGTTTACTTTTTCGTGAAGAAAACGCGTTATGATAATAAAACTTCAACTGAATGTTGTGACCTTGGCTCAACCTTGCATATAGATCTGTTTTTATCAAGGACTAGGAAAAATAATGGATAGAGAGGTCGTATCTTTGTAGGGGAACTCAGTTGATCATTTAAAAATCTCGTGAAGAAGTAGGTATGCGGTATGCATAAAGAAAAATATTTCTTATTGACAAAATAATCAATTGTGGTTTCGCATTTAACAACTTTTGCAAGATAAAACCGATGTCAATATACCAAATATTTCCCTTTCGACATTTATGAATATTTTGAGCACTGAACAACGGAGCCCCTTTTAGAAATACTGGTTTCGTATAGCATTTATTTGAAAATGGTAAATAAAAAAAAATCCGACTCACAATGAACGATAACTTTACAGTTATAACTTATAACAAAAATACCAATTCACATGTAAACGATAACTTACGGTTTTAACCTTAGATGAATTAAAAATGAAGATAGGTTACTAAGATAACGCGCGTGATTGCACTGAACTGGGTCCAGTGGACAAACTTGGTGATTTACTGCGTTTAGAATCGCACATAAGCCCGTCGGTCAGACAAGCTGTCACCGGCTGCCACAAACACGTGTGCCTTCTGTGCTTTTGAGATGTGCACAAATCATTCTCCAACAAAAGCCAAATCTGATGGAGTTTCTTTTCACTCGCATGTACTCAAAAATTACAAATTATTTCAATAAATACAATCATTCACAATGCTTTTGGAATAAAATAAAGTGACACATAACAGTATGAAGGACACCCTATTGACAGTACGTCGTGTTCTACTACTCTGCTTGCTAGTTTGTTCGACACGAATAAACGGACGGGCGAGCATGTGCGCGGCGAGCAGTTTGAGCATGACGTCGATACAAAAATGCTCGTTGCTCTCCTATGGCATCATGTTTTCCACGGACATGCTCGCCCGTCAATGGGCCGATTTAAGCTGGCAACTGGTGTCGCGAGGAGGCAATAATAATATTGCCGTTTCACCCGTACACATATTCTTTGAATGGCTATCTCGTTCTAATGCGTTCCGTTCATTTAGCTAAGTATGGTGTTATTAGTAGACATTTCATTCGTTCACATAAATTCGTTGTGGCTATTCTTTTCTCGTGCGCTTCGTTATTCGATTTCAAATCTAGAAACAGGAATATGCTATATTTTTTGTGGATGAACATAGCGCGTCTTTGTATATATGTCATTGGTTTTAACTTACGAGTATATTATAACTATTTGTTTACTATTAATATATTTTTTGGCAGGAGGGTATTTAAGATCACAGGAAAAAAACTAACTGACTGAGAGAGGACAGACCGCCAGATAACTCGGTCTTGGCACACACTCCTTCAAAAATAATTTTCTGTTATTATGACTCTTAACATGACCCTACTGAAAGTATTTGGTTTACTTGATCGTGCCATGTTTTCCTCGGGCGTCCCGAATTCTTCTACCATTCACATTCGCATCATATATTCTCTTTTCACTCCGTTCTTCGTTCATTCGCTTTACAAGCCCAAACCATCTAAACGTCCCTTTTTTAATCTTACTCATTACTCTTACATCTGCCTTGCATTCTTTGATATTTATTTCTCGAATTCCCGCATTGCTCACACGATGATACATGGTTTTATCACACATACGCCTCAGGGATCTCATTTCAGGTATCTTCACGATATTCGAACCTCCTTAATGTTAATCGTGTTACATACCTTGGCAAGAAATAGTAACCAGGTGAATACACATTACACATTCCGCAATGTTTTATACATAAGATATTATAATTCCTAATAAAGATGTGCATACAGATGACCCTAGTGGACTAACACCGGTCCATTGACGCATTATACAGTTATATCAACGGACTATCACTAGAAACTACATTACTAGAAGAACGATATTGGCTTTTCAAAACAATATTAATATGATAAAACCTTGACAGTTTCAGTAGTCAGTACCTATTTACGTTCACTAGGTATGCAAAATGCAAACAACCTGAACTACGATGTATTTTCATAAGAATTTTCCTCAATAACCGATATCAGATAGCAAAATATGGTAATCACAACATGAAATGAAAATAATTAACTTTGTTTACCACTATTTTAATAAATTAAAGTATGTACATGTTTCTGAAACAAAGGTTCCTTCACCAGGATTCAAAGTATTACAGAACATTAAGAAATATATATATAGAAAGTGTTTAGTATTGAAAATTTTTTATGATTATCCCAAAATTCCAGTACCCACCCAAATTGCATTTTCCCTTGTTTTGTTCAATTTCCTGAAGGTCTTACCTCCGAAGAAAGCAAGAATAAAGATATTTGAAGAAATAAGCCCACTACAAGTGTCACTCGTTTTTATGTTCGAATAGTGGTCGTCGCATATAGATGCATATTTTTACCCCTCGTAATAATTAATCTCATGAATAATTTGTAAAAGAGTACAAATTATCATGTCCAAGTGAATATACGAATACATTAAATATTGTCGTGTTTGATCACAAAACAGTTCGTGTTGTGGAAAGGTGCTTAGATGTACATCTAAAAACCATTACAGTGCCCACGGGACCTTCGAGAAAACACCAGAACTTCCAAATTAAACAATATCATTCACAAGGTAAAGGCCTCCTTTTCCCACTCCTAAGTTTCCTTCATAAATAAACACGATGGTTTGATTATTTTTACGTCGTTAAAATTACAGTCCATTCTTCCAGTACCAACAATAAGAATAGACACATTTTCAATTTGGGGGTCGTTTATGGGTACCGCCGCTCCGGGAATCATTTCATGGAACACCAAAACCTCATGTCACTGCAAGTGATTCGCTACGTTTTGTGAATTACTAGGGGTGCCCGGGTTCATGGGGGTGAGGTCTGTCTAGGTCTAGGCATCTGCCTACCTACTGCGTGGCGGGCCGGATCGGGAGACATTGGTTGAGGGAGACCCTTTGATCTCTCCAATAGGACTCTATCGCCACATCAAAGAGCAAGGGTAAGTCAGGATCCCTTTCCAATTCTAACTGTTAACCACAGCTTCACTTGTTGCGTCAAATGTTGATTACAGTTCACAATTTTATTTTTTTTTTTTTTAAAGAAAGTCAAACATTCCCGGATTACGAATAACCTCACAATAATTGAAAATCTCCTATTACCACCACAGTAAGCTGAAAATATTGCTTGTGTTGTGATGGAGGACTTAGCCAGTCGAGGAATTGAACACACTACGCTTGAGTGGGACCCAAACGCGATGTCAACTCGGCCACCGACCGGTCTTTAACAATAAAAACCATAAACTGATTCGCAAACAATATTGCGAATCTAGGGTATATCAGAATACAAAAATATAACAATTGGCAGTGAGAGAAGATAAATAAATATGTATAAATAAAGAAGAGTGTCCTGGTATAGGTTTGTAGAACAAATCTACACTTTAGATCCGATATTGATAAAATTTAGCACACACGACCTATAAAAAAAGAGGAAGGTTGCTGTCTACGTGATACTTCGAAAAACCACCAACACCCCATTTTTCCACTTAATGCAGAATTTTGATACTTTATGATGAAATTTTGCACACTTGACATTCAAAATATGAGGAAAATTACTGTCTATATCTCATTTCAAAAAACTCTGTGTTAAGACTGAGCAACTCCGGGTACTTCAGTTAGTACATACAGATTTTTCCAAGTTTTCCTCACTGAATATTGAAAAGATAACATATTTGCAAAACTTATTAACCTTTATCTATCATCGATCATCGTAGCGCCAATATTCACGATCGTGGGTACAAAATAACATTATTATTATATCCATATTGTACGTTTTTATTCTAATCTTATTTTACCTGTAATTAAATTCTACTGTTATACCTACCAACCACCGAACAGCTAATTCTAAGATGTGTAATCTATACCAATTTTAATTATTTAAGACAATATTAGCTATTTTTAAACCAAAATCTGAAACAGAAAAATCAGAAAAGGATACGGTCACATCTAGGACTCGAACCCAGGACCCTTGTCTTGCCGGGGCACCACTCTTTACCACTGAGCTAATGGGACCCTATCCACTTCGGTCACATTTAAGTGTATCATACTTCGAATAAGAACTTCCAACACTGTCTTCATTGTTTCAGAAAAATCAGAAAAGGATACGGTCACATCTAGGACTATATGATCCTTTTCTGATTTTTCTGTTTCAGATTTTCGTTTAAAAATCGCTAATATTGTCTTCAATAATTAAATATTACAATTTGAGGTATTACTCAATAAAGTTATTCCAAAAAATTAAATATACCAATTTTAATGAAAACGGATTTCCAGTCGGCACAATTTCATAAAATAAAGTCGGAATCTTAACGACGTAAGTGAAGAAGACGTGTACAAAAATATGCGACTCGAGGCCCCGGTGCATTGTATGAACCTACGGTCGAATTTAACCTTTCAAATACTCGTGGGAATCTTAACGACGTAAGTGAAGAAGGCGTGTGTATAAAATATTAGGCGCTCAGCCCGTCGTGTTATATGGGGTTCCATGATAACTCAACAGAGTGACAATTCAACACACTTTTAAAAAGTGATATAAAGTCATTACAAACGATGAAAAAAATAAATTAAACCTAACCTAACCTACTTAACCCAGTTAATAAAGTTTTTGTTTCATCAATTTCCATGACTTTATATAACTTTTTAAAAATGTGATCTATTATCATTTTGATGAGTTATCCGGTCACCATTAGATGGAATTGCAGTGGAATTTGCACTAGCAGGTCTAGAAATTTGATTTTTCCGCAGGGTTATTTTAATTTATTCTGATAAACGTATTACCAAAATTCCAGAGGCTTCTAAATGTAAGGTAATGTTTATTATTTTACTTACATCCGCGGGTATAGGTCTAAAAAACGATGTTATAGTTACGAATTAATTAAGAGTTAGAGAAACCCCTCTTGTTAGCGTCTTGAAGACAGTTGTCACCTACTGTTACAACCCAGACAGGTAAATGGATTCTAGCAGTTGGAAGACAATCAAAGGCGACAACTGCCTTCGACATGTAAATGAATTTGATTATCTGTTCAAGAAAGATTTTTCGTGTATGAAAATATTTGATATTTGATAAAATGAGCATACACTTAGCTCCGCACGGACACTTCCATAACACACTTCCTCCGGTTAACCTCTTCAGTACGTTATACCAATCAGGAATCCCCATTAGAAATACAGCAGTTCTGTTGCATCACCTAAATATGAATAATAATCAGTAGTACCTAATCAATTGCAAGTTCCACGTGTTTTTCCAAAACTTTGATTACCGAGAAATGGTAGTTTTTGCATTGATTGTGGTTTTGGTTAGATATCGACACCGCAGACTGTATCTGCGATTCCCGTGATTTTATAATATTATTTGTTCTAATCAGCACAACAGTTCTAGGAAACGCAAATTTTTGTGGAAATAAAATTATTGTGAATAGACTTATTATTTTAATAGAAGTATTGTTAATTTGTTCGCAATTAAAAATAAAACTATCCACGATTCACAACCTTTTGCGGATGTATTCCGATAATGACGCTTTGACGGTTTGGATATGTAGAGCAGAAAGACGAAGAAAGGTGTATAATTTATTTAGGCCCATTACAAAGTATTTTACGTTTAGCTAACACATTTAGATACTTTATACAATATACCTGCTTAGGAATGCATAATATTTTATTATTTTTTTTTCTTTTTATTTAGGAAGCAAACAGTCATCATACAGTAAAAAATTATAACAATAAACATTCATATGTTCTAGACCAATTAAGTTCCATTGAGTTAAATGTTGATTTAGTATTTTTTACCTACACAACATATTAAATGGCAAAAAATAAACATAATAAAGAAATACATAAAATTAAAAATAAAAAGAAAAAATACAACTTTTCGCATAGCTATATTATTCACTACGGGTGATAATAATGTAATTTTCACAACAAAAAAAATATTTTATATTAATAAAAGTATTTTAATTTATTAAGCTGAATTTTATATGATATCAAGTTATGGTTGAAAATGTCTACACTCTAGAGGCATTGTGAGTTTCACAGATACGTACTATTACAGAGTTTTGCGCGTATTTAGATTTAAAATGTGGTATTTTAAATAAATTATATGAACATACGTTACATAATAATACCCGGATTACACTTTAAGTTTATAAGATCATTAAAATATATATTTTTTTCCGAAGATACTCTCTATACATTTGCCGAGACGAAAAAATAATTATAAAAAATTCCCGCGATAGAAAATAAGAAGTAAATATGTTGCTTCGAAAATTCTGCAAAATACATTTTACTCTATTATTTAACACGGTACAGGCATGGAAAAGTTAAGAGTGTTTTTTTTTTGCTATTTAAGACGTTTGTCGAAAGATTTTTTCTCTATTTTAAATAATGACTTATTAAATATTTTCGCTTACGCCTATTAATTAAAATCGTGTCTTAATATTAGCGCACACCCTCCAACATTCGTATTTGTATATCTCCTTTCAAACCATCTTCTTCTTCTTTTTGAACATAAGAGTTCATGTAAATTTCTAAAGCGTTCAAAAATAAGAAGAAGATGGTTGAAGAATATATATTAAAAAAAACAATAATATTTGCGCGAAAATTGTGTAAATATTTAATAAAACACGACTAGATTCTCAGGCGTCGGAGCCCTGCATTTGCAGTGTTGAAGTATTGTGACCATGCACGGTGCGAAGCCCTATTTTGGAAGTTGAAGAATTGTGGCCATGCACGGTGCAAAGCTCTGCATTTGCAGTGTTGAAGAATTGTGGCCATCTACGGTACGAAGCCCTGCATTTGCATTGTTGAAGAATTGTGGCCATCCACGGTACGAAGCCCTGCTTTGGAAGTTGAAGAATTGTGGCTATGCACGGTATGAAGCCCTGCTTTCGAAGTTGAAGAATTGTGGCCATGCACAGTGCGAAGCTCTGCATTTGCAGTGTTGAAGAATTGTGGCCATCCACGGTACGAAGCCCTGCATTTGCAGTGTTGAAGTATTGTTACCCTGCACGGTACGAAGCCCTGCATTTTCAGTGTTGAAGAATTGTGGCCATGCACGGTACGAAGCACTGCAATTGCAATGTCGACCATTTACATTAATTTAGCCTTCATATATAACCTCTACTGGGTTAGTTAAAGTAAAAAACAAAAGTGACACTTTGTTTAAGTATGGTATTGTCTACGTGTTGGCTTTAACAAATTTTATTTTATTTATTGAAGTTTCTTGCCGGCCCCTATGGGTTAAATGGTAGCAAAAATCTCTCGACCAATGCCTAAGTTACATCTAAAGATACATTAAATTTTTTTATAACCATAACATATTAATTAACAGAACTAAACGTGTTTTAAATAATTTTTGGAGCATACTTCGCGATTTTTTGTCTATCGAGGGAATTTCATATAATTACCGGTTTGGCTTTTGGGACAGATATTATCTTCAGAAATAACATTTATTTTGGTAGAAACTTAAAAACTGAAGTTGATTAAACTAAACAAGAAGTATTTGGTGTTTTTCTTAGTGTTGTCTCAAGAAGTATAATATTTTCCCTATATGAAAATGAAATACTTTGTATACACTAATTTTAGTTAATAATAGTCTATATGTTTCAAAGCCAATGGCTTCTTCGTCAGGATTATAAAAATTAACAACATTAAAATTAACATTTTGCAACCATTGAAAAAATAATATTTTCCCTTTCGCTGAAAAACTCCAATGAAATAAAAGCACTATTGGAGATATTTTAAGGAAATAATAATGTAAGCAAAATGAGTTACTTTCTCGGAGGAAGTTTACTTTATTATCTATTGAAGTTCTCCCTATTACGAATGCGTACAATGTGCCACGGTTTCCGTAGCAACCGTGCGAGAGATCTTGGAAATAATATAAAATAGGTTATCTTTCTTAGTGACACAAATAGGAAACTCGTTCTTACGACTGAGAGATGTGGTGTCTCCTAGCCAGTGAAAAAATATATGAGCTCTTTATGAGGGCGAAATACCATAGTTTTCGGCCATGGAGCCCTAAACACTGAGGCCCAGTGAGAAATTCACGTGTGACAAAGTCATCAAATGGCCATTCAGCGCCATTTTGTTTTTTTGACAGTTGAAAGGTACCCGATTCTAAGTCCGTTTCAGCTTTTGAAGAAATTGTGATCAGCAGGAGAGGACAAATATCGTGTTATAGTGATTTTTGGGGTATTGTGTTTCGGACAGTATTACAATGTCTATCATCACGGCAGATGAGGAATCAATGTGGTAAAGTGTGTGCTGATGTGTGAAGACGTGATACCGTGTTGCCAACTCCAATTCTCTAAAAGCTGGTATTACAGAATAATTTAAACTGGTTTTCTGCATTTAGTTTTGGTGTAGCCGCCAATAACTATTGAGTATAGCTTCGTTATCTTTATTTGTGTTTATTTTTAAAAACTTTCTTCAGGTAGGTAGGAACCATAATATTGATTATGCCGATTTGACAGCTCGCTCTAGGAACGATCATGCGAGCAATAGCGGGATTAAAATGTAGTATCCAATATGGCCACCATATTCAACCGGAACCGGAACGAAAAAAATAAATTTGGACAGGTGAAATGCCAAATTTTTGATAGGATCAAAAAGAAATTTTAAAATATTTCAAGAATTGGAAGTTCCTATTAACTGATTTCATCAAACCACCGAAAAGACAGTTCCAGAGGTAGGATGTTAAGTTAGTCACTACAGGCAATGTTGGGATAAACAACTATATGAAGAAGCCAGGACAGACGTCCTTCCTCAGACACAAACTCCTGAAGAACTAAAAGGTATAGGACTGCTATGATGATAGACACTGCAAGATTGAAAGAGGAAGGGCAAAAGGGCTCAATACCCCAGAAGCAATATGAAACTTTTACATTTGCTTTACAATGACCTGCCATGAAGCATCTCATCACAATACGTATGCTAATTTGAATGTTCGTTCATTGAAGTAACAAAAGAGCCATTTGGGAGAAGGGTGCACAGCGAGAATAACTATTCTAACTAAGTACTGCATTCAGGGACTGTATGGTTGGTGTTTTATAATCCCCAAGGGTAGTTGGGGGTCGGGGGACAACCCCTCTTTGACATAGTCCTGAAACAGAATTTGATTTCATAGAAGGGAGGATCTATTGTTTGATCTGAAGGAGTAATTGGGCAGAATTTAGCAAGAAGTTTGTGACTCAATACGTATCTATATTATCACAGGAAAGACATAAGTCACACATAGAACATAAACCATTTAATATTACTGTACCGGCGCAGACCTGCGAAAATCACGGGATAGACTGGATTCTTGATCCTTATAATAAATTCAAAATAAATCCAATCACAGACAGACTTACAGCAGAAATGAGTATGTTTGTTATTTATTTTTTGAGGGTGAAAGGAACACTTTCAACCAACAATCTGTAGGTCGCGGGTTCAGATGCCAGCGTGCGCTATTAAATTAAATGATTCAACATTATATATAGAGTAGAATATAGACTCAGAATCACCCTGATGAGAAAAGTTGTTTGAAATCCCTTTGACATCTGAATAGCCAGGTACTTCTTGACCTCCCCACTAACTTCAGCCTCGCAACATACCTTGATTGGGGATGCCATAGCCTCGGCGTGAAATGCGTCGCGGCGTAGTAAATCTATCGCGGTGACGTCGTTTGTAAATGCGTATTATTCATATAGATAATTAATCAGTATAACAATTGCTACTGAAAAAGTACTGACGTCCAGACGACATAATGGACACACCAATAATATTATTTAATCAATCTTGTTATCACAGCTCCTGAATCAAAATGCGTCCATTCACTATCTCTATTTAACGATACTCTAACTAATGTTCGGGTAACTTCTACATTTAGTTGAGATGTTGCTTGAAATGGGTTGAGCTATGTTTAGTGACTAGATTTGAATTGCAAGGTGCTTTAAGGGTCAAAGGTTATCTTTCCTACCCTTTCTTAATCATCTCACTCTTTCACGAACCCTTACAACACTCCCCAACGAGGATATTATTGGTAGATATTTTCGCCCTGAGGTCACCATTCAGAATCAAAATGTTGCTTGAAATTGTTTTAGCCGTGTTTGGTGTCCAGATCTGAAAAGTCAGGTAATTCCCACAATCTATCTTCCCCATTTTCATCCCCTCACTATCCTCAGCCTCGTGCCATAGTCTCATTGGCTCCAGACGATTGGGAGCAGTTAGAACTCTTGTGCGATAACACAAGTTTGTCTCTTGGTTTGATGTATGGAGATAGGCTGATCACTGTTGGATTATGTTTCTCTAGTGGTATGCTGTACGGAGATAGGCTGCTCACTGCCGGATTATGATTTTCTAGTGGTGTGCTGTATGGAGATAGGCTGATCACTGTTGGATTATGTTTCTCTAGTGGTATGCTGTACGGAGATAGGCTGCTCACTGCCGGATTATGATTTTCTAGTGGTGTGCTGTATGGAGATAGGCTGATCACTGTTGGATTATGTTTCTCTAGTGGTATGCTGTACGGAGATAGGCTGCTCACTGCCGGATTATGATTTTCTAGTGGTGTGCTGTATGGAGATAGGCTGATCACTGTTGGATTATGTTTCTCTAGTGGTATGCTGTACGGAGATAGGCTGCTCACTGCCGGATTATGATTTTCTAGTGGTGTGCTGTATGGAGATAGGCTGATCAGTGATCACTGTCGGATTGATAAAACGATACGACAAATGAACATCTCCAAGTTCCATAAAATACTCGAGACCTACGTATTTCAGACAGAAAAGAATGTGCTTGATTCTTGACGCTGTAACAGGCAATTCGGCATTTACTTTCAGCGTAAGACGTACAAACCGATTTTCTGCTTTACAGCTAAGAAAAATGCAGATGTTTTCAATTCGTATTAATTTCTTCATCTTCGAAAGCAAGCACGTAGCTTGAATAATTTATTGATAAACGTGCAACTCGTAGAACATCTACAAAGGGAACTACGTACCTTTAAATTAAATAAATATACCATACACATATTTAAAAAAAATCAAGTAGTTAGGATATCAAAAAAACTTTCGTTTGTCTGTGCTGTGTTATTCCTGCATGAAATTTGGTTCAATGAACTCAAATTTGCTTTGAATTTAAGTGCGATTTTCAAAATTGGAACTGATTGTGAGAAGATTTCATACATGCGATAAATATGCTATAAACTACCTATAAAATAATAATACTTTAACAAAAAACTATTTTAATGTCATTTTCAAAATTGGAATCATAATATCCCGTGATTTTTCACGGATCTGCGCTAGTAAAAGAATACAATATAACACAGTTATCGACGAGATTGGAAATTGTAATTTCGAACCAGATATTGCGAGTGTCACCAAATTGTCTGGAAACGTGTATCAACGGAAAGGGTGAAATAAGAAGTAAAGAATTAGAGGTAAAATTTCTTCAACAACGAATAAATAGTATATAATGAAGTCAATGATATATTACGAAATAAACTATTTAAAAGATATAATTTGATATTCTTACTAGAATCAAGTGCCGTAATAATTGGATTCACAAATATTTTTTAAACTGAAATTCATGAATGAAAACGTGCAAACGCGATTTATAAAATTGTACATTTGACCTTATTGGCATTAACAGCACTCTTAAACACATTTATCGCCGAAATTACACACAACTTATTGATTTTAGAACACGTGAACAAACGGAGACGTTGTTGTTCCACGTGCTAACCGAAAAAATACCTTATTGGAATAAAAACATATTTTTGATGAAATTTGCTAACTTTAACAATATTTAATAAATTAAACGTGTAATGTATGAATATTATATTAAATAATAAAGAATGTCATTGAAAACTCACCCTTTGGTAACCTCTACCCTTAAGTATGCACCCTCGCGCTTTTGCAAGAAATAAATCACAAAATCCTCACAAAATAGCAACACTTTCACACGATCACTATGCACAGATTTTTTTAAAAGTGTTCTAATTCAAAATTTGAATTATTTTAGAACAGTTCGCCGGGTATATAAATGATGCAATCCGGAGTCTGAGATCAGTGGCAGCAAGGCTTGCGACCGACTGCCGCGGGAAAGGCTGCTCTACTGGGGACTGCGTATCGAGTGAGACTGACCGAGAGAAATGAAGGAGATCCATACAGAATTCGTAGTGATTGAATTGCCGCTAGGGATGTAGCCGTGGACGGCGTCAGCGCATTTTAGTACTTTGATAAAGCGACTCAAGTATTTGATTTCCTTGATTCGTGCCTTCGTTCTCCTTAAACTCCTTTCTTCGTTCATTCGCTCTACGTGCCCAAACCATCTGAGTGTCCCTTTCTTAATTTTACTAGTTACGCTTACATCAGTCTTTCATTCTTTGCGGATCTCCACATTTCTCACACGATAATACATGGTTTTCTCATACATATGCCTCAAAGATCTCATTTCTACAGCATTCAGTCTACTTTCATCCTTCCCCTGCCTGATGAATGCCACACTGCCATACATCAGGGTAAGTACCAGCACTCCATTGTTCACTGCTAGCTTCGCTTCTCCGGAGAGTTTTTTGTTAGCGCCGACAGCGTTCGGTCCTCCATTAATGGAGTTACTTCCATGTAACCTTCTTTCAATATCTCTAACAGCCTTCCCATCGCTCGTTAAGTGATTTATAGCGGTCGCAAATCTCGAATGCAGAGTTAAGTTTTGGTGTCATGAAATTTGCATAGCTTATTCTAGGAACAATATTATTGAAGCACGGAGAAATAATTTTAAGGTTTGTCACAATTGACTGTAAAGAGAACAGTTCAAGTGTTTATAGCTCATGATTGAAATGATGTTTGCGAATCAAACATAATTTGCGCTAACCTAAAAACCGAACGACAGTTTTCAGTGAGATATCCAAAGAGATTTCGCTTATGGAATTAATTTTTATTTTTACAGTTTCATATTACTTATTTAGTTATTATGTACCTAATTGCGAAGTCAACCATAGTTTAACTGGCGTTACGGCTGTTGTAAGGAACTTTTCGAAGTTCTGAAACGATTAAATAATTAAATATTTTTGATCACATAGAAAAATACTTTTCTACGCGATTAAAACGCATTTTTTTAGTTGATGAAAATGAAAAGATTTAATGATATCGATCACAATAAACATCCATTCCATCACTAGTGCTACATCGTAGATGCTATCCCTTATTCGCGAACAATAACCTGACAAACAAATCAAGACCACTCCGACACAATGTATTAATCATTTGTATTACAGTCAAAAATATTTCATTAACAATGCTAACACTGATAATACATTTTTACAGAGGTCCCTTTAGTGTACCTTCAATGGGAAAGGGTGGCTTGCAAGCTTAGAGGGATGCTGCGAATATTTCTGTACTCTTCTAATGTTGGGGAACT
This sequence comes from Hesperophylax magnus, assembly GCA_026573805.1. NCBI lineage: Eukaryota > Metazoa > Arthropoda > Insecta > Trichoptera > Limnephilidae > Hesperophylax > Hesperophylax magnus. Next base: position 13,292,751 of record JAIUSX010000019.1, read on the forward strand.
GTGTGGGGTAGAATTTTAGAGGGAATTTGATAGGGAGAATTTTGCAACGAGTGGGGAAGTTGTGGGGTAAAAATTGCGGGAGGAATTTATCATTTACGGGTTGTTTTATAAAGCTACCAAGCATTTTATACGTTTGATTTTCTTGTGAATATAAGATGAAATGATTTGTTTATGAAGTGTGTTTTATAATTATGCCGTGCAATTATTACTAGAGGGTTATTTTATTTTTTCCCGTAAAAATAAAAATAGATGATTTTCTTAAATTTATAGCATCAAAAATATTAATTTCAGATATATCTGTCTATAACTCAAGTTTTATGGAATTTTAGAGATTGGAACTGTTTGTATCAGTAATTCAGTCAAGCGATAAAGTATATTCCTATTAATATAATAACTTAACAGGAAATTATTATTAACATTTTCTAAATTGGAACGTGTCAAGAATTTAGATTTCAGATATATCTGTCTATGATGGTAACTAAGGTTTAATATAATTTTAGAGATTGGAACTGATTGTGTCAATAATTCAGTCAAGCGATAAAGTATCTTATATAATATCTTAACAGGAAATTATTATTGACATTTTCAAAATTGGAATGTGTCAAGAATTCGGACTTTCTTTTTGACAGTGACACTTCACAAGCGCTCCTGTCTGTACAGTGTAATGGCCGGGGAATTTGTCGCCACCCGGTTGGGCAGCGTTGTGAAGCGAGTTAAGGTAGGGGCTGTAGGAAGGGATTTATTGATTACGGTCTTGAAGAGGCCCGAATTATATGAAGGAGAAAAAACAGATGCCGGTAGCTCGTTCCACATACGAGCCGAAGAAAAGTCAACGTCAACTGAAAACGGGTGTTCCGCTCGTGACCGTCGAGTTTCACGCACGTGCACCAGTACCGCGGGATCAATGCTACTAGCTGCTTAGAGCAGGCTCCATTAAAACACCCGTAGAACAGACTGGCGTCTGTGCATTATAGGTGGCAATCGGTCTGTCAATGTATTTTCAATCAGACGGACCGCCCACTTTGCACAGAAACATGTTCTTTCAATATAAATTATGTTTGTGATGTTTTTATTAACATATGAAATTGTTAACCTCAACACAGGCTTAGTCCTAGTGAGGTTAAAAATTAAAATTTCAACAATTTACCATTGTGAAGAAACAATAAACAATAAACAATGGTGTATATTTAAGATTACATTTTTGGTGTAGCTATTCAATTTTTATCAGCGAAAGAATGACTGATCTGAATATAAGCTATACGCGGTCTATAGAGGAGTTCTGATCAAACCCTGATATTTAATTAATACTGGAAAAGCAATTACAAAATTAAGCAGACGGGATGAACATAATGCGAATAGACGGTGCATACCCAAAACTGCGCTATGTAAATCATTTTTACTATCTATCCTATATGTAAAATAAAGAGTATGAATTCATAGTATCTACTGTCTATATGTATGTATAAATAACGAGTATGAATTTAGAGTATCTACTATCTACATGTATGTATAAATAACGAGTATGAATTTAGAGTATCTACTATCTATATGTATGTATAAATAACGAGTATGAATTTAGAGTATCTACTATCTACACGTATGTATAAATAACGAGTATGAATTTTGAGTATCTACTATCTATATGTATGTATAAATAACGAGTATGAATTTAGAGTATCTACTATCTATATGTATGTATAAATAACTAGTATGAATTTAGAGTATGTACTATCTATATGTATGTATAAATAACGAGTATGACTTTAGAGTATCTACTATCTATATGTATGTATAAATAACGAGTATGAATTTAGAGTATCTACACTCTATATGTATGTATAAATAACGAGTATGAATTTAGAGTATCTACACTCTATATGTATGTATAAATAACTAGTATGAATTTAGAGTATCTACTATCTATATGTGTGTATAAATAACGGGTACGAATTTAGAGTATCTACTATCTATTTGTATTAATAAAAAAGAGTATGAATTTAGAGTGAAAATACGTTACTGAGACAACATCAACATGCGTGGGTTCATTTAACTAGGTCCAGTTAATATATTTTAGCGGGCCGTTCATATAGCTATTCCATTCGCAATATTTTCTCCAATTAGTATGAATATAATGTGCCATGTATATATAATGTAGTTTTATTTCTATGTGCCACAGTGTCTGTGGCGGGCGGGCGGCCGATGACGATTGTTTAATTTTTATGCAAATCTACAGTTTTATTCAGAGATTTCGCACATTTGACCTTCAAAATAAGAGGAAGGTCACTGTTTATATCTGATAAAAAATTCTGTGTAAAACCCGGACAACGCCGGGTACTTTAACTAATTGTATATAAAGAAGAGACATGGTACGAACACACTTCCTTTTGATCTAAATATTTAATTAAATATGCACACAGGTTCGAAAGTTGTATTTAACCACATATTAATAAATTATTAATTTACTAATATATTAACAATTAATTAGTTACTAATATATTAAAATTACATCCATCCAAATCCAAAGAAATATTGCAAGATGTAACGTCACTTATATTACATTCGAAAGAGATGCTAACACTGTATGGACATGTAGAGCGAATGTACGAAGAAAGGAGTACAATGAAAATACGATGCGTGGAAGTGATTAAATGAAGAAGTCGGGAATGTCCCAGGAAGAAATGGAACGATGGAGTGAAGTTCATAGTAGTTACAAGTGTGGAGCATCTATTAGAAATGGAACGATGGAGTGAAATTGAGAATAGGTACAAGTGTAGAGCATCTCTTGGAAACGTAACGGTGTAGTGAAGTTCAAAGTAGGTACGAGTGTAGAGCATCTATTAGAAATGGAACGATGGAGTGAAATTGAGAATAGGTACAACTGTAGAGCATCTCTTGGAAACGGAACGATGTAGTGAAGTTCAGAGTAGGTACAAGTGTAGAGCATCTATTAGAAATGCAACGATGGAGTGAAGTTCAGAGTAGGTACAAGTGTAGAGCATCTATTAGAAATGGAACGATGGAGTGAAATTGAGAATAGGTACAAGTGTAGAGCATCTCTTGGAAACGGAACGATGTAGTGAAGTTCAGAGTAGGTACAAGTATAGAGCATCTATTAGAAATGCAACGATGGAGTGAAGTTCAGAGTAGGTACAAGTGTAGAGCATCTATTAGAAATATAACGATGGAATGAAGTTTAGAGTAGGTACAAGTGTAGAGCATCTATAAAAAATGGAACGATTGAGTGAAGTTCATAGTAGGTACAAGTGTAGAGCATCTATTAGAAATGCAACGATGGAGTGAAGTTCAGAGTAGGTACAAGTGTAGAGCATCTATTAGAAATATAACGATGGGATGAAGTTTAGAGTAGGTACAAGTTTAGGGCATCTATAAGAAATGGAACGATGGAGTGAAGTTCAAAGTAGGTACAAGTGTAGCGCATCTATAATAAATGGAACGACTGAGTGAAGTTCAGAGTAGGTACAAGTGCAGAGCATCTATAAGAAATGGAACCTGTAAACCTAGGTTTTGTTTCATCATTTAATGACTTTATATAATTTTTTTAATGTGTGTTGAATTGTCGCTGTGCTGTGCAGTTACCGTAAATATCAATGAAGCATACATTCTCTCTGCCTACCCCCGCGGAGAAGTTGTTTGATTAACCATCAAGTAACAAATAAGTAACGGGTGCCGCTGAATGGTATATCTATGGGTATATATACCCATGATTCGAGAAAGTTTTACCGAGGATGTGGTTGCACATAAATAATTAATTTCGTGAAATAATTGGAAGGAATCTCTCCCTACTTTTAAATACATCTTTTTGAATTTCACTTTTGTTTTCGGGAATGAATTAATACAAATATTAGAAGAGGAAATTAACCCACTTTAAAAATGCATCAACTTTTGGTGGCAACCACATACACACATATTTCTCCGAAATCGGATGACAAGTAGTTAATATATGAAATAAATGTCGGTCTCACCCGATCGGCATTTGGCGAGGTTGGTAGAGCTGTCGACTCCAGTTCTTGGGTAGGAAGGTTCAATCCTCAATCAAAGATAAAAATGTGTTTTAAGATTTAAAAGGCATTCAAAAAAGATGTATATGTACGGGTTGATTGTTTAAATTAAAATTTTCTTAAATAAGTAATATGAATCTGTAATAATAATAATAATTTTTTTACTAAAGTTTTCGATTCAATCAATTAAATTAATTAATTTAATTCATTTAAAAACATTACAAAATTACATTTTATTTCGTTTTTAAGTACATTTGTAAAATGGTATTACATAATAAGTAAGCGGTGTATAAACTATACCAGCATCAATAGAGCTTGCCTTTTAAAGGCAGCTTCACCGATGGCTAAATATGTCGATATCCGAATTGATTCTGTTCAACAGCAAGACTGCTCTTCCCACCGGCGTGACCATTGGCAAGTTAGTCCTGCAGGCCGGGAGATAAAACAGTCTATGCTGTCGGTGACGGAGATAACCATCAGGAACATAGAGACCAATACTCTCCATGATAGTCGGATTTTCAAACCATCTACGAATCAGTTTGAAGAAGTGTGATACAATATGCACATCTCTTCTGACCCGTAGATGGTTCATACCGAGCATGCCCAAGAGAAAGTCAGTAGGATAGAGCCACGGTAGTAGCCATACTCCCTCAGGTAGAGGAATCAAAGTTCATTGAAAGTCAAAGTCAAGGCATTACCTACCATACAAGTACCGTTATTAACAATTCTGGTTCTTTTTTTTTTTTTTTTTTTAATTTATTTAATATTTGTATGTTTTTTACAATAAATATACAATTTATACATATTATACAGTGTTATAAAGGTAAATAATAATAGCTTTTCCTCACCATAAAGAGACGAGGCTCTTGTGTTTGGTGAGTGAATCCTAGCTCAATTATATGTAATCATGTAAGTAAGTAAATAATATATTTGCAAAACCAAAGGGATAAGTAAAAAATAGGCAAAGATTTATCAATAATACAGTTTCAAGATTTGAAGGAAATAATAATAAGAGTAAGATATGGATTTTTATAGTAGTTTTAGGTAATTTTTTAATTTTATTTTAAATTCCTGAATATCTTCAATATTTTTTAGATATAATGGAAGGGTGTTGAAATATGTTATACCTAGATAGAGATAGGTATTTTGTGTGTGCTTTGTATTAAGTTTTGGGATTTTGATAGTTTTTTGATATCTTGCTGATGAATTGAATTGTAAGTTATTTAACTGTATTTCTTTATAAATTTGTAGAATTGAATATTTTTTATATATATTGTCTATTGTGGGTACATTGAATATTGAAAAGAGAATCTCAGTAGAAAATTTGGATGGTTTTTTCAATATTACTTTAATTATCAATCTTTGAACTATTTTAAGTGGATTTAATATATTGTTATAAGTTCCTCCCCAGCCAATAATACCATATTGTAATATAGATTGTACAATTGCATAGTACACACTTTTTAGGTTTTCTAGTCTAAGAATATTTCTAAGTCTTATAAATATATAAATACATTTTCTAATTCTTTTGACAAGTTCACAAATTTGTTTTTTCCATTTAAAATGTTGATCTATATATATACCAAGATATTTAATTTCCGAAGTTAGACTAAGTATAGAACATTCTTGATTGCAATTAGTTCTGTTACATTTAAGTTGATGTATTATAATTTTTAATTCTGGTATTAATTTAAATTTGTTGATAGAGAATGGGATACATTTTGTTTTTTCAGTATTTAATGAGAGGAGGTTTTTATCGAACCAATTTTTCAGTATGTTAATATCAGTATTTGCTAAGTTATTAACATTATTCCAATCAGTACCTTCAATTATTATGACAGTGTCATCAGCATAAGATATTATTTTTCCATTTAATCTTTGATTGAATATGTCATTTACATAAATGATAAACAGTAACGGTCCCAGGACTGTACCTTGAGGTATGCCGAAGTGACTTGTTTTTTGTTGACTAAGTACATCGTTGATTTTTACGACTTGAGGGCGTTTGAAAAGGTAGCTTTTTATCCATTCTATAGCTGTACCGCTTAATCCAATGTTTCTTAATTTACTTATAAGTTTGTCGTGTGATATGCTATCAAAAGCTTTTTTAAGATCTATGAAAATTCCAATGCATTTTAATGATTTATCTAATGAATTATGAACAAGACTAGTTAATTTTGCAATTGCATCCTGAGTGCTTCTACCTTCCATAAAACCGAACTGATTTTCATTAATTAATTTATTACATTTTACAAATTGGTTTATTCTTTTTTTAACTATCTTTTCAAAAATTTTTGCTATGTTCGAGATTACTGATATGGGTCGGTAATTGCTAACTTCTTCTGGGTTACCAGATTTAAATATTGGAGTAATGGTAGTTTGTTTGTAGATTGATGGAAACATTCTATACCACAAATTTACGCATTTGTGTCGTATGCACAATTTAGGTAATGTTTACAAAGATGGTCTTGAAATATTTGATACGTCAATTTCGATATACCTACCTACAGGGTGTTCGATGGTAAAGTGCGCTACATATCGACGTATCTTGAGAGATGATCATACAGGTAAAAAAACATAAATATCTTCCAACGTTTCAATGTAGTTTTCAAGTAAAAAGTTGTATGTTTGCATGAAAAAAATATTTTTAAATAGGAAAAAAACAATATTATTTCAAAAAAAGTTATTTATTTATTTAATTTCTACCATCAATTAAAATCACCCCCCAAAGTTACTACGCCTTACCCCGAGACACCCCGTATTCTACGAGTATGGTTAAATCTGGTTATTTAAGGCAAAAAAAGATATAATTTAATTATTGAAGACAATATTAGTGACTAGCAGTTAAAAACCCGCTCCGCGGGTTTTTTTCTGCTAGGCCCTGTGGGCGGCTCTTAGTTGGGCTTCGCCCATTTTAAGTGATATTAACAACAGTTACATTTAATAGATAGATATTAGGACATTCACAGAGAGAGGGTGATATTGTTAAAACACGGAACAGGAAGGAGTTAATTAATAATAACATGCTAAATTTACGCATAATAAGAATGACAGTTGTTTGAATAAATGAAATTTTACGTATTTGTGATGGATTATTTCAAATGAAACACTATTATTGACTACATGTCTACAACTGATATTAACTGTTATCGTACCTAATATAATTAGCTCATAGGAGACTTGCAGTGCTTAAATATGTGTTACAACCGTCAATGTCTATAAGTTGAATCAATATCGTTTAGTTTGTCACAATTAAAGATAGTTATAACAGAGTTGACTAAAATAATAGATTATTACATATTGATTTATTATTGTACCCGTGTTTATGAATAAAAGGAGGGTAATTAAAAGGTGTTAATTTTACTCCAACTGGTGGTAATTCTTTACCTACAACTGTTACTGTATCTAATAAAGTTTAAAGTTAGATTATATATACACCTTCATCAGGAGAGTAAAAATCTATATATAAAGGTAGATTATTACAATATAGCGCCCCTGAGGTGATATCTCACAAAAGCGGCGCTATGCAAATTGACCAATAAATAAATAAATATAATGTTTACATTTTATTGTGTATACACCAATATATAAGTCAAAAATTAAAAATAGATTGCAATTGGGAAAGAAGAAGTGGATGGAGGGGGGAGGGGTAAGAGTAGGCTGGGTTTATAATAATTAGGAAATACAACATCGTTAGACGGGAAAGACCAGTTAAGTGGGAAAATATTTAAAAGAGAGTTTATAAAAAAATTCTTGTTAATTATATCTGCTTTTATATTAACATGTTTCCTCATTTCTAAAATTTCAAAATTATTTATAGTGAAGTATTTTAAGACCTGAATAAAACAAATAGCATATAACCATAAAACAATATATTCATAAGACAAATAGCATTTAATAACGGTTATTCTAATAAATTGATAGTTGAAATACTAAATAAAAAAATTAAACATATTCTCTTCAAACGGTCTTTCTAAAGATAGAAATAAACAATGGCGTAGAATTCTGTTTGTGGATAACGATACTTCTAAAATTATATATAAAAACAATCCTGGTACTATTCAACTGGCGTTTTACACTAATAACAAAATGAAGAAATATATTCTTAATAATAAAGATAGCAAAATTCAAACCAAAAATCAGAAGTTTAAAAACTCAATTGGGATGATTGTAATTTCTTTTACAAAGGTAGAACCAATAGAAACTTTGAAGTCAGAACTAAAGAATATCGCAGGGCTCTAAATGGAAATAGTGAATTTGAGTTTGCAAATCATCTTTTGAATAATGATCACACTTTCGATAAAAATTCAGGTCTAAAAATACTTCACTCAGGATATAAAAAGCTTCGCAAATAAATAATTTTGAAATTTTAGAAATTAAAAAACATGTCAATATAAAATCAGATATAATTAATAAGCAAAAAAAAATATAAATAATAATGAAAAATGCCATTACAAAGTGATAAGCTTCCAGAAGAAATCTTCTTATTAAACGCTTGTTAATCGTAAGTAGTAAAATATTGTGAGCTGCATATTTAAATATTCGCGCCATTCATTTGGTTCGTTTTTATACCGCCAGAGGTGCGCTCTGTCGGCCATCTATAGCCGTGCGTATCGGCCATTGAAGGAACGCTTGATTTTTTATAAACGTCAAACATAATCACGTAACTGTGGATAATTTTCACTGTAATGTAATTAATCCAATGTATTATGAACTTTCTAAAACATATTTTCTTCGATATTATCCAAAAATTATATGAGCAGAAACGATGCTTTTGAAGAAATCTCGTATTATTATGAGGCAATCCTATTTTAGTATGAAATCGTGTCTTAATTTTCAAGTTAGCCGAATTTACCCGAAACAGACAATTTTAATTTGACCAATCAGAGGGCCTACATCGTCCAGATGCTAGGACAATAATACTATCAGATTATAAAAATCAGAAAAAGATAACCAAGGGTCCTGGGTTGGAGTCCTAGATGTGACTGTATCTTTATCTGATTTTTCTGTTTCAAATTTTAGTTTAGGAATCGCTAATATTGTCTTCAATAATCGAATTTGAAGTTAAAATTTGAGGTTTTACTCATTAAGTTATTCCAAAAAATAAGATATAATTTAGATGAAAATTTCGTGGCTCAGCGAATTTCTCAGCGGGTGCTACCTGCATGCATAAAGCTAAATGCAGATAAATCTTATAACATGTGAAAAATTGCGAAAATTGTGTAATTTAAAAAAAAAAACGATTTTTAAATTTGATCAAATGCTGAAGCTTGCCGAGAAAATGCTGATCTCAGATTCGTGATGATGTCAATGTAACGGGAGTTCAGAAAACCAGCGAACGTAGTTTCAGTTAAACGAGACTCCCCGATAAACGTATTCAAGCAATCAAGAGTATGTATTTTCTGTAATAAAAAATCTGGCCCGTATTACACACACAACACTTGTCTTACAAATTTGAAGCTAATAGAGGCGTGCCTCAGGGTTCGCACCTTGGTCCAATATTATTTATATTATTCATAAACGATGTCACTTCCATATTCTCTGATATAACATTCTATTATTTGCTCATAACATGAAAATTTATAAAATCGTAAAAAATATCAATGACTGTTTGTCCCTACAATCGAATTTTGTAAAATTTGCAGAGTGGTGTAGCATTAACAAACTCACACTTAATTTTAAAAAAAATGTCTAATCATGGGTTTTTTCAGAAAAAAACCCTATCAAATATAGTAATACACTGAATAACCATAGCTTATTGTTTGTACTTGAAATAAGGGACATTGGAATAACATTGATACTAAATTAACATTTGCTAAACACATTAATATCATTACCAGTAAAGCAATGAAAATGTTGGGTTTCATCCTAAGAATTTCTATAAGGATTTCAAAAACATCCTTTCTTCAAAATACTAAATACAAATCTTGTTAGAATCCACTTAGAATACATCTTCTCTATATGGAACCCGTCCTACAAGAGCCATATAAATTCCATTGAGAGGATCCAACGAAAATTTAATTAATTTGATTAATTTGAAATTAGGAATTCCTGCGGACGACATTAATGATTTTATATTACAAAAATGCGACTCTTATCGTTGAAAGATAGACGAATACTTAATGATTTAATTTTTTTATTTAAAATAAACAGTAACTGGTTTGACTACCCTGAACTAGTCTCGCTGATAAATTATCGTGTACCTAGTAGACCAACTCGACTCATATCGCCATATTATTGTAACAATATTGCCACTAATGCAGAACAAAATTCTTTAATATATCGCCTGCATAGATTAGGAAATGAATACCTACTTCGAAACCAATGATGAAGGAAGTCTGTTATCATATAAAAGATACATAAAAAATATTCTTTACTTATGAAAGAATCAAAAGATAAGTAATTAAGCATACTATATTCACTAACTGTATTTTATGATATTGTTAATTAAATCATGTAACCTTTTTTATTTGTAAAACAACAGTTTATAATATTGTTGGTTTACAGATGTGAAATTTACCTGAGAAATTAATGATGGATTTCATTACTATACTAACACGTTATGTATAGTAATTATACAGTACAGCTACTACATTTTATTTAAAATTACAACAAGAGTTACCCCATTTAAGCGTGTACTTTGGTTTATTTGGGATAAGAATACATTTTTAACAGATATTCTACATTTATTTTCGTTTTTTTTTTTTTTTTTACAGTAATACCGCACAAGAGTCCCAACTGCTCCCGTCTGGAGCCAGTGAGACTATGGCATCCCCAATTGGGGTATGTTGTGAGGCTGAGGGTATTGGGGAGGGGAGGGAGATGGGGAAGAGGAAGGTTGGGAAGTACCTGGCTATTCAGATCTGGTCACCAAACACGGCTAAAGCTTCAATTCTGAATGGTGGTCTTACACCAGGGCGATACTGAGAGTATCTTCCACTCTGGAACGTGCCGCAAATATACTATATATTATTTTAATTAATTATTTTAATTATTTTAATTAATTAATTGTGAAATAACACAAATTAATCAAATAAAATTTATTTGCGCACGCCGGGTTCGAACCCGCGACCTTCGGATCTGTAGTCAAAAGCGTATACCACTAGACCACGCCGGCCGTTGCAATTGAAGATATTTACTTCAGAGTATAGTGACTTTTATACCTATGTTAATGGCACATGTTATGCCGTATGCTTTTAAATAAATAAATAATATATCACTCGCATAGATTAGGAAATAAATACCATGAAATTGATCACAAAAATCACATAAAAGATGCAGTATCAATACATAAGTAAATAAGCATACATTATTGTTTACATTATCGGTACTTTGATAATTTATAATCATTTATGTTTGGCATAGTTGACAAATAATTCTTCCAAGTCATTATTAAAAAAAAAAATTCTTAAATTTTGTACTTGTTTTTTTATTTTTTTTTCTTTATAATTAACTTAACTTTATATTTAACCTCACACTTTACACCGTAAATTATACTTTACACTTTATTTCTAACCTTTACACTTTATACTGTATATTATACTTTAAACTTTATGCTGTACACTTTATACCTTGTACTTTTTAACTTTATATTTATATTTATGTTAATAGCACGTGTTATGTCTTGGCTATTGCGATCAATATTACTATCTAAAACGAAAAAAAGAAGTTAATTACGGACAAATACCAACGATCTTAAAACTAACGATAATTATTTTATTTCATTTTATGATGTGTCAAGAATTCAGGATGCGATAAAGTACCTACCTATAATATAGGATTTTCATTTTCAAAATTGGAACTGAACAACAGATGTGTAAAGAATTCAGGATGCGATAAAGTACCTACCTATAATATAGGATTTTCATTTTCAAAATTGGAACTGAACAACAGATGTGTAAAGAATTCAGGATGCGATAAAGTACCTACCTATAATATAGGATTTTCATTTTCAAAATTGGAACTGAACAACAGATGTGTAAAGAATTCAGGATGCGATAAAGTACCTACTTATAATTTAGGATTTTCATTTTCAAAATTGGAACTGAACAACAGATGTGTAAAGAATTCAGGATGCGATAAAGTACCTACCTATAATATAGGATTTTCATTTTCAAAATTGGAACTGAACAACAGATGTGTAAAGAATTCAGGATGCGATAAAGTACCTACCTATAATATAGGATTTTCATTTTCAAAATTGGAACTGAACAACAGATGTGTAAAGAATTCAGGATGCGATAAAGTACCTACCTATAATATAGGATTTTCATTTTCAAAATTGGAACTGAACAACAGATGTGTAAAGAATTCAGGATGCGATAAAGTACCTACCTATAATATAGGATTTTCATTTTCAAAATTGGAACTGAACAACAGATGTGTAAAGAATTCAGGATGCGATAAAGTACCTACCTATAATATAGGATTTTCATTTTCAAAATTGGAACTGAACAACAGATGTGTAAAGAATTCAGGATGCGATAAAGTACCTACCTATAATATAGGATTTTCATTTTCAAAATTGGAACTGAACAACAGATGTGTAAAGAATTCAGGATGCGATAAAGTACCTACCTATAATATAGGATTTTCATTTTCAAAATTGGAACTGAACAACAGATGTGTAAAGAATTCAGCATGCGATAAATTAACAATGCATTAAGTATGTATAAAACATTTTCGTGAATAGTTTTTCTTGATCATTCCGCAGCAATTACAATTTGGGAGACGGGTTTGGGTACCGCCGCTCCGGGAACCATTTATTAGATAGCCAATTTCGCTAGGTTTGGTAATTTAGCAGGGGTGCCCGGGTTCATCGGGTGAGGTGTGTTCAGGATGCGCCTGCCCACCACACTAGCTGCGTGGCGTGCCAAATCGGGAGAGGCTGGTTTGGGGAGACCCTTTGACCTCTCCAACTGTACTCTCGACCCATCGCCTTGTGGGAGGGATGTAGTCCGTCACTCCTAGACACACTGATCCCTAGATTCCTACCCAACCATAATAACTTTTACCTGCCCAGAACTTCCTCTCCTGTCTTTCCTTAAAAAGACATTCAACACAACATCCTCAAAGATGACATAGGCCCTGAGGGAAATAATTTCTCTGAGGGCCTCCTGTGTGGGCTCACGGACGTATATAAGGGGGGGGTCTTGGGGGTCCGGACCCCCCCCATTGCACCGCGCCGATTGTAGAATACGATAGTTTCTTAAGTCCGCCACAGTGCGGGGAGCGGGGGAATGGGCAGTGCCCCCGCCGCGGCGCGCCGCCGCCGCCCGCGTTTCGGCCGCGCGCACCATACCAAGCTAGAATCTAGTTTAGTCTATTTTGTCTCTTCGCGTTGCGCAGTTGTCAGTTGTTTTAATACAGAAAGAAGTGTCGCATTTAAAAAGTATGAAACGATCAAATCAGGTATCTCTTTTGAGTTTTTTTTCTAAGAAAGAGAGACCAAATCCCAATGAACTTTTATCAAAAGACAATGTGGAATCCTGTCATATTGAAGAAGTAGGAATAAATAGAGCGGGGCCATCCACAGATACTGATGACGATGAAGTGACACTCCCAGTGTCCACTGCAACCCCTGAAAGATCTTTCTCTACATTAAAGAGGTTAAAAACTTACCTAAGAAATAAAATGGGCGACGAAAGACTTACTGGTCTGGCTTTAATGAGCGTACACCGAGATCTGGCGGTGCAACTTGATTCCGAAGAAATTATTAATCAGTTAGCAATTAAACGTAAAAGACTAAATGTATTACTTTAAAGTAGTGTCTGACCGAACTTTCGGTTTCGGTTTCGGCCTAGTTTCGGCCAAAAAACGAGTTTCGGCTTAGTTTCGGTTTCGGCCGAAACCGAAACTGAATTCGGGAGATTTCGTCCTGCGGTCGGACATGTTCAGTGCACTGAACTGCGAGCCACGAAAACACTTTTTATTTTCATTATATTCAAATAAGTATTATTGCATTAAAAATATTTTGTCATTGTAGGTAGGATGGTACTTTTTAATTTTAATTATATTGTAGTTCATTAAAAAGAGTGCCATACAAAATGATCAGAGTTTAGAGGAAATTATTTTGTTCTTAAAATGAAAGAGTATTTTTTGTTTAGTGTAGGTAGGTACCTAAAGAAATTAGTGCACCTAAAAAAGTAATTTTGTTTTCTACCTTTTATTTTATGTTATTCGTTAATAATGTTCACACAGGTAATACCTAGATACTGTTTATTTTTTTATATTATTTACGAAGAAGTTATAACTTATTTAAAAAAGCACAACCATTTATTTGAAATAAGGAATGATAATTTTTAATTAATAGTAGTTGTAAAACAATGAATCTCGTGTCAGTTTTTTTTGTTTGAGAGAAAACTACATTTATTTTCATGTATAACTTGAATTTACAATATTTTGTTAGTGTTACTGTAGGTAGGTAGGTAATTTTTAATTTTAATTATATTGTAGTTCATTAAAAAGAGTGTCATAATAATACGACCAAAGTTTAAAAGAAATTATTTTGTTCTTAAGATGAAAGCTCTTCATTTAGCTTGAGAGAAAACGCTTATTTTTTTCATACATTAAGTATTATTTGCATTAAAAATATTTTGTTATTGTAGGTAGGATGATACTTTTTGATTTTAATTTTATAATTGTAGTTCATTAAAAAGAGTGCCTTACAATATGACCAAAGTTTAGAATAAATTATTTGGTTATGTGATTAAATAAAAGGTGTTTCAATTTTAAAACAAATTATTTGTTCTTAAGATGAAAGAGTATTTTTGTTTAGTGTACCTTAACAAATTAGGTATAAAAAAAAGTTATTTTGTTTTCCACCTTTTATTTTATGTTATTTCTTTTTTTATGTTATAAACGAAGCGATTTTATTTAAATAAGGAGCGATAATTATGTTATGTTTATTTTTAGTTCAAATATCAGAGACTGAATGATTTATATATATAATATTTAAAAATAAAGGCTGATTGATTAAGACTGACTATTTTTTTCACGAAAACATGACCTTATATATTTTTTTTTTAATTTGCGGCCCCCCCCCTTATCAAAGCTATATATACGTCCGTGTGTGGGCTTAATGTAAAAAAAGTCAGAATAAGGTTTCAGCTTCACAAAAATGTCCCGTGATTTTTCACGGGTCCACGCTAGTCTTCAATAAAAATTTGCTTTAATCTAGGATATTAGTCTAAATAAAAACATGTTATTTTCATAGTGATGATTATTTTTTGGGTTATGATATCGTGTTGTTGTTGAGCAGCAAGGAATAACCGACATCTAGTGAAAAACTGGGAAACTTGGAGATAAAGCACGGCCAAGGCGAGTCAGGGCGCCTGCATTACCGCATTACCGCCATCTATCAGAACTCATTCAAGCTCAGTCATAAACGCGGCCGGCGCGGCGCCTGCTTCGCCGGTCGGGCACAGTCACGGCTGTCCAGTTTTAGTGTTGCTACATGCATGGTTTTTTCCATAATTTCATGGATTTTTAAGCTTTCATAATATTTTACCGGTTGACAAAAGTATGAATTTTTGAGTGGGATAGGAAATATGTCTCTTAATTTAATTATAACCTTTGTCAAAAAATATGTAATAAATTATATTATTATAAAAAACTTTACTGAAAAGAATGAACAAATCTAAAACACAAAATTGTTTACAGTATAGAGGCATTCAAATATGTGTAGCTTAGCTTCCAGTCAAAAAAAAAGTTAAAGAAAGATGATGTAAATATTATGAACGTTGAAAATATTTGAAATCAGCATTATAAATATAATGTAAATAAAAATATATGTTTATTGTTTATATTTGCATTAAAAAATACCGCTGCCACTGCTCGAGCTGGACTATTTTAAGATTATTAAAATTTTTATTCAATAGTTTTATATCAAACGCAATAAAGGGAAGTGACAGTAATTTTTATAATACCTTTGTCTGATAAAACTTTTTTTCAGTTTCGTGTAAAATCTTTATTTACAGTTAACACGAGAAAAAACATCGGTAAGCCAAAACTTTATATTTTTAGTTTCAATATTGATTTGTAATACTAAAATATGAAAGAGTCGTTTATCTGAAACAGTATTTGCCTTTGAAATACTTTCAAAACCAAATAAATCTGGAATCGAATGCAATACGAAAATACTTCCCACGCGATCAGTTTTTTAACAGTTCGCTTAAGAGAAATACATCGAAAAATATAACGGACCTAGCGGTTAAAACTCTCATCTCAGCTGTTTTCAAAAAGAATATTTTATTTTGAAATACGTTCAACAACAGCGATTTTTTCTAAAATCGAATGAAATGAATGTTTTCCGCTCAATCTCAAATCAAATGTATTTTTTACCCTACTTTTCTTTTTTTGGTATATGGCAACATTGCGTTGAAGAACAACAACAATGTCACGAATGTCATTTTCAAAATTGTCAACAATAGCAATCCGAGTGGTTTATTTATGAGCAAACCGAGCAAAGTTACCAGCGGTTACGTCGTGAGTGGTTTATTTATGAACAAACCGATCAAAGTTACCAGCGGTTACGTCTTGAGTGGTTTATTTACGAGTATAGTGATGGTATAGTGGTATATGTATGGCTGCATCCTTCGACCAGTGTTCCCGGTGTTTTCACTTCATGGCAAATAATTTATTGTCTGCAAATTTAGGTTTTATAAAATTCAACTGGGTATCAAATTAATATTTTATAAAGGAAAATTACTAAACGGTGTACGTACCATTGAGTGACAGGCGGAGTGTTTATATGAAACCGGGAGATTTGAAGAATTATGATCATTTGTTATTATCTGCATACGTTGCTTTATAAATACTGTTGAAATTGATTCAGTTTTTTTCATGGTAGAGTTAAATGTTAGTAGCTTAGTTTTAGCTAAAGTTAAAAAATAATCAAATACTTATTACTGGACCCTAAGTGAATTGGCTGCTTTTACGTAAAGAATTCATTTTACAACTAATTAATTCAATAAATAATAATCACGGTATACCGTTCAGTTGTACGACGTCTCATAAAGTGACACAAGTTTTCTGTGTATATCAGACGATAAAATAAATCCCCATTAGAAAAATCGCATCATTCTACAATAATTTATTATTGCCCGTTAAAACTTATTATGGTTTTAACGGTGCTATTTATTATTTTTTGTTTAGGGTCTGTTTCGGAATAGAAACCGGTAGGTACTGATACTCGGACTCCCAAGCTCCCTTATTATTCCCAATTTTCCTTGAACTTTTCAAATTTCTCCCGATATTTGGGTGAAAAATCTCCCGATTTAGAATTTTTACGTTTAGGATCAATGCAGATCAATGGGAACATTGCCGTCGCGTTACTACCAAAATTTCGGTAGATTTACCGATTTCAACGAAAATCTATAATTTTCTTTGGAAGTATTTGCTATTTTTTTGCAACAGGTACATCGTGTGACTGTGTACATCACAACATTTTGGAAACCATAATATAGTCTGCTCCAGCCTGGGGATGTCAGGGAATAGGTTGCAGAGATTGTAATCAGTTGCAGAGATTGTAATCAGTTGCAGTGCAAAAATAAGTTATTTCCAAAATGTTTTCATTCCTTTTCAAATCCAAGTACCATCAAAAAAGCTTGTGGTTGCCGAACTTTCTGTGCTCAGTGCTCCTGTTGCTAGTGATATTCTGCTCGGAGCAAGTGTCTGGCAAGTGTAACAGTGATCAGCTTTGCTCGAATGGGGTGTGTGAAAATGAAACCTGTATCTGCAACGAAGGATGGCAAGGGCCCGAGTGTCAGTACTGCGGAGGCAAGATCAGGTAATCCATATTGCGCACATACTCCATTCCCCGTCACTAATCCTGAATAAGGCCTTAGACACCTTACGCTATATTTATGCTCGCATAAATTGGGCGTGGCAAGTTCGTATTATATGTTGGGGTGACACCATTGATGTAATAAGACTTGGTCGATGGCTGATACACTACCACGCTATAATCTTCCTCGGGAGAGGGGGTCAGATCAATTGAGGCACTGCCGCGGAATATCATTTCTATGTATGAGATCTGTCACTTTGACAGATAACAGCCTCGTAATTACGACCCCTTCTCCTGCCGTAGGTATATCGTAGCGCATATCATCGCCACGCTCGCACTTATATATTTTTTGGCGTCACAAGTTTGTATGGGATTGTAAGGCGAGCAATATGGAGTTATATAAAACGCTTTGAACTTATGTCGTAATCTGTCTCCCCCCTACTACGCAAACAATATAAATAGCATTTGGTTTCAACTTAATTACTACAAAAAATAACTATTTATGTTGTGGGAGATGGTAAAAGACGCATTAAAGTTCCATTTTTCTCAATCAAGGTTAAGTTTGAAGGTTAGGAAATACGCATACATTATTAAAATAACCCCAACTAAACCGTAAAAACTTATTTTGTGTATGCTTATTTAAACACACGACTTAATAGTTGTCTCCGTTAGATATTTAAGTTGAAATCAAGTGTTGTTTTTTTAAAGAGTCTTCGCATGCAGCGGAATTCGACAAATTTACTCCATTTTTTAATGTCAAGCTTACAAATTAATCTGACAGCACCATTTTTGAATGTCAAGCCTACAAATTAATCTGACAGCTCCATTTTCGAATGTCAAAATTTCAAATTAATCTGACGGATATATTTTTTAATGTCAAGCTTACAAATTAATCTGACAGCACCATTTTTGAATGTCAAGCCTACAAATTAATCTGACAGCTCCATTTTCTAATGTCAAAATTTCAAATTAATCTGACGGCTATATTTTTTAATGTCAAGCTTACAAATTGATCTGACTTTCAATCTATAAGCTTACAAATTGATCTGACTATCAGTTGAACGAAATGCTTGTGCAACATTATTAAATTTGTTTTCGTACATATCAAGTTTCGAGTTTTACCTCGATTTTTTTATAAATATTTTAGGAATAAGAATAGAAAACAAATTTGGATTTGGTAATTTTTTCCGTGTATCTGATCCGATTTTAAAGAACTGGTTTTAATTATACGGCCGTGCAAAAAAACACAACGTAGCAATAATATGTTATTTCACCAAAAATATTTTTTTTCATTAGCTCCACACAGGAGGCCTTAAGGAAAATAATTAACCTTATTCCTTATGTCATTTTTGGGGATGCTGTGTGGACGGTCTTTGTGAGGAGAGGAAGGAGTGAACACGGGTCATTTTGTAGGAGGAAGGAAACACAGAGGGTGGCAAATCGTTCGACAGCTCGGCTGTTGAACTCAAGAACGAGTCGTAAAATCGACCCGTGCCCATGTGACAAATGCCAACCCTGTACAAATGTTGGGAGCGTATTTGGAGTGTTTTCCGACTGTGCAACGGTGCTGAAGGGATTAATGACCATAGTTCCTCGGAGCATCTTCCATTGAAATACCAGAAGAACAAGGACAGCATTCCCATGCCCGTGCTCTAAAGGTGGCAATCTATTCGTTAAGATAGGGGAATCTATTAAACAGACCGGCCATTTCTGCCCAGAGTCAAGGGTTCAAGTACCTTGGGGCTCCAGACTAGAGATGGCTGCCAAATTCAACAGTAGGATATATTTACGATTTGAATTTTGAATTTCATCAGCAGAATGCTGCCTGATCGTGAAATAATAATAAAAACTAGAATCTTGCAATCATACAAAAAGATAGCAGCCAATAAAAATATGCATTAAGAAAATGAGGATAATGTTGGTAGCTCTTAGTCAAAGTACGATACAGTTAGATATTACCAGAGGGGGTATGGTCGAAATAGCTCAGTGGTAGAGCGAAGCCCCGGCAAGACTCCTGGGTTCAGTTCCCAGAAGCGTTTCATGACATTTTTTGACTTTCACATAGGAATAGCAAAAATTATACAGTTTTTTCTTTCTTTTTATACAATACTGAAATGACTCTTTTTTTTGTAAATTTTTAGTATTAAATTGAATATGTTTGTCTGTTATCTATTTATGGGTGTGAATTTCTGAACATTATCCATTTCAATAACTGAATAACTGATACTGTATTATTACTACTGATAATTTATTGTTTACCCTTTTCCAAGAAATAATGATGCACTAATGCGCTATCGTCACTAATACCAGTTTATCAATAATGGAATGCAATAACGCCAGTTGTAATGATGTTTTTCACATCAAATTTCACTGGAAAAGTTTTCATCACTGACAGATAGGAATTAAAATTGACTAGGTGTGATGTATGGTATTAAGGTTGAGTATTTAAGCGATAGATGGCGCTAGTCATAAAGCTTACTCCAGAGTCCGTCAGATGTCGCTAGAGTGTAACAAGTACTTGTGAGATGATATTGACAGGGAATAAGCTTCTCGAACGAGATAATTACCAACCCTCGGGTAATGAACAGTGTAGCTAAATCCAGTCCTATTATTTGTAATGTAAATAAACACAATTATAATAAAGAACTTTTTACGAAGAGTTCCAAACACCGAAATCTACACAGTAACATATATGACAAATAGTATGTTAATAATTAATTGAACATTGTAGCGCCCGGCATTTTGTCTGACGCACGGATCTGAATACTTTCTCCCTCACACATATAGCGCCGCTTCGCTCGGCAACTATCGCCTCTCTGCCCGGCCGAAAGGATGCCCCATTGGCCCAGGCTACCCCCACCCTCCGTCACTAACCTACCAGCACTAAAGGGTATGTAAAGGCGTGCTGACCTATATCAAATCGGTAGAACTAAGCAACAGCATCCTAGTGGTCAGTGCTAAGTTAACAAACCAGTACCAAGTCGAGAGAACCCTCTGGGTCCTCCTTGGGAATTAAAGTAACCGTGCCCTAGTGGACATTACTTGCCGTACATCTTTTGCCCAACTAAGAGACCGCGGGTCCTATGTTGGAGTGTTTACCTAAATACCTAAATACGTTAAACAAGTGTTTAGTGAGGACAATTGTGAACTCTCAGTGATTCTATTTTGTTCTAAACCAGAGGTTTCAAAACTTTTTTGCCCCGTAGACCACTTGCCAAAAAAAATTTTTTCTGTACACCCCCTGCCTGCCGAATATTGAATTTTCCTAAAACTATTAACGTCTCATGTGTTAATCATTTATTTTTTTCGTAAAAAGATTCCCTTCCCTTGCCTGTCCAACAACCGGGTGGCGGTATAGTTCCTCTGTCTTTACACTGTGCAGACTGGGGCGCCCTTGTGAGGTATTACACCAAATAAAAATGAAGCAGGATAAGCAACTGGAATTTCTTTCTGTAGCTGGCCCTACAGAACTGCCTCTTAAGTTCTTTGTCAGTGCTTATTCCGGTCATTTCTTCTTGTCACATGATATCCGATTCTTCAACGTTCCTTTTCCATAGTCAAAATGTCCTCAAACTTAATTTTGAAGTCTGTGTGAAGTGCATTTAAATTATCGAAGAAAGCAAACACTTTGTGGCTTGACATTATACAAAATGAAAACAAACACTTAGTTTTAAACCACTTTATTTTGATGTATATTCGTCGACCGGTTTCGATTGGACTCAATCTTCATCAGGACAATAAAATATAATACTAAATTATAATAATACAGAGCAAGGTATAAGGTAAACATAAAAGAAAGAGAAAGTATGTAGTAGAGGGAGAGAACATCAGAGACTGGTTGGTGGAGGGGTTGGGGGAGGACCAAAGGAAGGGTGGGGGTTACGGGTTAGGTTGGAGCAAGGAAACATCTTTAAAATCGGGCTGTTAGTTAGTTCTATCTGTTTATTTAAAATTTGGGAATTATTTTTAGTTGATTTATAAATTTCCAAAGCTTCTAAGTTATTCAGGCGTATTCCTATTTTATTTTTATGAATTATTTGGACTCCCGTATTTTTATTAAATGTGTGGTTAGTATTGATTAAATGTTCGGCAAATTCTGAGAAACCTGTGTGTGTTAAGCACCTGATATGTTCTTTAACTCTAATATTTATATTTCGCGCGGTTTTACCTATATAGGTTGCTGGGCAATCGTTGCAATTTAGTCTATAGATGCCAGAGTGGTTTAATTGATCCTCTTTGTCTTTAGAATTAATTAAAAATTTTGCTAAGTTATTGTTAGTATAGAAGGCCGGCCTTATTTCTGAAGGAAGTTTAGATATGCAAAGGGAAGACAATTTACTTATATACAAAATTCTACGCCATTGGGTGGGAGCATTATTATTATTAATAGTTGGGAGGGCATTATATAGGAATTTATTTGTTGTGATTCGGCAAAGTTTTTTTGAGAGGATTTTATCAATTAGATAGTAGTCATATCCGTTGTTGATGGCTATTTGTTTAATTGTAAGTAGTTCAATAGAAAAATTATTATTAGATAAGGGGATAGTAACAAGCCGGTGAATCATGCTGTGGAAAGAGGAGTGTTTGTGTGAAATAGGGTGGTTGGAGGTATTATGTATTATAGTGTCGGTAAATGTAGGTTTTCTATAAATGTTGAAGCTAATTTTGTTGTTAATAATGGTTAAAGAGAGATCTAGAATATTTAAGTTGGAGTTTATGCCTATCTCTAGTGTGAACTGGATTTTTGTGTGGAAGGAATTAAGGAGTGATAGGAAGGCATTGAGTTGACGGTCTGAGCCCGTCCAAATACAAATTATATCGTCAACATACCGTTTCCACAAAAGAACATTTTTTAATAAAGGGGATTTAGATTCAAATATCTTGTTTTCGATATTATCCATGAATATGTCAGCTAATACCGGGCTGGTGGGCGATCCCATCGCGAGGCCATCTTTTTGTTGGTACACCACATCATTGAATTTAAAATAATTTTGATTTAAACACAAATTTAAAAAAGGCGAGAGAGATCATTAGAGAGGTCATTAGATAAATGGGAGTTATTAAGTAAGTTAGATACTAAAGTTTAACATTCAGACACAGGGATATTCGGAAATAAGTTGATAACATCAAATGAAATGAGTTTAGAGTTAGATGGGAGAACTAAGTCTTTCATAACTTAGAAGCTTTGGAAATTTCTAAATCAACTAAAAATAATTCCCAAATTTTAAATAAACAGATAGAACTAACTAACAGCCCGATTTTAAAGTTGTTTCCTTGCTCCAACCTAACCCGTAACCCCCACCCTTCCTTTGGTCCTCCCCCAACCCCTCCACCAACCAGTCTCTGATGTTCTCTCCCTCTACTACATACTTTCTCTTTCTTTTATGTTTACCTTATACCTTGCTCTGTATTATTATAATTTAGTATTATATTTTATTGTCCTGATGAAGATTGAGTCCAATCGAAACCGGTCGACGAATATACATCAAAATAAAGTGGTTTAAAACTAAGTGTTTGTTTTCATTTTGTGCATTTAAATGTTGAACATCATTATTACCCTGGACGTTTTTCAATAACAAGTTGGGGAACTAGGAAAATTTGCGGCTTCCAATGTGCAATGTTTTGCTTGAATATATTAATTCTGACGAGAAAAGGAACGTAGACTCTATTTATATACCTCAATTAACAACTTTACGAAATATAAAAATACAAATATCAAATAAGTAATTTCTCAGTCTATTATATTAGTTTTAGGTCTATTGTGTCATTTACGGAACTCCTAAATGTTGACTTGAAGTAAATGGAGGTCCGCTCGTATGTACTCCCATTTGAAGAACCCCCAATTTTTTTCTCGCTGACATAGACCCCCAGCAAGCCGATATCGACCCCTGGGGGTCGATATAGACCACTTTGGGAACCTCTGTTCTAAACCGTTCTGTACTCTTTACTAAAATTATAAGTTGTGAACCCTATATAAGTTAAATAAAATTGACATTGTGAAAATCGACTATTTACTTATTTAATACGCGCCACAACATTGATTACTATAATAAATTAGGACAATTATATGAATTAGGACAGTTGGGGAATGTGAAAGATTTGTGAAGGGAGATTAGGGATATTTAAGTACCTTGGGAAATGTATATTGTATATTGAATGTATGTAGTGTAAAGTATATAGTTTTTCCAGGTATTGCAGATGTAAGGATCCATAGAGTTATTTGTGTTACCCTTCGGTATGTTTAGACCACCAAGCTAGACACACGCCCGTGTGTGGTGGTTGATTGATCGAAGAGAGTATAAAACATAGCATAACTTCCGGAGTCTCTTTGTTATAGAGCTAATATGGGCCTCCTAGCATAATTGGTTATCTATAATTACACCAAGGTACATTATTTCATTAGACGGTTTGAGAATTGGGCATGCACAACTGAGGTAGTGGAGATGTGTCTAGGTTTTGTGAGCAAGTGTGAATGATTAGTTTAGGAAGGTTTTCTAGGAGCTTAAATTTTTGGAATAAAAAACGTATGAATTGAGTTTTTTTGAACATTTAGGGTGAGGAGGTTATAGTCCAACCATTTTTTTTATTTTGTTCAGTCCTCAATTAGCTTTCAGTCGTAATCCGAATCTTCAATTTTTTTGTAATAATTTTGTTTGGTTATTATTATGAAGTTATTGCAAATATTACGATACTGAGGGATCTCATAAATAAATATTTGAATAAAGTAATTGAACAATATCTTCACTCTAAATAATATTAGGTGGGTTAAGGTAGGAAGGGATTTATTAATGCGGTCTTGAAGATGCTGTATAAGAGACTATTGCAAGACAGTTGATAGGGGATTTAGCGCGGTAGCCAATCTTCTTACGAAAAAAAGCAACGAAAAAACCACTTGACGAATAGGTTTGGAAAAATTCAATATTCGGCACGCAAAGCGTCGATGGAAAAAGAAATTCGATAAGTGGTCTATGGGGCAAAAAAGTTTGGGATCCTCTGATCTAGTCGTACAGCTTGAACTCGATGATTTTCCAAAAATTCGAATTAACTCCAGGTGAATGTACATTGTGATTGTTTGATGTTTCCAGATTGGTGGAGCCCCGGGGCTTCATCCATGACGGGCCGGGGAGCTACTCCATCGGCGTGAAGTGCAGCTGGCTGATAGACGCAGGAGGCCCCAACACCACGGTGCGGCTGCACTTCGAGGAGTTTCACACGGAGTGCGGTTGGGATTACCTCTACGTGTACGATGGCGATAGCGTCGACTCTCCTCTGCTGGCCGTCTTCAGGTCTGTCTACCCTAGAATATTAGTAATACGCTCAACTCCAGTAAAATATTGACAGTATTTACTTGTGTTGTCTGGCAACTCTGTCCGCTAGAGGCGCTAGTGTTGCATGTAGCCGGATACAAAACATAGGGAGATCAGAAATAGATAATATACTGACATGAAATACAAACTTAAACCGAAACCACTCAACTATATTTATAATTATTTCAGAAAGAACAATATTAAATATACTTATATTTTCCATACTACACAATTTTAATAATATGTAAGTGAAATCCTCAGCACGGGAGATCCCAGTGAGGATGTCATTATATCTACCAAAAATTTTCCAGTAAGAATTTCCCAACATTGATAATTCCATACCCATTTTCCGAGCTGAAAGTTTCATTTATCAATTTGTTCCTGAATCTTTTTTTTTTAATTTCCTAAGTTGGAAATTCCCTAATTTCAAACAATATCGAATAGGTGTCTTATGTGAATAAGAAGAACACAATAAACTCGTTGATTAACTACAGGCCGCCTCACAACAAGAAACCCTTGTGACGAGGACTGTGAAAAAAAAATTGAATTTATACTTGTATTATTCTTTATACCTACATCATGTACACACTTTGCAATTGCAACTAATAAAAAAGTATTAACTACAATAATAACACTGTGAATTACTTAAATAATTTATATATTGTTATTTATAAATAATTTACTAGGCAGAGATTGGCGCAACATTTTGACAGCTTGTAATGATGCCCGTAGCGGTAGACAGTACGATTTAGATATGAGCCCGCACAATCAATTTGAATACGGGAATTTGCTGGAATACGGAATGCGGATATTTAAAATCGTTTTTGAGAAATATTTTTATAAACAGACCCTCACGATCGTATCAGCCGGCTCTGAAATATATATACTTCCGACATCTGTCAGATGAGTCTATAAGTTTTAAGATATATCTACACTAGAGCCATCTATGTCTTGGAGCTTGAACTATTTCTCACATTTTCAAGTTTATTCTCACATATTTTACACTTTCTTTTTACTGAAGAATCCTTTGTTGATGTGTCTCTATTGTACAATCTAAGGTTACTCGCACCAACTTGTGATGTACGTAGCACGTTTCACTTGGGTTTCTAATGTGTTCTCTTCTTACAGCGGGCTGATGTACAAGGATTCGTATGCAGTGCGCAGCGTGCCGGAGATAATGACGCACTCGGGCTCGGTGCTGCTGCACTTCTTCTCCGATCAAGCAAACAGCATGTCAGGCTTCAACATCTCCTACGCCATCAACGCCTGTCCCAGCAAGTATTCTAGTCAAAATTGCTCGGGTTAGTATATTCATACAATTTATTAAACAAACATGTTGTAACGGGACGTACCTGACAAATTTCAAAAAGCATTTTTACAGCTTGACAAACTAAACTTTGCCAGCCAATCAGAATAAAGCACACTTTGAATGCAAAAAAAACTATCAACTCGCCTTAATTTGCATAATTAAAATTAGATTTGCGTGAGTCCAATTACCCCAAAATAAACGTTTACAGATTAAACTGTTGGACTGTTCCATGTTAATGGTACAAGTTAATATTAAATTATTACAAGGATTCCCTCATCGAGCTGAGGACCATGTGTTACAAATTGTACTATTTATTTTGAACATAATAAAAATGCTACGAAGAAGTAGTTTACATGAGATGAAGATTATTATTACCTACATAATTTTAATGTACAATTAAACTAACATAAGAACACACGGGGTTCTAAAGAAATACATCTCGTTTTTCTTGCAACATATACTCTGATCGCTTCTCTCTGCCTGGACTGCTTCTTCTCACTTTGACCTCTACAAACGCTTTTGACTTGTGACTTTGCTATTGCACTTCCGTGGACCACTGCCTTTTCTTCCCCCCGGATAAACAACATCGCAGCAACCGACCCAGGACCTGAACACCGAGCAGCTCGCCGACTAGAAACCCGGCGGCTCTATCTACAGTCAATGTAAAGGACGCCCCTCTGATACAGTATGTAATAATAATTGTCACCTCTGATTGTTATATTTGAAATCAACCTTTCCGGAACTTTTTTTAATGTTATGTTTTTTAATCTTCTTTTAGGTAATGGTTTTTGCGACCACTCGGTCTGCTCATGTCACGAGGGTTGGACTGGCAACGCTTGCGATAGGCAAACATGTCCAGGTATTATTATTTCTTCTATAGATAATACGACATTTAGCTTTACTAATTTTTTTTATTAAATAAAGCTTCTTCTTGCATTTATTTTTAAGAATTTCCTTTAGATTGATTACAACTGACTTTGTTATACAATATTATGAAGAAGATTGCAATTTGGTAATCAAAAATTACTTGATTAAACTGTCTAAATTTTATTTTTTAGTAATGCTAATTTGTGATACCTTTCAACATTTATTTTTTTTTATCAACTTTAATCTTTCAAAATTTATTTTTTGTTATCAGCTTTAACCTTCCCCATACTAACCATCCAAAAAATCTGCATGTTCCGAAGGGGGGTATCTAGATACCCCTGTTTGTATCCGTATAAATTGTAATACATAGTTCGTTTTGATTTGCGAGTTCCCAATCATCTGGTCTGTCGCAGAAAGCCCGACACACTCCAGTGCTTTTTAAACAGTATAAATAGCACGGGACAGCCAAAAAACAATACAAACACCATAAAAATACACGAATGTTTAAACACCAACATCTGCGATTGCCCTCCTCTAGAAAAAACAGATCAAATAAAGTATCTAGGAATCGTAATTGACCATAACCTTAGATGGATACCTCACATCAAACAAATCACAAATAAACTTCTCAAAACAATACACATTTTCCTTAACATAAGAAACATATATAAAATAAAACAATTGAAAACAATATATTTTGCACTCTGCCAATCAATAATAGAATATGGAATTATTGCTTGGGGAGGAGCAACAAACTCGGCTATCAATTACATAGAAACCGCACAGAAAACGATCTTAAAGGTAATACTAAAAAAACATAGACTGACCGATACAGACCAAATATTCAACAGCTGTGACGTACTAGATATACGCCAATTATACATTAAAACACTACTAAACTACATTTTTAACAAAAAAAATAAATTTCAACACACAAAATAACACTAACAGACCAGTTAGACAAGCGTACAAAGAAAACATTAAAACTCCAACAGTAAATTCAACCTTTGGACAAAGACACTACCAATACCATGCAATAAAAGCTTTCAACAGTCTAAAAATTGAAATTAAAATTGAGGAAAATAAAAATAAATTCACACACAAAATTACAAAATGGATTAAACAACAAAAAAGACAATATTACCAAAATGTCATAGCATAAAATAAAAATAAAACCTACACGTAACACACAAAACCAACATAAACACACATCACTCACAAACACACAAGATTATTTTCATTGTATTATTTTTTAATTTTAAATGTATTATTATGTATTTTTATTTTTAATTTTAAATTTATTATTTTCTTTTCAAATTTACTATCTTAGATTTTCATATTATAAAATGAAGGCCTCAGCACGGGCAAGCCACCCAGTGAGGCCTACATTACTGGAAAACATAAATTGTAACAAAATAATGTACCAAATAAAAAAAAAAAAAAAAAAAAAAAAAACAGTGGGGTATATTTTTAAATAAAGTATGATTTGATTTGTAAACATAAGTTTTTTCGAATTGCGGTCGGAACCTTTGGTTTCATAAAGGTGCACATTTTAGTATTTCTGTGTTTAATTTCTAGATTTGAATATAAAGCGTGGTGTTTATCTTTCTAAAACCTTTAGATCATGTATTCCAGGGAATTGTTCAGCGGCCAGTGAGCAGGGGACGTGCCAGCACTCCGCAGCCGGTGTGGAGGCCTGCGCCTGCTCCCCGAGGTACGGAGGACACGACTGCTCGCAGCCAATCGAATACGGTAATTAAATATAATATTCATTCCATATATCAGATTGTGTGCACTAAAATGCATAAAATGTACATTAACAATAAGAAAAAGTAAATGTACAAGTTACTTTTAAATAACGTTCAATTTAAGTAAAATCAATTGTTCAATTAGTTTTTACGGCAATGCCGTGCTAAGTTGGCACGTACAAAAAAAAAATTAAATAAATATAGGGTTAAATGTAGTTAATAAGTATAAAGTTAAAACATAGTTATTGTTAGTATATACAGGGTGTCCGGGGGTAAAGTGCACAAACTTCGGGAGGTGATTCTACATGATGGTAGAAGTAAAAAAGATCAAAAAAGTTTTTCGAAATTTCATTGTTTTTTTTCCCATGCAAAAATATTTTTTCATATTATTTTCTCCATAAAAACAAAAAAATTTGTACCCGAAAACTACCTTAATCTTGAAAAGTATTTATTTTTTTTACTTGTACTATCATGTAGAATCACCTGCCCATGTTTGTCCACTTTACCCCCGGACACCGTAGTTAAATATAGTTAATGTGTAGTTAAATATAATTAATAAATATTAAATAATTTAAAAGAGTGCAAGGGACGCTTAGATGGTTTGGGCATGTAGAGCGACTAATAACTAATATCTGAATACTGTTTGGTGATAGTATTTAACAGGTAGTTGAATGTTCCAGGAGTGTGGGAAGAGGTAGAGACCCAGGATACAAGGAACGGAACAGCTTCTCACGGAGCTGTGGTATGGAGAGACTCTTTGTACATTGTGGCCGGGGAGGGCTACGGCAGGTCACACCTCATGTACACTTACGACTTCAACGGTAACTCAATTTAAGCATTATATATCTGTAAACAACAGGCTTATCAAATCATGACCAACATATTGATCTATAAAAGGTACCAGCTTCCTCTCAGGAGACCTGGTTTGGGAGTGGTGAGGTTTTGTGAGGTTTTGTGACTTAAAACAATCACTATTCATAGGTTAGGAGATAGCGAAGATTGGATCGAAGATTTGGTATACTTTCTTTGTTATTCTTCTTTGTATTTTGACTTTGGTGATTTTTAATTGAAATATTACTGATGTTTATGTGTAACAATTTGATGTACAACACTATTTTAAAATCTTCTCGTAGAAATGAATTTGTTGGCATGTGGAATAATATAATTTTATGTGTTCCAGGAAGCATTTGGGAAACGGTGCACCCATCTAACCTGCCAGAGGCCCCTCTGGCTCGCTACGGGGGCAGTGCCGTGCTGCACGAAGACAAGATATTCTACTACGGGGGCGTGGTGGAGCACCACCAGTTTCCTCAGCAGAGGTAGCACGCACACTTACCCTAGATTAGTTATTAGTTTGGGAAATGGCTCAGCCGTCTCACTGATTGTTTTTACTTTACCATAAAGAATAGTTTGTCTTGATATATTTAATTTGATTCCTTAATTATCTTTGTCTAATAATGCGATTTGGTTCCAGACACGTCTCAACTTCGTACTACCATGACTCAGCGGAGCACGTCACTAGCGAGCTGTGGGCCTTCGACATCAGCGCCAACTCTTGGGAGAACATAACCGTGAGGAGTGAGCCCTGCAACAGGAATGTGGCCATGTGTGGTGAGTTACTCGAGATAGAACTGTGGGCCTTCGACATCAGCGCCAACTCGTGGGAGAACATAACCGTGAGGAGAGAGCCCTGCAACAGGACTGTGGCCATGTGTGGTGAGTTACTCGAGGTAGAACTGTGGGCCTTCGACATCAGCGCCAACTCTTGGGAGAACATAACCGTGAGGAGTGAGCCCTGCAACAGGAATGTGGCCATGTGTGGTGAGTTACTCAAGATAGAACTGTGGGCCTTCGACATCAGCGCTAACTCGTGGGAGAACATAACCGTGATTAGAGATCCCTGCAACAGGACTGTGGCCATGTGTGGTGAGTTACTCGAAGTAGAACCAAGCCCGTCAACTACGACTTGTCGAAAACAAGAGATTAATGACTGTCCGGTGCACTTTCAAAGGTTCAATTGAGATGCTTTTGAGTGATTATATCAGACCAGTTCTAGTATTGTGTCTGAATGATGGCATTCTGTATGGGGCTAGCAGACTCTTCTATAAAAGTAATATACTACATATTGCAATGACAGTGGTTTTCTACATTTATTTATTCATAAAATGGTACATTACTACAGGATCCTCAGCCGCTCATCTTACTAGGGAATTCGAGATGAGCAGCAACACAATTATATTTAATGAAATAAGTAAAGTACCTAATAAATACATAGATCAGACCAGTTCTAGTATTGTGTCTGAATGATGGCATTCTGTATGGGGCTAGCAGACTCTTCTATAAAAGTAATATACTACATATTGCAATGACAGTGGTTTTCTACATTTATTTATTCATAAAATGGTACATTACTACAGGATCCTCAGCCGCTCATCTTACTAGGGAATTCGAGATGAGCAGCAACACAATTATATTTAATGAAATAAGTAAAGTACCTAATAAATACATAGATCAGACCAGTTCTAGTATTGTGTCTGAATGATGGCATTCTGTATGGGGCTAGCAGACTCTTCTATAAAAGTAATATACTACATATTGCAATGACAGTGGTTTTCTACATTTATTTATTCATAAAATGGTACATTACTACAGGATCCTCAGCCGCTCATCTTACTAGGGAATTCGAGATGAGCAGCAACACAATTATATTTAATGAAATAAGTAAAGTACCTAATAAATACATAGATCAGACCAGTTCTAGTATTGTGTCTGAATGATGGCATTCTGTATGGGGCTAGCAGACTCTTCTATAAAAGTAATATACTACATATTGCAATGACAGTGGTTTTCTACATTTATTTATTCATAAAATGGTACATTACTACAGGATCCTCAGCCGCTCATCTTACTAGGGAATTCGAGATGAGCAGCAACACAATTATATTTAATGAAATAAGTAAAGTACCTAATAAATACATAGATCAGACCAGTTCTAGTATTGTGTCTGAATGATGGCATTCTGTATGGGGCTAGCAGACTCTTCTATAAAAGTAATATACTACATATTGCAATGACAGTGGTTTTCTACATTTATTTATTCATAAAATGGTACATTACTACAGGATCCTCAGCCGCTCATCTTACTAGGGAATTCGAGATGAGCAGCAACACAATTATATTTAATGAAATAAGTAAAGTACCTAATAAATACATAGATCAGACCAGTTCTAGTATTGTGTCTGAATGATGGCATTCTGTATGGGGCTAGCAGACTCTTCTATAAAAGTAATATACTACATATTGCAATGACAGTGGTTTTCTACATTTATTTATTCATAAAATGGTACATTACTACAGGATCCTCAGCCGCTCATCTTACTAGGGAATTCGAGATGAGCAGCAACACAATTATATTTAATGAAATAAGTAAAGTACCTAATAAATACATAGATCAGACCAGTTCTAGTATTGTGTCTGAATGATGGCATTCTGTATGGGGCTAGCAGACTCTTCTATAAAAGTAATATACTACATATTGCAATGACAGTGGTTTTCTACATTTATTTATTCATAAAATGGTACATTACTACAGGATCCTCAGCCGCTCATCTTACTAGGGAATTCGAGATGAGCAGCAACACAATTATATTTAATGAAATAAGTAAAGTACCTAATAAATACATAGATCAGACCAGTTCTAGTATTGTGTCTGAATGATGGCATTCTGTATGGGGCTAGCAGACTCTTCTATAAAAGTAATATACTACATATTGCAATGACAGTGGTTTTCTACATTTATTTATTCATAAAATGGTACATTACTACAGGATCCTCAGCCGCTCATCTTACTAGGGAATTCGAGATGAGCAGCAACACAATTATATTTAATGAAATAAGTAAAGTACCTAATAAATACATAGATCAGACCAGTTCTAGTATTGTGTCTGAATGATGGCATTCTGTATGGGGCTAGCAGACTCTTCTATAAAAGTAATATACTACATATTGCAATGACAGTGGTTTTCTACATTTATTTATTCATAAAATGGTACATTACTACAGGATCCTCAGCCGCTCATCTTACTAGGGAATTCGAGATGAGCAGCAACACAATTATATTTAATGAAATAAGTAAAGTACCTAATAAATACATAGATCAGACCAGTTCTAGTATTGTGTCTGAATGATGGCATTCTGTATGGGGCTAGCAGACTCTTCTATAAAAGTAATATACTACATATTGCAATGACAGTGGTTTTCTACATTTATTTATTCATAAAATGGTACATTACTACAGGATCCTCAGCCGCTCATCTTACTAGGGAATTCGAGATGAGCAGCAACACAATTATATTTAATGAAATAAGTAAAGTACCTAATAAATACATAGATCAGACCAGTTCTAGTATTGTGTCTGAATGATGGCATTCTGTATGGGGCTAGCAGACTCTTCTATAAAAGTAATATACTACATATTGCAATGACAGTGGTTTTCTACATTTATTTATTCATAAAATGGTACATTACTACAGGATCCTCAGCCGCTCATCTTACTAGGGAATTCGAGATGAGCAGCAACACAATTATATTTAATGAAATAAGTAAAGTACCTAATAAATACATAGATCAGACCAGTTCTAGTATTGTGTCTGAATGATGGCATTCTGTATGGGGCTAGCAGACTCTTCTATAAAAGTAATATACTACATATTGCAATGACAGTGGTTTTCTACATTTATTTATTCATAAAATGGTACATTACTACAGGATCCTCAGCCGCTCATCTTACTAGGGAATTCGAGATGAGCAGCAACACAATTATATTTAATGAAATAAGTAAAGTACCTAATAAATACATAGATCAGACCAGTTCTAGTATTGTGTCTGAATGATGGCATTCTGTATGGGGCTAGCAGACTCTTCTATAAAAGTAATATACTACATATTGCAATGACAGTGGTTTTCTACATTTATTTATTCATAAAATGGTACATTACTACAGGATCCTCAGCCGCTCATCTTACTAGGGAATTCGAGATGAGCAGCAACACAATTATATTTAATGAAATAAGTAAAGTACCTAATAAATACATAGATCAGACCAGTTCTAGTATTGTGTCTGAATGATGGCATTCTGTATGGGGCTAGCAGACTCTTCTATAAAAGTAATATACTACATATTGCAATGACAGTGGTTTTCTACATTTATTTATTCATAAAATGGTACATTACTACAGGATCCTCAGCCGCTCATCTTACTAGGGAATTCGAGATGAGCAGCAACACAATTATATTTAATGAAATAAGTAAAGTACCTAATAAATACATAGATCAGACCAGTTCTAGTATTGTGTCTGAATGATGGCATTCTGTATGGGGCTAGCAGACTCTTCTATAAAAGTAATATACTACATATTGCAATGACAGTGGTTTTCTACATTTATTTATTCATAAAATGGTACATTACTACAGGATCCTCAGCCGCTCATCTTACTAGGGAATTCGAGATGAGCAGCAACACAATTATATTTAATGAAATAAGTAAAGTACCTAATAAATACATAGATCAGACCAGTTCTAGTATTGTGTCTGAATGATGGCATTCTGTATGGGGCTAGCAGACTCTTCTATAAAAGTAATATACTACATATTGCAATGACAGTGGTTTTCTACATTTATTTATTCATAAAATGGTACATTACTACAGGATCCTCAGCCGCTCATCTTACTAGGGAATTCGAGATGAGCAGCAACACAATTATATTTAATGAAATAAGTAAAGTACCTAATAAATACATAGATCAGACCAGTTCTAGTATTGTGTCTGAATGATGGCATTCTGTATGGGGCTAGCAGACTCTTCTATAAAAGTAATATACTACATATTGCAATGACAGTGGTTTTCTACATTTATTTATTCATAAAATGGTACATTACTACAGGATCCTCAGCCGCTCATCTTACTAGGGAATTCGAGATGAGCAGCAACACAATTATATTTAATGAAATAAGTAAAGTACCTAATAAATACATAGATATAGATTATATTGAATATGGGGTTTCTACGGTGAATTGTGACAAAAGCCACAATATTGTTAATCCAAAATCACCACTCTCAGCCAGTATGGAATTTTTTACCATTTTCTTGAATAGATTTAAGAAACCTATAGTTTTTATATTTTTACTGAGCATATTCTAAAGCAACAGAGCTTTATAAGAAAAACTCCTTTGTCCAAAGGATGCTCTGGTATTCACTGACTGATACATTAAAGAAGAAGTTGGATTTTTTAGTCCCTTGAAAACACATAGAAGGTTTTCCCACATAAGAAGTTTTTTTTTTGGACCTTTGGAAAACCTTATAAGAGAGTTTCACTGTACACATTATAAAAAAAGTCCAAATTGCATTTTTCTTACAAACAGTGAAATTCTCTTAGTAGTGCAATATTGTTGTTGTTAGTGTAAGAACTCACCCATAGATGGCACTAGATTAGTCTATTAGAATACCCATAGATGGCGTTTAGCAGTCGAATATTGTAGAGACTGTGTATAAGATGAATGAGGTGGGAACTATCCAGGTCAGGTTTATATGTCACATTAAAGTTCAAAGTGTTTTGTTTAGCCGGAGTTTTATTTATTAAGAGAGTTTGTGAGGAAACCTCGGAGATACAAGTAGTTTTTCAGGGACCGGAAATAAACTTCTTAAGAGGGAAATCTTATATGTATTATTAAATTCAGTCTTCAAGAGATTGAAAAAACTTCTTAAGCATGAAAACTTCTTAAGTGGGAACTTCTTGAGCAAGTTTCACTGTATTCCAATCAGCCAACATTTCCAGTAATGGGATGTCAAACTGCTTTTCTTGGTGTAAGATTATCAAATTTCTACTGTAACTAAAATTTATTTCATCTTTGTGTTTTATAAGTTTTTTGTTTTGTTTGATCAGGTCCCCTCAGTATAGCGGGACATACGGCCACCGTGGTGACAGTCCCGGAGTCTCCCACGCACAGAAAGCTGGTCAAGAAGATGATAGTCATATTCGGACACTCTCCGCAGTTTGGATACCTCAACACAGTGCAGGTTAATATTACTTGGCCCCAGATCTTTATCTTAGAAAGTTCAGTTGTGACTTGACAATGGCAGGTAAACTGAAATGCACAAATCAGCTTTGATAATAATAATATTGAATGGATTATTTGTATAGCGCTGTTTTCGCGAGAAAATCACCTCAAGGGCTCAAGGGAGCTGTTGGCGATAGTGTAGCGGGGATCATGCTAGCTGTCAATCTTTTTGTTTATTCCTTGCAGTGACCAATTTTTTTGTTTACAAAAGTGTATTAATAATTGTTATTACAAAGCCTCAATGTTGTATTATGCTGTTGTACTCCTCAAGAATGTATTTATTTATTTATTAAGACATACACAGTACAATAAGATACAGTTAAGGATATTTTTCTTTATTACATAGTTGTAGTACCTATTACGTATGTCCATAAAATATCATTACGTAATTTCGCCTGAGATTGTTATAAGAGGAAGGAAGTGTGTGGATAGATAATAATAAATGAATTGAAAACAAGAATTATAATAAGCTCACAAATTGTAATTGACATAATACATGAAGTTTTGAAAAATGATGTGAAAATATTTTTGAAATATGTCACGCTAAGAAATTTTTTTTTTTTTTTTTTTTTTTTTATTACAAGATAATACATTACAAAATGATAACAAAGTAATAATGTATTATTCCCAATGAGTTTATAAAACTCATTTCGGGAAAGACAACATTAGAAAGGACAAGGCAAATAAATAAAATACATTAAAATAAATACATTAAAATAAATAAACGCAGATGTTATTATGGAGTTCTAGAGAAAGATTGTGTTAGTCATTAATGAAACTGTTAAGGAAATAGCTTTTAAGAGCTTTTGCCAGTGTTTTTTTGTTTGTTGCCGGAAGTTTTAAATTACTAGGTAATGCGTTATATTGTTTATGTGCAATGTATTGTAAGGAGTTAATTCCAAATTTGGTCGTGTAAGTAGATGACGATAAATGTATTTGATTTTGTGATCGTGTTTTGTGCTGGTGTATGTCAGAATTAAAAACTGGTTTAGTGTTGGTGTGTGAGGAGTGTTGAATTATTTGTAGAATGGCAGTTGTGATGTTATACTTTGGAAGGACTGTAAAGGGAAGTATTTGTGTCTGTGAGTATATATCTTTGACATGTGTATCCCATGGCAGATTATATATATTACGTACGGCTCTATTTTGAATTACTTGTATTTCCGAACTTTTTTTTTTGGTAATGGTGCCCCAGATACTAACTAGATAACTCAGGTGGGAGTGAATCATAGCATAATAAGTTGCACGCAGTAAAGATGTGGGGAGCACACCTTGGAGTCGATAAAGTACACCGGTTATAGGGGAAATTTTGGATTTTACATTCTCAACATGGGAGTTCCACGAGAGGTTAGAGTCTATGAGTAACCCCAAATATTTCGTTACTTGAACATGTTGTAGCTTTTCATTTCCAAGAATAATATTCATACCCATGTTATCTTTTTTACCGAAAGTAAGGTAATGGGTTTTTTTAACATTGAGGCTTAATTTGTTTAATCGAAGCCATTTTGCCAGCTTTGCGAGATCTTTATTCATTAGAGCTTCAAGTTCCTTCAGATTTTTACAATGATAGTAAATCACAGTATCATCAGCGTAAAGTTGAAGTTTTCCCGAGATGCCACATTTAGTTATATCATTGATGTATAGTAAGAAAAGTAGAGGTCCAAGAATAGAGCCCTGTGGCACTCCACATGTGATTTTTCCAAAGCCGCTTAGGTTCCCTCCGATATCGACAAGGCAAAATCTATCAGCTAGGTAACTTCGGAGCAAATTTAAAGATTTACCTACTATTCCCAAATGTTCCATTTTCTGTAGAAGTATTTCATGATCTACCGTATCAAAGGCTTTTTTCAGATCTATAAATATAGCTGCCACATATTCGCCCTGGTCTATGTACTGCTGAATGTTAGAAATGAAATCGAAAGTGGCACATTGGGTATTGGAGTTTTTCCGAAAGCCATATTGCTGTGGTGTAAGGATATCATTGCTAGAGATGTATTTTATCAGTCTATCTTTGATAATTGACTCAAACACGTTTGAAAATACCGATAAAATCGATATTGGACGGTAGTTAGAAATACACTTCTTGCAGTCTTCTTTAAAAATTGGTATAATTTTTGCTAGCTTTAACTGGTTTGGAAATATTCCCGAGCCTATGGAGAAGTTGATAAGTTGGGTTAGGTGCCCCGCTAGTTCTTCTTTACAGGTTTTAAGAATGCACGGTGTTACTCCATCGATTCCTGCCGCTGCATTCGACCTAAGTTTCGAGATGACCTTTATTACCTCATCCTTATTCGTCCTAGTCATATATAAGGATTGTCGTGCCTTTGGTTCTACATATATTGTATTACAGTCATCCGGGAATGATGGAATGGCAGCTGCCAATTTTTCTCCAACTGACAGGAAAAACTCATTAAATGCCAACGCTATTTCACGGGGTTCCCTAATTTCACAATTATTTACGATGAGAGATTCAATTGTGTTGGTGGGTTTATGTACACGGTTAGACAGAATTGAGTTAATGGTTTTCCAAGTTTTTCTTGGGTTAGTTAGGCTTTGTTGAAAGCTATTGATGTAATATTTGTTTTTCAGACTTCTCCTATAATTAGTTATTATGTTTCTGAGTTTATTTTTACGTATTGCAAGAGTAATATTACCTGGGTCTTGTTTCCACTGCTTGTGAAGCTGGTTTCGTTCCTTGATTAGAAAATTCAGTTTAGAATCAAACCAAGGTGTATTAAGATGTTGCCGCCTTCCTGTTTTTACGTTCGGTGTAGTTTTACCTGCTTCTAATGCATTTTTGACATAATCATTAAAATCTTTGTAACCGTCTTCGGGTTTGGTTGAGTTGATAGCAAATTTGTTAGTCGCAATATAAGATTTTACCGCCATACTGTTGATGATAGGTTTAGTAAAGCGTGGTTTAGTTCTATTATTAAACCATTTTTTAAAATTATTCTTAAAGTCAACAATTAGTATATTATGGTCACTAAGCGGGTCATCTATATTCGATATGGTTGTTGAAATGTTTTGTCTGTTTGATATAACGTGATCTATAATAGTGCTGCTTGTATCAGTGACTCTCGTGGGATATGATTTATTTTGTATTGAGAAATTGTATGTTAATAAGGTGTTGATAAAATTTAAAGAAGAAGGTGTGTTTATGGAAGTGTCAATGTTGAAATCTCCGAGTATTAATGTATCTTGTCTGCTTTTGTTCAGTATTTTTTCAAAATGTGTTAGGAAATCGTGCATGTTGTTTGGGTTAGGTTTTCGATAAATGGCATAAATGTTGACTGGTTTCCTATTACTGCTGCAAACACTAATACCTAAAAATGAATTTTCGTTGGAAAAATTTTCAATGATAGAGCACTTCATAGAATCCAGAACATATATGGCCACACCTCCTCCTCCTTCATTTGGGCGAGAAGAAAAAGCACTGTAAAAACCATTTAAGCAAAAGAACTTTTCTTCTCCGACATCAAGCCACGTTTCAGTGATGACAAGAACATGGACAATATCGCATAATCTTCTGACCTTTTCCTCAATTTCGTCAAACTTGTTTCGTATACTTCTGGCGTTCATATACATTATTCGCAGACAGTTCTTCATGGGAGTATAGTCATCGATAGTTAGGCACTTGTGTTCTTGTATATTACACTCCATAGTCTATTGTAGCTAGGTCCTTCTTGAGGGCAGCTATGTAAGCTGGGCAGTTGTCCCTATCTCCGGTTGAATGGTCAGCAGGCTTACCAAATCTGGTGCATGTCGCGCAAACTGGTTTGATGGCTGCATTTGGGCACGACTCACGGGTGTGTTTTTCTTGTGCACAGTGTCCACATGTAGGTTTAGTATCTCTGCAATATTTGTATGAGTGTCCAATCATATGACATTTAGTGCAGACAGTAAGGCCAATAAAATCTCTGACGCGGCAAACAGTCCAGTTCACAAATACTTTCTCCTGTTCAATAAGTAATTTACGGACGATAGCTGGCATTTCATAAATACGATGACAAGTGTTTCCTGTGCAAGCACCAGCTAAGTGACTTAATTTACAGCACGCTATAGTTCCCTCAATGTCTTGAATGTTGGGAACCCCAGTTAAGGCGATCCTTAAAAATTCTTCGTCAGTCAGGTCCCTCGGTACCCCAAAAAATATTAGTCTCGGAGATCGCTTGGTCGGCAGTCGGGCCTTAATTGTGCTTGATTTGTCGAAACAGGGTGCATTTAATAGTTTTTGTTGCTCACCTGCGGTTGCCGTGTTTATCAAGATACCTTTATTTCTTATCTTTTTTATTCCCGTGACCCGAACGCCTAGTTCAGATGGCCGAATCATATCCTGGATAATTTTTTTGGTACCATCGCTATCCTTGGTGGCGTCTGCATCTGTTGGAAATACGCATACGCCTGGTCTTGGTGCTCCGACACGATGTCCATATTGGGTAAGTGGAGGGGGTTGGTGAGCATCATTAGGCTGTTTGCGGGCGATGTCAGCAAATGAGAGGCTAGCCTCCGTTGCCTCCGCTACTCTCCGCATTACAGGTCCAAGATCAGACTCTAGTTGAATAATTTTTTGTTCAAGTTGTCTTTTTTCGCTCTTCACGTGTCGTACTTTGATTTCTGTCATTCTCAGTTGGGCAGTCACTGTAGCCAGATCAGCACGCATGGTCTCGCGCTCCAACAACAGCTGAGATACAGATCTAAAAACTTCCGACACGTTTCTGGCAATTCTCAGCTGCTGGTCTTTTGAGACCTTCGACTGCTTCTCTGCCAAGACATCTTGTAGAGCTGTCAGATGTGTTTGAGCTTCATTAAGCACATCTGCCCCTGAGGTGCAAGGATATTCTACTTCGGTATCATCCGAGCCTTTGGATGACGCAATCGATGAGGTTTCGTTTGCATCCTCAATTGAGACGCTATTTTCTCCAATAATCCGGGGCATCATTGTGCTCAGATGTCTTTTTTTAGGATGGTTCATTTTTTGAACACTGGATTTTTTTATATAAGTAATTGGTTTTGTACAATTCGTATTTTTTTGTGTTTTTTTTTTTATTCGCTTCACCACTTTAGTTGATAAGTCGATGATTTGCGCCTGTCAGCTGACATGTAGGCAATATTGCTAACTTGCCACAGTAAGTAGTTATGGGTACTTGATGATAATTCGTACTTTAAATCAGCGCCTTGATTTGGATGATCTGCTAAACTCGTATATCTTGTTTCACAATGATTTAAATAATATTGCAGGAAAAAAAAAATTGAGGAAGAAAACTTAGTATTACTAGGAATCGAACTGAGGACCTTCGGATCTATATGCGGATTCGCTCACCACTGGGCTAGCGGCCGCTTTTGGTTAACCGGGAATTAAGAGTAATATAAAATTGTTTTCGCACAGGTATGTTTACAGCGATTAGAATAAAAGGATATTATTTCGGCAATAACACTATGATACTTCACAGTTTTTTAAACACTTGTAAACCTGGTTAATTAAAGCGTTAAGATTTCACAAACTTTGATGATACGTATTAATTGTTTTTATTTTCGCACAGGTATGTTTACAGTGATTAGAATGACAGGTTATTATTTCGGCAACAACACTCTGACACTTCACAGTTTGAATTAAACACTTGTAAATTCTGTAAAATTAGAGCGTTAAGATTTCACAAACTTTGATGATTCGTATTAATTGTTTTTATTTTCGCACAGGTATGTTTACAGTGATTAGAATGACAGGTTATTATTTCGGCAACAACACTCTGACACTTCACAGTTTGAATTAAACACTTGTAAATTCTGTAAAATTAGAGCGTTAAGATTTCACAAACTTCGATTATTCTCTACACTGATCTTCGGGGACATGTTTATAGATAAATTTTATGGATATTAGGTTTTGTAGGCTTTAGATTTTGTATTATTAAGTGGAGCGAATTTTTG
This sequence comes from Hesperophylax magnus, assembly GCA_026573805.1. Classification (NCBI taxonomy): domain Eukaryota; kingdom Metazoa; phylum Arthropoda; class Insecta; order Trichoptera; family Limnephilidae; genus Hesperophylax; species Hesperophylax magnus. The sequence goes on from JAIUSX010000019.1 coordinate 13,334,831, forward strand.
ACATGCACTCTGTTGATAAATAATATACTTTATTTAATAAGTTAGTTTTGTATGTTAGAAAGGAATCATGAAAGATGTCTAAATGTAGTAATTTTTCGTAATGGGTGTATGTTGTGATTGCGCGAGTAATTACTGAGTTGTTTGCTGCATTGGTATTGTTGGCTTCAATATGAAATAGTGTAGTGTGCCTGGTACGCCTCGTTGGAACATTTAAACCAATGACGGATAGCAATTCGGGACTATCTATTTTATTATTTAGCAGATTATGTAGAAACAACAGATCTGACAATGTGGGTCTTTTTTGTAAAGTTAACATATTATTTGTAGTTTTGTTGTATTTCTTGAGTAAATGTTTCGAAAATTTATTCTGTGTACTTTCTACTAAATCTATGTATACCTTATATTGAGGATTCCATATTGTGGAAGCATACTCCAGTGGACTTCTGACCAATGAACAAAACAACATTTCTAGAGTCTTAGCACTTTTGAAAACTTTCCATATTCTCAATAAGAAACCTAACATTCTGTAGGATTTTGAATAAAATGTGTTCGATGTGCTTGTCAAAAATTAATTTGCTATCTAAGTAAACACCTACATCTTTACACGTGGACATAGGTTGGAAAGGTTTGTTGTTCAAGTTGCTTGGATAGATGATTTTGTTATTATTTTTAGTAAACGTAATCGAGTGACACTTAGATATGTTTAAGGACAATAAATTTGATTCACAGTATACGCACAAATTATCAAGATCGCTTTGCAATTCCATACAATTGGGTAAACACTGTATAGCTTTATAAATTGTCATGTCATCCGCGTATAAAACAAAGTAACTATTTTTAAAGCATATGTAAATGTCATTTATATAAATATTAAATAAGAGTGGTCCAAGATGCGACCCCTGGGGCACAGTTTATTATTAACATAGTTTTCAATGTTCTATTGTGCTGTTGTACTCATCGGGGTATTGATATTGTTTTCAATATTGTATTGTGCTGTTGTGCTCCTCGAGAATGTATTGACAAAGTTTGCAATGTTGTATTGTGCTTTTGTGCTCCTCGAGAATGTGTTGACATTGTTTTCAATGTTGTATTGTGCTGTTGTGCTCCTCGAGAATGTATTGACATAGTTTTCCAGGTGATAAACTGTTAAGATAAAAGTGGATTGTATCTATAAAAATTGTATCTCTGTATCTCTTTGACGGCCGGCGTGGTCTAGTGGTATACGCTTTTGACTACAGATCCGAAGGTCGCGGGTTCGAACCCGGCGTGCGCAAATAAATTTTATTTGATTAATTTGTGTTATTTCACAATTAATTAATTTAAAATAATATATAGTATATTTGCGGCACGTTCCAGAGTGGAAGATACTCTCAGTATCGCCCTGGTGTAAGACCACCATTCAGAATTGAAACGTTGCTTGAAATGGCTTTAGCCGTGTTTGGTGACCAGATCTGAATAGCCAGGTACTTCCCCACCTTCCTCTTCCCCATATCCCTCCCCTCCCCAATATACCCTCAGCCTCACAACATACCCCAATTGGGGATGCCATAGTCTCACTGGCTCCAGACGGGAGCAGTTGGGACTCTTGTGCGGTATTACTGTAAAAAAAAAAAAAAAAAAAAGATAAATATAAAATGATAAAAAGGCTTTGCCTTTGTGGGATTTTTTGATCCACACTACATTACAATTTTGTACAAATAAAATTACTAATTTAATTAATATCTGTATAAAATTACAATGTAGTGTGTATCAAAACTTTCAATAAAAAAAAAATTAAAGAACATTCTTATCTTTATAATGAATATTTTGTTCCATCAGACTATGCGATGCCTCTGGAATCTGTTCCAACGGTAAGTACAGTTCAATCTGAGCAAAATGTTATTTTTATAGAAGTATAATTATATAGGCACACATGATGACACGTGATTTTTCACAAAAATGGCACTATATAAATAATCCAAATGTTATTATTATTATAAGCGCGGGTATACAAATGTCTTAACCTCACTTTTCAAAATTCTTCCAAGGCTGCCTTTATACACGTAAGTTTTTTCCTGTAAGTCGCTCACATAAGTGACTTATGGGAAAATTACAAATGTAAACGACACTTAATTTATAGCAATATACAGAAGTCGTAAGTTTTTGTCAGGTCTAATCGGGTCCGCGCGAACTTACAGCCTTCTCTCAGCTTATGAAATCAGTTTGATAAGTTTAGACGCTTACCGTAAGAAATGTTACCGAAATGCGCCAATGAAAACAATATAAAAAGTAACATTAGATTGAACTCCAATAAGCACTATGAAAACGGAAAGAATATTTTCTGATTTCAAAAAGCGAAGAGATATCATTTATTTTTCAGGTGGAAAAAGCTTTCTGAAAATGAGCACCCTTCTTTTTAATTATCTGTCCGATCCTTTCTAATCTCAACGTTTCTGTTTATAACATTATGTATTTGAATTGGAAGTCGGTTGCTGTCATCTGGCTGTTATTCGGATAAAAATAAAAACTCCATTCAATTCTGCCGTTAACGGAACAAAACCACTTGGAGAATTGTTTCTCTCAAACCAACTTCTATTCCAACGCTTTATTCGGGCCATTTCTTCTTTATTGACAAAATCGCACTGGCAAATGGTTGTTTACAGGAAGCTATCTTACCGCAGATAAAATTGTATGTGTAGCGGCCGCTGTGAGTACTTACGTAAGTCAAACTTCCCAACAACTTCCGTGAGCATTAGTTACCATAAATTGGATGCATATGTAAACGCTCCTGTGAGTAACTTATCAAAAACTTACGTAAGTTGTAAATTTTACTTTTTAGAAACTCGTTTGAAAATGTTTATTTCTGTTGTACACCGCCTATCTGAAATTAAACAGCAAAACTTATTTCTCATCTTATTCTAGTAGATACATATTTATTAATTTATTTCTTGGCTAATTTGTATAGCGCCGCTTTTGTGAGACATCACCTCAGGGGCGCTTTACAGTTGATGCAAGTATTACAGAAAATATATATTACAAAAGAAAGTGAAGTTAAGTTAAGTAAAATGAAGTACAGGATCAGGCGACACGAAAATAGAAGATGGAAACTCTGCAGCAAGAATCCTAGGTGGTGAAGAAACTGGACCAGCTGCTGCAGCGAGAGAGTCCACCGCATCCACCAACAGTGTCAGCACGAGGTTCGTCATTCGTCCAGGTATGTATCTGCTGCTAGTAAAGCGCTGACACAATATACTTACATAGATAACAGACATTGGCAGCACCGCTGTGACGTTCGATGAAGATAAAAGATGGAGACTTTGCAGCAAGAATCCTAGGTGGTGAAAAAACTGGACCAGCTGCTGCAGCGAGAGAGTCCACCGCGTCCACCAACAGTGTCAGCACGAGGTTCGTCATCCGTCCAGTTATGTGTCTGCTGCTAATAAAGCGCTGACACAATATCCTCACATGGATAACAGACCTTGGCAGCACCGCTGTGACGTTCAGCGAATCCATCATTCATCTCCATATAACCCTGTTCCTGGTGATTGTAGAAGCAATGCATTGTGCCCGCAATAACAAGCGACGGTCAGGATAATAAATTACCCTGGGCATAGCGAAACACTTGCTTAGGCCTAGCTCCGTAGAATTCTGTTGAAAACATCTGGCGTACAGTTACCGAACCTAGTCCCACATTTGTTCATCGCGAGCGAATATCGAATATTTTTTAACAAAATTTTCGATTGTTCACACTGCACTCAAATCACATGACTATAAAGTTCTAATAACTGGTTGTTGTTTATTTAAAATGTTGATCAATTGATTTTAAAAATAATTTCAAATGGATGTTGCCACATTTCACTTGAAAATACTAAAAAAACACAAAGCGGTTGGAGAACGCGTTGTGGAACCCGTTGGAAGATGCGTCCGGCTGCTGCGAATGCTTGACTACTACTTGACCTTACATACCTTGTTAAGAAAGTAATTTGAGCTTACAAACAACTTACCAAGTCTCCCTTTTCCCAATTACTTTTGCATTTCTAATTCTCAATTCATTTTATAATAACTCCTTGACACTCCACCCATATTTACCAATCATTAAGGACCTGTTCACTTCCCAAGCGCCAAACGTGCCTGTCGGCTGAGAAAAATTTGTATTCGTTGAGTGCTGGCCTATTCAATTGATAATCTGAAAATAATATTTTCTGTTTGTGAGATTTTTATACTCGGCACACTACATAGTGGTATTAGTTTGCAGGAGCACAGAATTTGTAAAGTTAAACCGTATTACATACCTATCATGGCATGCAAGTGATCCTCGACCACACTAGCGCCATCTGCTTTGTAAAGTTAAACCGTATTACATACCTATCATGTCATGCAAGTGATCCTCGACCACACTAACGCCATCTGCTTTGTAAAGTTAAACCGTATTACATACCTATCATGTCATGCAAGTGATCCTCGACCACACTAGCGCCATCTACTTTGAGCTTTCCAGATTTCCTGCCATAGTCACATTGACCTGAGAGAAAAACTGTTTTTGATTTTCATGTTGCCATTGCATTGGTTTTTCTACTTAAGAAATTGTCACATTTAACATCGTCACTTTTCGACAATCAGCGTCATTTTTAATTTTTTGACATTTTGTCCTGTTATGTGCTGATTTTCAGCTCGACAGCAGTTTGCCAATTTTTTTGTAAGGTTGTTTGATCAGCCATTGATTAAGCTGTCAAGCTAAACGTTAAGTTAGCCGAACAGACCGCCAGACCGAAAGTAGACATATTAAAATGGCTCTGATTATTAAATTGTGACTATTAGTGTAAATATGAGGGTCGGTCAAAAGACCGGCCCTAACAAACCTTCTTGTAATTCCTCTCTTAACAAAGGTTGGGTTCTTTCACTTGAGAAGCAGCTTTTATTAATGACTTAATTGAATTTATTTATTTACAATGGTGTCTCACTTCACGTCTCCATTCTCGTTGTAAAGGCTTGTCCTCTGATTGTGTCCTCAGGAGTATAACTTTGGTACCCGAGAGTGGGCGCTGGTGCAGACGCGAGGCTACCCGGCCAAGGGAGGCTATGGACATTCGGCTGCTCTGGACCACCTACTGAGAGACAAGATCTACGTGTACGGGGGCATCGTTTCCGAGGCCGAGAGCATTCGGGTAGGCACTCTATAGTCTCTGGCTACTATATCAAAACATGAGGTGCATAGAAACATAGATAGATTGGTAAAGAGTGAAAATGGCTGAGTTATTTCTGTTTCTCAATGAATTGTGATCTCTTTTGACGTTTAAAAAAAAATAATAGTCATATTTTTGTTCTTAGGTTCTCAGTTCCAAACTGTACAGTTACGACCCTGCCACGAGAATATGGACCCTACTAGCCCATGCCCCAAGTGCCAGGTTCCTGCACTCCGCCAACTTTGTCACACCAGGTTAGTAACAAGCATATCTTTTAAAAAATGGAATCATAACAAAATGCGTTTACATCGGGGAAATCTACTTATTTTTTGTATTTAACGACTACTTGTTTGTTTCCAGGAATGATGATAGTCTTTGGAGGCAACACCCACATCAATACCTCGGACAGTTTAGGAGCCAAGTGCTACTCCAACGAGCTGCTGGCCTACGATGTGCTGTGTGACTCCTGGCACCTTCTCTCCATACCACACCACCTCAGAGAGAGTAAGTAGTCTTCATCATTACTGTCTCATCCCTGTTCCTGTTCAAGTTGGCGTACTTGCTAGTCTGACCGAGTGTTTACAGATAATGGCAGATAGGAGTGAAGACAGACCAAAGACAAGCTTGAGAGGGTGCTGGGGGTATCCATAAGAGCCATGTTGACTTCAGAGGCAAAAGGTGGCTGTAAAATGGAGTCAGGAGGTAGATTACTTCCAGTATCCGCACCTATGATCTGTTAATATGATTATGAGTGATTTTATAGATTGGTGGTCTCAATAAATTGACTTTCGACTTCGTGGATCTAAAAATCTGTGTTACATATTAATAGTTGAAAGGGCGATGGCATGATGCGTCCGAAAGGAGAGTGATAAGCCTAGTATTTTGTAATAAGTTTACAAAATCTTCAAAGTGATTCTGTAAACCGAACCCAGTGACCAGTTCGTTCCCGGCTACCATTGTTTTCAGGTTAATTTATATTTATGTTGTAAGTCTCCTGCAAGCAGTCACTTTAAGTAGTTCTGCAAGACTGATACCCCATACCTGGCGGTTTAAGTGACTGAAAAGACAGTGTAAAAATACTGTATTTAAGTGCCAGTGCTTTTTCTTGTATGTAAATAAATCAATATCAACAACAATACTCTTTGACAGTGCAAACGTCAACAATTCTTCTCCAAAGTGAAAGCTTTTTACAATTATGTAATATCGGCAAGTACGGCCAACAAAGCAAAATTATTTAAAAACTTTTCTATTAAATACAGAATGCTGAGTTTAGACATATATTTCTACCAGCGATGTATAAAGTGTAAAGTGTTCCCAAATTATATTAATAATAGATTCAATAAAATGTGCGTTCCTTCTCCAACTTCAAATAGTTCTGCTTACCGAGCTAAAGTTGCTTGGTGAAAAGAAGATTTGAAAGGTGCTTTTAAACAGAGAAACGAAATTAAACTTAAAATCATGCTACTACACATTGAACTAGTACACGATTTACATCCAGTCGAGTGGGTTTTATTCGACGATAAAATAAGGATGTATGCCTCGGAAAAGGCGTTCAAAAAACAAGGGAAATTAAATAAAAAACTACAAAATCTTTGTAAACCTAACATCAGTAACCAGTGTCCAGATAAACCAGAACATACATTTTTTGATCGAGTGAAGAATCTCTCTTCCCATGTGTTCCCCCCGGAAGAGATGAATTTACTATCTAAAGGACTAAAATATAATTTAAATTACAATAAAAATAACATACAGAGTGCTATTGAAAATGTGGCAGTGGACATTGAAACGGCCCTATCGTACCAACCTAGACCGTTTCTGTACAAAAGTGCTTAGACAATTAAAAATCTAATAACAAAAGATAAAATTAAAAAGGTCATCCATCCAGAAATTTTATGCACCAATAAAATTCGCAAAACGTTGGCTGAAAAGGATTTAGTGCTTACTAGGGCAGACAAAGGAAACACTGTGATCATAATGAACAAAATGGCCTACCACGAAAAAATGGAAGACTTCGTAAAAAGTGACGACTTAGTTATTATAAAAAAAGATCCGACTAATAAATTTCAAAAAGATATAAAAAATTCAATAATTGCATGCAAATCCCAAATCTTTAAAGATGATTATCCTAACCAGAATAAATTCTTGCAGTCTAATCCTAAAATTCCCAAGTTAACCTATTCGTCCTGTCGTGTCATGCTGTGCTTCCCCGAATTTCATAATAGCTTCTCATATCACTAATGTCTTCAACAATTTTAATGTGTTTTCCCCCAAATATACCATTAAAAACTCATTTGATTTAATAAATTCAGTCAAGGACTTGTTTATTCCCAATAATGCTAAGCTAATTTCGTTTGATGTAATTAACTTATTTCCAAATGTTCCAACTACTGATTGCAAAGAAATAATTGTAGATATGTTAAAATCCTCTAATTTAGATAAAGATATGATTGATGACCTGTCTCGTTTATTCAATATGTGCTTTAATCAAAATTATTTCCAGTATAACAAGTGCGTCTTCCAACAGAGCCAAGGGCTACCCATGGGAGCTCCTACTAGCCCACTGTTGGCAGATATTTTTATGAATAACTTAGAAAATAACATTTTTAATTGTAAGTCATCACTAGGATCCGGAATCGCGGTGGCTTTACCAGTGCTGTACTCAAGGGAAAAATAATTACCTACTTATGAAACACTTATTTATAGACCGCTTTCCAGATTTAGTATGCCAGGAGTCAAGTATGTTGTCAACATTGAAAAGTTTTCTCGGAGAAGCCTATTAGAAATACCTTTCACACCTCTTATTAATAATATCTTTATTTAATGCTTACCTGTTGTGAATTCGAACAGAATGTACATTGTACATGATGCAGGATCAATTCATTTTGACGTCAACATTATTTTTATAATACAGTATAAGAATCCGTTCCATATTTTCTGGTGATAAATTATACCTATTTTCAAAAATCCACTTATATATAGAAAATGATCGTTCAACATCGACAGATGTCAGCGGAGCAAATTTATAGAGTTGTGTTGAATCGATGGTAATATTTAAATTTTCACTAATGCTCCGTAATTTATCGTAGCCAGGGTTTCTATTTAATATGGCATCGAATCTTTTTTCTGCCCACTCTTCATTGCTCCACGATAAAAGAGTCCTTATTTCATCTATAATTTCGAACGATTCGACGATAGTAAGCTTAGGATCCTCGAGTTTTTTAATAGCATTTGGAATTGTTCCGAAATATTCCATTATAAAAATTAGGTCACCCTTAATACTCGCATCTTCAAACAATAATTTAGCTTTCGCTATTGCCACAGCGTCCTTTTCATTTAAAATTGAAACGACACTTTTTATTTTTTCGAAATGTTGACCATAGTAAACAGCAGCTTTGAGCCAAGTTCCCCAACGCGTTAATATCGGCTCTGGTGGTAGTGCAATATCTGGAATCATGGTTTTAAATATGTTTACTCTTGTTGGAGCTTTCAAAAATATTTTTTTAACACAGGAAATAAGATCATCCACTTTTTTATATTTATCCCGCACAGTTGAAGCGACTAGATTTAGTGAATGAGCCAAACAGGTAAAGTGTATCATATTGGGAAACACATCTTTAAGTTCGCGTCCGGCTTTTAGCATATAAGGGGCAGAGTCTGTTGTTAAAATTAAAAGTTTTTCGAAGTTATTAACTGCAGATTCCTGCCACAAAAAAATTAAACTGTTTTTTACAAAATCCTTGATGGTTTCGGCATTGGTTTTTGGTAAAACCTTGCTAGCAATCAAATATGACCGAGTTACAATGTCTCCTAGTGGTTTTACGACCAGATTAGCTATATTGCGTCCAAACTTATCGGTCGTTTCATCAACTGTCGCCCATATATATGAATGTCCTAATTTTTTTCTGATATGGTTAATTTCACTACAAAACACTTTATTTAAATACACCTTTCGGAGAGTAGATTCACTCGGAAGATCCATAGTCGAACATTTACAACACAAATATTTAGAAAAAAAAAGACGGAAATTAAAATTGTCTAGTTTTGTCCATGGAATATTAGAACATATTAAAAACATAGCTAAATCAAAATAGAAATCTGTTTTACTCTTATCATTTATCTTCATTATCAAATGATTTCTGCTTGAAACGTGCTTAGTTACTGTATATTTTTTTAATTGTTTTAAAGAAATATCACACACGTCACAATAAATCACCCCACGATCAAATTTTAGCTCAGGATGAGGTTTTATCCACTTATTTATTAGATTAATTGAAGGTAATATAAACGCGGCCATGGTGATGATTGATGAATACTAATTCATAACTAACTTCTAAAAAATGAAATATTTCCTATCCGCTTGTCATTTAAAAATATTTGTTTTAAAGTAAGACATACCGATTTACCATTACCTATTGTCTCTTTTCTTTCTCATATTTTGTTCATTGAATAGAAAAAGACGAAATTATTATTATCGATTGCCAACTTGGTACAATAAACAAAAGTATCGGATTTCATATTTCCTGGGCCGAGCTTCAGTTAACAAGTCAAGTAAAGTCATTTTTACCACAAAAAGGACAAAGAACATTACGTCACATAATATTATTTTAGTGTGATTGATATAAACCTTTCCACATAAACTCAAATTTTGTATACCGTAGTTGAATCACAGTACTGGCTTAGATAGTGATACCAACAAGGAAACTGTATTGTCTTTTATTAATATTGTTTAAATTTAATTTTAACCTTGATTTCATATTTTCAATATATATAAAAATCAATGTATGTTTGGATGTCTGAACTTTGGCAATTTGTTGTTCACACACCTGGAAAGGTTTCTATGTACCTAAAAGTGAGTTCTGGCAACATAAAATTTGTGCATAAAATCCATTGTTTCCTATCCGATTGCAAAGAAACTTTGGTGAGTTATTGTGTGGATGCAAGAGAAGAGAAGGTTTCTATATATAATGGTGAGCTCTGGTGTTTTGAAATTTGTATAAAATTCCCTTATTTCGTATACTATTCATCTGATTGCGATAAAACTTTGGCGAGTTGTTGTGCAAGTTGTTGTGCACACGCCTGGGAAGGTTTCTATACATAAAAGTGAGCTCTGGCGTTATTAAGTGTGTATAATTTTTTTTCCCTATACCATTCTTCCTATAGCAATGAAACTTTGGCCAGTTGTGTGGATGCTAGGAATGGATTCTGTAAATAATGGTGAGCTCTGCGTTATGAAATTTTGATCAAAATTCTCTTTTTTCTATATCATTCATCCTATTGTGATGAAACTTTGTTAAATTTTAGTGTTGCTCGCGATTAGTGTCGAAACAAGCAGGGCGAGAAGGGAAGGGAAAGGGAATAAGAATAATAACATGACATTTATATAGCGCACTTCTGTGTTATTTCACTTCAAGTGGAATGTTTCAGTTTCTTCACCACCTAGGATTCTTGCTGCAGAGTCTCCATCGTCTATTTTCGTGTCACCTGTTCCTATACTTCATTTTACTTAACTTAACTTCACTCTATTTTTGTAATATTTATATTTTCTGTAATACCTGCATCAACTGTAAAGCGCCCCTCTCACAAAAGCGGCGCTGTACAAATTATCCAATAAATAATAATATTCCCCATATGAAAATTAATTTCTTTAAAAAATAATGTAAAATTGAGAATTTGTTCAGACCAAGCCTCTAGTATGTATACTACATGCAGCTGCAAAAGGACAGTATGTTTAAAACGAATTTAACCCGTTGAATAACGATAATTTAATTGTTTTGCCTTTAATAATGAGCGTCCCTGGAATTCTTCAAAAAGCCACCGCGATTCCGGATCCTAGTCATCACTTTTAAATAATGTTCTCACTTGGAAACGATATGTAGTCGATGTTTTTTGTATCTGGACGGGAACAGAGCGGCAACTAACTAAATTCCTTTCATAAAAACATTCAATTCACTGTAGAGGTAGGCAGTAATGCATCGATTAATTTTCTGGATTTAACACTATAAATAATATAATTGAATTTAACATCTATCGTAAACCGACATTCACGGATGTAACACGTCAAACCACCCGATATCACACAAACATTCTGCCTATCATTCAATGGTACACCGCTTAGTAAAAATCCCACTATCAGCTGTTCATTTCGAAATTGAACTATCAAAAATAAAACAAATTGCTCAAAATAATGGTTACTCGACACACTTAATTGATAAAATCCTGAATAAGAAACTTAAACTCATTTCGACGAATACATTTTTATTTGGTACACCTGAAACTAATAATAAAATCATAAATCCCTTTCAATGGCGTAAAATCTTATACATATCCAATTTTTCTTCACTTAGTACAAAAAATTTGCCTACCCACATTAAACAAGCGTTCTATACTGATAACAACTTGGGAAAATTACTTAAAAATACTAAAGATAAAGATCACAAATTTAGCCACTCAGGCATTTACCAACTAGGTTGCAATGATTGTCCATCGTTCTACATAGGTAAGACAACTAGAAATATAAATATTAGAATCACGGAACATTTAAGATGTTTAAATAACAATAATTTTTCAGAGTTTGCCAATCATCTCATTTCCACCGATCATACTTTTAGTAAAGATACAGGGGTTAAAATTCTTCACCGTAGTAATAAAGGCAAAAAATTAGATAATTTAGAAGCACTTGAAATCAGAAAATACCTCAATAATAACTCCAGTATAATAAATAACCAAATTAATCTATCTTATAGTCCTATTCTAGACATATTTCCAGTTAACCGCTCTGTTCTTCCTGGAATTCCCATAATTACCCCTTCCACTTTGTCCACCCCTCCCTCAAACACTTAACATTTTTGTATATATATGTCAATATTTTGTGTAGTAGATCAGTTTTTAATATTCTCCTGACGAAGGAAGGTGTATCTTCCAGAATGCGACGTTTACATATTGCTCAATAAAATTTAACCTTCAGGCCAGTTCTCACAGTTCGTATTTTCAAGTTTAGTGTAGTTTCACACATTTGTCGATTCGACCCTACAATAAAACAATTCATTGGCTTGGTATTTTTATAAAGATATTGTCTTGTTTGTGTATCATTTATGATTTAAGAATTTGTGACATTTTACTTCAAGCAGCGGCAGCTTTCAAATAGAGCTGTTCGCTTTCTATTTTATGATGACCCTAGTTAAACCATTATGCCTAAAAATATTTTCCAATACCTTTCCCACCCCTGTCCCATAGTAATAAAAGCCCCAAATAAAGTTTCATCTCCCTTAAAATAATTCCTTTAAAATAATTCCTTTCAAAAATATTTGTATTGTTTAAGTCACGTTTGTATCATTAAGAATAGTAAGTGCATTTTATTTTATTTTAAGAATGTTGTTTGCCAACGAGCGGGTGGAACATCATTATTTTGGTAAAATGTCCTTCAGAATTTAGTTTAAATACAGATACCTCCCAGAAAAAGGGCAGTATTCATATAACTGGTAGGTACAGACGTACCTACGCAGGACACAGTATTAGAGTATTGATATAACTGGTAGGTACATGCGTACCTAGGCAGTCAGTCGTGAGATAATTACTAGGTTTATGTGTACCTAGAGAAAACTGAAGAATAAAGGAAACTAGACCTTTATTTCTTTCAGTTTAAGTTTGAGCAGAGGAAAATAAGATCCTCTGCAATTATATTGTGATTTAATAAATTTATATGTCAAGAAGAAAAAGTGTTTTCCTGCATTCCATCTGACGGCGTGTTCTCGTACCACGATAGCAGAAACATATGGTCCTTCGAGCCGCATCGGGAACAGCAGCATCATGGAAGCGGGACAGCACTCAAAGACGTCATCTGTCTGCGGCAGCAAGGCGGGAACCAGCAGCAGCTGGATGGAGGCTCAAATAATAGCTTCAGCAACCAAGGTGCACATCACGAGACAAAAGGCCCGCCTACTTACGGAGATGGCTGAAGTAAAGATAGCTGCTTCAGAAGCAAAGATGGCTGCAGCAATGTCAGTCTTGGAAGCAGACGAGCAACATGCGGCGCTCGTTTTAGAAGCTGCATCAAGGACTTCGCAAGGGACTCTCGAGGATAGAGTCAATGACTGGGTGGACCAGTCACATCACAGTTCATCATCAAAACTTGGAGATCACGATGAACAGCCTCTTCGAGTTCAAATGGAGCAGCAACAGGAACTGCTCCATGATGGGCGGTTATCACTACAACCGCCCACAAGAACTGCACAGCAACAGCCCTTGGCAGGGCAGACTCTCCCGTCGCAAATGGAGCCTCGGGTAGAGCAGGCTCATCCGCTGCAATTGGAACAGCGGTTGGAGCAGCACAAGGGTGGGCGGTACGCATTACTCCCACCAAAAGGATCATCAGAGCAGCAGCCCTTGGCAGGGCAGACTCGCATCCCATCGCAATTGGAGCCTCGGACAGAGCAGGTTCTTCCGCTGCACTTGGGACAGCGGTTGGAGCAGCAGCAGCAGGGCGGGCGGTACGAGCTACTCCCACCCAGAGGAACATCACATCAGCAGCCCTTGGTAGGGCAATCTCTTCAGCTGCAGTCGACGCAGCATCAGCAGCCAAGCAGTAGCTGCTGGGAGCTGCCTACATCAGAGCAGCCATTCAACTTAGCAGAGCAACGCGACGGGCAACAGTGGCCAGAGTCGCAGGGCCGATTCCAGGGACCAACACCTGCTATAACTGAAGACCGTCTCGCGGAATCAATTGGTAAGGCAATGTCTTTATATAATACCAGGCCCAAAGTTAATGATCTTCCCACATTTAACGGCAATCCAATTGAATGGATTACATTCAAATCAATATACCATCATACCACAGACTTCTTAAAAGTATCTGACAGCGAAAATTTATATAGATTACAAAAAGCGTTAAAAGGAGAGGCGCGTGACGCGGTTTCTTCCCTTCTATTATCTCCTTGCAATATCAAGGAAATAATAAATACGTTAGAAAATATTTTTGGCAACACGGATCACATCATACAAAAAACTATTGGTGAGATCCGAAATTTAAGTAAATTAGATGAGAATACCAGTTCAGACGCCATAATTCGATTTTCTTGTAAAGTAAAAAATTTAATTTCTATGTTAAAATCATTTAAAAATATCGGACATTTGCACAATCCAGATTTGTTATCGACATTAATCGGTAAACTACCTAGTACACTACGAACGTTGTGGCTTACAGACAAAGATAGGCGGAACACAACACAGCCAATACTCTGCTATTTATCACTTTGGCTGGAAGAAATCGTAATTAATTCACGTGACTCAGGAATAAGTTTTAATTCTAAAATCAGTAATGAAACTAAATTCGCTTCCAATAACCATTTCAAGCAGTATAGTAATAATTATCATCCACGGCAAGCTAATCAACATCAAAATAAACAAAATTTTAATAGGCCTTATGCATCCAAAAATAATCATTTCGAACGTTCGTACGATACGTCAAAAAAATTCCTTTATCACACCACTAATAATGGAAAACCACCGTGCTGTGTTTGCAAAGGAGAACACCAAATTTGGCAATGTGAGAAATTTAAAAATGTCCCAATAACGCAAAGATGGGAAATTGCTAAATATAATAATGTTTGTTATAAGTGCTTAGGGTACGGACATTCCCGTTTTAATTGTAAAGTAAATTTAAAATCACCAAACAAAAAATTTCATGATTTATTGGTTAATCACAATCGGGTGGAAACCGATGAAGTTGTCACAAACACGTGGGAAAGTAATCAAGTACTTTTAAAAATTATTCCGATTACGGTATACGGGCCACTCGGAAGCCGAGATATTCATGCGCTATTAGACGATGGGTCAACCGTCACATTGTTAGACCAAGAAGTAGCCAAACAAATCGGTTTGTCTGGACCAGTTAGTGACCTCTCATTGCATGGAGTCAATGAAATGAGCTCCAACAATGCGGATTCTATGTCAATAAATGTAAAAATAAAAGGTAAAAACGAAGTAGAATCGTACATAGCTAGTGCTCGAACCGTTCGGGATTTAAAGATACCAGCTCAAATGGCGCTATCTAATTCTTACATTTCGAGTAATAAACACTTAAAGAACGCTCCTCGCTTTGAAAGGAACGTAAAACCCCAAATGTTAATTGGGCAAAACAACTGGGAATTAATTATTTCCAGAAAAATAGTTCAGGGAGATAAAAATAAAGTATCATTATCTTATACAAAGCTTGGTTGGGTCGCGCTCGGCCATATTTCAAATAAAACGAGAAATAGTGTAGAATTCAATTTTCATGTTCAGGAAAACGAAAATAGCGAATTGCATGAAATTATCAAAGAGAGTTTTAAGATAGACGAGATGGGAGTAGTGAGCCCGAAAATATGCAAAGATGATAAACGTGCATATTCCCTGTTAGAAAGTACCACAAAACGCGCTAGTCAGGGGTGTCATTGGGAGACGGGTTTGCTGTGGAAGGAAGAAGAAAGATACTTTCCTGATAGTCTTCAGGTTGCGGAAAATAGATTAAAAACTTTAGAGAAGAGAATGGACAAAGACCCTGAATTTGCGGAAGCCTACTGCAACAAAATACAACATTATTTAGATAAAGGATATGCAAAAAAATTCAATTTCAGTGGTAGGTATCCGGATAGCTCGGATAAATTTTATTTACCACATTTTGCTGTTTACAACCCGAATAAGCCAGGAAAGCTTCGGGTTGTATTTGATGCGGCGGCAAAATCAAAGGGAATTTCTTTGAATGATAGGCTTTTAACCGGGCCCGATCTATATAATTCTCTGCTAGGAATGCTTTTTAAATTTAGGCAAAATAAAATTGCATTCACCGCCGATATCCAAGAAATGTTTTTACAAATTAAAATTATTGATGAAGATACACCGTTTCAGTTGTTTTTATGGAGAGGAAAAGATCGTAAGGTAGCCCCGTCTATATACGCTATGAATTCAATGATTTTTGGCGCAAAATCATCACCTTGTTCGGCGCAATTCGTAAAAAATAAAAACGCGGATCAATTTTTATCTCAGTTTCCCCAGGCCGTCGAAGCAATAAAAACAAAACATTACATGGACGACTATTTAGATAGTGTAAATTCAATAGAAAGTGCGAAGAAATTAATACAAGATATTTCATATATACATGCTCAAGGCGGGTTTAATATCACCGGCTGGGCAAGTAACGCGCCAGAGGCGCTAGAAAACATTCCCGTAGCCCACAGGTCGAAGAATGTTGTTTGTTTCGAACAAGGTGAGGAAAACATACAGAGAACATTAGGTTTGCAATGGGATCCAAATTCAGACACATTGTCATTCGATCTAAGCTTCAAAAAAATTCCCGGGGATATTATTTCTGGGAAGCAAAGACCCACGAAAAGGCAGATGTTGAAAGTCATTATGACAATATTCGATCCGCCCGGGTTTTTAGCACCCCTGACAGTTCGGTCTAAAATACTACTGCAAAATGTATGGAGGTCGGGTACTGACTGGGATAAGAAATTAAATGATCGTAATTTTAATGAATGGCTTCAGTGGTTGGAAGCCTTGAGGTCAATAAGTAAAGTTAAAATTCCTAGGTATTACGAGATTTTATGCGATGGTGAAAACGCCGTAGACAGACAACTTCATATTTTCTGTGATGCGAGCGAAAAGGCAATGTGTTGTGTAGCTTATAGTCGTGTTCAAAATGCTAATGGTCAGGTCTTCGTAAATTTTATTGCTAGCAAAACCCGCGTAGCCCCAATCAAGCCGATGTCAATTCCGCGCTTAGAATTGCAAGCAGCCCTTTTAGGTAGTAGATTATATAAATGTATAATCGGTGAACACACGCTCACCTTTAACTCGAAACATTTTTGGACAGATTCAAAAACCGTAATGTGCTGGTTAAAATCTGATTCAAGAAATTTTAAGCCTTTTGTTGCGCATAGGCTAGGTGAGTTGGATGAAACAGTTGGTTCAGAATGCTGGCGGTGGCTTCCAACTAAAGATAATATAGCAGATGAGGCTACCAGAGATACTAGAATGACAGATTTAGGATTAGAGGGACGATGGTTTTCTGGTCCCGAATTCCTAAAATCACCTCCAGAAGTATGGCCGCAAGAGAATTTGGCTAAACAATGTGATAGCATAAACAAAGAACTATTAGAGTTAAAACCATCGGCTATCTTACTCACCACATCGGCGGCATGTTTCATAGACTTAAATAAATTCTCCAAATATTCAAGATTATTAAGAGCTACAGCGTACGTTTTTAAATTCATCAACAAATGTAGAGGCAAACAAGCAGAAAATAATTCTCTTACTGCTGATGACTTAACTTCAGCAGAACATTTTCTTATAAAAGAGTCTCAGAAAAGAACGTTTCATAGAGAAATTATAATTTTATCCAAAAACGAAAGATTGCCAAAAGATAGTAGATTAAGACAATTGAGTGCGTATTTAGATGTAAATGGAATAATACGCATACAGGGTAGAATTGCGGCAATTGAAGACGTACAATTAAGTACAGTCTTCCCGATAATTCTCGACAATAAAGATAAGTTAGCTCAATTATTAATTACACAGTTTCACGAGATGTCTAGCCACGGTGGAGTTGAACACGTCTTAAATGCAATAAGACAAAAGTATTGGATACTTAATGCGCGTCAGTCTATTAGAAAAATTAAATATATATGTCAAACTTGCAAAAATAAGAGAGCCCAACCACAGGCACCTCTAATGGGATGTTTACCTATGGAAAGGTTACAACATCATATACGTCCTTTTACACACACAGGCATGGATTACTTTGGTCCCATGAAAGTAACAATAGGGCGCAGAAATGAAAAACGGTACGGTGTTTTGTTTACATGTTTATCAACAAGAGCCGTGCATATTGAAATCGCGGATTCCCTGACTACGGATTCCGCCATACTAGCAATCAGACGTTTTATTGCTAGGCGCGGTTACCCGCTAACTATTTGGAGTGATAATGGAACAAACCTTAGAGGTGCTGATAAGGTATTATCAGAATCATTATCATCTCTAAACCAGGACAAATTAAATAACGAAATGTCGGTAAGGAAAATAAATTGGAAATTTAATCCGCCAGGATCTCCTCACCACGGAGGCTCCTGGGAAAGTCTAATAAAATCAATTAAAACTACGTTTTACGCCATATTACGCGAGCAAGCACCACGCCCGGAAACTTTGCACACATTGCTGTTAGAAGCAGAAAATATAGTCAATAGTAGACCACTCACACACGTTTCTCTCGATAGCAAGGATTTTGAAAGTCTAACACCAAATCATTTCCTGTTAGGTTATAAATATGACACCCCAATCGTAGGGGTCTTTAATCACGGCGATTTATGCCTAAAAAAGCAATGGCGTATTGCACAATTTTTTGCCGACCAATTTTGGTCACGATGGGTAAAAGAATATTTACCTACACTGGTAAAACGTTCTAAATGGCATGACGTGATACCACCTATAAAGGTAGGCGATGTAGTTATCCTATGTGACAACACGTTGCCCCGGAATACCTGGCCAAAGGGTATGGTAGTAAAAGTATACCCCGGAGCCGATGGACAAGTTCGCGTTGTAGATATTCAAACAAATCACGGTACGTTTCGCAGACCGGCTACTAAAGTAGCAGTATTGAAGATACAACCATCGCATTCTTTTTATCCGCTAGGTGAAATGAATTCACGGGGGGAGGTGAATGCGAAATTACCTACTACAACTATTTAGTCATAAGATATACATTTTTACGGGATTTCTAGTTTTAAGACATTACCTACTACACAATTTTTAGTCATAAGATTTACATATTCCACGGAATTTTTAATTTTAAGAGTAGCATAAATATTATTTTAGTAATTTTAATAAATTTAACTGGTAATTTTCGTAGACAAGCAGTAGGTACCTAATAAAGATAACAGTCGCATTCTTTGCCTATTTTGTGAAGTATCTTCACGGGAGGAGGTATGTATCTTCCAGAATGCGACGTTTACATATTGCTCAATAAAATTTAACCTTCAGGCCAGTTCTCACAGTTCGTATTTTCAAGTTTAGTGTAGTTTCACACATTTGTCGATTCGACCCTACAATAAAACAATTCATTGGCTTGGTATTTTTATAAAGATATTGTCTTGTTTGTGTATCATTTATGATTTAAGAATTTGTGACATTTTACTTCAAGCAGCGGCAGCTTTCAAATAGAGCTGTTCGCTTTCTATTTTATGATGACCCTAGTTAAACCATTATGCCTAAAAATATTTTCCAATACCTTTCCCACCCCTGTCCCATAGTAATAAAAGCCCCAAATAAAGTTTCATCTCCCTTAAAATAATTCCTTTAAAATAATTCCTTTCAAAAATATTTGTATTGTTTAAGTCACGTTTGTATCATTAAGAATAGTAAGTGCATTTTATTTTATTTTAAGAATGTTGTTTGCCAACGAGCGGGTGGAACATCATTATTTTGGTAAAATGTCCTTCAGAATTTAGTTTAAATACAGATACCTCCCAGAAAAAGGGCAGTATTCATATAACTGGTAGGTACAGACGTACCTACGCAGGACACAGTATTAGAGTATTGATATAACTGGTAGGTACATGCGTACCTAGGCAGTCAGTCGTGAGATAATTACTAGGTTTATGTGTACCTAGAGAAAACTGAAGAATAAAGGAAACTAGACCTTTATTTCTTTCAGTTTAAGTTTGAGCAGAGGAAAATAAGATCCTCTGCAATTATATTGTGATTTAATAAATTTATATGTCAAGAAGAAAAAGTGTTTTCCTGCATTCCATCTGACGGCGTGTTCTCGTACCACGATAGCAGAAACAGAAGGGTTCTTCCGAAACCGGTAGAGTGAAAATAAAACTATAGTGGTCAAAAACAAATTTATGTGTTTTTATTGTAAATTCTTCTCCAGTCTAAATAATAAAAATAAACGTTCTTACTGTAAATCTGAACACTAATATGACCCATAATATTAACAAAAAGTGCTAACTTTACTAAAATAAAGTGTTAAAACCGCAGTTTTTAGTGTCCAAGTGACAACAGATGAAAAAAAGAATCATTACATTGAATTAATTAAACCTATTGAATCGTTAAAAGGTTGTACAAAATGCTTTGTTTCGTGCTACGTGTAAGTAAATAAAAAGTAATCTGCGTACAATTGTGATATTATATTTCGCATTAGTCAGAAGTACACTGGAATATGCATCGCCAATTTGGTATCTATAATATAAACTTTACATAGATAGTATAGAACGTATCCAAAAAAAATTTATAAAATACATTACCTACAAATTCAACAATAACTTTGAGTGTGCATTTAAAACTTTGCAACGAAGACGAGCAGTAGCTGACTCAATATTTATACACAGAATTTCAAACAATGACATTGACTGTACCGAACTTCTGTCCCTTATTAACTTTAACATACCTTTGATACGTACACGACAGACAGTGCTATTCCACACGCTTAATTATAAAACAAATGCAGCAACTAATTCGCCAATTAACCGAGCTCTTCATAAAATAAAATTTATCTTAACTCTGACATTGACATTTTTTGAATTCACTGCCCAGATTCAAATGTGGCATCATGTCAATAATTTAAACTGTTCAATTCGCATACATACAGACACACACACACAACTCACACATATATTACACACGTCACACACACACCTATATATTACACACATAACCTGGTAATTAAGGAATAAACACACCACTTAACAGAAATTACAAGTGTGATTATTTCAATAAAAAGGGGTTCAGTTTTATGCAGTAATAACTTTATTCTTCTTCTTACAAATGTACACATTGACAGGTCTCTTCTTAGTAATAGACAATAGGACAAGGTTAAACAGTATTGCCAACAAAACAATGTTTACAGATACCTTATAGCCAACCTAAGATAATTGCATTTATATTGCCATATTCTAACACCCCTTCTCAATGTAAATACAGTTGTTAAACATAAACAAACTAATAATAATTCCTATTTTAACATTGATTATGTTATACAGTTTTGCCCATAACACCACACTTATTTAAATGTTTTACAATCAGCTCTCTGCTTAAAGCTTTTGTTAATATGTCCGCTGGTTGCAAATTTGTGTTAACATATCTTACACAAATCTTATTTTCTCTGACCAATTCCTTAACAAAATGATAGCGAATATCTACATGTTTTAATCGCTTTATAGCATCTGTATTTGCATTTATTAATGCCGACTGATTGTCACAAAATATATTAACAGGGCAAATATTTTTAAAATCAAGTTCAGTTAGCAGATTTATAAGCCATGACACATCACTAGCAGCCATGCTCATAGATATATATTCTGATTCAGTGGATGACAAAGAAACAGAGGCCTGCTTCTTTGAACTCCATGCGACAAGACAATTATAAATCAAAAGTATATAACCAGAAGTGGATTTTCTGTCCTTGATATCACCACCCCAATCAGCATCGCAATATCCTTCCAAAATGATATCATTACATTTATAAATTAACTTATAATTTAGACTATACATTATATATCGTAACACTCTCTTTAATGCACTTAATAGCTCATTGTTGGCGCAGGTTTGATACCTACTTAACATAGAAACCGGAAAACACAAATCAGGCCTGGTACCTGATGCAGCATACATTAGACATCCTATCATTTGTCTGCACAAATTCTGAATACTGTTGTCTACAGCAATACTGTCTTTTACAAATATTTTAGTGTTAAAATTAGGGTCCATAGGGGTTGACATAGGCTTACAATTTTGCATATTAAATCTTTTTAAAATATTCTCCAAATATTCTCTCTGATCTAACTCTGTAATACCAGTTTTCAAATTTTGCTTTACATTTATACCTAGGAAATTTGATATTAGCCCTAAGTCTTTCATTTTAAACTCTTTACATAATATACTCTTAAATTTAGAAATATCTTCCTCGTTTGTACCAAAAATTAAAATGTCATCGACATAAAGTAAAATGTACATTTTCTCATTGTCATAATACTTTAAATATAAACACGAGTCACAGTTAGATTTAACAAAACCCTCTTTATTTACTACAGAATTGAATTTTATGTTCCAACACTTTGGTGAACTCTTTAAACCGTACAGTGACTTATTTAGCTTTACAATATTATTTCCCTCAGAATAAGCCCCTTCTGGCAATTTAATATAGACTTCTTTGTCTATATCGCCATACAGAAACGCCCCTATTACATCCATTTGATATATAGGTAAATTTAATTTAGTCGCTATCGCTACAAAAATTCTAAATGTTGATAATTTAGCCACAGGAGCGTAAATGTCACTTAAATCAAAACAACCATTTTGTTCAAACCCCCTTGCAACTAGCCTAGCCTTATACTGCTTTACATCACCATTTCCTTTAAGCTTAAAAACCCACTTGCTACTTACTACCTTTTCATGTACTGGTGCATTACAAAAATCCCAAGTATTATTCTCTTCTAAAGTTTGCAATTCTCTACTTATTGCCTCTTTCCACCTATTTGCATCGCTTCTTTCCATAGCTTCTTTGTATGTCACTGGCTCATTTGCTTCACTTACAACATTTTGACATTGATAGAATGTTGTCGGTTTCCTCACCCGCTTGCTTCTTTCATTTTGAGGTAACAATGTTTCATCTAGGTCTGATAGTTCATCATCACATGGCTCATATTCACTCTGGCTTTCACTTTCACATAAAGAACTGTTTACAGTGAGATTTGTATGACTGTCATTTTGGGTAACTTGAGTTTCCTCACATTCAGCAACCTTTTGTTCTTCCACTGTTTCTTCTAATGTCAGCAAAATTTGAGTATTCTGATCCGACACATCCTCAATTTCCTCTGTTTCCTCTTGACTTAAAAAAATTACATCTCTCTTTACATCTACGCTGTTTTTCTTAGGGAAGTAAATTCTATAGCCTTTGACGTTTTCAGCATAACCTACCATCAAACCCTTCTCACTTTTCTTATCCCATTTCCTTCTTTTCTCTTTTGGGATGTGTGCATACACTGGTGAACCAAATGCCTTCAGTTGATGAACATCAAAACTACTATTTGTCCATATTTCATATGGAGAATTTCCTTCTTTACCTTTCCCAGTTCTATTCAAGACAAAAGCAGCAGTATTTACCGCTTCTGCCCACAATTTCTCAGGTAAATTCTTCGCGTGTAGCATTGTTCGTGCTGCTTCAACTAGGGTTCTATTTTCCCTTTCAGCTTTCCCATTTTGTTCGGGAGTATAGGGAACAGTAGTCTGGTGGGTTATCCCACGCTTGGAAAATATTTCCTTTACATCTCTATTTATGAATTCTAGCCCATTGTCACTCCGAAATATCTTGACTTTGTTTCCAGTAGTATTTTCGGCTTTATTTATAAAATCCTCCAAACAGCGCTTAATCTCGTGTTTTGCTTCAACGAAATACACACTTCTAAAGTTAGAATAGTCATCCTTTAGAACGACAAAATATCTCGACCCGCCAATTGATTTTTCTTCCATGGGTCCACAAGTATCCCCATGTATGATTTCACATGTTTTTGTGCTCACATGCTCACTCCTCTTAAATGGTAGCCGGTGTATCTTTCCTTTCAAGCAACTTTCACATTGGGGTAAGTCAGTTTGTTTTACTTCAATGTTATTTTTCTGCAATGCTTTCTTCACGTAATCAAAGTTTTGATGTGCGAATTTCTCATGCCACTCGTATAGGTCATTTTTAATAATATTGGCAACACTAGCGATCTCGCATTTGAAACGAAAATCCATATAGTATGAACTGTCTACTCGACTTGCTATCGCACAAACAATGCCATTTTTATAAAATAAACACGAACTGTCACTTGTGACCATAGTGTATCCGCGGTCAGCTGCGCATTTCACAGAAAATAAATTTGACTTCAGATCCGGAACGAACAAAACGTTGTTTATGGTTGAATTTATCCATTCAGTCCCATTATAGACTTGTACCGCCATCTGTCCACAGCCTAACACACTAATGATAGCTCCATTTCCAACAATAACAGACTTTTGCAGAACATTTGAAAATGATGTAAATAAAGAGCGATCGTTGCACATATGTTCGCTTGCTCCAGAGTCAACTAACCACTTTGATTGTTCATAATTTGTATGCGAGGAATTCAACACTACAAAAGCATTACTTGTTTTCTTATTTTCCTTTGACTTTTTAAACCGACACTGTGCCTTATAATGCCCGAATTTTCCACAGTAAAAGCATTTACGTTCGTTTAACTTTTTCTCACTGTCTCGATTACTTCTACACTCAGCTTGTAAATGTCCGACTTTACCACACATGTAACACTTAATATTTCTTTTAGCTACGAACGCAGATGAGGACGAAGTATCTTGTATTTCATCACTTTTAACTTTCACCCTTTCCTCTTCAATTAATAACCTGGCTACTAAATTGTCGAACGTTTGTTTGTCGTCTGGCGCCGATTCCCACGCCGATATAAAATGTTTATATTCATCTGGCAAGCTCATTAAGACTTTAGTTATTATAAATTTATCAGACATATCCTCGCCCATTTGTTTTAACTGATTTTGCATCTCTTGAATTTTAGAGAGAAAAACTGATATTTCGGTGCCTTTCTCATATCTGTATTGAAAGAACCTTTGTTGGATAATATGGATACTGGTTTCCGACTTCTGTTCATATACACTTAGAAGCTTACTCCACATTGCAGCCGAAGTTGTGCACGATATGATATGTAGCATAACGTTTTCCGACATTCTCGTAACCAGTAGCGTCTGAGCTTTAGCATCTTTTGTCTCCCAAGTGGTTCGCGCGGTAACATCTTCAGGCTTCATAGTGCGCCCTTCAACAATGTCCAGCCATCCCTGTCCTCTGAGAAGTACTGTCGTTTGAAATTTCCAAATATTCCAATTCCTTGCCCCTTCCAACTTCAATACATTGGTAGTCATCGCGTTTCCTTCCATTTTGCTATCCTGCCTTGCCTGATCAGATATATCAGTGGTATTTTATCTTTCTCAACGAAAATTTTCTGCACGCGTTCCGGCAACCTAACCTCACTTTTCGCTGATATTCACTCCCGTTGATTTATTTTGCGTACTTTTAACTTCATCAACAGATTAGCGACTCTGGGCCCATAACCTGTGATTATTTCAATAAAAAGGGGTTCAGTTTTATGCAGTAATAACTTTATTCTTCTTCTTACAAATGTACACATTGACAAGTCTCTTCTTAGTAATAGACAATAGGACAAGGTTAAACAGTATTGCCAACAAAACAATGTTTACAGATACCTTATAGCCAACCTAAGATAATTGCATTTATATTGCCATATTCTAACAACAAGGAAACATATCATAGGTACCTAACATGAAGTGTTTATTCCTGTATATTGTTTCATCTCTGTAAATCATGTACTGTTTGTTTCTATAATATAAAATAAAATAAATTAAAAATAAATAAATTAAATACACGTATCTGACAAGCAAAGTACCTATACAAACTACCTATCCAAAACTTGCGTCAGTGAAGTTAAACCAGTGGATCTAAAATAAAGTTTATTTATTTATATAACAAAAAAAAACTAATAATAACATTTTCTACATTCGCAATGGATGTCCAATCTCTAATGTAGAAAAGGCAGTGAACGCTATAAAAAAGGTACTTCTTGACCCTGGAAATAAATTTAACAAGGACCAAATAGCTAAAATTACTCCGATAGCATGCGAAATCTTAGCAGCAATTGGCAGCATGTCCGCAGCGGTAGCTGCCAAAACTGGTACATTGGAAGGTTAACTGTATATAAAGAAATTAAAAAAAATATTCCATCTCAAAAAAAAATTGATATCTGTGAGGCAATCCACGAAACAAATGAAATTACGGAGAGATTTAAAAACATAATTTTGTGCAATGTACTTGAAAGTGCAAAGGTAACAGCTACTGACAAAATCAAAAAATAAAATTGTAAAAATTTACCGATTTGGTAAAAATAACAAACCAAGACCAATTAAAATCCAGTTTGAAGACTCCCAGACAGCTAGAAAACAAGCAAAAAAACATCTCTTAAAGAATAATGTACGCATTTTCTCTGACTTGACTCCGGCACAGCAAAGAAATGAAAACACGAAGTACGAAAAGCTAATGGAAAATTGGACATAACTATAAAGTATATAAATTCGTCACCTAAAACAGTCAACATCCATCCAAAAAATTGAGCATAACGAAACTGAAAATATACTACCAAAACATCCGTGGACTACGAACAAAACTATACGATCTACACACAGCTCTTCCATCCCATCATCATGACGTATATGTAATTACGGAAACCTGGCTTGACCCTGCAATAAAATCTTCTGAACTTGGACTCACTAATTACAAAATTTTTCATTGTGAAAGAAATGTCAGATCAAGTTCCAAGTCAAAAGTTGGAGGTGTTTTAATAGCAATTAAACGAAAGTCTAATCTAGAAAGTTACAGACGAAAAATAACAACATTGAACATTTATTTGTGCAAATCTCTACTCAACTGGAAAAAAATATTACTGAAACCACCTACCTACCATAACTCTCCGATATTCAAACATATAGAAACCATTGTGAAGACTTTGAAAATCTCTTGTCAAAATATTCAAACTCAAAACTTGTTATTCTTGGTGACTACAACCCTCCAAATCTAAAATGAGAATCCAAAGACAGCGACTACATCACAAAAGAAAGCGAAAATGACCGGGCCTGAGAAATCTTAGACACAGTAAATTTTTTAAACCTGTACCAGAACAATTTTATTTATAACAATAATGATTGTTTACTAGACTTGGTACCATAAAATATTCCTAAAATATCTGTAGAACTATCTAACGATCCGCTCTTACCTACCGACAATCACCATCCTCCCCTATACACGAAATTAAGCATACTATGTGATAACGATACCAATCCTGAACAGACTTTGACTCAATTAACTGCCATCTCTCAAATATGGACTGATGAATCTTTAGACATACTTTATTTAAAATTTTCTAACACTATTGAATCCTATGTACCTTTTTACACACTGAAAAACTATGCCTACCCATTTTGGTTCTCATCGGAGCTCAAAAAATTCAAACAAAGCAAATCCATAGCTGATTATATAAACTTTAGGGAAACTAGGAAAAAATGAAAAGATCTTTACAAACAATGCTACAAAATGTACACAACTACCGTCGAGGATAATGCCTTTGGTGATGATCTGGATTGTAAGCCACACAGACCATCAGGGAATAATTAATTCAGTTTAAAGATTGGTGCGTGCAAAATAATCTGTTTTTAAATATAGAAAAATGCAAAACCTTGACTTTCTGCAGAAATAAAAATAATGTTTTATTCGAAAATTCCATTAAAATAATAATAATAATACAGCTTTAGAAAAGGTCACAGAAATGAGAGATCTCGCAATTATTTTGGATGAAAAACTAAGTTTCGCCAATCATATCCACCAAATTGTGAACCAAGGCATGAAAACACCAGGCTTCGTATTAAGAACAACAAAAAACTTTAACTCCATACAAGCCATTAAATTGTTATATGTACATATCTCTAGTTAAAAACATAATTCAATACAACTCAGTTGGGTCTCCCTCTTACAAAATTCACATCAATAACATTATGTGAATACAAAAAAATTTATACGTTTTATAAATTTAAAATTAAATATCCCTCTAGAAGACTTACAATATCATTTCTTATTAAATACTCATAGGAAGACAGGTGTAAAATAAACGACTTAACTTTTTTATTAAAAATTCTAAACTCTAAATTCAACTGTTGCGAACTTCTGCAACTCATAAACTTACGAATACCTACAATTACAACACGACAAAATACACTATTCCACTGCAGCACACATAGGCGCAATTACATTGTGAACCAATATATGGGAAACCAATACTTAGGTGATGTCGATATATTTAATATTAATTTTGCGAATTTAAAAGATTTATTCCAACACTATTCCTAAATAGATGTTATATATTTGTAAACCAGTCAAATCGCTGTATTTGTAATTTATGTTCTTGTTCTTTTTTTGTTTCTTGCATGTATTTTTTAATGTAATTTTATTTTTATTATTTCTTTCTTATTTTTCAAAATTGTCTGTCATCAAAATCGTACCACCTACATGTAAAAGCCCCCTGGGCGTTAAATAAATAAATATTTTGTTTTCCAGACGCGGCCAGATATGGCCACAGTGGGACTGTGTTTAAGGGGAACCTGTACATATACGGGGGCTTCTCGGGGCAGCTGCGCCAGGACCTGCTGCGCTTGTCTCCCGGGGACTGCCACGGCCGCCCCACGCAGGCCACTTGCCTCACCGCGCGCTCCACGCTCAAGTGCGTGTGGGACCCCAGCAGGGGCTACTGTTACAACGTAAGTATTCTCCACATCCGCTATGAGTATATTGCCGGGCTTCTCACTTCTCACACCAGCTGCAGTACTAATAATTGTGTTTGATTTCAACAGGTGACGGAGGAGGTGCCGAGAGATTCCACCTTCGAGCTGATCAGGTGCCCAGAAGAAAGCAGAGACCGGATCGCACAAAGGATGCTCTCCCATAAAGGTTTCGTGTAGTGGTGGCAGGATGATTTCTGCTCTCCTAGTTAAATTGGAATAAGAGGGAACTGTGTGAATTCCACTTCCATCTTCAATTAGAGTATTTTATAAACTGACGGAAGTGGTAAGGGGAAGCCGATGGGGCAGGGAAGGGATGGGAAGTTATTAATGATGCTTGTTGTTTCAGACGGCTGTTTGCTGCAGACGGATTGTGCGTCGTGCATGCAGACGTCTTACTCGTGTCTGTGGCGCCCGGCAGAGGTGAACATCTCGCAGCGCTGCATTAGCACCAGCCACAATTCGCAGAGGAATGTAATGAGCTTTTGACCGATTGGATGTTTATTTTTTTCAGTACAGTAAGCATATCGATGGCTTAAAAGTTAAAATATTGTATCTCCATTAAACATAAAATACACTCAAGCAATTTTATGCATATTATTGCAAGTTTGCAAAAACGTTTTGAGGGATCGCTTGTCAGAGTGTGCCAAATTTGTAGAACCTAAAAATATGGGATAAACGCAGACATCTAGATCTAGGTAGATTCATTGGATTTAAACGAAGACATCTAGGTGGATTCATTGGATTTAAACGCAGATGTCTGGGTGGATTCATTGGATTTAAACCGCAGTAAGTAGTTCATATGTTTCCATATTCATATTTTGAGGAATTAATTATTAATGAAATAATATGGTAAATAATAATATGTATAAATATACAACCAAACGCTTAGCTGGATATTAAGAAAACGGACTTTGCAAACCTGGAAACATTAGATTTTATGACATAAAATTAAGTTTTTAGTTACATATTACAGTATCTGTATCTTATGTAAATACAATATTTTGGCACCGCCTTTCGTTTAGTGTAAATATAAATATAAATATAATTGTTAAAGATACACGATCTGTGCTCACAAATACGTTGCTTGGAGGATTCACAATATATTTGGGGAGTTGGGTTTGTGTTCCACCGCCCTGGGAACCATTTATTGGATAATTAACACCTCTGAAGATTCATTAGTTTCCCGCTTGTACCACTAGTTTCCGAACACCATATAAAATGACATTGGGTTAAATGGCTGTTCAGGGAGAGGTTGGGCCTGCTATACGGAGGCCTGGAGTAGCGCAGGACAGGGACGCCTGGAGATGGGTCCCGATCTGAATACGACAAAGGGAAAAGATAAGATGAGAGAAAAAATAGATAACATTGGATAACCAACACCTCTGCCATAGGTCACCCCAAGTGGTTCGTTAAGTTTAGTGATTTAGCAGGGGTGCCCGGGTTCATCGGGTGAGGTGGGTTCAGGACGCACCTGCCAACCAGGCTGCATGGCGTGCCAGATCAGGAAAGGCGGGTTTGGGGAGACCCTTTGACCTCTCCAACTGATCTCTCGACCCATCGCCTTGCGCTGTAGTTGGAGGAGGTCCCCAGGGAAATTATTTTCCTCAGGGCCTCCTCTGTGGGGTGGGAAAACAATAAAATATTGTTCATAAATTTTTGCTTGGAGTTGGAGGCTGTCTAAACTATTTGTCACAGTAATAATATGAGTTGCAGACCATCACCTCGCTGGAGGAGTGTCCGGCGGAGGAGGGGGCGATGTGCTCTTCGCTTCACTCGTACCGCTCCTGCCTCGGGGCCAGCGCCTCCAACAACCTGCAGGGGGCACACTCGTCTTCCCCCTGCCACTGGGACCTCGACGCAGCCAAGTGCACCCAACGCACTGCCGGTAGGTTTCATTTCATTAAATAAATAAATTACACACTGTATGACACCTTGTTAATATGTTATTCATGTGCACACAGCGGGTGCAGGTCAAGCATTCCAAGAATACGGAGGGAGTCAGTAATAGGTAGCGCATGATTATCATTGTTATCTTTGATGGGAGTTGACCTCCTCCACAACCAGTTTTCGACTGATTCCGGTTCCTACCCTCAGGTCTTCCCATCCTGCTCTAATTTTCTTCTACACACTCACTCCACCTCATTTTCCACTGGCCTCTATGCTGTTTTGTGTAATTCTCTATGTGAGCATGTACCACTAAAACCTTTGACACCCTGCATTCTGTCTCGTAAAATCCATCAATAAGATGACCACTCCACAACCGTTGTACCCACAGGATGCATAGATGGGGCCCTAAAGAGTCGGCCCCTTGAGAATATGGTGCGGTACAGACCACAGAACATGTGGTCAACGAATGCGCGTTCCATTCATCCTTTGGCGGGATTGGCGACGCCTGAGGCCCTAGACTGGATAGAAGTGGTCTCCCTTTGACCTCCCCTACCATACGAAAGAAAAAGAACAAAAACCTTTTTGTAAACCATTTCTTCTACTTCTCCAACTTCCTCGTAAATCATTTTCAATCCGTGCCCAACTATTTGTAATCTTCTTCGTAAAGTACTTTCAGTATTCGTTGTATGGGATTTGCATAGCAGTTTATACAACTGCTAACACCCACTAAGAATCTGGCAATACCACATGGCAATAATATTTATGTTTCCAGCGTCTGTGGTGTCGGATGTGCGCAGCAGCTCCTCGTGCTGGAAGCAGTCCTCATGCTTCAGCTGTACGCAGGAGGAGTGCATCTGGTGCCAGAACCAAGCACGCTGCGTGGACCAGAATGCCTACACCACCTCCTTCCCTTATGGCCAGTGTCGTGATTGGACCACGGTCACCAGCCTCTGCAGAAATCCCCACAATACCGGTAACTTATGTGCCTACTGCAGCATTTTGTGGCATTTTGTCCGAGGTTTGACAGAACATAACATTTGTTCTCTCCCCAGCGGTGGGCCCGACAGTGGCGCACGAGATGGCCGACCCTTGTGTGGCGTACGCCTCCTGCAACAGCTGCCGCGAGGAGCCAGCGTGCGGCTGGTGCGACAATGGCAGCCGCAATGGGCTCGGGGCCTGCATGCCCGGTGGCGCCGCTCACCCCACTGCCCCGCGCTCCTGCAACAAGTGGCACTTCACGCACTGCCCCAAGTATGAATTAGTTTATAACTTCATAACAGCTAGATGCCGTCAACGACCCAAGCTATTGACGAGAATGTGCCTCAACAGTTGGAAACACACTTATAAGATTTTTCAAGGGACTGGAATTTTTTGTGGGAAAATCTTACACCTAGAAACCCATATATATATATATATATTTTCTTCAAATTACAATCCCATTAAACCGCAATTAAGCAGTTTGTCAACAGGATGTTCATGTTCAATTACAACATAAAATATGTACATAATATCATTACTAATTACAATACAATACAATACAGCGCCCTTGAGGTGATTTTTCACAAAAACGGCGCTATACAAATTATCCAATTATTATTATTATTAATACAAATTATACATAATATTTATCACTAACCACTGCCATAATAATCAATATTATTAATAATACAGAGTATCTATATAAGGATTTATAAGTTATTAATAAGTTGTCCTCTCCTAACCACAAGCGTCAGCTTTTGTAGGAGAGTGTATAAAAATATGACTGTATAATAATTATTTTGTAAAAAAATAAATAAAAATAAAATAAATCTCTGCTTAGTAGCCATGTTTTCAGCATATATCTGAATCTCTTAGGTAATTCGCCATTTTTTATATTGCTTGGTAACATGTTGAATATTTTGGGCACATTGTATTCCAGGGTTCGCTGTCCGTATTTATTGTTATATTTTGGTACAAGAAATCCTTCATTTTTTGTGAACCTAGTATTATGTTCATGTTCCACTTTCCTCTTATATTCGGAGTCACATATATGCTGTATCAATATTTTGTGCCATAATAAGGCCTGTATGGGCAATTAATAATGTAAATAAACTACAATATGGGAAGACAAAAGTAAATCAATCACACATGCATTCTGCTGTGTTTGTAAGTCTATTTACAACAAATGTCAGAAGCGACCACCGGTAGCGATCCATTGAGTAAAATACTACAAAAACTGCATGCTTTGAATTATTAATGCGGTAAAACGATGCAAAGAAGAATAATCGATGGAATCTATTTTTGCAAGTCTTGTATGAAGTTAATTTATTAATGAAAGAAATGAATGCGGGAAAACAATTATTGAAATTTCACTGTAGGTGGGAGCCATTTTTGCATTTAATTCAAGGAACAGTAAAACAAAACTTCTTAAACATAAAATCTCATTTGAATACTTTATAAGTGAGTTTCACTGTAGATAACATCAGTATGAATATAATTCAACACAACATAATACAGATTATGACTGTACATTGCTTTAGCAGCCTTGGTGCCAATAAATAAAAAGGTGTAACAGTTAATGCATTACATATTTGGATTGGTTTTGTGATTATGGACCTTCCTGCTAGATGTCACTGGATTTTCCTATCCGATGCGTAGCGCCTAGCGTCAAGGGATTCTGCCGGTGGCAAGTGTAATATAACTGTTATATGTAACAAGAAACTCCCTGATGTTTTGTACTAAGTTGATGATATGTTTTACCATTATGAAGCACATTGTGTCCAATTTACCCATCGTTCTGTGTCCTCAGTGGGACTAATTTGTGATTGTTTCCAGTTGCCAGTGTAACGGGCACTCCACCTGCGCAGATGGGGGCACCACATGCCTGCAGCCCTGTGGCAACCTCACCACGGGGGCCCATTGCGAGCGCTGCTCCCCTGGCTACTGGGGCAACCCACTCAACGGGGGGCGCTGTCAACGTGAGTATCCATTCCTTTCAATAATTTATATTATAATATGTAACATAATTTCTTATCTTATGTTCAAAAACCTTCATGCCATTTTTCTCTAAAACTGAGTTAGAAAAGTCTCTGTCAAATCTTATTGTGCAAAAATAGAGCCCCACTCTATTTCTTTGTTCTAACACTGGTCACCCAGAGAGAGAGCCATTTCTTAAACTACTTTTCCCTATATCCTGTTTGGTTTCAGCGTGTGAATGCAATGAACGGGCTGTGTTGTGTCACCCGGAGAGTGGCAAGTGCTTCTGCACCACCAAGGGCCTGGTCGGGGACCACTGCGAGAAGTGTGATGCCACCAATCACTACCACGAAGACCCCAGCAACAAGGGATCCTGCTACTGTAAGTGCCCCTTTCTTCTGTGTGCTCCTGTATTAGCTCCGGAGGTAACCCATGAGTCCCATCTGCACATATATGATATCCTTTCTATGTTTCTGATCATTTCGTGCCAGGCCGTCAACAGTGTATTTGATTCTTCTCGCAGAACCAACTTACAAATTAATGTTGATGATGTATTGAAACAATTTGAAACTTTTGTCCACTTTTTTTATCACAGTTAAACAATACTGGTTTCAGCCTGAAAATGGCTGTGATAGGAAAAACTAGTAACGGTCAGAAATAAAACAAAGTTTAATTATTGAAGACAATATTAGCGATTCCTAAACGAAAATTTGAAACAGAAAAATCAGAAAAAGGTATGGTCACATCTAGGACAGATGTGACGTCCTAGATGTATCTTTTTCTGATTTTTCTGTTTCAAATTTTCGTTTAGGAATCGCTAATATTGGCTTCAATAATTAAATATTACAATATGAGGTTTTACTAAAAGTTATTTTTCTAAAAATAAAATAAAAAAATTGAATTGTTTTATTACTTCGCCACCTTTTCTCCGACCTCTCCGATCCCCGCAAACGAACCACCACTGAGTCGTATAACAAACGAAAACAGCGGCCTCTTGATCACAGCAGACATGATCATTACCGCTCTGAGACAAATGAAAACTGGGAAATCAACGGGTCGTGACGGACTGAGTATCGAACACATCAAACACGCTGGAGGACCGGTTTTTCTACTGCTGGCGAGTTTGTTTACCGACCTCTTGAAGAACGGATACTTACCAACTAATATGACAAGAACCATAATAACACCTATTCTCAAATCTAAATCGTTGGACTCTACCTGCCAGGACAGCTATAGACCGATCTCAATTGCCACCACCATCGCACGATTATTCGAACGTCTATTACTAAACAGGATCGGACCCAGTTTGGATACTTATGACAACCAAATGGGATTCAAAAAGCAAACTGCTACCGATATATACTGCTATATTTACGGTAAAAAGAACCCTGGAATACTACAGGAATAAAAAGACCACCTCATATGCATGTTTTTTAGACCTGAGCAAGGCCTTCGACAGGGTTTCTCACCCTCTGCTATGGGCTAAACTCATCAGGCATATCATCAGAGGTCATATATATACTCGACTCGTGGCATAGACAGCAGGAAAACCTAGTAAGATGGAAGGATGGTTTTTCCGAACCTTTCCTCCTAAAGAGTGGTGTCAGACAGGGAGGATGCATGTCGCCAATACTGTTCAATCTGTACATGGACGAACTCACCGAAAGGCTAAATAATGCAGGATCAGGCTGCCACATCGGAGGACAGTGTCTGAATAACGTAGGTTATGCGGACGACATGGTCCTGATGTCACCATCTATAAGGGGACTGCGTATTCTTCTGAAAATCTGTGAAGAGTATGCTGAAGAAACAAATATGTTGTATAACCCCACTAAAACGGCTCTATTGGTCATAAGACATGGGCAAGGCCCGAAAAATATTCCTCCAGTTACCCTGAACGGTGTGAACTTGAAGGTGACCGAAGGAACTAAATACCTTGGACACATAATCACCAGTAATCTGATGGACGATGATGATATCGATAGACAAAGACGAGCTCTCAGCGTTAAAGCAAACATGCTTAGCAGAAGATTTCTCCTTTGCAGTACCGCAGTAAAAAGGACGCTCTTCCTTTCCTTCTGCGCAACGTTGTACACGTGCGAACTATGGGCAAACTACAAAAAGAGTAGTATAGTAAGACTACGGGTCCAATAGAATAATGCCTTCCGCACAATGTTTTGTCTCCCCAGATACTGCAGCGCTTCCCGTATGTTCATGGAGGGGCGAGTTCCCGGATATGCAGCCCTTATTAGATCCAGGGTGGCAGGAATGAGGGAAAGGATAAGCAGCTCTGGAAATATCCTCACGATGGAAGCCCGCCTCACTCCATCCTCCAGCATTGACGCACACTGGAAAAAAATACTATCGCCTAATATAGTCACGGCTTCCTAAAGGCTTCAACTTTCTATTATTCTATTATTTTTATCATTTTATTCTATTTTATGTTCAATTTATCTGTTTTGTTTTTCTCTTTGTTTTCCTGTTCTATTTTTTATTTTTGATCATATTTTTTGTATCTCTATATGAAATGTGTGGGACTGCACTAACCTCCCCACATACCGGAATAAACATTTATTATTAATATATACGAGGGTGGTCTGAAAAGTTTCCGACCTAACAATGAAACAAGATTTTTTTATTTATTTCTCTACATAGTCTCTTTGTAACTCTACACTCTTCTCCCAGCGATGCTCCCATCTCTCTAACCCATCCAAATAGTACTCGGCGTTTATCTCTGCCAAATAATTGTTCACAAAGGTGATTGCCTCCTCATTTGACGAAAATCTCTGTCCTTCGAGCGCAGTTTTTAGAAACAAAAAGAAGTCGGTTGGGGCTGGATCTGGTGAGTAAGGCGGATGGTCAAGTAGTTCAAACCGTAATTCGTGGATTTTTGCCATGGCAACCACTGAGGTGTGAGACAGCGCGTTGTCTTGGTGAAACAGGATTTTCATTTTCTGCAAATGTGGCCGTTTTCCGCAATTTCTGCCTTCAGCTTGTCAAGTAATGATGCGTATGCTCCTGTTATAGTTTTTCCTTTTTGAAGATAATCAATTAAAATAACTCCATGACTATCACAAAAAACAGTCGCCATCACTTTCTCAGCCGAGAAAACAGTTTTTGCTTTTTTTGGAGCCGGTTCCCCCTTTGCAGTCCACTGTTTTGACTGTATTTTTGTTTCGGGCGTATAATGGTGTATCAAAGTTTCATCTACAGTAATTAATCGGCACCAAAACTCGGATTTATTGCGCCTAAACTGCGCCAACAGAGCGTTGGAAATGTTCATTCTTCTTGGAAATGTTCGTTCAAGTCTGCCCTGCACAAAAAGCCGCAATTGATATGCAAGTTAGCATGACTGATTATGGCTTGTAATAACTTCCACAATGTCTCCACATAATAATAAAAAACGTAGGCTGGCTGTTGGTTTTTTAAATGCACAGTCACTTGGTACAGGGTTTGATGATTTATGCATCTATATTAGAAAACATGAAATTGATGTATTAGCCTTAAACGAAACTTGGATTGATGCGAGCAGAGGTACTACAGATAGAGCAATTCCGGGCTATACCTTACATCTTTCCCCTCGCCCCAAACGAGGTGGTGGTGTAGGCTTCTATGTACGTCGTGAACTGTCTAGCACTATACTGCCACACGAAAACAAATGCTTAGAACAAATGTGGCTTAAAATTAAGGCCCTGAATATTAATATTTGTTTAGGTACAGCGTACAGAACTAGTAAACACAGCGTAAATGATACAATAAATTGTACAAGTGATAACTTATCTGACCTCATATTTCAGTGTGAAACGGTTTTTTTGCTTGGTGATTTAAATAAAAACATAAATAATAAAGAAGAACCAGACGCCAAGAAGTTAATAGACGCACTGCAAGAATTTAATATGTCGCTAACTGTAAACGAACCAACAAGAGTAACAGTTACTTCCTCGACACTTATAGATGTGGTATTCACTAATAAACCTGAAGTAGTTGAACATACTCAAATTTACCATTAGAAATCTATTAGTGACCATGGTTTGGTTGTATGCGTCTTAAAATTTCCCAAACCAAAATATATCCCCAAAACAATAAAATATAGAAATATTAAAGATATAGACATGAATGAGTTAAACTCAGATCTGGCTAATGGGCCATGGCAACTCATAAACGCTTTGGATGACGTTGATAGTATGGTTACACATTTCAATGCATATGTTTTGAACTTATATGACACGCATGCTCCAAAACAGACTATAACTATTAAAGACAAACACAAACCTTGGATAACAGATGTCATTAAATACATGATGAAAATTCGAGATCGCGCGTATGCCAGGTATTTAAAATCAAAATTAGAGTCGCACTACATATATTATAAACAATTAAGAAATTTAGTAACCTCTTCTATGAAAAGAGAAAAAAAAACATTTTTCGAACATAACATTAATAATAATATACATGACTCAAAAAAACTCTGGAAATCCTTAGAAAACTGCCTTCATATTAAAGATAAAGGCGAAGATATACCAATGGAGTTGAATAACCCAGATGCAATAAATAATCATTTTATAAACCACAGTCAAAATCTAGAACACGGTCCAATTCTACTCAACCATTATAATTCACAAAATCACTCTGTGTCAAACTCATTCTCACTTAAAACGGTTGACAAAACCACAATAACAAAACATGTACGAGACAATATACCGTCCGTACAATAACTGTAGATACGAAGGTAGCTGGGTACACTTGTCAGCGTTTTCAGTCTTGGTAGATGTTGTAGAGGTTGGTAGTGGAGTTTTAAAGCCACGATCAGAGAGGAATTTATTTCCAGATCTGAGCTGACGAAAAGAATTTATTACTGGCAAAAACTGAATTTACTACTGAATAAAAACACTTGAAAATATTTCTTGAGACTTTGGAGACTTGGAGATGGTTTTTCAGGAGAGAGGATTCCCTTTCAGAAGTAGTTGTTGAACTGACTTTGTATGGGATTCGATTCTCTATTTATAGAACGTTTTCAAATCGAGCCCTCTCGGAGGTGTTCTATCCTCTTTCGTGAGGAGTAAAATGGTTAGGTATTTTTCCTCTCTGCAATTATCTTGTTGAGAGGAAAGTTATATTTTAATATGATACCTTTAACCAAGTCAGTTCAATCTACCAAAACCATCTCCCCCAGTCCCGTTTATTTATTTTATAAATAATTATACAAACTTTCATATTGGGTTTGAAGTTAAATATTTTTGGTTTGAACATTTCCCAAAGAGTAACAAATATATTTAGATATAATTTTTCATGTTATTATATTAGTATATAATCATTTCTTGATGTTGACATTTATTTCGTAGTTATATCTTGCATCATTTTCCCGTAAATCCAGTCTGATGATATCACAATTAATCACCTTTGAATCTGTTATCAGTGTTTGATAAGAAATTCAAGGTGACATGCTGGGCTGTGATTGGTTGGAGACGGCGGCCATCATGGAATTCCATCCGGGGAGTAGTGGAGGGGGTCCTACGTAAATACTGAGTCGCCTTCCTAGCTGTGGTCACTTCGTGGGTTGGTGTCTCCGAGTGAGGTGGTGGATGGTTATTTTCAGATGTGTTTCAGGTTCTGCTATTATATTGCTATGTAATTATCTTGATTAATCACATATAATACATCATTTGATTGAGTTATTTTGATGTAAAGATTTCCAAATGTGTCGGCGACACGGTATCAAGCGGTTTCGGGGTTTGAGTGTTTTTGTGGTTTTTGGCGTAAATATGAATTCTCTTGAAATATTCTGGAGGTCTGGATACGTATGATACAAAACACATTCATAATATTAAATCAAACGCCATCGGTTGCGATAACATAAGTATCACAATGATTAAATTGATTTGCTTGCCGAAACGTGCTACCAAAGTCTCCACTCGAGGAGGAGTGGGGCCCTTGCAGTAACGGTGTACAAAATTCTTAAAAATTTAATAGATTGCCCATACCTTCTGGAATGTTATAACAGCCAGGGACGGCACCATGATCTGCTATGTATCCCACGTGGCAGAACGGACGTACTGGCTCGGCATAGCATGACACGAGGTATGGTGCTGTTAAACAACGCCTCCAAGACAATCGATATTTTTAATAGTAGCCTTGAAGAATTCAAGAGGCATGTCAATGCCAAAAATCACTATTTATAACTTGTTATTTCTATTCTTTTTTCTTTCATTGTTTCGTATCATCTATATGTAGTTAATGTTACATGTGTATTCTAAATGGACACACAGTCTGTACACAAAAAAAAAAAAAAAAAAAAAAACAAATCCTTCCTTTTGCACTCAGCACCATAACAGCAATTATTAACCAATCGTTACGGACAGGTACTGTCCCAGCAGTGTGGAAAAGTGGTTTAGTAACACCAATTCCTAAAAAGAAACCAATTTCTAGTCTTAGCGATCTCAGACCGATCAGTATATTGATGGCATTATCCAAGGTACTCGAAAAAGTTGTGTTTGAACAAACAGTAGTCTACACTGAAACATGCGGGATTATACCACGTCATCAATCGGGGTTTCGTAAAGGCCACAGCACTACAACAGCTCTGCAATGCATTTCAGACGATATTCTTGCCTCCAATGACGCAGGCAAAGCCACGATATTAGTTCTTCTGGATTTCTCTAAAGCATTCGGCTTACTGAGCATTCCATTACTTGTTTCAAAGTTACGATACTTCGGTTTCAATGATGAAGCAATAAAATGGTTTCAGAGTTATTTCAAAAATAGAACTCGGCGTACAGTTTGCAGGGATATCAATGGGGCTCTAAAATATTCATCTGATGTTAAAATAACGCGAGGGGTACCACAGGGATCGATACTAGGGCCATTGCTTTTTGCCATATATACCGCTGACATGATGCAATCTATTAGACACTGTATGTCGCACATGTATGCAGATGATACACAACTATATTTATCGTTTGAAGTATGTAACGCTCATCTAGCGGTGGAAATGATAAATACAGTAGAACCTCGTTAATTCGAAATCCACGGGACATCAAAAATCAAATTTCGAATTAACGAATTCCCACGTAATTCGAAATTTTATGAAAAAAAAAAAATGCCAAAAATCGATTTTCTCGGCCGCCTCTTCAAATCCGGGTGGTATTTTAGTTGTAAATTCGTATTAATACCAATTATTTCTTTATTTTAGCGGGCGATTACCATAGCAGCGGGCCCTTTAAATTCAGATATTCGCAATAAATTCGTAAAAATGCTATATATTTACGCGTAAATCGAGATTTCACTGCCGATTTCGGTCGCGGCCTACCCTT
Source organism: Hesperophylax magnus (assembly GCA_026573805.1). Taxonomy (NCBI): domain Eukaryota; kingdom Metazoa; phylum Arthropoda; class Insecta; order Trichoptera; family Limnephilidae; genus Hesperophylax; species Hesperophylax magnus. Next base: position 13,375,566 of record JAIUSX010000019.1, read on the forward strand.
TAAATTGAGATATTCGTAAAAATACGATATATTTCCGCGTAAATCGAGATTTCGCGGTAATTTCCCATCGCGGCTGGCCCTTTATTTCAAATATCTGAATTTAAATTCGTAAAAATACGATATATTTCCGCGTTAAACGAGAATTCGCGGCCGTATTCCGTCGCGGCCGGCTCTTTAAATGCGGATATTCGAAATAAATTCGCAAAAATACGATATATTTCCGTGTAAATCGAGAATGCGCGGCCGATTTCCGTCGCGGCCGACCCTTTAAATTAAGATATTTGATGTAAATTCGTAAAAATATGAAATATTTCCGCGTAAATCGAATTTTATCGGCAGTTTTTCGTCGCGGCCGGCCTTTTAAGTTCAGATATTTGAAGTAAATTCGTAAAAATATGTCATATTTCGGCGTGAATAGAAATTTTTCGGCCGATTTCCGTCGCGCCGTATTTTTTAACTCGGATATTCGAAGTAAAGTTAGTAAAAATACGATATATTTCCGCGTTCCTTTTTCCGTCTCGGCGGGCCCTTTAAAATTCAGATATTCGAAATAAATTCGTAAAAATACGATATATTTACGCGTAAATCGAGATTTCGCGGCCGATTTCCGTGGCAGCGGGCCATTTAAATTCAAATATTCGAAATAAATTCGTAAATATACGATACATTTACGCGTAAATCGAAATTTCGCGGCCGAGTTTCGTCGCGGTCGACCCTTTAAATACAGATATTTGGTGTAAACTCGTAAAACTACGACATATATCCGCGTAAAACGTATTTTCTCGGCCCTTCAAACTCGGATATTCGAAATAAATTTGAAAAAATACAACATTCCAGTGTAAATCGATTCAGATTTACAAAATAATAATACTAATTAGGACGATGTATAACCACGTAAAAATACATTTTTCGGCGTTTTACCGCCACGGCTGACTTTTAGATTCAGATTTACGAAATATTATGATTTATTTTCGCAAAAATCAAATTTTTTCGAATTACACGAAAAAATTTTCGTGCGCGGACATAAATAAATTTCGAATTACGAATTAACGAATTTCGAATTAAAAAAATTTTTGTATGAAAAAATTTTTCTGCGGAAATTTTTTTGGCGAAAATTTCGAATTACGCGATTTTTCGAATTATGGGGGTTCGAATTAACGGGGTTCTACTGTACTGATCTATATAGAGTTTGCGCTTGGGCATAGTACTGTATCAAAATATAACTAGCCGTTGGAAACAATAGTTATATTGTTTCAACGTCCAACGCTATTGAAAATAATTAGCGCCAATAGTTGAAATATAATACCTACTTGCGAATATTATTCAACGCAGTCAACGATTCAACTGCCTAATAAATAAAAGGGTTAAGAGTTTGCACTTTGTGAACAAGATTACTCGATATTTCAAATGGTCTTTTGGTTATGTAACTCCCGCTAGACGTTTTTCTATTATTTTTCCATCCAATACGGCCGATACACAGCGCCAAGGGACAAACAAATTTATCAACGACAAGCAAAAAATAACCAACGTCGGCCGCATAGCTACGTTATGTACCTATTGTTTTCAACAGTGTTGGCTTGTTAAATCAAAAGGGTCAAGAGATTACACTTCGTGAACGATATTATGCCTAATTTGAAATGGTCTTTTGGTAATGTACGTACCTACTGCGCGTTTTTTTTGATTTTCCCATCCAATACGGCCGATACGCAGCGCCAAGGGGCAATAAAATTTATCAACGACAAGCAAAATATATCTTCAACGTCTTTAATATTTCAACAGGGTAATGTTTTCAACACCGAAACCAACGTCTTCCAACTTCCAACAGTTTCAACAGTTTCAACTTTATTGTAGGATTATTATTACGTGTGTGGGGCATAGAGATAATAATAATACATCAATGATCCGGGGAACCACCCGTTAATAGGGATTCCCTAATACGATTTTGATCTATTTTTTGTTTGTTTTTTTGTTAGTATCGTGTCGATCTCCTATACGTTTAGTTTGATTGTACTGGCTTGTCGCGCGTCTATTCAATCTGTTTTTGTTAATTGTTTTACTTGGTGATTTATGTAAAAATACATAAGTGTTTGATATAAATTTGATGACTAAACTAATTTCTAATTGAATAATAATTATTAGTGTTTATGTCGTAGTGTGATTGAACTTTGGACTGATGATAAATATTAAACAGTTGAACAGATGGTGATTTATTACTCTAATCCCAACACTGTTAATGTGTTTAAAAATATAGTTCACAAACTTTTGTTAAGGGGGGTACCTACTCCCTTGGAAGAACAAGACTATTCGCAAGATATTTCTGAAAATCAAACAGAATCTTCAGACGAACCCTTATCATTTTGGAATGCATTAAATTCAGTAGTCGAAAAAATTAAGCCAGTGAATAATCCAATTAACAAATTCCGCAAAGAACTGGACATGTATCTCGAAATGGATCTTCTTGATAGAAAGAGTTGTCCCCTGAAATGGTGGAAGGAACAAGGAGTATATTTTCTGAATTTGAAAAAATCTTCATAGAACAATGCGGTATTGTAGCAAAATCCGTTCCTTGTGAACGAATTTTTTCCAAGACTGGACAAATTATATCCGACCGCAGATGCATTTTTAAGGCTGTAAAAGTGCGACAGCTGGTGTTTTTGAATATTGATTCGAAAATATAGAAATGCGTAAAAAAACAATCGTAAATAACCTTTAAATGACTTAATAACCGTAAATATTGTACATAAATAATTTGATGTGTAAAAAAGTCTGAACTGTGCTAAAAAAAAGTGGGACCTTAAATAGACTGAGCTTGGAGTAAACCTATCAAATAATGTAAGTCATGGTTTTACTTTTCTTAAAAAACGTCTAATCTTATTAATTTTTCAAAACTGGACATTATATTCTTACAAATAACTAAACTGAATAAGCATTGAAATTCGAAATACTTGGACCGTAATTTTTTATAACGTTTAATGCTTTATGATAATCTGAATATGTGTATATATTAGTAAATTATCTAAAAAAATATAATAACAAATGTGATGAATGAGGTTTCATCGAGTATGGAGAATTAAGCACCAAAAACAGACCTGAGTTAATAAATCACTAGAAATAATCAATTATAGTTGCGTCAACGTCGGCGTTATTTTCAACAGTTGAAAATCGCCAACGATAACGACGTTGGCGTTGGATGGAATTATCGTCAACGCCCAGTACTACTTGGGCACAAGAGCATGCACTACTTCTCAATCCCCAAAAAACTGTTGCTTTGTTAATGGGAACTAAACAAAAAATATTGTGTGTAAGGAATAGAGGACATGAGGTAAAAATAGGTGTAACCACTATTCCCTTTGTTGAATCTGCGCGCAACCTTGGAATATTGGTGGACGGTAAATTGAGGTATGAGGAACATATTAAAAACAAGTCACAGTGGTGCTATTCGAGACTTTGTCTGCTGTATAATATAAGAGATCATATATCAATGAAATTACAAATGATTATTACTGACAGTCTTGTTCTCTCAATATTGGACTATGGAGACACAGTATATGGTCCCTCTTTACTGAAAAAAACCCAAAAACAAGTACAACGAGTCTAAAATGCATGTATCCCATATTGTTATAATGTCCCGAGACGGGATCATATCTCGCCTTACCTCTATCGGCATCAGATTCTAAATATGTCTAACAGAAGGAAATTACACCAATTGTGTCAAATGTTCAATTTGATGAATTCAAAGGTTCCTGCCTATCTGTTTTACAGATTGTAGTGGTCGCGTGACTCTCATACACATAGTACGCGTCAAAGAAACCACTTACTCGTTCTCCCCAAACATAAAACTACTGTGTTTGAGGGTAGTTATAGCTATTCTTCGTCAAAGCTTTGGAACGAAGTACCACTGTCAATTCGAATATCGACATCGTTGCATTGCTTTAAAAAGCTTTGCCGCGAATGGTTGCTATCGTTACAATGAAGGGGATACGATTAGGGGAGTGTACGGGGATGTGGTTGCGATTATTGTTTATTTTGAATTTTTGTTGACTATATTATTAATTTGCACTGATTTGTATACTTACTATTTCTATTTTTATTGTTATTTGTTTGTGTTGATTTGATTTTTTATTGTTAATATTATTTCATTGTTCATTATTATACCTAAATATGTATATATTTTTATTATTATTATATTGGAGGCACTGCTGAAAACCAGCTGCATTCCCGGAGAGATCCGGAATGCATAGCTGAGCAGTGACCTTTTTGTCAATAGAATTTATGTCAAAAAATATGTAAAATTTATCTATTGGCAAATAAATGTTTTTATTATTATTATTACTATTCGAACACGTTTTTGGTTGAACGTGAGCAAACGTGGCATCCAATGCGCGGACAGCTTTCTCATGTCTAAATCTTGATTTAATATGTGACAGACACGTTCTTTGGACATTTTCATAACCTCTGCTATCTCTCTCATTTTAATTCGGCGCTCGTCTAACACTATTTGGTGAAGTTTAGCAATGGTATCATCAGTAGTTGCAGTTTTTGGACGTCTCGAACGTTCATCGTCTCCCAAGCTCCTATGGCCACGTTTAAATTCAGCTGCCCAAAATTTCACTGTGGTAAATGATGGTGCCGAGTCCCCATACACTGAGTCCAACTCATCTTTGATTTGCGTAGGCGTATTGCCTTTCAAAAATAAAAATTTTATAACAGCTCGATACTCAATTTTTCCATTTTCACAACAACACACACATCGACTCACTCACTAGTTAAATGAGTTTTTCCAGATGACCTGTAGTAGGACTGTCATCTAAAAACTGCGCTTCCAAAATGGCCGAAACTTTGGTGAGTAACTGTCAAAAGATGCACAACTATATTCACCGACGCGAGTACCGCCATCTTTGCGTTGAGGTCGGAAACTTTTCAGACCACCCTCGTATGTATCATTATAATGGAATTCCACCCCAAATTGTCAGTATCAAAAAAAGAAATATTAGACATGTTCATTCCCCTGGGAAAAATTACTTGGTTAGTTAAATGAGTTTTTCCAGATGACCTGTAGTAAGATACAAAATACAAACCTTAAATACAAACAATCTATTAAATTTTAAATATGTTGTGAAGTATATTTTTTGTTATTTGTTATCACATGTACAATGTTTTAGTTTATTGTTAACAATTTTGGTAAATTATAAATTAAATTGGACCCAATACCACCCTTGAGCTACTCAAGCTTGGGAGATCAATGTTTTAACAGTTTTTTTTATGTCTATTGTTTCAAAGGATTTCTTTTGAAATTATTTAAACGCTTTACTTGTTCAATTCCAGATGACCTGCACATCGACTATCAGTTCACATTCAACCTGTCGAAGAAGGAGGACCGCCACTTCACCCAAATCAACTTCCGCAACTCGCCCATCAAACCTGACATCGACGCAGACTACAGCATCACCTGCTCCAAGCCGGCCAAGATGAACATCACAATCCGCACCGCCAACGGACAGGAGAAGATTGTCTTCCACTCCATCAATGTTACCACCTTCGAATACAGGTGAGACCACTGAATAGATAATACACACTAGAACACATTGTTTTCCACGTAGGATTGCATGAAAACTGACTTAGAACCTTTTGCTTCTAGCCTCTTTGGCATGCGCTCTGTCTCTCTTGCACTGCCTGACATTGTGCATCGCCATTCCATTTGATCGAAATGAAAATTTCATATTGATAATGAAACAAATTTCTGTATTTGAAATTTTACGCAAGATCCATCCTGAAAAACTTGATGACAATACAGTTAAGTCTTTAAAATCCGGACAGTTAAAAACCGAGCCTGTTCAGTTTAACAAATTTTCAGATTACTGAAAACTTTAAGAAACAGTAGGATTTTCGGAACATAATCCATATATTGGTCGTGAGCATAGTTGTACTGGACGGGAGTCCGCACAAGACTGTAGATTTGGGCGCCGGTTCCAAACCGTGTCTTCAACCGATGAGAATGCTCCTTTACGGCCGATGATGATGATAGTAGTAATGTTTATGATGAAATCTGCCTCCCGCACCCAGGCTAGGTGAATGTTGGGCACTGGGTGTGCTGTCGTCTCTGCTCGCTTCTGGCGTTGGCGGTTTTTCAGAGGAGGGCCGGCTTGTCTTGAAGAGGTAACACCAGAAGGATTGGAGCAGAAGACTTGGCGAGGTGAGGCAGATGGTGGGCAGGAGTCACTTGTAGATAATAAAACGCTTGGTTTCGGTGGTAAAGATGAACTAATTTATTTTTAATTATGTGGCTGCTTATATTCAATTAGCATGACTCGCGCCCGACATTGGGCTGGGAGCCCAAAAGTGGTGGGGGATTGTACCCGCGCCAACAATGAATTTATATGCCCCGGCAAAATGTCGCATATTCATTTTGCCGGCAGCACAGTCGAAGGTAGTCGCTTAAATTTGCGAGTTAGAAAAGATTTTGAACGCTTACATGAATAACAATTACATAGTTTAAATGCATAGCAGTTATAAGAATGTGTATCTTGACAACTAGATTTTTTGTTTGTCAAGATACGATAAAAAATAAGAAATGTTTGTAAATAAATGTGTAAAAATGATCTTAAAGCGATCAAATTTGTAAAATATTGTTAAGTTGGTATTTTTCCCAGGTCCTCCGTAACATAGCGCTCAGAAAGAGATAAGATTCACTATGCTACGAGGTTCCTGGATTTTTGTACACGCAAACAAGGTAAAAAATATTGTTCAAAAAATGGTTATACATATGTGTGAAAAACAGCTTTTTTAATATCTCCTCAGCGGTAGTATATTGAAAATAGTGTTTATTTGACTACCGCCGAGGGGATGAACAAGTAAAATATAAACATTTGCAATGTTTAAAAATTGATTTTTCCTAGTAAATTTTACATAGAAAAAATGTTGGACATCGATCCACGCGGCAGGTGAGCGGGCGGTACGGTATCGATGCCGTTCGGGGTCAAAGTTTTCAAGCCGTCTGGGCCGAAAATTGGAACAAAATGACCAGTGGCGGGGAGTGGTGATTTTGCCAGTGGCGTGGGGTAGGCACATTTTATAAATGTAAAACAGATTTTATGAAATTAAATAATGTGGTCAACTACGTCCGTTACACTCCCCCCGTTTAGCTATGCTGAACTAAAAAATAGGATGTTTGTTGGTACGTCGCAGCCCGCGGCGGCCAGTCCCTCTGGGATGGTGCTGGGCTGGTGGTACTGTTGATGTTGCATCGGTAGGCGGGGCCGGCAGGATTACAGCGAGCTTCACATCGGGGTGGACGTAAAATCCGGTGCTCGTCTGGATCCGGGCGGTCCTCACTCGGCTGTCTGCAGCAGGGGTGAATGGAGGAACATGGTGGGCTAGCCTTGATGGCGGCAAGGGCCCCATCAGAGGGGGGGCTGGCTTGCTCCTGCGCATCTTGCAGGTGGGGCAGTTGTGGGCGATCATCCGAATATTTGTTCGCAGTCGCAGCACAAGGTAGCTGCCTCGCACCTCAGCCATCGTTCTCTCCGTACTTGGGTGATCGGCTTCCTGGTGATGATGTCTCACCAGAAGTCGTGTATAGGCGTGATCACCATCCAAAATTATAGGTGTCCGCACTGCTTGGGGCACGTTACTGAGGGCTCGTATTCTTCAGTTCATCCTCAGTAGGCCGTCAGGTCCAAGGAAGGGGCTCAAGGCTTTGAGCCGACTGTCACTTGGTAGTGGATCTCCTTTCTGGAGCGCATTTATATCACGATAAAATGTTTCTTCTTGACATGTTCTTGCCCATCGGGCCTCTGCTCCCTTGATTTCATCGGTTCTTAAATGTTTATCAGGTTGTTCGTGGCTTTTTCCACGACACCTTTTAAAAGAACGATGTATCCAGCAGGTAGTTCGAATAAGATGATTGAATGAGGAGAATTTCTTGATGTCGGGCAGTGTCTCTGCCACAGTTGAAGTAAGGCCAACGTTTTGGCGCCTTACTTCGATGTGCCTGGGAGACCCTTTCGCGGGGCCGACTGATTTTCTCGTACCATTTGCAGGCACAGATCCAGCTGGTACTCCTCGTACGCCCGCCTGTATAAGAGGTGCTCGCGGTACGGGGCCAGATGGTCCATGGGGCGTGGTAGAATGCCACCGGGCATGGTGCCTGGGTGGCCGTTTCGCGGGGCCGACTGGCCTTCTCGGCGAAGATGCTGGCACAGATCCAGCTGGTACTCCTCGTACGGCCGCCTGTATCAGAGGTGCTCGCGGTACGGGGCCAGATGGTCCATGGGGCATGGTAGAATGCCACCGGGCATGGTGCCTGGGTGGTCTTCTCTGCAAAGGTGCTGGCACAGATCCAGCTGGTACTCCTCGTACGGCCGCCTGTATCAGAGGTGCTCGCGGTACGGGTCCAGATGGTCCATGTTGCACTGTATGAGGTCTCTCGGCAATGTGCATGGGAGACCCTTTCGCGGGGCCGACTGGCCTTCTCTGCGAAAATGCTGGCACCGATCCAGCTGGTGCTCCTCGTACGGCCGCCTGTATCAGAGGTGCTCGCGGTACGGGTCCAGATGGTCCATGGTGCACTGTATAATGCCTCCCGGCAGTGCGCCTGGGTGACATTGTGGCTCGTATGGCCAATGTGGTAGCTTCATTCACATGTTCAGAGGTCCCTCCGCCATGGGTGGTCCACCCCAACGCCGTTCGTGATAATATTCGCGTAGAATCACGAACGTCGCGCACTTCCCTCGAGACAATTAAGTGAGCATTGTCTTGCCCGATGAGAAGTGTGGGGGTGATGTAGCGACCGTGGTACCTCTGTTCCGGCGCCGCGTAGAGTAATTGGCACGCGGCGGGACGTAATGTCTGATGAGCTCATGTTTTTCGCTCCGTGTAGACGTAGCTCACGGGTAGGCCCGGTAGTGCCGAGTTTTTGTGCTGTGGTGGCGTCAATAAGGGTTACTGTTGAGCCCTCGTCCAGAAGCGCAAAGGTTTTAATCTGCCGCTTCGGGCCCGACAATATGACTCCCACCACTTTTAACACGGCACTTTCGGTGTGGCGTCACACATTGTGAACATCTGCCACAGTAATGTCATTATCACGAGTGTTATTATAGTTGTGAAGAAGTCGGTGGTGGGGGGATCTGCACTCCCCCACGCCGCACCATTCACTAACTTTGCACTGTTTTGTATAATGTTTGCAATTGAGACACAATCGGCACAAACCGGCGTCGTTCACTGTTTCATAACGATATTTTAAGTCTTTCGCGGCGAAAGTGCGACATTCGCTAAGTTGGTGGCCATTTTCACCACACTTGACACACCCGGCGCGGTTATCGAACTCGCGAACTTCACCGTAACTGTTTTGCACTTTTTCCCCGCTTCGATTATTTTCTCGATTATTACCAGACAAAATTTGGGGCATTCGATTATTACCAGGCAAAATTTGGGGCTTTCGATTAATTTTCGCGAACTGTTGTTTTTCACTAGAATCATTGTTATACGTATTGTTTTTTCGCGATAAAAACCGTTCTGACGCGGCAGACGTGTTTAAACTGTTGTCACAAGTGTCACTTTTGTTCGAATTGTTTTTTCGCGAAAACTTTTCTGACTCGGCAGACGTATTTATGAAGCTGTCACAGGTATCACGTTGGCGCGCACTGTTTTTTCGCCAAAACTGTTCTGACGCGGCAGACGTGTTCTCTAAACGGTTTTCGTCACATGTTTCACGATTTTGAGCACTGTTTTTTCGCCAAAACTGTTCCGTTATTGAGAACGAATGTTCACGGCGTGGGCGGGACCTCGCGAGGTTGACCAAACCGGACTTTGGGATGGCGTTCGCGACGGTTTTCAGGAAGGCGGCAAACTGGCAAATGGTAGCGGAGGCCTCGTAGTGCCGCACTTCCATCAGCCACGCCAACCGCAAGGTGGGCGGCATCTTCCCCGCGATGTCACTGAGCAGCGCTGGATTCGTCAGATAGCCATCATTGTTGAGGGAGCGGAGTGATGCCACCAGGTTTTGAACTGTGCCAGAGAAGTCTGCGATATCCTCCAGAGAGGCCTCAATTGTGAGGTGGGGCAGCTTCTTCACTTTGTCCAGCATCAGAGCAGCGAGTGAAGTAGTCCCTCCAAATCTCTGCTCCAGGACTGCCAGGATCTCCGGAACCTGAGCAGGGTCCATCAGAAGGGGGCCGACGGCTTCTCGGGCTTTCCCCTTGAGGGCCCGCTGTAGGCGGATCAAGTTTTCGCTGGAGGTCATCCGACATGTGGAGGTGGACTGGGTAAACTGTGCCCTCCAGGTGGGCCACTCCAGTGGATCTCCAGAGAATGGAGGCAGGTCTTTGGCCATTGATTGTCTGGCAATAAGGGCTGCCATTCTTGGATCGTCCTCGATGGTGGGACGGGGGCTGTCCTGAGCCCTTGAAGCTCTGATGGCTTCTGTCAGGGCGGAGGCCAGCTGAGCCATGGGACTGCCATCATGCTGAACCCAGGCTCTGGTATGTTGGGCCGTCTCATCCGCCGTAGGTTGGGGCGGGAATATCGGCATGGAGCTGGTACTGGCTGTGGGCTGGCCATCTGGCCGTGCCGGCACGCCATACTCCTGTTCGCGCAGTGGTACGGGCGGCACATGTCCAGATGGTCCAGATGGTCCAGATGGTCCAGATGGTCCAGGCTGTGTTCATGGCACGTCCCACTGCTCCAGCAGTTCGGCAGGTGATCCTGGCATCGGCGCTGGGTACCCCGGGTGGGGCAGAGGTACGGGCAGCACAGGGCCATGAGGTCCAGGCTGCATCAGTACTGGGCATCCCTGAATGGTCCAGGGTGCTGGTTGCGCAGGGCCTGCTGGCTCTTGCTGCGCGCGCACGTGATGCGTACCTCTGGTCCACCAGAGGTACAGGTCCGGCTGGCATTTCACGTACGGCTTGCCTCTGTTCTATCAGAGGGGCGGGCGGTACGGGGCCAGAGGGTCCAGGCTGCATCAGGTTTGGGCATCCCTGAATGGTCCAGGGTGCTGGTTGCGCAGGGCCTGCTGGCTCTTGCTGCGCATGTGATGCGTACCTCTGGTCCACCAGAGGTACAGGTCCGGCTGGCACTTCGCGTACGGCTTGCCTCTGTTCTATCAGAGGGGCGGGCGGTACGGGGCCAGAGGGTCCAGGCTGCATCATGTTTGGCCACCCTGCATTGGGCCAGGGTGACGAGGGTGGGGGACCGGCTGGCCTTGGCCGCGCCGCTGCTGCGTACCTCTGGTCCACCAGAGGCACCGGGCTCGGTTGGCCGGGCTGCACCCATCCCGGGCTGTACCCTTGGAAGCGCCAGGGTCCTCCTTGGGCAGGATACCCTTCCAGGAGTACGGGTCCAGATCGGGCAGGCACTGCTGCTGCTGGTTCCTCGTACCTCTGGTCCACCAGAGGCACCGGGCTCGATTGGCCGGGCTGCGTCCATGCTGGTGGTGACCTCTCCGGGAGCATCGAAGGTCCAGGAGGGGCAGGGGCTGCTGCTGTTAGAGCTGATTGAAGAGCTGCTTTGAGTCTCTCAATGTGCTCGATTTGACTGCGAAGCTGTTGTCGCAATGATTCCATCGCATCCTCGTGAGATATGGAGGGCGGTGAGTCATGATCTGCAGGTGGTGCCATGTCAGGAGAGTATGTATATCTTGAAGTATCGTGTTCTCGACCGAATTAATTTAATTTTTATAACATCTTTTTGTCATTTTTTTGTAATCTCTTCTAATATTGTTGAATGCCATATACTTGGGAATTGTTCTGTGTTCTTTATATTTTTTATGTGTTTCTTTTTTAATAACAATTGAGATCACCTTCCTTGAGAACAAACCAATTTACTTTGTTAAGTGCATGATTAATGTCCTGGTAATCAGCATTAATGAAATTACGACTACAATTTTTAATTAGGGGGTCACACTCTATTGTATTAGGTACTAGTATTGTAAGTGGAGGGTGGTGATTACCAATTGGGTCAAAGGATTCGGCTGACTCATAGACTTTTATATCCTCATCAGTAGAAAAAATTAAATCAAGTATCCGATTACTGCAATTCGGCACATTGTTACATTGAAATAGACCTAAATAGTTCGACATGTCTAAGATTTCTCTCTCGCACGCCTTTAATGGTAAGTAATCCAAATCATTAAATTTACAATAAGGTAGGTTATAATCACCGCAAATTATAATATTGTGATTAGGGTGGTTAGATTTGAGTAGCTCGACATCTTCACAATGATTTTTATACATTATCATATTAGAATTTGGTGGAATATATACACATCCGATGATAGTTTTTTTGGATTTATCGTTTAACATTACAAAAATTTGCTCAACATCATTGTTTTTGTTTTTTAATAATTTCGATGAAATTTTTTTATTTACTGCTATCAAGACGCCTACTCCTCTTGATTTGGATCTGGTGTTCCGATTTCAGTCAACTCGGTAGATACTGTGGTTAGGTAGACCGAGCTCCGCTGAGTATATCGATGGTTCCAGCCAGGTCTCAGAGAGTATGATGATGTCCTTTGTGATGATGGGTGCATTAGTTCTAAAGTCACTGAGTTTAGTCCGAAGTCCCCTAACGTCCTGGTAGAAGATGTAACGTGGCGCGGTTATAAGTTTTTTGGTATATTGGTTATAATTTTAGGTCTATTGTTGATATATTTAATAATTAAATTATTTTCTCCCTTGCTTTTTCGATCCTACAGCTCCTTCCACAAGTTTTGTACTTCTTGCCGTTGAAACATTGTTAAGTCGTTCTTGGTCTTGATAATTACATTTCCATACGGTATTCCTTTTTTCTGTAGAACAGTTCTGGCTTGATATTTATCTGACAGTTCGACCTTGATGGGGCGTGTTTTATTAGTGTCCTTTTTACCCAATCGATACACTTTAATAAGGAAGTTGAGTCCATTTTTTTTATTTTTTTTTATCAATGTTCGCATTCAAACTTAAATACGAGTATTTTTTTTTTTTTTTTTAAAGTTTGTTTTCATACTTAAATTAATTCTCAAAGTTTGAATTTTATTAAGCCCGCCAAAACGAGCGGTAAGAGGCGGGGTGTGGGTGTGACGTCATTCAAACTGTAAGAACCACGTCGCTTAAAGATTTTGTATGGAAAAAAAATTAATTCTTCAATAAGGAATTCCAGTAATTTTTTTACCAATGTTAACCGTCTATTAGAATTGATGTTTTTAAAAAAAAAAGAAAATTTATTAAGATTTCATAGTTAAATTAATATTTTAAGTTAGAATAATTGCTTTTCCCGCCCAGTACGGTATTACCTTCGCTATTTGTTGACTTGCCACGCGCGAATTCAGGACCACCGCGCAGAAAAGTAAAGACCAAAAGTGAAATAACGGTTTACAGCCCAGTTCACTGTGAGACTTTTCTGGGCGGCCGGCGGCCTGAAGTGTATCACATGTTATGTGACATGTATAATAATAAAAACTTCTAAGTTATGCAATAAACAACATATTATTATAAAGCACTATTAGGCCAGTGCAATTAGCGATTCGCGATCGAAGTAATTCCGGTAGTCCCAATTTTTTTATATGTTATATAAACTGATCCCTTGATGTAAAATCTGAGTTTCCGACCTTGGCGCACCTGTGCTCGCGCCGCCATTTTGAAAAAACTGGCCGAAATCGGGCCAAAATCTAGTTTTTCCCAAATATCTCATTTCCAATGCAAATTTCGGGTAAAGTATTTTAACATGTATAATAGAACATAAAATAACCTAAAACTTTTGTAAAAACAAATTTCTTCTATCTCTAATAGGTACCGAGGAAGAAAGTCGTAAAGGTGCGTATATTTTTGAAAAAACAAGTTTTTTGCGCGACTAGGTTTGGTATTTTATAAATACCTCGTTTCAAGTACAATTTTGTGAAAAAATTATTGATAATAATTTTGTAGAAAATAAAATTTCGTTAAAGAAATAGGGATATAATTTATATTTTTTATCTCTATTACGTATCCAAACTCTAATCCACCAAAACCAGGCCAAAAATTGAAACAGAGGTAAGGTGTTTTAAACTTGGCATTCCTTGATTTTATTTTTCTTTAACAATTATTGTTCTAAGAACATATACGTTGACAACAATCGTCATGCCTGTGTCAGACCTAGCTATAAATAAAGTAGATAGACTATTTCAGCATATCGGTTGCCATACATTCCCAATAGGAAGACCACTAAAATAGGCCAAGCCACTACATTTGTGCTCGCAGCTTGGTCTGACATGCCTATCAACGTTATCACAACATACATTTAAGATTATTAATACAATTAAGATGATAAGGTACATAAAAAATATAAAAAATTTGGTATTTTCGTAAAATTAACATTTATTGACATTCTTTTCTTTATTAGTTAAGTTGTTAGCATAACAAAAAATAAAATTAATGGTAGATCAGTTTAGACAGAAGTACGAGCCCTTGACTATAGTTTCTTACTTCTGGCCCTGAATAGCTTCTTCATCTGTCTTATCACCCAAATTTGTGGCGACTGGGTCATCATATTCCTCGTCATCGTCATCAACGAAGGCTTCTACAGCATTCTCGCAGGAGTTGCCATTGCAATGAATGCAGAGTAGGGAACATTTCAAACCCGACTTTCTGCAGGTGCACTTTCCATCGCAACCTTTTTTGCATTGACATGATATGAAGTTCAGAAAGGCCTGAGGTGCAGCTTCCTTTAACATTGTTACTGGAGTAAGTAACCCAACAGCATCCTTTTTCCACCCCCATTCAGTCAGATCTTTATCGTTACCAAGCCAAGTCTGCACTTGCAAGTATGTTCTTGAAGCGTGTTGCTGGACTGCATCTTTGGTGGGTGGTAGCCTGGATAAATTGAATTTGTTCTTTTTTACTCCTTTGACAAAAATGATGTGCATTAAATTTTCCAAATTTGATTTCTCGTTGCCGCCATACAAAAGTGCAAATAGTTGTTCGTCAGCCAAAGTGATTCTGTCTTTGCTTTTGGGTCTTGAAATACACGAACAAGTTCATTCACTGAGTGGTTCTTGAGAAGAATATTACAAAATTTGTGTTTGCCTTGACCGAACGGAGCTCCAGTTGTATCGCAACCACTTATGGCATGAAGGAATAAAATGTTTTCAACTATTTCAATGTGTTAAAAACATTTGTTCGAGTACAACGCGTTAGGTGATTTACTTTTTCTAACTTTTTGGTAATATAAGTTGGGAGGTGAGAGAGCTGTGAGGAGTACCAGCAGATCAATATCCTGACCAACGATTATGACTACATCATGTTGAGATGACAACAAATTTTGCTGTGTTCACTATGAGAACGTCAGCATCCTCTTCAGCTTGTACTGTCGTTATGTGGGATCGTGCAAATGAGGTTCTGAGTAGGGAAATAAAACGAGACTTGTTCTTCTCATTTCCCTAAAACTTTTCCTGTGGCACTTTCATGCTTTCAAAAAAGAAAACCTCAGCAGAAGTTGTAACTCTGGCACGCCGTGCTCTTTCCACCCCTTTAGTGCTTTTCTTTTCCATAGCATCTGGGTATCCATCGAATACCACTACTGCATTGGATCCATAATGATTTTGTACATACCTGACATATTGCTGGAAAATTACTGAAAAAGGTTGAGCACGACCCCATACAACTTTGTGCAGTTAATATCCTCCTTCAATTACGTATATTTTACTGCTTCCCAGTTCTGTATTATTTGGTAGAGGGTTGAATGATGAATAAAATATAGATTAGGCTATACTATACTATAATATATAATAATACTATAATATAGGCTCAAGACGTGACACGCGGCAACTGAAGGGAACCGGAGGGGAGGAGTAGAAGGGTGGGGGGGTAGCCCCCCCCATACCGAAGTGCCCTCTAGTAAATTTATAGATGTATGTATTTAAAAATGCAAACAAAAATCTAATAACGTGATAATAAACCATGATAGATTTTCTGTGCGTACCTACATAGATTTGTTTATTCTTTATATCGGTAAAAAAAACTATATAAACATAAAAACTGCACAGGTTTTTTTTTAATTTTATGTTCTACATAATTGGTATCAATAAAATTTTCATGAAATTCCACTGGAAACGAGGTATTTATAAAAAACCAAACCTAGTCGCGCAAAAAACTTGTTTTTTCAAAAATATACGCACCTTTACGACTTTCTACCTCAGTACCTATTAGAGATAGAAGAAATTTGTTTTCACAAAAGTTGTAGGATATTTTATGTTCTATTATACTTGTTAAAATACTTTACCCGAAATTTGCATTGGAAATGAGATATTTGGGAAAAACTAGATTTTGGCCCGATTTCGGCCAGTTTTTTCAAAATGGCGGCGCGAGCACAGGTGCGCCAAGGTCGGAAACTCAGATTTTACATCAGGTGATCAGTTTATATAACATATAAAAAAATTGGGACTACCGGAATTACTTCGATCGCGACCCCCTTTTTGGCGCTAATTGCACTGGCCTATATACGAATATGTATCTTTAGAAATCCACTTCATATAATAATAACAACAAATACGTACATATATTTGACAAACCCAAATAAACGTTTGGCCTATACACCTCTCTCATCTAAACCGACCATCTCTCATGTAATAGAAAGAGATGCACCATAGGTGATCCGTTGTACGTACAAGTCACGACACATGTGACGTCAGAATTCTTTCGACCAATCGTGGAGCGTATACAGTCTATTGCTATTGAATGTTTTTCAAGAACGTTTAACTAATTCTAAGAATAATAATATAGAAATATATTTATATATTTAGAATCGATATTTTTTGATCTACATGAACATATTTTTTATAAGTCAAAATATTTTTCACTCAACTTCCGTATTAGCGAGGTATCTATGTTATCAAAATTGTTAAGAATATTCTTGACATTATTCAGATCTTCACTCATTGTAGCAGTTTGAGAATTGCCCGAGCTTTCAGGATCATTGAACATTATTACATTTTTAGATCGCGATTTTCTCTCGTCCATTTCATTCAAAGTTTCGCAAATTCCTATTAGTTGTTCCGTTTCGATGTTGGTAGTTGACAAATGTTTGGAATGATTAGGTGAAATGTTCCTGTAGGCATTCAATTCACCTTCAAGAAAACCCACTTTTGTGGAAACCAAACTAATATTGCCTAGTAGCACTGAGAGTTGAGGCGTTAATTTACCCATTTGTTCTTTAGTAAATTTATTAGTGGGATCAATGATGGTCGTATTTAAATCAAGTATAATATTGTTTGCTAATGTGATGAATGCATATGTATCGCAGGAGTCCATGATAAAGTAGCTGGCGAGATGAGTTTAGCTGCCCCGAGTTGTGTCGGCGGGAAGGAGTGAGTACTTGCGCTGCGTTAGTCTTCGCCCGGTTTAGGTGTTAGTGACCATTTATAGTATTTACATTTGCAAAACTAACATTTGCATTTAATAGGTAGATATAAATAGTATACACTCAACATTTGGAATTTAAAAATATTTCTCAAGGCTTGCAATTTTTTACTAAATATTTTTGGGGATCTGGTAGTGAGACAAATGAAAGATACGGTTGTTGTGTCACAGCGTTTATTTATACAGGATACCTGCTAATTGATAACTGGCCTGAGTTCCTTCCCGCTGTCGCTTATATAAGGGGAAGAACTTTCTAGTTGCGATGGCTATAAACATTGCCAAACAAACCTCTAGGCAACTGCCCAAATTTCCATTATCTTCTATGACGGCCTAGATACCTTAGCGCTTGGCACTGTGTACTAAGTAGTACTTGACACAGTCCGACTCGAGTAGTGGCGTACCACTACATATTTTTGTATAAAACGAAAAAAGTGAAGTGACAATAACTTTTAGAATACTTTAGTCTAATTAAATATATAATACTAAAATCTGAAAGAGATCTGCTTTAAAAAATAGCGAATTTATCCGGAACTGAATGTATGTAATGCGAAAACATCTGCATTGTGTTCACATATAATGATAAGTACATTTCAATTTATGACAGTAGTTTTGTCACAAACTTCACGTTCCAGAATGGTTTTCCATACGGCACGGCGTCAGAGATGTACACAAAGTTTCAACTTCAACGGTTCTTTTTAAAAATAACAGAGGGCGCCATTTCTGTCTACAACAATCAAAACTGTTGAGGCATTGATATACTAATACTATCAGATTTAAAAAAATTAAGAACACGTAAAAAAAATTATGCGATTGCGAATGACGCCCGAGTAAGATAAGGCACTATCAAGTGAATCAGATACTCGAGTCAGAATAATAAAATAGTATATATGAATGTGAATGAGGCAAAAAGTGTGGGCCAAGACCGAGATGTTTGGCGGTCAGTCCTCTCTGCCTACCCCTGCGGTGAAACGGCATGATGGTTAGTTAGTTATAAAAAAAATAAATAAACATAAGAAAATAGGTATATTCACTACAGAGCGATAAACTTGTACAATTCGGAAAAGAAATTATGAAGATTTCTTTTCATCACTAATACGGAATCTTTAAACATGTCTACAACATTCCCAAATCTATTACCAAAATTATACAATCGATTTATAGGTGTATGAGTTTGATAATATGTTTTAAATTGTCACAGAAAAAGGTAGCACTTTGTCTCGTATTTCTGGTGGGTTCATATTATTGTCATAGAAAAAGGTAGCACTTTCTCTCGTATTTCTGGTGGGTACATATTATTGTCACAGAAAAAGGTAGCACTTTCTCTCGTATTTCTGGTGGGTTCATATTATTGTCACAGAAAAAGGTAGCACTTTGTCTCGTATTTCTGGTGGGTTCATATTATTGTCATAGAAAAAGGTAGCACTTTCTCTCGTATTTCTGGTGGGTACATATTATTGTCACAGAAAAAGGTAGCACTTTCTCTCGTATTTCTGGTGGGTTCATATTATTGTCACAGAAAAAGGTAGCACTTTGTCTCGTATTTCTGGTGGGTTCATATTATTGTCATAGAAAAAGGTAGCACTTTCTCTCGTATTTCTGGTGGGTACATATTATTGTCACAGAAAAAGGTAGCACTTTCTCTCGTATTTCTGGTGGGTACATATTATTGTCACAGAAAAAGGTAGCACTTTCTCTCGTATTTCTGGTGGGTTCATATTATTGTCACAGAAAAAGGTAGCACTTTCTCTCGTATTTCTAGTGGGTTCATATTATTGTCACAGAAAAAGGCAGCACTTTGTCTCGTATTTCTGCTGGGTACATGGAAGAAATGCGTGCACCCGAAAGTGGTCATTTGATTGCAATAACAGTTTTGCCTCGAGAGATTCATCACAATGATTTTTCTTTTGATGGAGCATTTTTAGGAGCTTTTATATTCATTAACGTGAGATTTTCTTTTGCCAGCCTCTTCGTAAATTTCTAAAGATTCTCTAATGATTAATTAATAAAATGAATGGTTTGTAGAGACCTGCAACAATTTCAAGGTCAATGTCTACGCCTTGCAGAGTTTCGGCTCTAAATTAAATTGCTTCTAAATGGAGCCCCACAATTCGGAGAGTCAGTCTCTAAAGTGGATATTTGCGATAGACGACCTATTGCCTCACTGCGGGTCAAATGTTTTCGTGACATAGAATTTTTTACCTTTTCAATAGCTGCTATAATTTGATTCCAGTCTTTATTCAGATTAGTGCAGGCATCATCTCTATATGAGTATTGAGTATTCAATAGACTTTTTTAGAAACATTCTCAGGTTCAGTCAACACACATTTGATATAGATAAATATAGCAGTTGCTTCTGATGGGGACCAGTGTATTTCTTGCCTTCAATAAGCAAGCACTTTGATTATCAATATGTGCTAATATATGCCTTGTCCATCCAGGTTCGCCAAGGCAGACCACAACTTCGGCATAGAAGACGATGTGACCCTGACCACTTTCTATGTGTATGTGTATGACTTCCAGCCTCCACTCTGGATAAGGGTCTCATTCTCACAGCATCCCAAAGTCTACGTAAAGGCCTTAATCATCTCCTTATTCTCTTCGTGAGTATTTACCAGTGTTGACCACCACTTTTATTTTTATGTGATACCTCCATACAAGTTTTATGGAATCAGGGGTACTATTTTTTTTTTATTTAGTAAAAGATTATACATTTATATACATTATTTAAGAAATGTTTTGACTGCCCAACTAGGAGGATTCCCGTTTTAGGACTTCCCGTTTTATTGAATATCCATTTTGTACATCCACGGTACGTGAAAACCTATAGTGCACCTAATGTTTTAAAAAATTGCACCAAGTTGGGTGCTAAATGTGTTTTGTTTTTGAATGAGGTTACGTGTGATGAGATTTACACAAGAACAGCATTATTTCGATAATGCCACTCAGGCATTTACCAACTATGTTGCAATGACTGTCCATCATTCTACATAAGTAAGACAACCAGAAATATAAATATTAGAATCACGGAACATTTAAGATGTTTAAATAATAATAATTTTTCAGAGTTTGCCAATCATCTTATTTCCACCAATCATACTTTTAATAAGGACACAGAGGTTAAAATTCTTCACCGTAATAAAAGCAAAAGATTAGATAACTTAGAAGCTCTTGAAATCAAAAAATCCCTAAATAATAACGCTAGTATATTGAATAACCAAATTAATTTATCGTTTAGTCCCATTCTAGATATATTTCCAGTAAACCGCTCTGTTATTGCTGGAATTCCCCCAATTACCCGTCCCCCTTTGTTAACCTCCCACTCAAACACCTAAATTATATTTTTTGTGTATATATCTGTCAACATTTTGTGTCATAGGTTAGTTTTAATATTCTCCTGACGAAGGAAGGGTGCTTCCGAAACCAGTAGAGTACATTTAAAATTAAAGTGGTATAAAACAAATTTATATCTTTTATTGTAGATCTAAATATTTTTTGTTTTTGGTTTGGCAAGCTTGAATAGACGGAAAATGAAACACAACGAACTTCTCTTCGGCCGACAGCTGACTTTTTTATTGATAATAGTATTAATTAATTAATTGCCAATTTTTTACAACTGACTTTATTATTATATTTCTATTACATAATATTTCATTTAAGCTTGTTTAATTTAACTTAATATCAAAAGTCTATTTACATACATATTTTGTGATGTAAAATTGTAAAATAGGGGCTTGGCTGTTGACTGGCTAAGCCAAAGATCATAGTCCTAAACATTATTTAAAAAAAACCATATCTACGCTGAACAGAGAAGATAAAACTTCTACAAATGGACAAAGCATTTTATAAAAGATTAATGTGAAACTAATGACATAATACTGCTCCAAGAAACATGGGTTCTACCAACAGAAACAAACATATTTTTAAAAATTCATCCCCAATATTCAGGATATGGAACTGTAAATCCAGTTTATAGCCTTCTAATCGGACTACCTTATGGTGGGGTCGCAATCCTATGGCGGAATTCTCTTTCTGTAGAAATAGTAGAATGCTCTGAGCCAAGACTGGCAGCAATACAAGTAACTGTAAACAGTTGCAAAATATTAATTAATTAAATTTTTATGCGGACAAATAAACCCGAAAATCTTGAGGAATTCACAAACTGCATGAATAAGGTAAATGCAATAATCAATGAAAGGAAATCGTCGACTGCGATTACTTTAGGCGATTTCAATGCAGATCCCAAAAGTCTGTTTGGCTGAGAACAAGACAAATTTTTGCAAAGAGTTTTGCTACATTTGCGCCGATATGAATTTGATGAACTGTGATACTTATGTGAGTGATGTCTAAGATGATAGTACCACAAGCTGACTAGATCACTGTGTCATCACAAAAGCTCTGGAAAACGCTATAGCTAGCGTAGACGTCCAATACGATAGTACCACACAAGCTGGCTAGATCTCTGCGTCATCACAAAAGCTCGGGAAAACGCTATAGCTAGCGTAGATGTCCAATACGATAGTACCACACAAGCTGGCTAGATCTCTGTGTCATCACAAAAGCTCGGGAAAACGCTATAGCTAGCGTAGATGTCCAATACGATAGTATCACACAAGCTGGCTAGATCTCTGTGTCGTCACAAAAGCAAATGGCTGCTTGCACACATTTTTCACTTCTATTCCGCATTGCCTATCTGTGTATTCTTATTGTTATTACATATTTGTCTATTATTCTAAAATATGAAATGTATTGCATTGCACTACCCCTGCATACATTCTAGAATAAAATCTTATTATTATTATTAAGCACCCAGTGACGCTCACATTACCAAATAATGTTTTATAAAAAAATACTGGTAACTTATCAATAAACAAAATGAACTGGTGTGAAGTCAGCAAAAAGTGTGCTGAATAATCGTGTGATGAAACATCACAATTCTCATTTATCGTTGTTCTGAATCGATTCTGTGATGAATTACATATTTCTATTAATTGGGTATTACAGCTGGGTCACTTGGGCTCTGCTGCCATTGCTGTTGTTGCTGGTGGTCTTCATCGTGTGGAAGATAAAGCAGAAGTACGACATGTGCCGGCGGCGGCAGCACTCCGTCTTGGCTCCCCTCCCTTTACAGGTAAACCCGACAAAATCAGGTCAATCATGACAATTCGCTAATTATGGGTTAATAGTGGCTGAACTCTCTCGCATAAAGAAACAAAACTTTTTTTAATAGTATTTAAATTTTTAAAAATCATGCTGTGATTTTGTCAACACGAGAGAGTTCAGCAACTACTTCATGACTTTACCCAAATAACTTACTACTCGGCACGCTTGAATTTCTTTTTCTGGAGCTTAGAAGGGAGTGGTTGCTGAAGAAAATCCAATGTGGATATATTTTTCTTCTTCGAGGAATGATTAAGAAGGAAAATGCCTTTGTTTCTTGAAAGAATCACTTGGTATCTTTTAGTTTATTTTGTATGATGTGATTGTGTTTATTTTGCAAATGTTTAGCATATATTTAGTATGGCGGGTTGTGTATTATACACCCCACACAATCACTCTTATGGCGGGTTGTGTATTATACACACCACACAAACACTCTGTATGGCGGGTTGTATATTATACATCCCACACAATCACTCTTATGGCGGGTTGTGTATTATACATCCCACACAATCACTCTTATGGCGGGTTGTGTATTATACACCCCACACAATCACTCCGAAATACAAATCCTCATCATTATAACAAATGAATGATCACAGAGAACTAGAGAGATATATATTTTCTGGTTCAGGTATTGGAGGAGTTATAGATCCGGGAGCGGCGGGGGGCGGGCGGTCTACAGCCCCCGCGGCCTCCCCGTCTGCCAAGAGAAGGCGGGACTTGCACAGCCCCGTCGCCCTGAAGCTCTGCAGTCCTGTCGCTTCTTGTCAGGTAATAAAGGAATGGTGAAGGACCCCGATAAGAATTATCCAAAACACGCTATTCGAAAGCAGGCACATTATGCATAATCTGAAAAAACAACATGTGAGAGGAAATAATATAATATCTTAAAAACGTCCATTTAAATCGCCTTTCCTATGACTAGTAGTCTATTTGGATCACTTTTGTATTTTATATATTTGCATTTTTATAAATAACATTATAATAGGCTTTGAACATGACATTAACCCTTTCAGATCTGAATTAAATTAACCCTTTTAGACCTGAATTACAATTGGACGTAGTTCTGCAAACTGGATCCAACCCACAAATCTTAAAAAGAGTTAATTATGCCAGTGCGAAGAGATTTTTTTTTCTTCATATGTATTCTACAAATTAGGTAGTGGTTCCCCTCACACGGATTCCTGTTGCATTATCTCAAATGAAGGTCCAATAACTTATTTGATTTTTCAAAATGGATCCAGGTCACGTCGATCATATTCGATACATCGAATGATTGTTATTTTATTAATTTTTCCAACGAAATTCAATCAGTGTGGATCTTTATTGCAAATCTCAAATGGTCTTATTTTTCTCTACTTATTTTAACATAAAAGATCCACGTATTAACGGAAAAATGCAACAGATCTTTTAAAGCTTTTAATAACAAATAAAATAACAGCTGGAGGTTCTTCTGTTGTTATGTTTTTATGAAATGGACGGCTATAATTGTCAGTGGCAATTATTTGGGCCGTCAAAAGGCAGAACGAGGAAATTTGAGTTTACCAGAAAAGAAAGAAACATACAAAAATATGCGCTATACTAATTAGAAAAATACTACAGGCCTGAAATGCAAAATTTCTAATGCCCTAGATGATAATCAAAAAAGTTATGACTTGTATGAAGTGAAAGTGAGCATTTAAAAAAAATATTCCTTTCAAAATACAAAAACATTTTCTTAGGTTCAAACTGTAAACCAAGCCACTGACAAAATATATATGCAACAAGTGTGATGCTTTTGCTGTTAAATAATAATAATAATGTTTATTTCAGCTGGACATAGCGGTGTGTGCAATGCTCTGTCTGCCTTAAAAGTTTACATTTAAGTTAATACATAAAAAGAAAATGAATAAATAAAAATAAAATTAATAAATAAAAAATGAATACATTGATGAGCACATTAGGACTTTATGGTGGCTTGAGTGAAATTCTCCATCTCTGGTGTAGAGGCGCTCTCTGCCACTGGGCAACGGCCTGGACAAGAGTGTTGTCCGATCTCTGGTAGCGCTGACTCGTTCCGGCTATTCTGTGGCGCATTAAAGCAGCGAACCCATGCACCCAGGCGCTGCATCGCTAGGGGAGGCCAAATAGGGCTCTGTATGTGGTTGTACTGTACTCGGAGTGTGTTCATGACGCCTTGTGTGTATGTCGTCCATAGCTCGCTAGTGTAGAAGCTCATACAATATGCTTGGAAAAGTTGCTTCTTCACCGGAGGACTGCATTTGTTGAATCTTCTGGCAAGCATGTTAGCTCGCACACTCAGTACTCTTCTTTGACGTTCTATGTCTTTTTTATCATTTAGGTCATCGGTGATGACATGCCCCAAATATTTGATTTCGCTGCAAATTGTCAGGTTGGCCCCGCCGAGACGTATGGGTGGAATGACAGTGGGACCAGTATTTGCTTTAAATATCAGCAGGGATGACTTTTTAGCATTGTACATCAGCCCGTGACCATCAATGTAAGCTTCGCATATTGCCAGAAGTTTTCTCATCGCTCTTACCGATGGAGCTAGTATGACCATGTCGTCTGCATAGCTAATATTGTTCATACATACCCCGGCAATATGGCATCCGATTCTTGTTGTATTGAGTGTTTTACTAAGTTCATCCATATACAAGTTGAAAAGCACTGGGGATATTGAGCCTCCTTGTCTAACGCCGCACTTTAATTTGGCTGCTTCTGATAGGCTTTCATTCCATCTGACAAAGTTTTCCTGTTGATTGTACCATGTTCTCAATATATTAACAATTTGTGATGGAACTTGTCGTTCGGTCAGTTTTTTCCATAACGCATTATGACAAACCCTGTCAAAGGCTTTGCTTAAGTCTAGGAAGCATGCGTACACCGTTATTTTTCTGACTTTATAGTATTCGATTGTTTGTTTCATGCTATATATGGCCGTATCAGTAGAGCATCCAGCTAAAGAAAAATAAAAAAATCCACAACAGAGGCTTAATGCACCATCTGGTTGTTGAGCAAATAAAATCCACAACAGAGGCTGAATGCACCATCTGGTTGTTGAGCAAATAAAATCCACAACAGAGGCTGAATGCACCATCTGGTTGTTGAGCAAATAAAATCCACAACAGAGGCTGAATGCACCATCTGGTTGTTGAGCAAATTAAATTGCAAAATAAAATGAGAAGTGACTTGATATGGCTAAAAGGGATCCTGAGGCTGAAACCATAATATTTAATTTACAAGTATTGTTTTTTATGAGAGACAGCTGTGGGTGTGGAATCCAAGCATTCATGTTGGTTCAGATGACAAAAGTTTTAGCTGCGAATGGGTACAAGTTCAAGCTAGGAGGGGTGCTCAGGAGGTGGCGTTGTACCTTATTAGATACATGAACAAAATATTAGTGCTGTAAACTTATTCCTGGAGCGAGAGTTGCTTCCGGCAGATAGTTTACAGAATTTGGCCAAATAGATGCGGCACTGCAGATACATCCTAGAATATACACTCCAGAAGATCATACGCAAGTAATGCAAACATGCAAATGCAAAAATCCCTTAGCGGTCAATAAAACGGACCCTTTGCATTTTTTCTGCTCTGTCGTGTTGGGAAAGAATATTGTGTATAGAAAAATAACAATGTGTGGAAAAAAGTT
Organism: Hesperophylax magnus; assembly: GCA_026573805.1. NCBI lineage: Eukaryota > Metazoa > Arthropoda > Insecta > Trichoptera > Limnephilidae > Hesperophylax > Hesperophylax magnus. The sequence continues at coordinate 13,401,744 of JAIUSX010000019.1, forward strand.
TCATGGTTGAAAACTAAAGGAATTCTCTTGCAGAAAGATAAACCTTTCTCCATTTTGATGAGATCTTCATTTGAGGAATCCTTTGTTGAAGTGGACAGAAAAAAAATAAAAGATTTGATATCGAGGGTGAAGAGTAATGTTGATGAGTGAAGATGTGAACTTGATACTTATTTACCAATTTTTGTTGTTTTTTTTTTTAACATTTAAATCTTCCTTTCTGATCTATTTAAAAATACATAAAGTGTAATTGTTTTCAGTCATATATCTTTTATCGTGTATATCTGTACCTATTTGTCAAAAGGATCCACACCATTTTTAATAATTATCTCTTTATTCCTCCATCTTAGTAAATCCTACATAATACAAAAACTAAATTATCTCAAAACTATGCTCGTGTGGATTGGATCCAGTTTGCAGAACTACGTCCAATTGGCGATGGTAATAAACATTTGATGCTTAATAAATTACCTTAGTGCCTTGTAGAATTGAATGATTTTTGGCTTTTTATTTTCAATACTTAAGAAATCACATATTGTTACATTCATTTCAAAGAACATTATGTCTCCGAGGGTGTTTTACTGAAATGACAAATAGTAAATATAATTAAAAAATTGCTAATTTTAAACAGCCCACGTATATAAAAATTAAACAAAATAAATGTACCTTCAAAAAAGCGTTTACACGCATGTTTTTATTGGCTGCTATCTTTATTTGCAAGATTCTTCCCAAAGTATTTATTTATTCTTGGCTAATTTATATAGCTCCTCTTTAGTGAGACATCACCTCAGGGGCGCCAGTAAATGCAATCTAGATAAATATATCCCACTTAACAGACAGAGCGGCGCCCCGGCAAGGCTGAGGTCCTGTTTTCAATTCCTTAAATCAACCGAATTTTTTATGATTTTTCTGTTTCAAATTTTCGGTTTATTGATATTGTCTTCAATAATCAAATAAAAAAATATGTTAATCAAATTATTTAACATTTTGAAAGTTATAAAAGAAAATTTCAAAAAATGATTATCATTATCACAGTGAGATTATACTTCAAAGCCTTATTTAAAAAATACAGTTTCACAAACTACTGTAAAGGTGCAGTCATTTCACCACTTATTTTCACTAGTATCACAAATTATAACTTATACATCACGAAAAGTAAAATGAAAGGCAATAAAATTATAATATTTTAAAAGCGAAACATAACTGACACAAATCAGATAAAAAAATTGAGTTATGCCATTTGTCCACAGACATATGAATATTAATAGACGAGAAGATAATGGCGAGGGGTAAAATCAACTGTTGAAGAACGAAGGGGGTAAAGCTGACTATGATTCGTCAATAAATCAATCTGACAGTAAATAGGCATCTCGCATTATGATATCACCATTTAGTTCTTAAAAGTAAAATCTGCTTTTGAATGAATAGACATTTTTACATGGGAGCGCAAATTACTCGCCACGTTATGAACAAATTTGCTAAGTCCAAATTCGGCAAAAAAAAATTCTTCTATTTTCAGAGTCGAATATTTTGTTTCCTTATTGAGTCAAGACACTTTTACGAATGTTCATAATTTACTTACCCCAGTAAACAGCACATCCCTGATTCTTGTGCACGCGGCTTTGTGTGTCGCGTCCATCCCATGATAGTATATGTTTCTAAAACTGATCCATATTATACAATGTGAATCAGCTTACAACAAATTAAAATAATGCTTACCTATGGAATGTAATACGACAATTGGGTTTATTCTCTTTTTCACTTCTATTTTTACTAGTTTTCATAGCGCAAGCCATCATTTTGCCGTGTTATTTCGTAAAATGAACCTATGATGCCTCGACCATAGTTCGCACAAGAATGATGACGTCACGTTTTCTAAATTCATGGGAGGCCATACGCGAGCCCAGCCGGCTCCAATGGAACCGGTATGGGGAGTGGGGAATAATACGCTTTTAATCACTTACGGCAGGTCTACTAATATTCATATGTCTATGCATTTGTCCCTTCAAAGTCAAACATAACCTCACATTTGAGACTGTATTGGTTGCGGAGATGCAAAACCCACTCTGGCAATATCTGCTGGTTTCGATACATTCACAAAAAAGTAAACTTGAAAATAAATATAATATTAATATTCTTGGCTAAATATCAAAAGAATAATGTATGTATAGTTATTTTGAAATTTGACGTAAGAGTTATATTATTTTTTTTTATATTTAAGGTGTTCCAAGCAGTTTTTCGTGACTGGGTTTTGCATAATATGTATATCGGTGTTGCCATAGTAATGAAAATTTTTAGTTCCATTTTATTCATTTTCTTGACGGACTGTAAGTTCCATTTGTAACACTTTATACTTCATTTGTAGTTAGTTTTATTCCACCTTTATACTAACATAATTATTGTAATGTAATATTATTTTACTTGCAAATAAATATAATCCTTTTAAAATAATAATAATCTTTATTATGTAAAAAACCGAGTTATCAGGCCAACATTGTTTGTATTGAATGGCTGCACCAAAAACCAAACCTGGGGGGTATAATAAATTAATTATTACACACGGTTTATTTAATATTATTATTATGTTTTATACTGTTTTAAAAATCCTGGGACCTCGTAGAGAGATTAAATAAACATATTTCAGAAGGCTGCTAACACATAACTCTTACACAGAAAATACGAGCTACCCTTTGTACTTACTGGTTTGACCAACAAAATTAATTTTCTCAAAAAATTCGTAAAATTTTCACATTTCCATAAACTAAAAATTACCACAAACCTAATTATGTAAAACACGGAAGAATTATTTTACAGATTCGCATTTCAGGTGACTAAAAATGTGGAGTAAATAGGTAAAATGACAAAGCAATAGTTTGGCTGGCTATACGAAATGCTGAGTTCCCCCACCATAGCGAACTCTGATGGACGAGCTGTAGGACCGCTTCCGCACCGTGAAATTCAAATAAATCAGTTCAACTTTAACCAACACCCAGTCTCTTGTTATTTACTTTCTATTCCTGAAAGTCCCTTCAGAACCATCAGCTGCCTCACCACGCCTAGTTTCTGCTTGAAGATATTCTGGTGCCAACCCGGAACACCGCAAGGCGCCAGCGTCAAGCTGAGGCGAAGCACACTCAGTGCCCTTTCTGAGCACTGGGTGCAGGATTCTAGCCCACTCACCAGCCATCATTATCCGCCTCCACAACCGGCAGCTCTAAATTTATATAGTCTTTTGCAGACATACCGTCTCTAGTACAACATTGTTCCAGACTTTATACAGGGTCATGAGGTCAAGGTATGTTTGCCAGTTAGAGAGAGTGGAGACATTATATTTCGAGAGCATATTTATGTATGGGATACATAAATGGGGATTTAGGTGTCCATATGGAGGTGCAGTATCTCAAGGGCAGCAGTTTCCCCAGAACAGCTAGTTATATTCAAGGATATGCTGGCGAATAAGAGGTTAACTGGTCAGACTAATTTGTTCGTTTTGCGAACAAGCAGCTATTGCCCATAGAGTCAATTTGATTGCTTTTCGGACCAGCTTGTATGGTCTCATAGAAATCGTTGTTTCTCCTTTACTGTCGTAGTGAGAAATATGATCTAAACGGTTTTAAAAAGAGAAAACACTACACTTTATATTCAAATCTAAAAGTTAACTACAGTAGAATTAAAATGTGCAACTCTATGAAACCAACAAAGGTTTCGACTGCAATTTGAGAAAAATTTATGAATTTTTCATAAATTAATTTTATACCAAACAACAAAAAAAGTGAGGTGACAATAATGTTTGTAAAACTTTTGTCTAATAAAATGGTATATTTTATATATTTTTTGATATCAGTAATTTTAGTTACAATAAAAGTAAAGTGATACTTTTTTTAATTATATGACAAAAAAGTGAGGTGACCGTAATGTTTATAATACACTTGTTTAATAAAATGTGCATTTTTTTGTTATTTGTAATTTTTGTTCTGTGTTTAGCTTAAAACTTGCATTAAAAATTTTAATATTTCAAAAATTATGTTTTTTTCTGACAATAAGCTTGTTTTGTCACTTTTAATTTTTTTTTTTAGTTTTCGGATATGTTAAGAAATATTCCATTTATTTGGTTTCATCGCAAAGCGGAAATACACTCGAAATTCTCTGACCTTCTGACAGCGTCTTTAAGAAAAAGAATGGTAAATATGCCAGAGGCCTGAGGGATTAAAGGAGTTATAGTAAAGGTCACAATATTATTAAAACTGTTTTTATTATTAATTACAAAATGTACTGTGAAAAATATAATATAACAAATAAACACGGCGCACTCTGGACTGGCAACACTAAACCTATTAATGAATACATCCCACTGCACTGTACTGTACTGCACTCACTGCTAGGGAAACAAACAGGGCAGTTGTCATTCTTTCAAGGGAACTAATATATATTATGTATCAGCATTTACAAGGCAAACAACATTATTATCCATACGCATAGAGATTTGGTAAGTTCATTATTCATGATCATTATGTATTACATTAAACCACGGTAATACTAAACCTTGATGATATTCATATACACCTCGGTAATATTTTTACAAACCTTGGTGATAATTATGTGAACATTGGAGATAATTAAACAAATATCTAAACCTTGGTTGATATTCATATTAACCTCAGCAATACTTTCATTAATCTTGTTAATATTTATTATATATCTCCGTGATAATGAAAGAAATCTCTGAAATACTTTCATAAACCTTGGTGATATTCATATAAACCTCGGAAATATTATTATGAATCTTGGTGATATTTATATAAACCTAGGTAATAATTAGACAAGCCTCGGCAATTCTTTCATAAACCTTGGTGATATTCATATAAACCTCGGAAATATTATTATGAATCTTGGTGATATTTATATAAACCTAGGTAATAATTAGACAAGCCTCGGCAATTCTTTCATAAATCTTGATGAAATTCAAATAAACCTCGGCAATATTTTTATGAACCTTTGTGATATTTATATAAACCTCGGTGATAATTAAAGAAACCTCAATATAAACCTTGGTAATATGTTAATGAACCTTGTTGATATGAATATAAACCTGGTTGATAACTAAACATGACCTGTGATACTGGTATGAACCTTGTGGTAATTATATAAACCTACATGATATCTGTATTAACTTCATTTACATTTTTAAAATATAAACCTCGGTATAATATATATAATTTAAAGGTAAACAACTCCAGGCACCCACAAACAATAATACATAGTAACTATATAAACCTTACACAACTAGGCCTAAATCTTCCCTCGATTAGATAAATTATATAAAAAACAAGATCAGTCCAAATATTAGAATGGTACTATGAGATTCCTGGAGATGATGAAAAGATGTGTAATATACTATTTACACTGATAAAGAATACACTAGAAGGGGACTAAAACAAATACAATGAAACAACAGTGCCCACTCGCTATATTTTTTGATACTAAACTTGTAAATGAAAACTAATAAATTTTCTTTGATTTTCATTAATTATCTTCACATTAATTTATAACAATCGCTAAGGAGTGATTGTTTAAACTGCGGTATAGTTGAAGCGGCGGTTAAATTCTATGTTCATTTTGCTGTTTGATCAACAATCTGTAGCCTGAAACTAGAAATTTTGAGGTTTATTTGAAAAAAATTGTGAACACCACACAAAAGTCCCGACTGCCTGAAGCCAGTTGGACGATGGGATTTCCAATTGGAGTATGTACGGGATGGAGAGGGAAGGGGAAGGTCTGTTCAGATTTGGTCACTAAAGATGTGTATGTAATACTAGAGACCCGACCGCCCCAAACCATTGAGACTTGTTTCGGTTAGCATATTCACAACGCCCATTGATATTGTATTAGGGATGTGATATGAAGCAATATACGTCTTTTATTTTATTTTTTATTTTTTTTAATTTTATTTTATATTATTGAAACAAACAGTACATAATTTACAGAGATGAAACAATATACAGGAATAAGATACTTCATGTTGTGTACCTATGATATGTTTCCTTGTAATGTCTGCTAAGTGGTATATTTATTCCTTAATTACCAGGTGACTTGTGTAGTTTATAGGTGTGTGTGTGACGTGTGTAATGTGTGTGTGTGAGAGGGTGAGTTTGTATGCACCTTTATTCGAGGACCTTCACAGGCCTTTAGACCCAGAATCCGAGGACTCACACGAATCCGAGGACGTCCTCGGATTCAAAATGCGAAAAACTGAATATGTACCTATAATCTATGCGTTCTGATTGGTCAACTGTCGAAATTTTGGGCCGATCGGAGAGAGTCCTCATTTTCGTGGCGAAAAATATCGTGTTTAATTTGGCTAGTGTTTCATTAGTACGGATGTGTGACCACCAGGGCGGCGCCGCTAATGCTGGAAATCACACACAGACCCTAAACCGAGGACTCTCTCAAAGTCCTCGGTTTCGTGTTAAAAGGTGCCGATTGCCGGAATGTGAACACCAGGAGGCGCTGCAAGCTCGAGTGTCAAGAAATCTCACCTACGCCCTAAACCGAGGACCCGTCGTTCGAAATTCCTACGTGCATGTGTATATAATAAGTATTGCACTATTAAGATTGTGCCGACAAGGAATTCAGTTTTTGACTGTTGAAACAAAATTCAATATTGCGTTTAGTTCGTATTGTGAACTATGTTCTGTAATACTGTTTAATTCGATGTACGGTATTGTAATATTTAATAAGTAATTAGGACACCTGATCAAGTATTTGATTAATCCGCGTCATATATTCTTCTTTCACTCCATTCTTCGTTAATGCGCTCTATTTCGGTACTTTCCGTATTATGAACGCCGATTACTAGCCGATCTGCTGTTGCACCGGGCGGCGTATTTCCTTTTACGTGTTCAATAGGAGGCATCATTGCCTCGAAACCCGCACGTGTTTGTAACGCCATTGTCCTTCCAAACCCGTGTTCAATATGAGGCACGCGTCCTCCTACTGAACACGGGTTTGTAACGCCATTTCTCTTTACAAATCCGTGTTCAGTACGAGGCGTGCGTCGTCCAATCGTTTATAATTACCATGCGCATTAATTGAGCACTACGGATCCGTGTTGGTTTCGAAAGATTTTTATTTTTTAACGCCCTAGTGGACTTTTACTTGGAATTTTAGTAATTGTAAGAAAACAAGACAAATAGATATATTAAATTTAGTGCAAATCAGTAAAATATCAATACGATGATTCAATATATAATACTGCTCTTAGCCTGAAATGATAAATAAAAGAAACTATTTATTTATTAATATAAACGCCATAATAGGCTTTAACATTAAAGTGCTACATTGTATTATAAGTATGCAGTGGTACACAGAAGGGAAAAATTATTTTAAGTATTAAGGACAAAATAAGAATGTGAGTACTTAGAAATATTATCGCTGAAATGATACAGTTGTTATTAGAAGTACACTGAGATAATGTTGAAAGAAAATAAAAAAAGAACTATGTACTTTTGTTATTTTGATTGATTAATATAAGACATAATATAAAACAAAGTATGTATGTATGGAAAATCTAGTATTTAGATACAGGATACAATTATTTAATGTGGGTTACATAAAAAAAGAAAAAAATTGAAGTACTCATAAGGTAAAGAATGTTATAATAATATAGAACATTTTATGTAATTCCTTGGGCCTCGACAGTATTTTGTGAGAGGTTTAAAATATTGCCGTTTTGTAATAAAATCCCAATAATAGAATATTTCTAAATATATCCGAAAACTAATAACCGTTTTGGGAAGGTTATGAAATGTCCTTTCAAATTTTATAATTCAAAATAAATATTTAATTTTAAAAATATAAGTATTTTGCATGCCAGCATAAGGAAGTTTTAAAAATGACTCATCTTACGATTTTTGTAACTAAAATTACTGATAATGAAAAAAAACGCATTCATATTGTGATAGACTAATGTATTATAAACGATATTGTCATCTCAGTTTTTGTCGTGCCATATAAAAAATAATCAATATAAAATGCTCAAAGTACATAATTATTTTTTCAAATAGCGTTTGAAAACTTAGGATTCGTTTATGTTGGACTTCTTAATTATTTTGCGGTAAATTTTTAGATTTTTTTATAAAGCGTGATTTTTTCTCTTTTTAACACCGTTAAGATCATATCCTAACCATGAACCATGAAAGTAAGGGAGATAGGTACAACGATTTCTATGAGACATGAGATTAAAAATGTGTAAAAAAGGTGACTTGTTTTTAAGTAGAATAGATCAAAATTATTAACATCAAGTACATATATCTATTCATACATTCGCATGTTTATAATTGAGTATTGAGATTATTATGAACTTTAAAATTATCTTTGTTTGAAATGTTTAATCAGGTATTGTTAAATCAAGGCTATCAGTTGTAATAATAATTTTGGATTAAAAATCATAATTTTGGAAAATCATAATTTTGAATAAATTATAACATAAAAAAGTAAGTGTGTGCTCACAATTTCTGCGTTATAAACCAATAAAACAGAATAAATAATAATTTTATTTACTCGTCAGGTATATAACATTATAATAGAGATTAAAAAAAATAAAATATGACGAGTTGTACCTATTAAAAACCAAGGATAGAAATAAAACTACATTCAAAGATGTATACGTTATGTGAGGTAATCTACATAACTAGGTACCTACAAATAAAAACATAATAATTTTTTTTTTTTAAATCAATATGTTTTGGCAGGAGGTTCATTATCATCAATATTTAATGCAATTTTGTGAATACATTTTCTCTTGATCAATTAAGACTTGGCTGGTCGTCCTGATTGAATCCTTCCTGTAGCCGCATGATAGACCCTTTCTTTGCGGCGAGCGATCGATATAGGTTGTACATTAATTTTTCGAGATCTTTGCCGGCTATTTTTTTTCCACAATTGTATATATTTTTTTTTTATAGTAATACCGCACAAGAGTCCCAACTGCTCCCGTCTGGAGCCAGTGAGACTATGGTATCCCCGATTGGAGTATGTTGTGAGGCTGAGGGTATTGGGGAGGGGAGGGAGATGGGGAAGAGGAAGGTGGGGAAGTACCTGGCTATTCAGATCTGGTCACCAAACACGGCTAAAGCCATTTTAAGCAACGTTTCAATTCTGAATGGTGGTCTTACACCAGGGCGATACTGAAAGTATCTTCCACTCTGGAACGTGCCGCAAATATACTATATATTATTTAAATTAATTAATTGCGAAATAACACAAATTAATCAAATAAAATTTATTTGCGCACGCCGGGTTCGAACCCGCGACCTTCGGATCTGTAGTCAAAAGCGTATACCACTAGACCACGCCGGCATAAATGATAGCATACTCAAATTAAGCTTTGACAAATCACATCCAAACTTGGTGAGAATTTTTGTATTTTGAGCATTTGAATTCCTTTCCAAGATATTAGTAATTCTTTGCCACTGGGCTTGAATATTTCAGGCTAATTAATAGCAGTATTATATATCAAATCATCGTATTAATATTTTAATAATTTACACAAAATTTATTGCATTCATTTGTTTTGTTTTCTTACAATTACAAAAGCCCACTAGGGCGTTAATAAATAATAAATACCTAATAAAAAAGGTTCCTAGATTATGCGTTTTATTGCCCATCCTTAATACATAACAATTTACACATACAAAAAATGTCTCGAAACAAACATGGATCCGTAGTGCTCAATTAATGCGCATGGTAATTATAAACGATTGGACAACGCATGCCTCGTATTGAACACGGATTTGGAAAAAGAAATGGCGTTACAAACCCGTATTCAGTAGGAGGACGCGTGCCTCGTATTGAACACGGGTTTGGAAGGAGAATGGCGTTACAAACACGTGCGGGTTTCGAGGCAGTACTGTCTCCTATTGAACACGGAAAAGGAAATACGCCACCGGGCGCGCGGGTGGAGGGGTGCATTGCCTGTCGGGTGTCAGCCGTAATGATCTCTTACCAAATTCATATATTTAGATAGGCAATTCAATTTTATTTTGAACCTTTTTTTAAGTTTTGTGCAAATTTATATTTTAAATAAAATATTCAGCAATACGATGAGGCGTATTCTTTTGTTGCCTGTTCACCGAACGAGCGAACGTTAGGACGAGCCGCGACGCTTCCAAGATACGTGTAAGAAATTCGTTCCACACTATTTCGAGGACCCAAGACCTCCAAAAACTATAGACCACTAAATCGAGGACCTTCCGAGATCCGTGTATTTTACGTATGTGTAATCCTGAATACGTGGACAGGCCTCGGATATGGGAAGTCCTCAGTTACCGGCTGTGTATTCCGGTTTTTTGAGGACCGTTTTCTAGGTGCTTACCGGGTGTATGATGAAACCGAATAGACAGCAACGATCACGATTAACTTGAGTATACGTATAAGTGTAGAATACATGTCTACTTTATATAATATAACAGGACCTCGAATCCGGGTAGCCAGTTGAAGTCCTCGAAATCGGGATTGGACAAACAAGGGTGTGTATGTGTGTGTCTGTATGTATGCGCATTGAATTCTTTAAATTATTGACATGATGCCACATTTGAATTTGGGCAGTGAATCCGAAAAAATGTCAATGTTAGAGTTAATACAAATATTATTTAGAGTATGAAGAGCTCGGTTAATTGTCGAATTAGATGCTGCATTTGTTTTATAATTTAGCGTGTGGAATAGTACTGTATGTCGTGTACGTCTCAAAGGTATGTTAAAGTTAATAAGGGACAAAAGTTCAGAACAGTCAATCTCATTGTTTAAAATTCTGTGTATAAATATTGAGTCAGCTACTGCTCGTCTTCGCTGCAAAGTTTCAAATGTACACTCAAAATTATTGTTGAATCTGTGGGTAATATATTTTATAAATTTGTTTTGGATTCGTTCTATACTATCTATGTTAAGTTTATATTGCGGATTCCAAATAGGCGATGCATATTCCAGTGTACTTCTGACTAATGCGAAATATAACATTACAATTGTACGCGGATTACTGAATATTTTACTTACACGTAGCACGAAACCAAGCATTTTATACGACGTATTAACGATTGAGTCAATGTGCTTATTAAATATAAGTTTGCTATCAAGGTAAACGCCGAGGTCTTTACATTCCGTTTTAGAGATGACAGGTTCATTGTTGAGTGAATATTAGTACTTAATTACGAGTTTATTTCTGGTGAATGTCATAGTGTGACATTTAGAAACGTTTATATCTATACAGTTAACTTTACAATACTTGCAAAGCCTATCTAGGTCACTCTGTAACGCTTCGCAGTCAGAAAGAGAACGAATAACTTTGAATATTTTCATGTCATCGGCATAAAGTACATATTTGGAATTTTGAAAACATAATCCAATGTCATTTATATAAATGTTGAACATTAGCAGACCTACGTGGGACCCTTGGGGGACACCAGATTTTACCTCGATAGATTTTGAGAAGACGCCGTTGATTAAGATTACTTGATTACGGTTACTAATGTAAGATTTGATCCATCTAAATAGGTCACCGTGTATACCAAATAAGACAAGCTTTTTCAAAAGAATTGAGTGTATTACGCGATCGAAAGCCTTAGAAAAGTCTGTATACATAGTATCAACCTGCTCTTTGTCATCCATCTTGCTATGCAAGAAGTTAATGAAAAGGGCCAGGTTGGATGTCGTAGACCGACCTCTCATGAATCCGTGCTGATTCGGTGTAATTATTGTGGAAATAGCCGAGTATAATTGATCAAAGACAATTTTTTCTAGAACTTTGCTTAAAATAGGAAGTTGGGAAATTGGACGGTAGTTTTTAACGTCATGCTTATCACCGGTTTTATAGATGGGTGTGATAACTGCTGATTTCCACTTGAGGGGAAACGTTCCTTCTGTCAATGATTTTTTATAGATGGCGCAAACCGGAAGACAGATATACTTACTACAGTTGCGTATAAAAACTCCGGGTAGCCTATCAATTCCTGGTCCTTTTTTAATATCTATGTTTGAAAGGTATTTCAAGGTGATTTCTTCATTTATTTTAATTGAGGATATTAATGTGTTGTTCAGAGGATCTTCCTTATTATTAACATTGAGTGTTGGAAATTCATTTCTAAAGACCGTTGAGAAGTAATCAGCGAATAAGTCTGTAACTTCTTTGCTATCGTGTGCCGTTGTCGAATGATAGGTCATATGTTCTGGTATAGTGGGAGATTTTCTTTGCGTCTTAACATAATTCCATATTTTTTTAACATTATTTTGTATATCTGATTTCAATCGAGCAATGTAGGCGTTATGAGTATGACTAGAAATTTTCTTTTGTCTTTTGCGAAGTATTGAGAAAGATAGGTAATCTAGAGGATTCTTGTACCGTTTCCAGGCACGAAAAAACTTTAATTTTTCTTTAGTTATGTTAATTAAAGTCGCCGAATACCATGTTGGGAATTTGGTTGATTTGATTACTTTATTTGGAACCAGATCATCTATCAGGGCATCAATAATACCATAAAAATAATGCACTGCAGCATCTACGTCCTGTGCATTAACGACAGAGGACCAATAACTGTTTCTGAGAGCATCATTAACTACCTCGTAGTTAACTTTATTGAACATTTTGACTATCTGGGGTTTTAGGGTGGTAGCAGGGAGAGGAATATTTAGTTCAACTATAATAGATTTATGATGTGCATCTTCGATTACTAGTGGCGAGTCAGCCGCGGAGACAATGACTGCAGTGTTACAAAGCACGAGATCTAAAATTTGTCCGTGAGTATTATAAATTTCGTTATACTGTGTTAAATTGGAAAACGAAAGGCAGCTAAGGAGGGTAGAGGTACAGAGGTCAATACTACGTGGCTGATACGTAGAGTTCCAGCTCACATTTGGCATATTATAATCGCCTATTACTAGAAAAATGTCATTTGGAAATTCAGTAGTTAAGTCAGATATGGTAGTTGTATGACTATTGATAATAGAGAAACGCTGTGCATTAGATAACTTAGGACTAACTCCTGGTAAGTAAGAGCAACAAATATGAATATTTGAAATGCAATGTTTTGAATGTCTTAGTAATAGTGAGATCCAAATATCCTCGGCTTCTGATGTCCATGACTTTTGAGATCGAACTTTAAAGTCTTCTTTTATACCTATTACAACGCCACCCCCTTTAGTTTTACCCGTTCGATTAGTATCTCTGTCATTTCTATATACGTTATACCGGCAATCAAACAGCTCATCATCGGATATGCTGTCAACTAACCACGTCTCGCTAATTAATATTATGTCGAATTCGTTGATCAAGACGTTTTGATAGAATTCTTTAGTCTTGGATCGGAGGCCACGTGCGTTTTGATAAAATATTATAATGTTGTTATGCATCATGTAAAAAGGTTTATCGGGGACATGATGCGACGCAGCAGTTTGGGAAGTCAAGTTTTGTACTGCAATGGTATGTAGCCTGTCTGTTTGTGTCACAATGCGAAAATCGATACTTGATACCAACATATCACACCCAAAGATGATAATTTTTTATTACAGATTTTCATGAATAAAATTTACAAAACGCTTGTCCTGTGATGATAGACATGTGATAGGACGTGTTGTATCATGAACCGTTGAACCATGTTTCCAGCAAGTGTCCGTCAATGCATTCTATTACCGCTTTAGCTATACCACAGATGAAACAACAGGCCCTTAGTGATGTAATAACAAAGTTGCACGTAACAAGTTTTGTGAGAGTCTGGTTAACTTACTTACCAGACTATTTGATATGGAGTAAGTTTGGTTCAGTAAAAAATATATGTAAAGTGTATTCTATACCAATGACAGCGTCCATAACATCATACAGTTATAACCGCTAACTAAACTCAAGTGTTACGTATTGTCAAATAATGATATTTATATAATAATAGTGTCCGGAGATCCCCAGAGAGCTACAAGAATGGAAAGTATGTATATTTGTTGGTGTTTCCATTACAGTTATAATCTAAGCTATATTATATAATATTATGTACAGTATTGTTTAAAGTTTTAAATTAAATAAAGGATTATTTCGAATGAGGTTATTGCAAAAATTATGTTAAGTCACATTCAGATCTTGAAACAAAAGTAGAAAACATCATTTTTTAAATAAAAGGTCACCCGTCATTGAAGTAATGTTACAATAACAGCCACCAAAAGGTTCAACGTCATTGCACTAATATTGTAACAGTGTCTACCTATACAATATAACTATTGGCTAACAGTCACCAAAAGAGGTGGTCATCATTGAAGTGATGTGGCAATTTTTCCAATTACACCCACCAAAGGGGACACTATTATTGCAGTAATCTTGTAACAGGATCAATAATTACAATTAGAAAAGGTTGCCATTGTTGCAATAATGTTGTAATAGTGGAAGTTTTTACAATAACATGCCCCATAAGTGGTGCAATCATTGCAGTAATCTTGGAACAGTGGCAACCTTTACAATCACAGCAACAAAACAGGTCACCATCATCGCAGTAATTATTAATTAATTATAGATTCTGAAAAGGTCAATATCATGGAAGTAATTTCGTAAAAGTGGCAACATTTACAATAACAGCCAACAAAAAGGTCACTATCATTGCAGTAATGTTGTAACAGTGACAACTTTTACAATGACAGCTACCAAAAAGGTTCATTAGTCATCTTTGCAGTAATGGTGCAAAAGTGGCAAAACTTTATTAATTTTTTACAATGACGACCTTCGGTGGCTATAATTGGAAAAAAAAGATGTACAGTGACTTTTGTATCAAAATTGAATAATTTGAATCAATTTGAATGGAAAAATAATTATTGCTCATTAATAAAATGACAATACATAAAATTCAATACAATAATTTTTAGTCGGTTATATGATATTAAAAAAAAATCAAATGCACAAGAATTAGGAACTGTAACAGAATAAAATGATCTACATAATAGCAATCGACATGGTAGTTAAATTTCAAGTGGTGGTATGTAAATTTCACACGTATTATGATATTGCAAATGATAACTCTACACTCTCGGCAAGACTATTGGAGTAAGCAATGCACCAACTGATACCAACCCTGAGTCACGGAAGTCATGTATAGAACTGACAGGAAGGACAAAACATGATAAATGTGAATGCAGTAGAAATGGAATCCCTGAGGTGAACGAGTGGTAAAACAATATAGTACTGAATTCTTCGATCTGTAAAAACCAAGATTGAGACAAGGATACTTTCGAGAAAGGAGCGTCAGGCGAATGTATGATGCACAGGTAAATGGAAGAAGTCGGAGGAAGACATGGCACGTTCAAATTAATCAAATACTTGTGTCGCGCCATGTCGAGGCAAGAGCCGTATGACAGAAGAGTGTCGTATGAATGTAACAAATGAGTTGCGGCATTCGACCCCTGTTAGTTGTGAGAGTGTAGAGCCGGCACAAGAATAAGATATGTCGAGGCAAGAGCCGTATGACAGAAGAGTGTCGTATGAATGTAACAAATGAGTTGCGGCATTCGATCCCTGTTAGTTGTGAGAGTGTAGAGCCGGCGCAAGAATAAGATATGTCGAGGCAAGAGCCGTATGACAGAAGAGTGTCGCATGAATGTAACAAATGAGTTGCGGCATTCGACCCCTGTTAGTTGTGAGAGTGTAGAGCCGGCGCAAGAATAAGATATGTCGAGGCAAGAGCCGTATGACAGAAGAGTGTCGCATGAATGTAAGAAATGAGTTGCGGCATTCGACCCCTGTTAGTTGTGAGAGTGTAGAGCCGGCGCAAGAATAAGATATGTCGAGGCAAGAGCCGTATGACAGAAGAGTGTCGTATGAATGTAACAAATGAGTTGCGGCATTCGACCCCTGTTAGTTGTGAGAGTGTAGAGCCGGCGCAAGAATAAGATAACTGATCAAAATACAGTTCCCTAAAATGCACAGATCGTCGATATAAATAAATAAATAAGTAAAGAAATCTACAAGACTTAAAGGTAGTGTATTTACAAGTTTTTTAATAAAGTTTTATATATTTTATAAATATCGGCTGAGTGAACCGATTGAGGATAACATTTCTGAATTCATATCTGGTAATAATAATTACATGTAAAATAAACCAACTTTTGAGCGGTTATTTAAACAATCTGTAGTTAGATAATAATAATATGTGGGTTCGGATAAAAGTAATAATTTATTGCCAAAAAGGTAATTAGGTAAAATTGAATAATATATTTGACTCGGAGATAAATTCGTTGAATTGAGTAAAAATGTAATAATCTATCAGATCTTATTATCTATTAAAGGTTGATTCTCGCAAAAAGAAAACAAATAATACTGTTTTTTTTTTATTCTAAAACATCCCTTACATCAGCTGTCGTCATTAAGGAAGGTTGAAACACATGCACACACTAATTTACATCCTGGCATGAAATTTGTTAAAGTTTTTAAGTTTGGGTTTTTTCATCCTCAGCTTTGATCATCGTTTATATTTTGATATTTGGACAGTCCGCGTTTAATGCCAATTTTCGGCCCACAAGACAGGATAATAACACGATCATTACGCTTGACAGCTGGTCACAATTTGATAAAAAAACTGCAACGGACCAATCGACGTTTAATGGAAAGCATTTAAATGTTAAAAAATTCAAAATGGTGCTGATGGACAATTTGATCAGTCAGAGGCAGTCACCAACTGAGATGATACTTTGAAACAAGCCAACCTAAGTGGAGTTTTACAGGCTTAAGGTGAGAATCTACCTTTAATATTCTTCCTAACCATCCTGTATATCAGCTCAATATTGTATACAGGGTGTTTCGTATCCTTCTTCCATGCATTCCTCTAACCTAGAATGATTGTTAAGTGAAAATATTTACAGATGAATATGTAACGAGTATTTGATGACTAAATAAAGATTGGGATATTCTAAAACAGATTTTCTACTCTAAATTACAATAAAAGTGACATTGGAATGTTACCAAATATACATCCAGTGATTTTATAAACCGTTGAATAAAAGAACACATTTTGAGGTTAGGTTTAAGTCAAAATGAGCTACAGAGTTTACACTGTCATTAATATTGCTTGCCTTTTGAGGGCAGTCTTCGTATCAGTTTATATATTACATAATGAGTTTGGTTCTAAACCCCAACCTAATTTGTCCATTTGGTGATGGCAGAAATAGAATTGATATGGAGTATCATAATATCAATATGAAGACTACCCTCTTAACAATAATAAAACATAATACTATTATTAATATTAAAATGAGTCGGTTAATGATAAAATATAAAATTAATGAGAAATGCATTTTGTTTCCATTAAATTAATGTCTTATTACGTTACTTAAAACAAAACATTTAATGAGCAACAGAATCAGACTTACAACTCAACTTAATAATGCAACGGGCAATATTCGCACTTGTTACTCTCAACCAAAAAGATGATGGCCTCTTAATAATGCAACGGGCAATATTCGCACTTGTTGCTCTCAACCAAAAAGATGATGGCCTCTTAATAATGCAACGGGCAATATTCGCACTTATTACTCTCAACCAAAATGATGATGGCCTCTTAAATTTGAGTGCAGAATACAATTCACCAATAGATTTGTCGACCACAAAATTCAGTTCAGTACAGTTTTGCAGAAATTCAAATGTGACAAAGAACCATTTTGTTTTGATATTTGAAAGGTCCCCGTTAAATGCCTCTTCTAGGTGTGTTTCAGGTTTCTATCAAATTGTAATAAGCTGACAAGCTTAGCAACACGATAGTTGTCCTCTTCTGCTGATCACAATTTGTTCACAAGCTCAAACGGACTTAGAATCGGTATTTAACGGGGAATGGCCATTTGATGACAATGTTACATTTGAATTTCTTCGAAACAACCGGTCTTACCTTACTTAGGGCTTTGTTAACTTAGAGGTAAAAGTTTGTTAGCAATTTTAAAAAAAATTTAAAATAACCAAATAGTAATGCAAAAAAGGAATATTTGTTTTTATAATGGTAGACTTTGTGGTTAAGTTCACTGAAAATTAGACATTCATTTTACATGGTGTCCGGAAACTAGTGGACCAAGCAGGAAACTGGTGAATCTACATCACATTTGTAATAGGTTACATAGGTAACTATTTAAACTAGTTTTTGTTTCATCACTTTTAATGACTCTATATAACTTTTTAAAGGTGTGTTTAGTTGTCATTTTGATGAAATATCATGGAACCTATTTTCAAAGATATAAACGTTTAAAACAAAATCTAAGTGTGTTAATATCATTCGGTGTTCATTCTGTATTAAAAAGACCCGTACATTTGAGTTATGCCGACTTTATGCACTTTTTCTCCAGAGGCCATAACCATTTTCATAAAGAGAACAAATAAAAAAACAAATCGTTCAATTAAAATATAAATAATAAAAAAAAAAATACTGATTTAATACGAGAAAAAGAAATACAATTTGGGTGGTAAAAAGACTCCTAAAATGCTTTCTAAAACAAAATAAATTATTTATTTTTACGTACTCAATTTTCGATTTTTAGAGTTTTACGTGAAAAAATTCTTAATAATTATTACTATTATGAGAATAAAGCTAAGTTGCCATTTGCGAAAACAAAAAAAAATTATAAAAATAATTTGTTGCAAAATTGTTACATTGTCTTTTGAATAAAATAATGCAAATTGAAACTACTGTCAGACAATATCATAAGAATGAACAGTAAAGCTTCCTAATAAGCTTGCAAAATACACTATACATAATAATATAATAATTATTGTATGTATTGGAAAAAATAATTAGTTATCAATACAATATGCATTGCATAAATAATGTTGGGAAAACACTGCTGTCACTGTGACAACAATCCGTCCCAGTAAAATATACTTCATCGGTTACAAATCGTCTATAACGTTGTCACAACGAGGCGGACACGCCTTCAAGATCACTTCACTACGATTTGTCATTGAATAATGTACAATCGAATCACTTTGTCACTCCCCGAGTACGCTTCAATAAGCTGACGATTTTCACTTCCTAAACGCTAGCTACGTCACAATGATTTATAATGAACACATCTTCATTGTTATTGCACTTTTTGTAACATCTATTTAGCCTTGAGCAGTGTGGTCTAATTATATGTACTTGATATTGGCGGTCATTAGGCGGAAGCTACATATATTATTTAAAACAACAACTACATAATGAATAAAAGCTTTGTGAAGTTAAATAAATAACAGCACCAGTAGCTCATTTCTCATAAATGAGAGTGAAGGAGAACTCACACAGAAAGCTAATCTAAAGTGAACGCTCAAGCGTTAGCGTTAACAGCAAATCTAGAAAGAACTCTCACTCGCTGAACAGTAGCAAATTCAGAATGAACGCTTGGTGTCAGTGTGACCATTAGCAAATCTAGAGTGAATGCTCAAACACCAGTAACTTAATGTAGTACGAAAGCTCAAGCATTAACATGAACAGCAAGTCTAGAGTGAACGCTCAAGCATCAGCGTGGTCAGTAGCTCAAGTTTCAGCGTGATATGTAGCAGCTCAATTACATAGCTAATCTAGAATGAACACTCAAGTGTCAGCGTGACCAGTTGCTCAATCTATAATAAATATGCTCAAGTTTCAGCGTGACAATAGCTCAATCAAGTAGCTAATCTAGAATGAACTCTCAAGTGTCAGCGTGACCAGCAGCTTAAAGAATCAGATATCCGGTGTGGACAGGAGTTTTAGTGATCAGGTTGGGGAGGTTGGTTAGTAGCGCGCTCAGCATCAGATGCAGGTGTCGGGGTGCTGCGAGCGCCCCTTGCCCCGTTTGAGGCGCGCCTCGGTAGCGTGCGGCGCACCCGGGGTTGAGGGGCGAGGGGGGGAGCCCAAGGTCACGAGGGCGGAGGCCACGGCCAGGCCTGCCGGCTGGCCCAGGGGGGTGTACCTCCCACCGCCTGTGGGTAATCTGAAAATCAATCAATAGCAGAATGTTAGATGCGTGTAAGAGTTTTTTTCATTTGTATGCGAGTCCCAACTCTGCTTGGAAGCGGTGGGGAATGAGATGGGAAAGAGGAAGGTTGGGAAGTATGTGGCTATTGAGATCTGGTCACCAAATATGGCTAAAGCCATTTCAAGTTAAATTTAGATCCTGAATGGTAGTCTTTCCCTGGGCAATCACATAAATAGTTTTCAAAGAAGTGACCAAATATGCAATAAATTACAATCTATTGAATAGGTACCGTTTACAACCTGTTGACGCAAGATTACTTGAATGTAAGATGGCGATATGTACAAGAATATTCCCAGATAAAAACATAAAAAATTAATCATGTTTAAAGGGTCGAATAGCAAAATATCTACTTGAGCGATTGGTGTCATATATATACATGTACCTTATTATTTGATTAATATCAATCCTCAAAATAATACTAAGGAAACATATGAAACGCTTACTGCGGTTTAAAGCCAATGAATCCACCTAGATTTCGCCATTCAACCCATATTTTTAGGTTCCATAAATTTGGCACATTATGGCAAGCGATCTCTCAAAACGTTTTTTCAAACTTTGATAATATGCAAAAAATTATCTATGACAACCACATACATAGGAGTTTCTATCATAGAAAACGAACTAACTAAATAAGATGAATTATTTACTAAAATGATATCCCTGAAGAACGTTTGACATTTATGTATGGCCGCTGAAGAGATAAACCGGCAGAAGTGTTTAATGAGCATGTCTTTGCGCTCGAAGCAAGGGAGATTTTTCCTTACTTATTGTGAAATTGAACAAACATTTTCAAATGGCGGAATTGTTTCTTGTACAGATAATCAAATTCATTGGCCTGTCTGAGGTACATGAATGGAAACGATCTTATGTAAATTGGCAACAATCCATTTAAAAAAAAAATCAGTTTATTTGTTTATTTTCGCGAAATAGACAGTTTATATTTTATCAGTTTGTACATGAGTAGTACATGTAGCCAAAATAAACTAATTATGGATTTCCTTCTTGTAACTGTACCTCTAACAAGACACCATTATAAAAAAAAATATATTGAAATTTATGAGAATTATGAAAATTATATAAAAACAAAACATTGCTTGTGAAAAGTAAGAATTTTTTTTATGGTGCTTACTTTGGTGTAATTGAAGGTGTCATATTGAGTTCACACTTCTAGGGACTTTCTGTTCAGAGCACGCGGAGATAATGTATTACGATTTCAGTGGATGAGTTGGAGTATAAATACGAATTAAGCAGATAACAGGCACGGGGTCAAGCTTAAGACAACAAGTTTTAACAACATATAAATGATTTCTGCAGCAGAGGACACTGTTTGGTTTGCCAGTCGTAGTTCTTATTTATTCCACAACACATCTACATATTGTATGAATGAATGAATATTATTTAAATGAAATATTGGCAGCATTAATAACGGTGGACATTCATATACTTGATGGCGGTGTTTAGTGTATTTCCAAACAAAGCAATACTGGAAAATTGATGCGTGACTGCTCAATAGTTTGCGACGAAATTACCATGCCAAACGAGACTTCAGTAGAAGCATTACACAGAACAATGCCCGATTTGCTCAGCAAAAACTCACCTATGGGTGGATGTACAATTTTTTTCTCAGGTGACTTACGTCAAATAATAATAATTGGATGACTTGTATAGCGCCGTTTTTGTGCAAAATCACCTCAAGGGCACTGTACAAACTTATAATACATCTCTACAGTGATCTATGTTATTACTTAACACTAGAAAGACCGGGTACTGCTCCATACCTATAAAGACCACAACGGTCATTTTGACCGCTGATAACATGCGAGTTTATTATTATTGTAATTGTGTCATATTTGGCATAATATTAAATAAATAAAACAATAATTATGTATTGAAATGATTTACTTTAATCGATAAGGTGCACATTTAGTACAAACTGTTTTTTTTTAATAATATCTGAGGCACTTTCCGCAAACAGATTTCTTACAATTATCAAATGTGTCAGTTGTTTTATTTTGCTTACATATTTTATTAATTTGGCACTCTCGTCTTTTAGAATTTTTATTTTCGGATTCCCTTTCTGTCAATTCTTCAGGAGCAAACAGAACTGGACCAGCGCTGGTATTTGTATATGCTGACCGTAGTTCTCCAACAAGCTGTGGAATAAAATTGTGACGAGATATATATATTTTTTGTTATCTTTTTATAAATTATTCATGCATTTATAGCGGCTAGATCAAGTATGTTGTAGAAAACGTTCACAGACCACCTTCTACTTCCAGCTCTTACGGAATATTTACGAGCCATTTGGTCGATTATATCGACACCATATCTTGTAGAATTGTAAAATTCAATCGTTTCGGGAATTTTCTTTGTTCTGTCGCCAAATTGAACATCCGGATATACTGTACTCAATATCATTACATTTTTCTTCGGTTTTCCTTGATGAACAGTTAGTGTAGTACCATTGTTAGCCTTCAAAATAAATGATTCATAACGTGGAGTACAAATGGTTTTGCAAACTGCTGGTATTTCTCTCCTGGCCCTTCTCATCGTTTCGACAATACTTGTTTGTTCAGCTCGTAATTTCTCTGCCAGCTTCATCGAAGCAAAAAAATTTTCAGTTGTGATGTTTCGTCTTTTTTTGAGATACGGTTGTAATAGTTTCATTATTACATATTCTGGTAGTGACTCATTTGGACTTTCTTCAGTTTTACCTAAATATGGAAATCTATTACATAGGTATTTAGTATCTACGGCCACCACAAGCCAATATTTTGCCAAATTTGTCAGGCTTATTTGCTATATACTGAGTAAATGGACAACGAGTTTTGTAAGAAATAGCTCTTCATCGCCCGTTAAATTTTCACCAGGAACGTAACACAGATTACAGTTTTCAATGAACTTGTTCCAAATTGCCGATGCTAGTGCAAATTTATCAGTTGCCAGTCGTGAAGATCTCGTAATTCGCAAATATTTAATAATTTTTTGAATCTGTTCTTACTTATAGTTTCTTTGAATATGAGGAGTCCCCATAATGTCGACTATAATAAGTCTTTTAGAATTTTATTGTTTTCAACATATCGCTTCGCATAAGGTGTTGGGCCTGCAACTTCTCTGAGTACATTTTGTCAATTACGTCGTCCTTGCTGGCTGGAAGTACTCTGAGTGTGTGATGTACAGTGTACACGTCCATTCTGTACCGTCAACTGCAACCTGAATATCTCCAATTTTCGGAAGGTCTGTTACTCTTGCAGAAAAACGTCTTCCAAGTTGTGTAAATCTCCCTCCGCGGCTGCCTCTTATTCTAACCCCTCGACCACGACGATTTGAAATCGGATTTCCAAGAAAAGATGTCGATGTCATCTGAAGATCTTCATGATCTTCACGTCCGATGAAAAAATATTGGGCTCCAAAATAAAAACAGTGTCATCAATTTTACTGGCACGACATTCTTCATCTGACTGATCCTCTGCAATGTTTTGAAGTCTTGCTAGTTCTTCCACTATATCCGACTCGGTAAGATTTCTACGAGACTCATATCGATATGATATTATGTTATATCGATATGATATTAGTAGTAACATGTGTAAGGTGGAATGGGTATATTTTAAACTTGAATAAAGAAGATCCTAAACAATCCCAGCTTAAAATGGCCCCAACGGTCACATTGACCGCGGCGGTCTTTGTAGGTATAAATCATTATATTTCGATAAATAAATAAGGTAGGTATCTATTTTTTTTCACCATGGTCGTTAAATCGTGAATTATGAAAAGTAAAAAAAAATCAGATCATTACCATAAATTTTTAGCAAAATATCGTCATATTACATCGTGAAACGGTCAAAATGACCGCTTCGGTCTTTCTAGTGTTAACTATTTATGGAGATAATATACAGTACAATACTTACCTGGTAGGTCACTTGAGATTAACACTTAATTAACATTATATAATTGTTTATTAGCGAAATTTATATAGAGGATTTAGGACATAATTGGAAAATTGAATATAACTAGACCTTCTCTTAGGAATGGTGTATTTAATTTAAGGGTACGACAGCTTAAAAAGGTAAGTTTTTAGTTTAGACCTGAATTTTGTTGGACTTGTTATGGATCTTAGTTCCGGAGGAAATTTATTCCAAGCCTTCGGCCCAGATACTCCGAAAGCGCGATCACCAAACTTAGTATTTGGCTTGCGCATAGGTTCTATCAGTCTGCCTACAGCTGATGATGTAGCTGATTTAAGAGTTGACTGCCTCAGACCAGTGTTTTCCGGGAAACATAGTTCAGAGATGTAGGGTGGGGCCATTTCATTGATGGATTTAAACACCATCCAGCACAGTTTGTACTGGATTCTTTCAGGGCACTTGAGCCAGTGAAGGTTAAGAAGGTGTTCTGAAATGTGCGAATATTTTGAAACCCCGGTTATGAACCGCGCTGCTGCAATCTTACCGATTGTGTTGAGAGCTAAATGTGCTGATGAAATTAATGCTTCATTAAAAATATCTTACCTTTGGCAATACGTAAATAAATTGGAACTAAAACCAACATGAGAGTTTTGTTGAAAACAGGCTTCGGAGTTGTTGTTCAAAATTGGTAATGGGCGGCTACCACAAGACAATGGAAGAATTATTCTCGACAAAGAAAAACTTTGCATTTTGGTAAATAATCTTCAAGAATTGGTTGACAATATTTATCCCAAAATTATTAATAACATAGGTTGTAAGACTATACCTTGGTTCAAGGAGAGAGCAATTCTGTCACCTACTAACAAGTAGGCAAGTTGAATAACTTGATTCTCTGGAAGATTGATGCACCGATGCAAGCATACTACTCTGTAGACATTGTGCTTGATATTGAAGAGGCTGTTCATTTTAGAACACAGAATTTCTCAAATCATTGCAGCCCTCTGGACTCCCACCACATAATTGGTATTGAAAGTAGGGTGTCTTATTATTTTATTACGGAAACTTAATCCATCCAAATTGTGCAATGGTCCACGTTTGCAGGTAAAATCTTAAAACACGTTCATAATAGATGGTACAATACTGACCGGATGAGGAACTGGAGAAGTTGTTTTAATTTCCCTGATTCCTTGAAGAATAAACGGTTTTACCGTTTCAATTTAAATAACTACAATTTCCAGTAAAACTGTCTTTTTCAATGGTCAATAATAAGTCACAAGGTCAAACATTCAATGTTGCAGGATTGGATTTTAGTTGGAATTGGAGTGTTTTTCACATGGACACTATATGTGGCTCTTTTGCGTGTAACTTTAAATCAAAATCTGTTTGTACCGTCCAATGAAAAAACAGCTAAAAACATTCTACATAAGGACATTCTGTAGCTACTGGCAGAATAGTCTGATTCAAGATAAAACTTTGATATTTACAGCTAATATAATCTAATTATGTCACTAAATTGGTAAGCTGTGTGAAAAATGTAATGTTTACAATAAAATAAAATATTAATTTAAAAATACAAAACACAATATGTAAAGTAAAATTATTTTTTAAATTATTGCTAAATGCACTTTTTGGAACTGTAAACTGTCAATGTCACGCCAAAAAATAGAACATGTGCCTAAATCACTGGGACACTTATGACGCCACATTACACATTGTCTGGTTATGATATGATGACCCTAGGAGCGGTAACCTAACCGCTACACATCCATGCGAAGCCGGAGCGGTTGCTAGTATTTATATAATTTAATCCAATGGTCACGTATACAACAGTGAGATTCAGCAACAAATCAACCTATTTGTGCCGGAGTCGCATATTCTAGGATGGTGTAAGAGCTCACCCATAGATGGCACTAGATTAGTCTATTAGGTTTCTCATAGATGGCGTTTAGTTGTTGAGTATTGTAGAGACCGAGTGCATGATAAATAAGGTGCGAACCTCCAGGTCAGGGTCCATATTATTCCAACCGCCTGCTAATTAAGATACCAGAACCCATTGTCAATCTAACACATTAAAGTTCAACGTGTTTTGCTGAGCCGGAGTTTTATTTAATAAATAAGTTTGTGAGAAACCCAGAGATACAACACTTTCTAAATACAGTAGACGACAAATTCTTTGAAATCTACAGTGAGTTTCTAAGGTTTTGGCATTGCATTAGGTTTAAAGTTTAAAATTGAAATCAAATTTTAAAGTTAAAATTGAAGTTCTGTTATTATTTCATCATGGGCTGGTTGTTTCACAGTACTTGGATAGTAACGAAACTTGAACAGGACTTACACAGAACTTTGAAATTTGACAAAGTGTTAAAATTCTGTGAAACGACCCGACCTAAATGTATCAACGGTACTTAAAACAGTTGCAAATAAAATGAAGTAAGTTGAGAATATTGAATAACCCACCAGTGCTTTGTATAATGGAGACAAATTGCATCAAATAAAAGTATGGGCCCAGTACAAATTTATAATGCATTGAATAAGTCCCTGAGATATTTATACAACTTTTGCATCTTTATGGAGTGGTAGTACTCGCAGTATCGCCCTGGTGAAAGACCACCATTCAGAATCGAAAAATTGTTTGAAATGGCTTTAGCCGTGTTTGGTTGACACTTTACATTTAGCCAATCTCTTTCCCTTTCCCACTCCCTTCAGCCTCACAACATACCCCAATTGATGGCATAGTAGCACTGGCTCTGGACAGTTGAGACTCTTGTGCGGTATTTACATAAAAAAGGTAAATAAAAACTTGGAGAGGAATAGAAGGAGGGATATGGCGTTGGGGCATATACTTATATTTTTGTGCAGCCTTTCGATACAGACAATGTTGGCCTGATATCCGATTCTGTATCGAAGATATAATATTGTTATTTTTTTGGGGTTAAAAGCAGTATATTTATTGCAAGTAAAATAATATTACATTACAATATGTTAGTATAAAGGTGGGCTAAGTTAGACTACAAATAATAAAGTATATCATAAAATATAATAAGAATACAATGGAATATTATGAAGTTTCCTAAGTTTAAAGCAAAAATGGTACTTACTTACAGTCCGTCAAGAAAGTGTAGAAGATTAATAAAATGGAACAAAGTTTTTCATTACCATGACAACACCGATATTGGAACAATTATAGAATGCAGTTTCAAATGTGAGGTTATGTTTGACATCATAAATCGACAGATTGACATTGGACATAAAACTTGACGGACTGTACAGACTTAATTATAATATTATGGACTTGTATTTTCAATGGCGTTGTTCGCATGCTGGAACAAACATTGAATTCTAGAAGTTGAAGTAAAATAAAATAGGAATAAATGGCACAAATTATTGTGAAAAACCACTCAAAGGTACTAAACTAAATATGGCATAACAAACTAGGGATAAGCAATGATGTTACAATATATATAGACACGCTGTAGAAATCTCAAAGTGGCAAGCCAAAAGCACGACAATTGAATTGCTTTCAATTTCATAGTTTTAATATCAAAGAGTAAGTAAGTTGGTGTGCTACCTCTAAGTAAATTGCATTCAAAAAGTGCCAAAATGCCATTGTGTGTGTAATCGGCAAACTCAAGTAAAAGCCAAGAAATAAGATTTCATTCGTAAATACACACAAATAATTTAATTATTACAAAAAAATACAATCATTTCGATTGTTTCCCGAAGATTTTCAGCGCCATTAGAGAAAGTAATATAGCAAATGTAGCATCACAACTTAACAGCAGTAGTGCGTCTCAATCAGTATTCCGTGTTCGTCTTATAGTGTAATCGAGTAGTGTATCTCAGTCACAAACACGATGTACAATGCAGTATTCAACGGAAATACAAAAACGCCGCCCGCTATCGTTTATTTCGTTCACACGCACATATTCTTTGAATATCTATCTTTGTCATACACAAACATATTCAAACAACGTTTGAATTAAGAATTTACTGGAAACATAAGAGTGCTTCTTACTTGCCACATATTATCTTGAGTTTGTGAGTCTAGATGTATTGTAACATCATTAGTAAATTTATAATAAAAAGAAATTAGCCAAATTGGTATCTTAGTTAAACTGGTCAGAAAATATCATTTATGTGACATTTTAATTTAACTGTAACACATAATCGTTTAAATATTTTTTTAATATTTCATAATATATGTAAAGCGAACTGTAATTCAAATTGGGTTTACTCAATTTTTTAAAAGTGAGACTATACTACATACTGTGCAAGTTAAATTATTAGGATTAATTTAAATGACAATTTAATAACTTTTAACAACATACATCGTTTGTTGATATTATATGAACCCCGATGACTTCAAAACCTTGTTAGTAATAATTTTAAAAATTGAATATACAAATTAACCGTTAATTCAAAAATAATGTCAACATCTTTAATTTAATGTATTGTCATGTCACCTTTTGAATAATCAATTGCAATAAACCTAATACATTTATCAACATTAAGAGTAAGTTGTCTTACAACTACACTTGTTTAAAATATTTATATTTAACATCGGCATAGGGAAATGTTTAATGTTACTAATTTCTTCATAAATATTTTAATGTTATGGATAAAGTTGCTCATTATGCAAATTTATATTTTGACAGATGAAATGTGTGTTTAACCTCTATTTCAGCACAGTGTAAATGTTTTTTTTAAAGGAACAATTATTATTATTCTTTAATTTTTATTTATGGACGCCGTTTAGAATTTGTAGTGGCATTTTGAATTTTAGCATATTATTTGTGATATTGGATGGAGAGTAGAGTAAAATTTTTCTAATAATTCTACAAGGTCTATCAAGCATCATACGTTTTTTACCACTGCCAGTTGTGATTCAGGTCTGAAAGGGTTAATGTAATGGTCAAAGTGGATTGCAATATAATTTATAAAAATGAGAAATAAAAGTGGTCCAAAGTGAGTACCTTGTGGTACACCACTAGTCACAGGAAAAGCTTTTGAAACAAATGTTTGATAGTTCAACAAATATTATTTCAGCTTATGTGTTGTTTTCCAGATAATGTAGTTATAATTTGCCAGCTTTAAAAAGTGTGTAGATAGGTCTCATTGGGGGTCCTTCACCATTCCCACATTACCTGACAAGAAGTGACAGGACGGCAGCCTTGCTGCCGCTGCAGGGCTCTAAGGCGATGGGGCTAGGCGAGTCCCGCTTCCTCTTCGCGGACGGGGGGGCTGCGGGGGTCGGGGACTCCCCCACCGCGGGAGGACTCTCGGCCCCCTGCCGCTCCCGGATCTCTATCTCCACCAATACCTGGACCAGAAAATTTATCTCTCTATAGTTCTCCGTGCACATTAATTTGTTATAATGTTGAGGATTTGTATTACATAGACATTTTCAAAATAAACATTATCACACAATGTAAAAAGTGGAAAATAAACAAAAAGAAAAGCAAGCGATCCTTTCAAGAATCAAAGGGATTTTCCTTTTGAATTATTCCGCAATGAATAATAATAATATATCATGATCAACCCGTAGTTAGCTAATTATCATGATAGATCTGGTTTGGTACGGTCTATTGTAAGTATTTACCTGTGAGAAGGGGCGGGAGGCCATCTGCTCCATCTCCACGAAGAGACGCTGCCGCCGCCGGTACATGTCGTACTTCTGCTTTATCTTCCACATGATGGCGGCCACTAGCAATAGCAGCAGGAAACAGCTGCAACACAAAATTAACAGAAATGTTTAAATATGTGCCTTTTACCCTGGTGAGACAACTATCGGTGAAACACCTTTCACTTCCCATAGTTATGACTTCGAGCAGTTGAGAATGTTGTGTAGTAGGATAACTTAGGGCAATTATTTTAAACATAGTCACAACTGAGGATCGACCCAGGACCTCGGTCTTAACAGCACAACACTTTAACCACTGAGCTATCGAGATCTCAGGACCTAATTAGGTCTCTATAGCTCAGTGGTCAGAGTATTGTCTCGGTAAGACAGAGGTTCTGGGTTCGATTCCCAATTACGACTGTACCTTGTTATTTTCTGTGTCTTGTTCTGTGATTAAATATTACTTTATTGGTTTTCACATACGGTGGATGTACAATGGCATGCAATAGTTCCCATGGTTTCGCAAATCTTGCATAGGGGCACGTGAAATACTCACGAAGAGAAGGTGATGAAGAACTGCTGTAGGTTGAGTTTGGGATATTGTGAGAAGGAGATCTGTATCCAGAGCGGAGGTTGGAAGTCATACACATACACGTAGAAAGTGGTCAGGGTCACATTGTCTTCTATGCCGAAGTTGTGGTCTGCCTTGGCGAACCTGGAAGGACAAGGCTTATATTAGCACATATTGATAATCAAAGTGCTTGCTTATTGAAGGCAGGACAGTACAGTAGTCCCCAACTTTCTGCAATTGTTAACATTGCTGGCATCAGAATCAACTGCATAATTCATCTAAATCACAACGTCCAAAAATAATTTGATCATATTATGGATGTTGAATGGGAGTACTGAGTTTGCCTTAGCGGTATTTCAATGGAAAATAGAATTATGGTGTCGAGCAATCGGCCTGGAGGAATCGCCACCCATCATCTTCACCACAGTGTCGAGCATCGGTCTGGAGGAGTTTATCATCCAGTCTCCACCTGCCGCGCATCAAGCACGAATTCACGTCCCACCGTGATGTGACCTATTGCATGCATCCCATCGTCAAGCACATCGACACAACAACACTGTCTACTTAATAAAGACACTGTGATACCACCACATCTTTCATTTGTCTCTACCGACCGTCACCCACAGCTTCTTTGATTTCTAGTGTGTATTATCAATTCAGCGGTCTCGCCTGTATTTGAAGGTGGTGCAGTTGATGGAGTGGAAGACACTCTTCTCCTGTCCGTTGGCGGTGCGGATTGTGATGTTCATCTTAGCCAGCACAGAGCAGGTGATGCTGAAGTCCGCGTCGATGTCAGGCTTGATGGGCGAGTTGCGGAAGTTGATTTGTGTGAAGTGGCGGTCCTCCTTCTTCGACAGGTTGAATGTGAACTGATAGTCGATGGCCAGGTCGTCTGAAAAGGAACAAGAATTTAAATCAGTAGACATAAAAAATAGGCTTCCCAAATGTCGCTCTCGACGTATTCAAAGGAGAAAACAGGAATGTGAAAACTCAGTGTTGGAACCAATGGAAAACAATCGGAAGTTTCTCAAGGGTCAGAATTGGGTCCTATTTTATTTATAATTTAATAAAACTGTTAACAATAACAAAAACATTGTAAATGCGATAACAAATAGCAAAAAATATAGTTCACACTATAACTAACCTAACCTAGTTATAATTTAAATTAATTAAGAGTTTGTATTTAAACTTATTACTGGTCATGAGGCAGTAAACTAACCTAGTAATTCTTCCCAGGAAAATCAACACTGTAAATTGGTTCTGCACTTTTCAAAAAGGAAAATCAAAGCCCGTGTTGGAGCCCCCCAGGATATAACGTATGGATGGTTTATGTGCTATAAGAAGCAATACAATACCCACTAAGGCTGTAGAATAAGCGATCTAGAGAAAACTCTGTGGAGACTGCCAAACTATCTAATCTTTTGAATTGGCAAGGTACCTCGGGAGCTCATTGCACAGGAGCAAACAGAAGAAAGGGGTACTTACAGTAGCAGGATCCCTTGTTGCTGGGGTCTCCGTGGTAGTGATTGGTGGCATCACACTTCTCGCAGCGATCCCCGGCCAGGCCCTTGGTGGTGCAGAAGCACTTGCCGCTCTCTGGGTGACATAATGTGGCCTGCTCATTGCATTCACACGCTGAAACCAAACAACCAATCAATAAACAACACAGAACATGGTAAATAGTTGCCATTCACACATTATAAATAAACAGGTTGTTACATTGTTAGTATATAGGAAAACAAGTAGTCAAAGAAATGGCACACACTTTGGGCGACCAGTGACAGGACAATGAAATAGACTGGGGTACTACCGTTACATGATAAGATTAACACAGACTTTTCTAGCTCAGTAAATTAAGTCAAATGTAATACATATATTATACAAAGTAGTGAAAGGAATGAATACTCACGTTGACAGCGCCCCCCGTTGAGTGGGTTTCCCCAGTAGCCGGGGGAGCAGCGCTCGCAGTGCGCCCCCATGGTGAGGTTGCCACAGGGCTGCAGGCAGGTGGTGCCCCCGTCTGCGCAGGTGGAGTGCCCGTTACACTGGCAACTGGAAACAATCACAAATTAGTCTCTAATTATTAATCACGAATTTTATTTTTTTAATTGTTCTTAGTTAAGTAATTAAGCACTTTGCCAACAGGATGTATGTACATGTTCAATTACAGTGTAAATATGTATACAAAATATTGTTACTACTTATAAGATATTCTGATTATTATTATTGGCACATATAATCTAAAATAACACTAAAGGTGAGGTGATTTTTCACAAAAACGGCGCTCTACAAATTATCCAATTATTATTATTATTATTATTAAATCTACATGCTAAAAAATAACAACTCTTGATTGATAATGATTATACTTATGAGCAATGTTTTCAGCATATATCTGAATTCATTTTTTATGTTACTTGGCAAAAAATTTAACGTGTTCAGCATTATAAAATTGTACTCAAAAAATGCACCACTCAATTATAAAGAAAAACATGAGTACCTTGCTGAACAACACACCTACACTACAGGGACGAAATCATCAAATCTACTAAACATTCCAAAATTAAATACATCTTTCGGCCAGAAAAACCACTATTTCCATGCTATATAATTATATAATGCCCTTCCTATTGAAATTAAAAACACCATGGATATAGACAAGTTTAAAAAAGACATCAAATTATGGCTAACATCATCAAATGAAATCATTAAATTTATGAAGTAACCCCAACGCAACCTACATACTTCTTCTTCTTTATGTGCCGTATCAGGTCCCCCCGACGTTGGCGATCACTCTGGAAAATGTCTCTTTGTCTTGCGCTGCCCGGAATAGCTCCTCCACACTTCTAATGCCGGTCCACTCTCGTATATTTCGCAGCCAAGACATTTGTCTCCTACCAGGCCCTCTGCGACCCTCTATCTTGCCTTTCAATATTAACTGGAGCAAGTGATACTTCTCCCCTCGAAGTACATGACCCAGATATGAAATTTTCCTGATTTTTATTAATCTAAGCAGTTCTCTCTCTGCTCTAGCCCGCCTGAGAATTTCTGTGTTGGTGATCATGTCGGTCCATGGTACTTTGAGTATTCTCCGGTGAAGCCACATTTCAAAAGCCTCTAACCTGTTCATGGTATTTACTTTCAAGGTCCATGTTTCACATCCATACAACAAGACCGACCACACATAACATTTTAGCATTCTCTGCCTTAGTTTTAAGCTGATATTATCATTGGAGAAGAGGGATTTCATTTTAATGAACGCAGTTCTTGCTGTTTCAATTCTGCACCTAACCTCTACATCTGGGTCAAGAGTCTCCGTGAGAATACTGCCGAGGTATTTAAATCTTTCGACCTTTTCGACATTGCAACCATTTAACTGTATCACTGATTCAGAGTGATCTAGTCGTCCAAATGTCATCCATTTTGTTTTATTGACGTTGGTTGTTAGGCCCAGTTGCTCACCAGCATTATTAACAAGATTTAATAGGTCTTGGAGGTCATCGATACAGTCAGCTAGTAATACAGTATCATCTGCGTATCTTATGTTATTAATGACAACTCCGTTGATCTTAAGACCCTTCTCAGTATTACTTAGGGCTCTTTTAAAGACATAGTTGGAATAGAGATTAAACAATAGTGGCGACAGGATACAGCCTTGTCATACTCCACGCTGAATGGCAATTGCATTAGATCTCTCATTCCCATGTCTTATTTCTGCTGTTTGGAACCAATACAGGTTTTTTATGAAATTCTGGTCTTTGGTGTCAACGTTACAATCCGCAAGCATTTTCATTAGGTCAGCATGTTTTACCCTGTCAAATGCCTTTTCGTAGTCAATAAAACAGGCAAAAACTTCCTTTCTTTGGTCACGACACTTTTGCAATAGTACATCGATAGACAATAATGCCTCACGCGTTCCAAACGCATTTCTGAAACCAAACTGAGTGTCATCCAAGTCCTGCTCGCACTTATTGCGTATCCTGGCATGTATTATTTTAAGGAATAATTTAAGGACATGACTCATCAGGCTTATTAATCGATAGTCACTGCACTTCTTAGGGTATTGTTTTTTAGGCAATGTCACGAAGGTGGATTTTAGCCAATCTTGGGGTATATTCCCTGTGTCGTATATAGAATTAAATAACCTCAACAGGTAGTCAACATTTTCATCATTAAAGATCTTCAACACCTCAACTGGAATATCGTCTGGTCCGCACGCTTTTCTATTGTCTGAAGTCTTTATCGCATGAAGAATTTCTGATTTTAACCTACATACAACAAACATAAATACTTTTTGCTTAATTTATTTTATATTTTGTGGGAACCAACAAATTAGAAGATGAGGAAATCATGATCAACACACATACAACAACCTACAGTCTGCCTCGGAACAGGAATACCTAGTGAGGAGGACTGAGAACAAACTACATCACTTCGTTAAATAAAAAAAAAAACATGTTGAACATTTTGGGCACGTTATATTTTAGAGTTTGCTGTCCGTATTTATTGCTATATTTTGGAACAAGCATGCCTTCATACTTTGTGAACCTGGTGTTGTGTTCATGTTCCAATTTCTTTTTAGTCATGAATGAGTCCAATTGAGGGCCTAGAACGATGGCTAAATTGGATATAATGTGCCGAATAAAGGTATAATATATTATCAACTAGCAGTTAAAAACCCGCTCCGCGGGTTTTTTTCTGCTAGGCCCTGCGGGCGGCACTTAGTTGGGCTTCGCCCAGTTTAAGTGATACTAACAACAGTTACATTTAATAGGTAGATATTAGGTCATTCACAGAGAGAGGGTGAGTATATATTGTTAAAAAACGGAACAGGAAGGCGTTTAGGCATAATAATAATGACAGTTGTTCAGGTAAAACTTTACCTTTCCCGAATAATTGCCTAAATGGCTAAAGGTAAATTAATATAGGTAAATATTCGGAATCGCTGGACACGGAAAATAGGAAATATTTTTAAATAATACCTTCTGATTTACCTTAATTACTATAAAAGGAATCGAACAGCATTTGGGAAAATTTTAATTTTAGCTTTTTAATTTTTAATTACGTAAAATGAAAATTCGCTTTCACTGTATGGGATGACAGCCTGAATAATTTCTGTTGATAACATTTTCTTTTGTCGGTATTCCTGAAATGAGCGGCTAGAGACAATTGAAAAACGTAAATTAAAAAAATATAATGTAATACAATATTCCGGCAAAATAGTGCCTACTTAGCACAAATGATTTATTTAACTATTATTTTATTTAACCTCACCTATAATAACCTAACCTAACCTATAATAATCCAGCCTAACCTATAATAATCCAACCTAACCTATGTCCTAACCTAACCTAAAATAATCCAACCTAACCTATAATAATCTAACCTTACCTAAGCTTACCTCACCTATAATAATCCAACCTAACCTAACCTATATCCTAACCTAACCTATAATAATCCAATCTAGCCTAACCTAACCTAACCGAACCAATCCTAACCTAACCTATCCTAACCTAACCTATCCTAACCTAACCTATACAAATCCAACCTAACCTATAATAACCCAACCTAACCTAACCCATAATAACCCAAACTAACGTTACCTAACCTAACATAACCTGACTTATCCTAACCCATAATAATCCAACTTAATCTAACCTTACCTATAAACTAACTTGAACTATACTAATCCAACCTAATCTAACCTAATCTAGCATAACCCAACCTAACCTATCCTAACCTATAATAACTTTTTTTAAAATATTTCCTTACTTGTAAAAGAAACCAAAATACCAAAATAATATTTGCATAGAGTAAATTATGGTAAAAATTCTAGACACTCATATCAGGAATACCAAAAAAAGAAAATGTCATCAATAGAAATTATTCCGGCTGTCATCCAATACAACGAAAGCAAATTTTAATTTTACGTGATTAATCACGTAAAAAAAATAAAAAATAATTAATTAATTAATTAATAATTAATTAATTCACGTAATTAAAATGCTAAAATTCAAAAATTCCCGAATGCATTCAGATTCCTTCTATATTAATTAAGGTAAATCCAAAGGTTTTACTTAAAAATATTTCGTATTATCCTTGTCCAGCGTTTCCGAATAATACCTTAATATATATTATATAAATATTTATACCTGGCAAAATGATTGTTTTATTATACATTTAAGTACATGTCAGATTAAAGATTTGTTGGCTAATTTTACAATCAACGAAGCGTTTCTATCTTCCGATTGTCTTTCATGTTATTTTATTGGGTTGGCAGTGCCTATACTTTCGCGTATATCATATCGGTGTTCTGTCAAAATAATGCGAAATTATTATTTACGTAAATAATATTAAATATCAATATTTTTCAAAATCGTACATGCAAAGAGTTGTTGTTTATTGTCATTAAGTTGAATCAAATGTTTGTTTTAGAAACGATGCCATTGCAAAGTTTAAATAAACTTCCAGAAGAAATCTTTTTATTTTGCATATTTAAATATTCGCGCCAGCCCCTCGGTTCGTTCTTTCACCGCCAGAGGAGCGCTCTGTCGGCTATCTTTGACGCGTGATTGGTTTATTTATGGTATCGGCCATGTTGAATGAACGCGTGCTTTTTTCGTCAAACGTCAAACGTAATCACGTAATTGTGGATAATTTTCACTGTAATGTAATTAATCCAATGGATCATGAACTTTCTAAAACATATTTTCTTCGATATTATCCAAAAATTGTATGAGCAGAAACGATATTTTTTGAATAAATATCGTATTACATGTGGCGATTCTATTTCAGTATGAAATCGTGTCTTAATCTTTAAAGTCTTATTTAAACACAATTTGAATTTGACCAATCACAGGGCCTACACCGTCCAGACGCTGGAGTATTAATAATATCAGATTTAGTACAAAAGGTGAGGGAGTTCCAACTGTTTGACTGTTATAACAGTAATATTTTACTTGCCACCGGCAGAATCCTTTGACGCTAGTCGCTACATATATAGTTATTTATCTTTTTTATTTGTACTCTCATGTAGAATAACCCACCGAAGTTTAATAGAAAAATGTATTACAAACGTTACGGTCACTTTATTTACTATTACAAATAATTAATAAAAGTTAATGAAGTTTCATAATTTTTTTTTCAAAAAGGTGCACATTTTAATTTGTTTATTCTTAATGTCTATATTTGAGCGTATAGCATGGTGTTTTCTCTTTCTAACAACATTTAGATCATATTTTTCACAATGACAATAAGGGAGAGACACTGATTTCTATGAGACTTTAATTAGATTAAAGGGTTAATATTATTTAGTTACCGATATTATTAATTACAGTGAAACCCACTGATAAAGTTCCCAAATAAGAAGTATTGTTTTTTTTTCCTTGAAGACCGAAATGCAAAAATCTCACATATATAAGGTTTTCCCACGTGAAAAAATATCCCGTTCCTTGGAAAAACAACGTAAGAGAATATATACAATGTTAAGACAAATTCTCATCAATAGATTTAGGCATTGACGACATCTAGCCGTTAATTATATTCTGATACATACCTGGGGCAGTGTGTGAAGTGCCAGTTGTGGCAGGAGCGCGGGGCGGTGGGGTGCGCGGCGCCGCCGGGCATGCAGGCCCCGAGCCCCGTGCGGCTGCCATCGTCGCACCAGCCGCACGCTGGCTCCTCGCGGCAGCTGTTGCAGGAGGCGTAAGCCACGCACGGGTCAGCCGTCTCGTGCGCCACTGATGGGGCCACCGCTGGGGAAAGAACGGGTCAGTTTTAATTCGTTGATAATCATCTGGTAATTAAGGAATAAACATACCACTTAGCAGACATTACAAGGAAACATATCATAGGTACACAACATGAAGTATCTTATTCCTGTATATTGTTTCATATCTGTAAATTATGTACTGTTTGTTTCAATAATATAAAATAAAATAAAAATAAAATATCATATTCTGAATAATATAGTTTCATCTTATGGGAAAAAGCGAGATTTTTTCCTACTTGTTATTTTTTAATTGACTTTTAAAGTTAGTTGTTTAATAACATAAATAAATGCCTGTAGATAAATAAAAAGTTTTAAAAAATCAACCTTTATATGTATTAATGACAAAATGGATTTAAAGTGTCTGATTTCTCGGTAATTCTCTGGAAAGTGTTATTATAATTTTTAATTGTATGAACAAAATAAAAAGTGAAGTGAAAATTATCTTGCAAATTTTTAAAATAAAAGGTCTGTGTTTTTTGATTTTTTATTTCTCTAATTTTAAGACGTTTTCATTCAAAATGTTTGAAATTAAAATATTGCAATTTTTTAACATTAAAGTATATTTCAAATACAACAATCTAAAAGATAAGTTTATCTAGTTTTTAAATTGGTATTTGTTTTTACGACATCTTCAAAATGAAGAAAAGTATAAAACATTTAAATACCTTGGAAAAATTTCGATGTGAAATTATTATTATTTGAAGTTTATACAACAGATAAACTACCCCCTTTGACTGGATAAGCGATGTATACATCTTATTATTATTCTTTCCATAAACTATTTTACGTTTCAATTCTCTGTTATTTCTTTTAACCCCTGTCTGTTGTGTACATCTATCTATCTTCTATATAAATAAAAATGTAAATGTTCATTTGTTCAAAATCTTTAATCTCCAAAAATTATTCATATATTGCTTTGAAATTTTGACACAACGTTGCATTCGAATATGCGTGTATTTTTATATATCTATATTATATAAATGTCACCTGTGAGAGGTAAAAACATGCTTTTATGAAAAACAGCGTAATCTGTTGGACTAAAATGCTTTTTTTGAAAAAAACAGCGCTATCGGTTGGACGTAAAAGCAACATGCGCTATTGTTTTTCTATCTGCACAGACATCTTGTTATAAATAATATAAAATAAAGTGCTGTGGTAGTTAATAAGGTAAGTAACCGGTATTGTGGGAAGATCTGCAGCGGGCGATGACGGTGGTCCACTCGCGGCACTGGCCGTAGGGGAAGGAGGCAGTATAGGCATTCTTGTCCACACAGCGCGCTTGGTTCTGGCACCAGATGCACTCCTCCTGCGTGCAGTTGGAGCACGAGGCCATCTCCCAGCACGAGGCGCTGCATACACTGCTGGCCGAGCTGCTGTGAACGTCTGACACCACAGAAACTGGAAAAATAAACACATTATTGCCATGTGATTATTTTAATACAGCCTCGTATTCTGGAAGTTGTATAAATAGAAGACTAGAAATAGGCAATTTATGAGAAAACGTTTTTGCTCTTTGTCCTTCGTATGGTGGGGGAATCAGAGGGGACTTCTAGGTTTACGAGACAGTCTAGGGCCTCAGGCGTTACCCTGTGAACCTCATCAATACTGCAGGGGAATGAATGGAGCAGCAATTCGTTGACTACATGTGTGGTGGTCTGTGCCGCACTGCATTCACACATCGCCGACTATTTAATAGCCCACCTATGTATCATGTGGGCACGGCGGCTGTGGGAGCATCTTACCCTATTGATGGAGGATCAGAGTTTACGAGACAGAGATAACCCAGGCTGCTAAAGGTTTTGGTGGTATGTGCACACACCCGGGAGTACAGAATTATACAAACTAGGATAATTATACAAGAACTATATAAGAATATACAGATATACTATATAAGAATTGTACAAAGTAGCAAAGAGGCAGATGGAAAATTCCACAGCCGAGCTGTTGATCTCAAAACAAATTATAGAAACAAACCTTTCACACATGACAAATGTCAACTGTGTGCAAATGCTGGGCGCTCATTTAGCCTGTTTCCTGACTATACAGCGGTGCAGAAGGGATCAACGATGCCGGTTCTTTGGAGCATCTTCCATTGAAATTCCGATAGAAGGAAGGACAGCATTCCCACCTGACACCTACCCTCTAGTCAAGGGTTGTTTTCTAGTATTTGGCTCCAGACGAGAGGTGGCTGCCAAATTTAACAGTGGGGCTCACTTGTCAGCAGTTGTGGAATGAAACGTACCAGCAGTGTGTTGAGTGCACTTGGCTGCGTCCAGATCCCAGTGGCAGGGGGAAGGCGAGTGGGCCCCCTGCACGATGTTGGATGCGCTGGCTCCGAGGCAGGAGCGGCAAGAGTGTAGCGAAGAGCACGCCGCCCCTCCCTCCGCCGGACACTCCTCCAGCGAGGTGATGGTCTGCAACTCATATATTTGCTAATTAATTAAATGTAGATATTCTCAGTCCTGTCCTAGTGAGAGATCACCATTTAGTGTTTAAGCATTGCTCTAACAATAGCTAGATACTCTATATAATATAATTATTCTCATCTCATTCACATATTCTTCACACAAAAGGCTGTCAAAAGCTCATTACCTTCCTCTGCGAATGGTAGCTCGAGCTGCTGCAGCGCTGTGACATGCATACCCCTGCAGGGCACCATACGCATGAGTAGGACGTCTGCACGCACGATGCACAATCCGTCTGCAGTGAACAGCGGTCTGAAACAAAAAGCATCCTCTGTAACTTTCCAACGTCTCCCTCCCTCCCTTTAATAACATACCTACCAAATTGAGGATGCCATAGTCCCACTGGATCACTAGTTATATGTTACACACAAATTTATAATTTTAAGGCTAGATTTCTCCCCTTTCTCCAACTTGGCTGAGAGAGTAAAAATCGTCCTGCCACTTTAACACACAAAGCTTGATCAGAAGACTGTAATACATATCTCAAAACTAGAGCTTACACAATAATCAGCCAA
The DNA here is from genome assembly GCA_026573805.1 of Hesperophylax magnus. NCBI lineage: Eukaryota > Metazoa > Arthropoda > Insecta > Trichoptera > Limnephilidae > Hesperophylax > Hesperophylax magnus. Next base: position 13,442,580 of record JAIUSX010000019.1, read on the forward strand.
CAGCTGGACAGTGTCATCTTTGTGTTTAACCTGTTAACCTAGCGGGACGTTTAAATAAGTCAAACGTAAACATTATCGGGTACGGGTAGGACATATGAATACGTTCTTGAAATATATGTTGCACCCTGGAACGGGCGGGACGTATATTTCCGAGCAACAAAGGTATTAATCATCCATACATGTCTAATTTTTTTGATGTTTCCATTTTTTTGTTGGTATTCTTTTCTATTTCATTGTAATTTTGTATTTTCGTTTGTGCTTTATATATAAATTAACGAAAAAATATTTATTTCATAATCTTTTCATTTATTTTAAGCATAAATTAAAAAAATAATAATATGAAATTACGTCCTCTGGGCGTGACGTACAGACACGTCCAAGTGAAAAGGTTTGCGAATTCAAAATGGAATTCCCGGTTGACAGGTTAAGTAAGAAACGACATTGAATTGAAATATGAGTAGATAACCTTTATGTGAGAGCATCCTTTGAGTGATTCGGTCTCTGCTTTCTTCCGGGCACTTGATGTAGCTCTGCTCAAAGTCAGAATCTTGAACTCTTAGGAAGTCTCTTGGCACCTCCGTCACCTGTTGAAATCAAACACAATCATTAGTATTGCAGCTGGTGTGACAAGTGAGAAGCCTCCGCAATGCACACATGTTATATATACAAACAGTGGATGTAGAGAATACTCACGTTGTAACAGTAGCCCCTGTTGGCGTCCCACAGGCATTTGAGCGTGGAGTGCGCGGTGAGGCAGGTGGCCTGCGTGGAGCGGCCGTGGCAATCCCCGGGAGACAGGCGCAGCAGGTCCTGGCGCAGCTGCCCTGAGAAGCCCCCGTATATGTACAGGTTCCCCTCAAACACGGTTCCACTGTGGCCGTATCTGGCCACGTCTGGAACAGACCATAATTCATTAATTTATTTACATATATTTAGTTGGTCTATTCAGTCACTTAAAGCGGAGAGTAGCCAGGAACGAACAAATCACCAGGTTTGGGCCACCTGTCTTACAGAACCACTTGGAAGTTTTTATAAACTTATTTGTAGTGATGAGTAAATTCCCAGGAATATACCGAACGGGGAATTTTCAACTAAATGTTAAAATACCCAGAGTAACCAATGAGGTTGACTCCTATAATGAAATTTCATGTTATTTACAAGCATATCATATATTGTTTCTTTATTGTGAGGAAAGGCTACTTTAATTTCTATTGTTTTATATCTTGTTTATATCCTGTATACTTATCTATGTAAAAAAATATTGTTTTCAAATATTAAATAAAAAATAAAAAAAATATCATATCAATTAAAGTATGCTTAGGTAAGCTGTTGTTAGTGTTTTAATAAGCCTTCAAAATTTTAATATTTGTGGTCGGCCGATAAGCGTATAATGACTATTAACAGCAATACTGATTTTAAGATCGCATAAAGTCGAAAATCAATTTATTGAAACCACCAATCTAGAAAATCACGTAATAAAAGTTCATAGACCCCATTCTACAGCCACTTTCTGCCTCTGGAGTCACCACTGCTCCTATGGATCTCTCCAGCATCCTCATGGGGTTAGGTAATCACTGGTTGACATTGTCTTTGCTCTGGTTCACCCAAACACTCTGTCAGACTAACAAGTACGCCCACTTGAACAGGAACAGGGATGAGTTAGGAATGACGAAGACTTACTCTCTCTGAGGTGGTGTGGTATGAAGAGATGGTGCCAGGAGTCACACAGCACATCGTAAGCCAGCAGCTCGTTGGAGTAACACTTGGCTCCAAAACTGTGTGATGTATCGTTGTGGGTGTTGCCTCCGAAGACTATCATCATTCCTGGGAACAAACAAGTCATTAAATACAAAGCGTAAGTAGATTTCCCCGATGTACAGCCATGATGTTTTGGTTATATTTTTAAAAGATATGCTTGTTACTAACCTGGCGTGACAAAGTTGGCAGAGTGCAGGAACCTGGCACTTGGGGCATGGGCTAGTAGGGTCCATATTCTCGTGGCAGGGTCGTAACTGTACAGATTGGAACTCAGAACCTAAGAACAAACAATACTATCAGTATTTTGTAAGCCAACAGAGGTTGATTCATTGAAAAACAGAAATAAATCAGCCATTTTCATTCTACACCACTCCATCTATGTTTCTATGTACCTCGTGTGTTGATGCTGATGAGTAGCCAGAGAGTATAGAGGGCCTACCTGATTGCTCTCGGACTCGGATACGATGCCTCCGTAGACGTAGATCTTGTCGGTCAGTAGGTCCAGAGCGGCCGAGTGTCCGTAGCCTCCCTTAGCCGGGTAGCCTCGCGTCTGCACCAGCGCCCACTCCCGGGTACCAAAGTTGTACTCCTGAGGACACAACCAGAGGACAAGCCTTTAAAATGAGAACGGTGAGATAAAGTAACACACCATTGTGAATAAATTAATTTGATTAAATTGTTTAGGGAATCTGAAGAAGTTTCTGAAGTGCTTTCACTTTTGAAAAACCTTTGAAAAATTTTATTAAAAAGGAAAATTTGACAAACCGCTGTCGAGTCGAAAATAGGTGGTTATCGGGGACAAATGTCGAAATAATAAAAAAAAGCCCCGGCAAGGCTGAGATCCTGGGTTCAATTCCTCGATGCCACAGAATCTAGGAATTCTAAGAGCAAAGCCCCGGCAAGGCTGAGGTCCTGGGTTCAATTCCTCGATGCCACAGAATCTAGGAATTCTAAGAGCAAAGCCCCGGCAAGGCTGAGGTCCTGGGTTCAATTCCTCGATGCCACAGAATCTAGGAATTGTAAGAGCAAAGTCCCGGCAAGGCTGAGGTCCTGGGTTCAATTCCTCGATGCCACAGAATCTAGGAATTCCAAGAGCAAAGCCCCGGCAAGGCTGAGGTCCTGGGTTCAATTTCTCAATACCACAGAATCTAGGAATTGTAAGAGCAAAGTCCCGGCAAGGCTGAGGTCCTGGGTTCAATTCCTCGATGCCACAGAATCTAGAAATTCCAAGAGCAAAGCCCCGGCAAGGCTGAGATCCTGGGTTCAATTTCTCAATACCACAAAATCTAGGAATTGTAAGAGCAAAGTCCCGGCAAGGCTGAGGTCCTGGGTTCAATTCCTCGATGCCACAGAATCTAGGAATTCCAAGAGCAAAGCCCCGGCAAGGCTGAGGTCCTGGGTTCAATTCCTCGATGCCACAGAATCTAGGAATTCCAAGAGCAAAGCCCCGGCAAGGCTGAGGTCCTGGGTTCAATTCCTCGATGCCACAGAATCTAGGAATTCCAAGAGCAAAGCCCCGGCAAGGCTGAGGTCCTGGGTTCAATTCCTCGATGCCACAGAATCTAGGAATTCCAAGAGCAAAGCCCCGGCAAGGCTAAGGTCCTGGGTTCAATTCCTCGATGCCACAGAATCTAGGAATTGTAAGAGCAAAGTCCCGGCAAGGCTGAGGTCCTGGGTTCAATTCCTCGATGCCACAGAATCTAGGAATTCCAAGAGCAAAGCCCCGGCAAGGCTGAGGTCCTGGGTTCAATTCCTCGATGCCACAGAATCTAGGAATTCCAAGAGCAAAGCCCCGGCAAGGCTGAGGTCCTGGGTTCAATTCCTCGATGCCACAGAATCTAGGAATTGTAAGAGCAAAGTCCCGGCAAGGCTGAGGTCCTGGGTTCAATTCCTCGATGCCACAGAATCTAGGAATTGTAAGAGCAAAGTCCCGGCAAGGCTGAGGTCCTGGGTTCAATTCCTCGATGCCACAGAATCTAGGAATTCCAAGAGCAAAGCCCCGGCAAGGCTGAGGTCCTGGGTTCAATTCCTCGATGCCACAGAATCTAGGAATTGTAAGAGCAAAGTCCCGGCAAGGCTGAGGTCCTGGGTTCAATTCCTCGATGCCACAGAATCTAGGAATTCCAAGAGCAAAGCCCCGGCAAGGCTGGGGTCCTGGGTTCAATTCCTCGATGCCACAGAATCTAGGAATTGTAAGAGCAAAGTCCCGGCAAGGCTGAGGTCCTGGGTTCAATTCCTCGATGCCACAGAATCTAGGAATTGTAAGAGCTAAGTCCCGGCAAGGCTGAGGTCCTGGGTTCAATTCCTCGATGCCACAGAATCTAGGAATTCCAAGAGCAAAGCCCCGGCAAGGCTGAGGTCCTGGGTTCAATTCCTCGATGCCACAGAATCTAGGAATTCTAAGAGCAAAGCCCCGGCAAGGCTGAGGTCCTGGGTTCAATTCCTCGATGCCACAGAATCTAGGAATTCTAAGAGCAAAGCCCCGGCAAGGCTGAGGTCCTGGGTTCAATTCCTCGATGCCACAGAATCTAGGAATTCTAAGAGCAAAGCCCCGGCAAGGCTGAGGTCCTGGGTTCAATTCCTCGATGCCACAGAATCTAGGAATTCTAAGAGCAAAGCCCTGGCAATTAAATAAATGAAAGTCTGGAGCATCGCCTGAGAATGGTTTTGTATAAAGGGTTTAGTAATACTAACCTGCACTGTGTTGAGGTATCCAAACTGCGGAGAGTGTCCGAATATGACTATCATCTTCTTGACCAGCTTTCTGTGCGTGGGAGACTCCGGGACTGTCACCACGGTGGCCGTATGTCCCGCTGTACTGAGGGGACCTGATCCAATAAAAACATTAATTATTAGTAGTTGGTTTTACGACCAGAGCTTCTCTGAGATAATCATTCAGAAGCATCTCAATGGCAGGCAATCCGGAATGCTCAAAGCAGATGGCGCAGGTGTGGTAGGCGCTCATTTGCAACGGTTTAAAATATATTGTTTTAAGGATATGTGGTGGTTGGAGTGTCAAGGAGTTATTAAAAAATGAATTGATATACAGAAATGCGGAAGTAATTGCGGAAAGGAAACTAGATTTCAGATTATTTTCCTACTATCCTATGGATGTATGTGTCTACACATACTTTAAACAGAATAATATGAGAAATAAGTTTTGTAATTTAATTTGAGATTGGCGGCGTACAATAGAAATAACAAATTTTAGACGATTTTAGCAGAGCCAGGAAGTTGAAAATTGAGGTTACTCATGTTTTGAAAGTGATATTCTTGTGCTTTTTTATTTTTATAATTCATTTAAAATATCCTTTTGTTCAAATTAGACTGTATTTACGGTTAGAATCTATTTCAGAGGTGAATATGGTTTTGCTCAAATTAGACTGTATTTACGGTTAGAATGGATTCCAGAGGTGAATTTCTTATCGGTTCACATTTATAGATTTTATAGCACTATTCACATTTTTCTTGTTCATCACTTGGAAACCTTATGTTCAGATGCTCTCGAGGAGCACAGTACAACATAACACAACACGATACAACATTGAGAGTTTTTAATTATACAATTATTAATAAGCTTTTGTAAAAAACTTGCATCGCTGCACAGACATAAACAAAGATTCACAGCTAGTATGAGAGTTATAGCTCACTATCGCCAACGGCTGATTCGAGCATTCAAATTACCGGGCAGGTTCTACCTCGAGTAACTCACCACACATGGCTACAGTCCTGTTGCAGGGGTCACTCCTCACGGTGATGTTCTCCCAGGAGTTGGCGCTGATGTCGAAGGCCCACAGCTCGCTGGTGACGGCCGTGTGTCCCCACTCAGCGTCACGGGGCGCATCTTGTGGCAGGGCGTGGCTAACATGCCCTGCCGAGTCACGGAAGTGTGAAGTTGGCACGTGCCTGGAACCAAATTGCAATATTAGATACGGATAAATTAAGTATTAGTATTATCTATTCATTAGTGCAGTAAGATAAAAAGAATGAGTAAGACGGGTATGCCATTTCCCTAACTGATAACTAATCTAGATATAACTAATAAGAATGAGTAAGACGGGTATGCCATTTCCCTAACTGATAACTAATCTAGATATAACTATATACAGTAGAACCCCGTTAATTCGAACCCCGATAATTCGAAAAAACGCGTAATTCGAAATTTTCGACAAAAAAATTTCCGCAGAAAAATTTTTTCATACAAAAATTTTTTTAATTCGAAATTCGTTAATTCGTAATTCGAAATTTATTTTTGTCCGCGCACGAAAATTTGTTCGTGTAATTCGAAAAAAATTGATTTTTGCGAAAATAAATCATAATATTTCGTAAATCTGAATCTAAAAGTCAGCCGTGGCGGTAAAACGCCGAAAAATGTATTTTTACGTGGTTATACATCGTCCTAATTAGTATTATTATTTTGTAAATCTAAATCGATTTACACTGGAATGTTGTATTTTTTCAAATTTATTTCGAATATCCGAGTTTGAAGGGCCGAGAAAATACGTTTTACGCGGATATATGTCGTAGTTTTACGAGTTTACACCAAATATCTGTATTTAAAGGGTCGGCCGCGACGAAACTCGGCCGCGAAATTTCGATTTACGCGTAAATGTATCGTATATTTACGAATTTATTTCGAATATTTGAATTTAAATGGCCCGCTGCGACGGATATCGGACGCGAAATCTCGATTTACGCGTAAATATATCGTATTTTTACGAATTTATTTCGAATATCTCAATTTAAAAGGGCCCGCCGCGACGGAAATCGGACGCGAAATTTCAATTTAGGCGGAAATATATCGTATTTTACTAACTTTACTTCGAATGTCCGAGTTTAAGCGGTGAGGTGATTTTCTCACGAAAACGGCCCTATATAAATAATCCAATCATTATTATTATTAAAAAATACGGCGCGACGGAAATCGGCCGAAAAATTTCGATTCACGCCGAAATATGACATATTTTTACGAATTTACTACAAATATCTGAACTTAAAAGGCCGGCCGCGACGAAAAACTGCCGATAAAATTCGAATTACGCGGAAATATTTCATATTTTTACGAATTTACATCAAATATCTTAATTTAAAAGGTCGGCCGCGACAGAAATCGGCCACGCATTCTCGATTTACACGGAAATATATCGTATTTTTGCGAATTTATTTCGAATATCTGCATTTAAAGAGCCGGCCGCGACGGAATACGGCCGCGAATTCTCGTTTAACGCGGAAATATATCGTATTTTTACGAATTTAAATTCAGATATTTGACATAAAGGGCCGGCCGCGACGGAAAATTACCGCAAAATCTCGATTTACGCGGAAATATATCGTATTTTTACGAATATCTCAATTTAAAGGGTAGACCGCGACCGAAATCGGCAGCGAAATCTCGATTTACGCGTAAATATATAGCATTTTTACGAATTTATTGCGAATATCTGAATTTAAAGGGCCCGCCGCTACGCTAATCGGCCGCGAAAATAAAGAAATAATTGGTATTAATACGAATTTACAACTAAAATACCACCCGGATTTGAAGAGGCGGCCGAGAAAATCGATTTTCGGCGTATTTATTTTTTTTTTTTTTTCATAAAATTTCGAATTACGTGGGAATTCGTTAATTCGAAATTTGATTTTTGATGTCCCGTGGATTTCGAATTAACGAGGTTCTACTGTATAACTAATCTAACTGATAACTAATCTGTGCGTGCTACCTGGTGTGGTGTCTCTGCTGGGGCGACTGATGGTGCGCCACCACGCCCCCGTAGTAGAAGATCTTGTCTCCGTGTAGCACGGCACTGCCCCCGTAGCGAGCCAGAGGGGCCCCCGACGGGTTGGATGGGTGCGCCATTTCCCAAACGCCTCCTGGAACACATAATAATTATATGCTGACACAACAATTTCGACAAGAAATAATAGAACGATTAGTAGACTATTGGTCTAAAGCAGTGGTCCCAAAACCCCGGGCCGAGGACCGGTACCGGTCCGTGGATTAAATGGTACCGGGCCGTCCAAGGCCCTGCTTCGAAATCGGAACTGGGCTTCTATCTTGCGCACTCGCATATATAATGTAAAGAGCTCAAGTGAGACGCAACGACGTGAGTCACCGTTCTTGTATTCTGCTTACCCAAATGCAAGTGGAATTGTTTTATTGACAATACGTGACATACTAAATACTTCTATTGAGACCGACGAGAGTTATTATGTTTATAATTATTTTAATTTTAATTCGTAAATGTATAGTGAGGGATAAGCCAAAATATTATTCCTGAATTTACTACATTTTTAACATATTTTGTAACATAGTTTGGTGTAACTATATTTTATTTTGAAGGCATGTTTAAATAAAATTATTAAAACAAAAAAATATAAACAATCAACATCCCCCCTCAGCGGACTGCGGTAAAATTATCAAATGTTGACCGGTCGACGGTGATAAAAAGGTTGGGAACCACTGGTCTAAAGCATAGTGGTCACAGGCGTTGCGTGTTGAATCCTCTGCTAACTAAGTGATCCATCATTGTAAAAGCAACATTTTACACCTTTAATGATACAAGTCGGGAAAAATCAAATATAGTCAGGTTATTCGTTACCCCAGTAATGTCTTTCTACAAAAAAAATGTGTACTTAATAACTGGAACATACTGACCTAATAAGTCATATTTTAATTAAAATCACATTTGAGTTGAGTATTTTTATACATTCTACCTTGCATCAATGGGGTACATAGTTTGCTAGGTTGTACATGACGGAGGACTAATGAAAAATCCAAGTCTTCGACCTCGGCAAACATCCGGATCTTTGTCAAATATCAAAAAAAAAAAGTGCAATTTTTTCACCTCATTTCAATTTTTGTCAATTTTGACCCAGTAGGACTAATTTTTCGGCAAAGGTTAAATAATACTTTTTAAAGTAGACTAAATTTGCTACCATTTAAGATGAGAAAGATCTCTGTGGACTTAACCCTTTTAATGCCGGAAGGTATTAGTATGGCTGTGAATTTTTTTGCGAAAATTAGATCACTGTCAGTAATATTAAAGTATTTCTAGGTCATTCATATAGATGTGTTCCATATTTTAAATTATTCTAAAAACATGATATAACCAAGCAACTAAAGCATAAAGAAGGGCGAGTAAACGCGCTTGTATGGCCAGCCTGCAGGACTAACTTGCCAATGGCCATGCCTGTGGGGAGAGCAATCTTGCTGTTGAACAGAATCAATTCGGATATCGACATTTTTAGCATCAATGAAGCTGCCTTTAAAAGGCAAGCTCTATTATTACTGGTCTAGTTCATATACACACTGTTTATATTAATGTAAGAATTCTTATTACCAAATGTATTTTAAAAACGCATTAAAATTAACAATTTTGTAATGTTTTTAAATTGAATCACGGCAAAGAAGAGCGCATGAACATGCCACATATGGCACAGAACCGGTAGACTTCTTCAACTTAAAATTAAAAATAGTGGATACTATAGACATCTCTGGTCATTCTAGCATAGATTTAGCTCTGCAGGGGGAGTGTCAATGAATTTCAGTTATCTGTGCATTCAAGCAGCAGGATTTATTTTGAATGATATTGTTTGACAAGAGATGGCACCGCTAGTCCTGTTTTGGTCATCTTCGTACCATGATTTACGATTTTAAAGATTTTTGTCGCAAGAAAGTTATTTTTGAATTACAATGTGCTAATTAGGATTATTCAAAATTCTACTCTCTTGAGAGCTAGTTGTGACAGATTGTTCTTTCATGGTGCAAATGATAGTTTTATGGTTCTGATTGTCGACCGCTGCCAAATTTGGAGAACAACCTGAAGGAAAGGATTTGGAGCCCATCTTAAAACGGATGATATCTTGGGTAGGTCCTCTGTTTTTATGTATTTGGGTGACTGATGATAATATATATTGTTACGCCGCCTGCAGAGTGAATTTTTGCAATAATTAATTATTCCCTGATGGTCTATGTGATTTACAAAACCAGATCATCACCAACCTGTTAATAGTGATCGAGATACAGCTGTTCAAAATAACAGGTATTTTGCCATTTTTAGCGATTTTAGCGGTTATCGTTGTTTTTTGGATATTTAACAAAGATAACGAGATTGAAAACTTGGATTTATCATTAGGCTTTCGTCATGTACAACATAGCAAAAAATCAAAACTATCCCATTTGTTGCAAGGTAACCCCAGTTTAGGTGACAAAATGACTGGACAATGACATATATACCAAATCCGTCCTTCGCTAACTTCAAAGACACGAATAATGATTATTTTGATTCACAGAACCTCACCACTTCCAAACAGGGTCTCCCAAGAGTAAGCTGGTACCTTTTACAGATCAATATGTTGGTCATAATTTGATAAGCTTGTTGTTTACAGATATATAATGCTTAAATTGAGTTACCGTTGAAGTCGTAAGTGTACATGAGGTGTGACCTGCCGTAGCCCTCCCCGGCCACAATGTACAAAGAGTCTCTCCATACCACAGCTCCGTGAGAAGCCGTTCCGTTCCTTGTATCCTGGGTCTCTACCTCTTCCCACACTCCTGGAACATTCAACTACCTGTTAAATATACAATTGTTCATAAAAGGTAACATTCTATCTACACTCAGGTTACTCGTACATAAATGAATCCAACCAATTAACAATGCCGACAAACTTGTAAAGAATTAACAAAATGTTGATATTTTCTGGGCACTAATAGGTTGAAAGTGTAGAGTTTACGGGAAAAGTGGTGGTATTTTACAACAAAATTTATGTTATGTTAACTTTTAGCAATTTTTAGCACAAAATGTGGCAGGATCCCCTTAATTTTTTTTAAATTAATTTTAAAGACAGTACAGCATTTTCAACTGGATTCCATTCTGTGGCTGATTGATTGATGTTGATTTTGAACTGCTTTTTCGGTTGGTTATTGTGTAAGACGGCTCGTATGTGGAACGAGCTACCAGAATCTGTTTTTCTCCTTCATATAATCCGGACCTATTAAAGGCCCAAACTAATAAATCCCTTCCAACAGCCCCCACCTTAACCCGCCTCACAACGCTGTCCAACCGGGTGGCGACATGGCTCCCCTTCAAAACACCAGATGAAATTACTAAGACATTGTTTGGAAATATGTAATTTGTACTTTAACTATACAAAGTTTAATATACCTACTTTATCAATTGTATCTACTGTGTATGTCTAAATAAAAAAAAAAAAAAATACCAGAAAATTAGAGGAAAAATATAGTTTAGGCCGGAAACCGACGCCGTAACTCCGTTGAGCTGGACCGATGGTCCTCGTACGCAGCATGTAGCGAATAGCGTGGCACTACAGTTCTTCATCCATTCTCCTAGATATTACCGTACGTGCGGAATTATTTAGTTTTTAAAAAGTATGTTTTTTAAAGTTTTTACTTTTATGTTTTCAGTTTATCTTATTGCTAATGCACATTTTATGCATTTTTAGTGCACACAATCTGATCATTAATCAGAAAATAATTGGTTGTTGCTTTGCTTGTTTTAATTACCGTATTTGGTTGGCTGCGAACAGTCGTGTCCCCCGTACCCCGGGGAGCAGGCGCAGGCCTCCACTCCGGCTGTGGAGCGCTGGCACGTCCCCTGATCACTGGCCGCTGAACAATTTCCTGGAATACAGAACATAAATAAATAATTTCAATTCATTGTCATTGCCAGTGCTATTTCATAGGGAAGACGTCCAATGGGGGGGGGGGGGGGTGTGACTTTGATCACCGCAGATATCTCTATAATTTTCGCTATCACTTGCTTCTTTTTAACGAATTTTTTCTGCTTCTCATCATTCGGGCAGCGTGGATACAGTGACGCTTTGAAAATAAGGTCTAATTATCTGTTTTGGTTGTTTTTTAGATATTTTCAGACAGAGCAAAATATTAGTATATTTTATAAATTCCTCAACGATTATTACAGTTTGGTGTCATTTATATTGAAAAGTATAATAGTGTTTACCGATATATTTAACCGTTAGAATGCTAAGCGTCGCAAAAGCGCTGCGATCGTTTGTATCGAAAATTGCTTCCGCGCTGCGAGTTTCAGTGTGTTTTTGGTGATCCGTGGGAGTGGACGTACGCTAACCTCGCGCGTAATTTGTAACGAGAGTGCATTCTTATACATTTAAAAATAACATATTGCTATTATTTGGAACGTTGATTGGATTCCTAGTGATTCTACGGGAGGTGAAACAACAGATACAAATAGTGACGATAGCAGTATTATAACGCATCGAAGAAAAAGATTGAGGATTGAAAGTGAGCCTTCTATCTCCTCTTCATCTTCAGAAACAGAAGAAACACCAAATTTTGCCAAAATTCCTCCGACAAAAATGTTTTCTAAAGCAACAAATGATCAATTTCAATTTCAAAAAGAAATAAAATTGATATTTTGTGATTATTTTTTCATATTCATTATATCAATAAACATTATTTCTATATCATGCAAAAAGAATTAATAAAATTGATTGATATTTGTCTAAATTAGAGTGTTTTATTTGACACCAATATTTTTTCCTCTAAATTAATCAATATGTGTATAGCAATTTACATTTATTTTTGCAAATATTGATTGGCACTAAAACGGTTAAATACTCAAACTCACATTTCTTTTACAAATTCTTTTTGGATTGGCGTGTCATTGTAATAAGTTTATAAAAAATGGTATATCAAAGTTGCCCTACCCCGACAGGTGACTTTGATCAACATTTTTTTTTGACTCCACATATGTAAACATAAAAAATACATATATGTATATATATTTCGACAGGCAGTTTAAACGGTTCCATGATAACTCATCAAAATGACAATTCAACACACCTATAAAAAGTGCTATAAAGTTATGAAAAGTGATGAAACAAAAACTAGGTTAAATAGTTACATATGTAACCAATTTAACCTAGTTTTTTTTCCTCCATTTTTGATAACGTTAAAGCACTTTTATAGGTGTGTTGAACTGTCATTTTGATGAGTTATCCGGTCACCAGTTTAAACATGTACAGCAAATATAATATAAAATTTTCCGACACAAATGATTTCCTAAAAAAGGAATTTAGTTTCAAAGCTGAAAATTGATTAATCACACCGTTTTACGGTACTTACTTATATCAGTGTTAATCAATCTAACAGAATGCTTTAAATAAATACAGAATACAGCTAAAAGTCATATGATTTATAGATAAAATATTAATACCTGGACATGTTTGCCTATCGCAAGCTTTGCCAGTCCAACCCTCGTGACATGAGCAGACGGAGTGATCGCACGAACCATGACCTAAAAGAAGATTAAAAAACTTATCATTAAAAGATTATTGTGATATTTAGAAATGCACAACATTATAAAAATAATTTATTTACATAACGCTGTAACGGACGTCGTTGGCCACATTATTTATTTTTATCAAAATATGTACATTATAAAATGTGCCTACCCCACGCCACTGGCGAAATCATCACTCCCCGCCACTGCTCATTTTGTTCCCATTTTCGGCCAAGGCGGCCTGAAAACTTTGACCCCGAACGGCATCGATACCGCATCGCGCGCCTACCTCTGCCGAGCGGAACGATGATCAAATTTTTACTATGTACAATTTACTAGGAAATATCAATTTATTAAATGTTGCAAATGTCTATATTTTACTTGTACATCTCCTCGGCGGTAGTTAAATAAACACTATTTGCTATGTGCTACCACTGAGGAGATATTAAAAATGCTGTTTTTAACATATATGTATAACCATTTTTTTACAATTAATTTTACCTTTTTTGCCTGTACAAAAATCCAGGAACTTCGTAGCATAGTGAATCTTTTCTCTTTCTGAGCGCTATGTTACGGGGGACCTGAGAAAAATACTAACATAACCATATTTACAAATTTGATCGCTTGAAGATCATTTTTACACTTTTATTTACAAACTTTTCTTATTTTTTGTCGTATCTTGGCAAACTAAAAATCTAGTTGTCAAGATACACATTCTTATAACTGCTATGCATTTAAACTATGTAATTGTTATTCATGTGAGCCTTCAAAATCTTTACAAACTCGCAAATTCAAGCATCTACCTTCGGCTATGCCACCGGCAAAATGAATATGCGACATTTTGCCGGGGCATATAAACACATTACTGGCGCGGATAGAATCCCCCACCACTTTTTGACTCACAGCCCAATGTCGGGTGCGAGTCAAGCTTATTGCATATAAGCAGCCACATAAAAAATAAAAATTAGTTCATCTTTACCACCAAAACCAAGCGTTTTATTATCAACAAGTGACTCCTGCCCACGATCTGCCTCACCTCGCCAAGTCTTCTGCTTCAAACCTTCTGGCGTTACCTCATCAAGACCAGCCAGCCCTACTCAGGAAAACCGCCAACGCCAGAAGCGAGCAGAGACGAAAGCACACCCAGTGCCCAACAATCACCAAGCACCGGGTGCGGGAGGCAGATTTTTCATAAATTTGTACAACTATCATCATCGGCCGTATAGGAGCATTTTCATCGGTTGAAGACACGGTTTGGAACCGGCGCCCAAATCTACAGTCTTGTGCGGACTCCCGTCCAGTACATAGCGCACTTTTGTGAGATTTTTTGATCAGATGCATTAGAAAACACAAAAAAATCAAACAAGAGATAACTATTTACTATCTGTTTGTCTGTCCGAAACAGTAAAAAAACTTGGAAATGGTGATCTCTGGCATTATGAAATTGACAATGATATTTTCCATCTAATAATCACCTATATGCACTGGAGCGATTGGTGTCATACAAATATTAATATGGAAACTTATGAAAGTGCTTACTGCGGTTTAAAGCCAATTTATTACACCTAGATTTCACCATTTATCCCATAGGTTCCCATCCCATTTAAGTTCTATAAATTTGAACTTGATCAGAGTTGGCATAGTATGCCAAAATCACTCGAGTGGATATAATTCCATCAAACGAGAGGTTGTGGTTGAATGATTAGGATCCTGGATTATGAATTCCGAGATAGTGATTCATACCCCGGCATGTGACCACCATTCAGAATTGCCATGTTTGGTGACCAAATGTTCCCCATTTCCTTCCTCTCTCCACTATCTTCAGCCTAACAACATACCCTAATGCCATACACTCACCTACACCTACAGACGGCGGGAGCAGTTAGGATTCCTGTGCAGTACTCAAATCAAAATATAGAGCTTCGAAATACCATTTTGACTGTCAGAAAATAAAACAAATTGCCATATTTATCAAAATTGGGCAGAGCCACGTCAGCCACGTAATAAAGCTAGTATAATCTTTAGTAAATCCCAACATCAATCAAGTTGGCTCGCAACATATTTTTCATTCACTGAGAGAGATTCAAGAGAAGAAATTTATTAGAGAAAAATATAAATCATATTTTGCATACATTTTGCAATGAATCATCTTTATAGCACCGTTTAACTTTATTAATCTTTCCAAGATAAAGAAATACAAGCAAACATAATGTTTTACATTGCATTCAAAATAATGAACATTAAATGAATCAGCAAAGCTGCTTTGTGTGTAATGTTATCAGTTTAAAAACATTGAATTAGTTCTTATGCTGCTAATATTATCAGACTCCTGTTTGCCGAGTTTCACATAGTTAACCTTTTGAAATTGTTTGTTTATTATTTAAAATAATTATCTCCTTCTGAAACATTGATTTTTTATTACAATAACATAAATATGTATGCTACGGAACAATCCTGTATTTAATTTATGGTCATAATTTTTGATACAGACAAATTATAAACAAAAGTGAAGTAAGAGAGATATACTTATAGACCAACCCCTAGGGGCAGGAGCCCTGCATTTGCAGTGTTGAAGAATCGTGCCCAAGCACGGTACAGACCACTGCAATTGCAGTGTTGACCTGATCAATTCATTTTGCATTAGGAAATTACCTCCACTGGGTTGATACAGACAAATTATAAACAAAAGTGAAGTAAGAGAGATATACTTATAGACCAACCCCTAGGGGCAGGAGCCCTGCATTTGCAATGTTGAAGAATCGTGCCCAAGCACGGTGCAGACCACTGCAATTGCAGTGTTGACCTGATCAATTCATTTTGCATTAGGAAATTACCTCCACTGGGTTGATACAGACAAATTATAAACAAAAGTGAAGTAAGAGAGATATACTTATAGACCAACCCCTAGGGGCAGGAGCCCTGCATTTGCAATGTTGAAGAATCGTGCCCAAGCACGGTACAGACCACTGCAATTGCAGTGTTTACCTGATCAATTCATTTTGCATTAGGAAATTACCTCCACTGGGTTGATACAGACAAATTATAAACAAAAGTGAAGTAAGAGAGATATACTTATAGACCAACCCCTAGGGGCAGGAGCCCTGCATTTGCAATGTTGAAGAATCGTGCCCAAGCACGGTACAGACCACTGCAATTGCAGTGTTGACCTGATCAATTCATTTTGCATTCGGAAATTACCTCCACTGGGTTGATTAAAGACAAAAATAAAAGTGGAAGATCCTCCGAGTATCGCCCGGTGTAAAACATCGCTTCAAATGGCTTTAGCCATGTTTGGTGACGAGATCTGAAAAGCCAGCTACTCTTCCCACCAATCTCTTCTCCTCCCAAATACATTCAGCCTCACAAGATACCCCAATTGGGGATGCCAACCGTCTGAAGTCTCACTGGCTTCAGACGGTTGGGAGCAGTTGAGACTTTTGTGACATTTCACATAAAATATATGTCACTTTATCAAGAATGATACTATCCTCGAGCACAAAAAATGATATCATTTTTGACAAAAATATTTTTAATTATTGTACATTCCTGGCCTCCCCTACAGGCTATTTTTAGGTTAGGCACTTATATACCAAACTATAACTGAATGACTCTATAAAGTACCAAAACTACATACCATACACAACCAACTATCAGACACACTCACTACCCAATAGGATGTATGATCTGGGTAACAAGTTTGGGGGTACTATTGATATATTTGCTGCCTCCAATTATGGAATTAAGCGTAATTGTTGAATCCTAAAAATTAGAGTAGAGTTTTTTATTTTTTTTTTTATTATTTATTGAGTTAGTTATATATTACAACATTTGAATATAAACTAATATAAACAAGATGATATTTCAGTTTGTAACTTTAAATACTTTTACAATAAACATAACATTTCTTTTTAAGGGGGGGCTAGGGTTTAAATTATTTTTTTTTGCATTTTTTTAATTTTGTTTGAAATAAATGCAATATGTTAAGAATATTGTGTTCAAATTTCAAGTTGATTGGAGCAAAATTGACGAAGTTACGAGTATTTTTATACCTGTCGGATTTTAATCCCTACCCGACCATACGTATAAGCCGAGCAGAGCAGGAAGCTGAGAAACAAACTAAAGAAGGCAGGATTCGTCGTAGACAGGAGCAAAAAGGTGCTTTAGACATCATGGATGATAGCAACATCCTTTATGGACCTGGCATTGATGATTCAGTGTGAGGTAAGCCGATAAAATTTGCTTATAAACGTTTAATACCAGATTTTTTAGTGTTAAAAACTTTATAGCGTTTTTCCCACAACTCACGTTTTCAAAGTCGGTGACCGTCATAACTTCAAAACTACTGCACCGATCCTTTTGAAATTTTGAAAACTATTTCTGTACATAATTTACGAGGTAACGCTGGAGAGTTTTTTTCAAATTTGTTAATAATTATTATTTTACAATAACAAATTAGCCGATTTTTTTCACTAAAAATAGCGTTTTTCCCTTCAAAGTGTTCCAAAAAAGTGAAAAATTAAAATTTCGAAAAACCCTCCCAGCGTTACCTGGGAAAAACTATTATCTAACGAATGAACTTTGATTTTTTGATTTCAAATGACCCAGCACCGAGTTATGAGGGGCACCGCCATTCTACTTTTTTTTGAGACACGTCCGAATAATTGCTGCCATTGCCGTGTTTTTTAATATTTCTCCGTGAAAATTTTATACAACATTCTTAAAATGTCATATTTTACTGTCCTATTAGATTTAATAAAGAAATTTTAACTGTGTTGTCACAAAAAATTGCCTTTTTTCGTACAAATTAACCCTAGCCCCCCCTTAAATACATACATTCTTCAGACTTTCAGGCATTTCATCATACGTCTTTAGTCCTTTGTACGTTAGGCAGTTCTGTGATTTTGATTTCTTCTTCATATGTGACAATCTAATTCTATTTACATTTCTGGTTTTGTAATTATGAACATCTCTATTAAAAACAATTTCATCCTTCAAAATATTTTGGCATTTGGTTGTTCATGACTTTATGCACAAAAATTAACACATTAAATAACAGTCTCTTTTATATTGGAATCCAATTTAGCTGCTCTCTCATTTGATTAATGCTTGCGTATTTGCCTTTTCCCAGTATACATCTCATAGCTCTATTCTGTATAACATCTAGTTTGTTCAAATTTCCTATATAACATAGTAAAGCAATAATCTAAATGTGGAGCAACTATAGTTTTATAAATGAGCTCTGTAGTGTTTCCATCTAGTTTATTTCTTAATCTTCTAAGAAAATTGACTTTTTTTGATACCTTCTTTAGCACATATTCAAAATTTGATGTGAAAGTGAGTTTTGAATCGAGTGTTACACCTAGGTAATTAATTTCATTTAATTTTTCAATTTTTTCATTATTAATTGTCAATTTTAACTCTGTGTTTTGTTTACATTTAGTTGGTAAAGTAGTTTTAGTGAGTTGTATTATATGTAGTATGGTGCTAGTTTCTATATTATTTTATGATACTGTTACATGTTTTACTAATATTGTTTCATATTAAGTTTATCAGTTTACTGTTATATCAAACTTTATTTTTTTTTGTATAATTTTTCGGTAGCTCACTAGGTAAACTCTGTTATTAAACAAAGCCCGGCCGGGAGCAAAACAAAAATAAAATACCACGTCAGCTCAAAAACAATTCATCTACCAAGCTCCTAAAATCTTCCACGTTCTCCCTGGTAACATAAAAACCGAAACCCAACTCTGTACCTTCAAAAAACAAATAACTCTATGCGTCCTTACATCTGCAATACATTTCAATCATAATACCCATACATTTAGGGACGGTCCTGTGCAGGAGCAATTGGAGCAGTCCGCTCCGGGCGCCGTTTGGCTTTAGTGCCGGCCCTGCATACATTATACACTCTAACCACTTAAACACATATTTCAGATATGTCTAACATTCCCTATTTAATTTACTCCATTTAATTATTATATAAATCAAACAAAATTCTCTTACAATAATTATGATGTATTATCAATCAGAATGCATAAATTCACAAAATTCAATATGTATAACTGTAACATTATACTAACCTGAGCAGTTTTGACTAGAATACTTGCTGGGACAGGCGTTGATGGCGTAGGAGATGTTGAAGCCCGACATGTTGTACGCGTCGTCGGAGAAGAAGTGCAGCAGCGCCGAGCCCGAGTGCGTCATTATCTCTGGCACGCTGCGTACTGCGTACGAATCCTTGTACATCAGCCCGCTGTAAGAAGAGAACTCATTATAAACCAAGTGAAACATGCTACATACATCACAAGTTGGTGCAAGTGGCCTCAGATTGTACAAGAGTGACACATCAACAAAGGAGGCTACAGGCCAAAAAAAAACCATAATAACTGTAATATGTGAGAATAAACTTGAAGTGTGATAGATCTTAGAGGTTATAGACTTATTCAACAGATGTCGGTAGTATATAGTTTTGCCCCTCCATGAAGTGAACCGAGGTGGGCTAGAAGTTAGGTTTCTAGCAACAGAGAGATTTTGAGAGCATAACACAGAGGATATTGGCCTCCAGGCTGTCCTACATACTCGTTCTCGATTGTAAGAATTTTTATTCTAAATAAACAACAAAAAGGATAGCAGGCAAGTTTAGTTTAGAAAACATAAAACAGGAAATCTTAATATAAAGTTCTATTACTATCACTTATTTGACTAATATTAGATTCTTAAATTATAAACTATAAATTACAAGTTCTGCGACAAATTTAATGATTTAGGTCCAATACTTTTTTTACGGTTAATTAATGATATTGTTACTCTATTTGATAATAATGTTAAAGTGGGTCTTTTGGCTGACGATTTAAAGCTCTAAACCATATATGATTTTTCACATTCAAATAAATTTAAATAATAAAAGATTAGTGCAAACTTAACAAACTTCGTCAACATCAGCAAATGCCACATAATAAGATTATCTAAACATCAGCAAATGTCACATAATAAGATTATCTAAACATAAGCAAATGCAACGTAAAAAGATTATCTAAACATCAGCAAATGTTGCATAATAAGATTATCTAAACATCAGTAAATGCCACGTTATAAGATTATCTAAACATACGCATATGCCACGTAATAAGACTATCTAAACGAGAGCAAATGCCACGTAATAAGATTATATAAAAATCAGCAAACGCCACATATTAAGATTATTTAAACATCAAAGTAATAAGATTATCTAAACATCAGCATATGACACGTAATAAGACTATCTAAACGAGAGCAAATGCCACGTAATAAGATTATATAAAAATCAGCAAACGCCACATATTAAGATTATTTAAACATCAGCAAATGCCTCATAATAAGATTTTTTAGAAGAAATCAACAATCAATTAAAATTAACAATGTTTCCCTCACCTCTGTCAATGAAATTAACGATCTTGGCATTATTTTCGATTCCAAATGTAATTTTATTTCTCACATCAATACAGTAACAAATAGAGGGCTTGGCTTCATTCTTGTTAATGGCCGAGACTTTAAAAACATATCAACATTAAAAATCATGTATTCTTCTTTAGTTCAAAGTAAAGTCGAATATAATTCTTCTTTCTGGTTCCCTGATTTTAAAATCTATTTACATTCCATCGAAAAAATTCAGCATAAATTTCTAATATATATCTAACTCGGTCTAGCAATAGAAACCATAAATTAAAACCACTTGATGAAAGAATTAAAATTATTAAAACTCTAAGATAGAAGACTTGTTTCCGACTTAACTTTTAAAATTATTAATGGAATTATAGACAGCCCTGATTTATTGAAACTAATCACCTTCAACATACCAACTAGAACTACTCGATTGAAGATTCTTTTTAATTGCAACAATAATATTAGGACCGAGTCATTTAGATACTTTCGCAGAAATTCTAGGTGTGTTTAACTGCACGGAATATAGTTAAAAGAAGGCTACAATAACATATCTCAGTAATCATAACAATGAAGGTTAGCATAATACTTTTCTTCTGCGTGGGTTCTTTATAATTTAAAAAAAAAAATTACTTTTGATTACTGTTCCACTGAATTATTATTAAATATAAATAAAAATGTAAATGTTCGTTTGTTCAAAATCTTAAATCTCCGAAAATTCTTCACTGATTGTTTTGAAATTTTGTTTCACATACTGTGTCACATTGTGGTTTGAATCGAAGTGAATAATAATAATAGTCAAACTCGCCACGTGCTAGTTGTTGCGTTCGCCGCAAGTGGCAGCACCTCTTGGCCACTAAATCTAGAACTAATCGCCCACGCCGTTCCCGACACGCCCCGCCGAGTAGCATCCCGCTCCGCTCCGGAAGCTAAACCGGATAAAAAAGAATATCCTGACTAATGTCTAGATAATCACACTAAAATAATTGCTTTTTAGGAAGGCAATATAGTATAGACTAACTTGTACGCTCATGTTTCGACGTGCACGCCGCACGTGGACAATGGCCGGGCACACTTCCACTTCCACTTCCTCACCGATTGAAGAACTATGTAAGCTTGACTATTCTACCCCCTTTCCATGTGCTTTGATAAACTTAGTGCCAATTTCGTAACTTAAATTCAGAAAGAGAGATAGAACTTAGTTAGGATTATATTTTGTACCCGTAATGTTTTCCATGCCCCATGTGTATTACACAGTATATTTTACCTTATTATTGCACTGTTGCCTTACACGGAGGCCTACTGTATTATTGCACTGCCACCCAACGTACATTGCAACTGATATTATATAAATGTCACCCCTGGCAGGTAAAAACATGCTCTTCTTTTAAAACAGCGGCATCTGTTGGACGTAAAAGCAACACGCGCTATTGTTTATTTGCTGCAGCAACGCGTGGAGGTTCATAGCTAGTATAAAATAAATCCTCTACATAGCATCCCCATGAAGAAGAAAATTCCTGTTTGGAATTATTATAAAAAAATACAACTGTTTCTTTAGCCCATATTTAGAATAAGCCTTACAATGTTCTCCATTAAGGCGATGTGGTTGAACATCTTCAACTACTTCTTTGTATGGCAGGAGATCAACAGTCGCTATTTACAGATCAAGTGATTGCGCCGGTGACTAGAGTGACCTAGAGGCAGATTGATGAAGAGGATTGGAGCAGGACTGGAAGGACTGAAGGTGGGTGGCGAGGTTGGAATGTTGCACCGTGATAATGATGAGGAGACAGACCTGAAGACGGCCAGCAGAGGAGAATCGACACTGTCGCCATCGTATACATAGAGGTGATCCCAGCCGCACTCCGTAGCGAACTCCTCGATGTGCAGCCGCACCGTGGTGTTGGGGCCCCCTCCGTCTATCAGCCAGCTGCACTTCACCCCGATGGAGTAGTTCCCTGGCCCGTCGTGGATGAAGCCCCGGGGCTCCACCAGTCTGGAAATATCAAACAATCACACTGATAATTAATTTGAAATTATGCATTTTTTTTAAAGATCTTCAAGTGCAAGCGGTAAGACTGGAAATACAAACTTAAAAAATATAATATGAGAGCCTCCATGGTCGAGGGGTAAGGCTCTCGACTTTGAATCCGGAGATCGCAGGTTCAAATCCAGGCGTGCGCAAGTAAATTAAATTTATTTGTTTGTCTTATTAATTCATCAATATGTGGTATATTTGTAGCACATTCCAGAATAGAAGATACTCTCAGTATCGCCCTATTGAAAGACTACAATTGAAATGTTGCTTGAAATGGCTTTAGCTTTGTTTGGTGAACAGATCCTAATAGCCAGGTACTTTCCCACATTTCTCTTCCAGATCTTCTTCCCCTCCGAGCTATCGCCAGTCTCACAACACTCTAATTCGGTATGTCATGGTATCACTCGCTCCGGTTCCATGATATTTCATCAAAATGACAGTTAAACACACTTTTAAAAAGTGATAAGGAGTCATTAAAAGTGATGAAACAAAAACTAGCTTAAATAGTTACCTATGTAACATATTTAACCAAGTTTTTGTTTCATCACTTTTCATGACTTTTTATGGGTGTATTGAAATGTCATTTTGATGAGATACCCGGTAAACGATTTTTTTACTTCGAAAATTCCCATTTTTAAAAATAGTATTCATTTTGTAAGAAAATCAAAATTTGTTAAAAAATACACAATATCAAATAACCGAATTAATCCGATATTAACCCCAAGGGGCCAGAGCCCTGCAATTGCAGTGTCGACCTTATACACTCATTTTGCCTTTGGATATTACTTCCACAGGGTTCGTTAAACACAAATATCAAAATCTACAAATGTATATGTATATCCTAACAAAAATGTATTTTTATTAATTGAATATTATTATTAGGAGGATTCTTACAAACACCGCCGTTCGATGTACGTCCATACTCCTTTACGTATATTTTTTTACGGACGTATAAAGTACGGTCATACTCTCCTAAAGGATAAAAATCAGCAGAAAATAATGTAACAATGTTGTAAATATTCCAAAACCAAACCAAATCTAATTTATTTGTTTTCAAACCACACGGATCGAGTGTTGTTACGAATGATGATATTTCAAGATTGATTAAACAATAATGCACAGGAAGTTGTGCATCTGCGGTACAACAATGTCCCCTAAAGGAGGAAACATTCCATAGAAATATTCAAATGTCACTCGTTGCAACATCTACAAATGGTGTGGTTTCCAGAACAAGAAGGTAAACCATATTGTATGTAATGTTATTCCATTTCGTTATAGCGAACTGTAATTTCTGTCATGATGTATTAAATTAAGTAGAGTACAGGATGAATGAGAAGATTGAACAAGAGAGTTAGGTCCAGAGTACAGCTGCTAAAAAGAGATTTTTAAGAGTGATAACCCTAATGAACTTAATTAAATGGACTGGGCTATGGCCTGAGTGCCAACGGGAGCAGAGCTTAATATCATAGTATAAAGGTAGACTTCCGAGCACAGCAGCGTCACTGACGCGCAGCGACAGCGACGTGTTTACGCACGCTGCAGTGGTTGATTTATAAATTTTGCTTGAAATTATTTAAAAAAGTGGAGGGTTTTTACAGAGAAAGATGATGAGTTTCTTATAACTCTGGTGTCACAACAACCATTGTTATCTGATTTAAGTACAAAATTAGACGAAAACACAAGAATTGGAGTGAAATGGCAAATTATTCCCAAGAGATTCACAACAATAATATATTAGTTCAACCAGATTATATTTATAGAAGCAAGACAAGTAGGTCGGCGATCACAAAAGGACTTGAGTACGCCTGTGATAGTATCGCAGGCGCTTGGAAGCGATTGACGCTAGTGTGGCCGTGCTCAGAACTCTATCATTAGAAGTTTTTTTTGTCCAAATGTCGTATTCGTAGTTACTTGTTGGTTGATCCTGAGATCTACTGTTTCTAATACATGTGTTAGTTGTTATTTCTTGTGTTTTATATTGATGAATGTAAAGAAATATTGTTTTAGAAAAGAGTTGGTTAACCCCTAGGAGCTGGAGTCCTGTATTTGCAGTGCTGAAGGATTATGCCCACGCACGTCACGAAGCACTGCAATTGCAGTGTCGGCCTTGTACATTCATTTTGCCTTTGGATATGGCCTTCTTCTGCCTTCTACTGGGTTAAACACAAAAACCGAAATGTCACTTTATCAAGCATGGTATTGTCTACAGGTTGGCCTTGAACAAAATGGTCACAATAAATTTTGAATAGTCTTGCCGGCTCTTACTGGTTGATTGGAATGATGTTAAGACCGTTGAAGATTTTGTCAGTGCTAGTTCTTACAGGGACTTCAGTGCAATTTTCAATATGGCTTTTAATTAGTGGATTTAGAATATTGTCACTTGCAAATGGTGAAGTGTGAAAGAGCCGAAAAGAAACTAAAATCTTGTAGATTTTCCTCAGAATATTTTCATATACAAAAATGTAGCGTACACAAAACGAATAATGTGGTGCTAATATATTATGTATTTGTTTTTAAAACAAAACCTTTTGTAGTAATACAAAGGAAAACAGTTGGGACAAAAATATTTAGTGAGGTTGCGGAACATTTTATGTTTTTGTATGGGACATTTGTAGTGAATCTTGTGTGAGGTACTCAACACCAGTACTACACTCAATTCTATAAACACATAACAGGTTTTCTGTATACTGAAGATGTTGAATATATTGTATGGGACATTTGTAGTGAATCTTGTATGAGGTACTCAACACCAGTACTGCACTGAATTCTATAAACACATAACAGGTTTTCTGTACACTGAAGATGTTGAATATTTTGTATGGGACATTTGTAGTGAATCTTGTATGAGGTACTCAACACCAGTACTGCACTCAATTCTATAAACACATAACAGGTTTTCTGTATACTGAAGATGTTAAATATTTTGTATGGGACATTTGTAGTGAATCTTGTATGAGGTACTCAACACCAGTACTGCACTCAATTCTATAAACACATAACAGGTTTTCTGTATACTGAAGATGTTAAATATTTTGTATGGGACATTTGTAGTGAATCTTGTATGAGGTACTCAACACCAGTACTGCACTCAATTCTATAAACACATGACAGGTTTTCTTTACTCTGAAGATGTTGAATTTTTTGCATCAGGTACCAAAAAAAACATTTCAACTGAGTTGCTTAGCTTAGTTGCTTATAAATAAAATCAGGGGGTTTTATTTGAAATAACGGTTACAATAATATGTTGAAAGATAAAAACAGATAGATGTGGCCACAATCATAACTAAGTAACCATCACACCCTTTTTTCTGCAGTGGTAGGCAGAGAGGACAGACCGCCAAACAACACTCCTTGCATCATTTACATTCATACATCATGTATTCTCCTTACACTCCTTTCTTCGTTCATTCGCTCTACACGCCCGAACCATCTAAGCATCCCTTTTATAAAATTACTCATTCAATATCCACATTTTTCACACGATTATAAATGGTTTTAACACACATATGCCTCAGGGATCTCATTTTTACAGCATTCAGTCAGCTGTATTTCTTCCTCAGTTCCATGTGTCACTGCCATACATCATTGCAGGTGTCAATACTTCATTGTGGATTGCTAGCTTCGCTTCTTTGGTAAATTTTTTGTTAGCGCCAACAGTGTTCAGTCTTCCATTAATGTAGTTCCTGCATTTACCCTTCTTTCAATATCTCTGTCAGCCTTTTCATCTTTCTAGAACATATTTCCTAAATAAACAAACACATCAACCTGCTCCAAGTATTCATCATTCATATTCGTATTCATCACTGCACACCGTTTTCGTCCTCTCTCTTTCAAACATCATGACTACAACACAATCGTAATGTTATTTACCTTTAAAATATTATCTTTTAACGCAAATATGGATCACTTTATAAACATGACCTCAACAGCTGATCTGATGTCCCCAATATAAACAAAATATAGATAATAATAAACACATTACATATTTTGGTTGGAAAGATAAACAAAATATTCAAGTACACATGGTACACATATTATGAAAATGAAACCCAAACATATAGATAAAAAAAAACAGAATGTATAGTTTGAGGAAACAGAAATGACCACGAGGAAGTGGTTATATGGTTTAAAATGAAGACGTTATTTGACTATTTTATTCAAATTAAATTAGATTTACCTCGGGTTTGGTAGATGTAAAAATAATGCCTCCAAATAATATTTTTAATTGTAGTTAACACACTTCTGGCGGGAAGGGCAGTTCTACCTTTTACGCCGGCCCCACTTGAATGGCGGAAAAGGCATTGCTGTTTGATAATTTTATTTAAATATTTTATATCAATCTCTTTGTGCGGGTCCCAACAATATGTACATCTATTTAAAAATGTGAACCAAGTCTTCCCCATCTTCAAGCTCTTGTCTTTTGTGTGGGAAAATATTTTATCAAAAGGAAACTGTATTTAAACCCGTACGACGTGTAATACATCCTTACACTTATCGCACCAAAGATGCGGTAGTTTTTTTGTTTTAGTAATGTAATATAAACATACATTTTTTAAAAATAAAACATTACTAAATGGCCCAACACTGACTACAACTTCAGATTATGGAGTCGTATTATAAAAGTAGGTTTTAATTTCGGACAATAATTTCATGGTGTGGTGAGAACTATACACGGTGTCCGGAAACTCGTAGTACAAGCGGGAAACTGGAGAATCTACACCACATGGGGAACCCAAAAAAACATAAAGTTTTTTGATTTGAGCATTTTCACAAAAAAAAAAAAAACCAAAAAAAAATATTTTTCGGCTATTTTAGGGTTAAAGTTTTTTCTGGTGTTTAGGGTTGAACAACAGATGTTTTAACCCTGCAGAGCAGAAATATTTTATGATTACACCGGATTAAATGAAGGGTGATTTCAAAATAATGCTTCAAATCCGAGTTTCTTCATTTGTTTTACTTTCAAATAGTTTCAATTAGTTGGGTACTTTGATCTTCAGTAATAATTTATAAGAATTTGATTAAAAAAAAAAAAAAAAATCAACTTCTAACTCGATTTACTCGATAACAAAAGCTCAAATAAAAAAAAAATATACTACAAAATCGACTCCAAATGTGATGTAGATTCACCAGTTTCCCGCTTGTACTACGAGTTTCCGGACACCCTGTATAATCAATTTCATTAATTATAGAATGGGATCCTTGTATTCTCGAATGGGATTGTTGTTTTCAAAAGTATTATAGTGATTTATTTTTGGGGTATCATGCTGTATTATGGGTATTAGACGTGCCCATCTGCCCTGATGATGGACACTGTAATGCTGTACGAAAGGTTGGCTAATGAAGGAAGTAGTGCAACACGGCATAATACCTAAAAAATAAATCACTACAATACTTTTGGCCATGAAAATCTCAAATCATATATGATCAAAATCTAGCTATATAAATAAAAATGTTTGTTTGTTCAAAATCTTAAATCTCCGAAAGTTCTTCACCGATAGCTTTGAAATTTTGACACAACGTTGCATTCGAATATGCGTGTGTTTGTGAACAGAATTTTTTTATATGACTAAGGTTATGCGACGTGGTGCATAACTCAAAACAAAGAAGCAAAATCTATGGAATTATGTTAGAAAATGGACGAAACAAATGAGGCAGTCAGCGCAGAAGTGGCGTAACCCACAAAAATGTCAAGCTGAGATAATTGTTGCATTTTGCGCTTTCAAATATGGAGGTGGTAAAAACGGAAGTTGTAACAAAAACTGTGGATAGCAAATAATTATAAGCAATAATTAGTCACCTGATATATCAATATAATTTGAAAATATCTCCCGAGTAAAAATAAATGCCGCCAACGGGAATTGAACTTGCACCTTCTGATGTCCGGTCAGGTGCTCTGAACCACTGAGCTATGTCGGCTTATTTCCAACCCGCCAAATAATTCAATATGTACTAGTACCTCAATCAACAATTACTGCTTATTATATTTTTTCACCTGTAAACAACCAACTTTATTTTTGTAGGAAAGGCTTTTATAGTGCTAAATTTCCCACTAGATGTCGTCGAGACATGTTATATTTACATTCGTTGGTGAAATATTTTGACTTGTCAAATATTATTTTTACTCGGGAGATATTTTCAATTTGTATTGATATTTCAGGAGACTAATTATTTGTTATCCTTAATACTATGCATAAAACCTTGTCTTATAAACATTAGTTTATCATTAAAAAATTAAAAATAAATGTTCAATTCACAGGGAAATAACATTTGTTGGTTTGTCTATCCTTTTCTATTTGATGAACCCTAATAATATCATTCAAAGCTCCTTTCATTGTTATATTCAGTATTGGAATGTTTGTGGGCTTCTGTGCTGTCGGCCTCCAATAAATCATGAACGTGAGCACAGCATAGGAGTCCCAATGTCGGGAGACAGTGAAACTATGGCACCCCAATTGGGGTAGGGAAGGAGGTAAGTGGGGTAGTACCTAGCTATCCAGATCTAGTAGTTAAAGCCATTTCTAGCAAGGTTATATTGAGAGTATTTTCCACTCTGGAATGTGTTGCAATTATGCTATGTATTATTTTTAATTAATTAATTGTCAAACAACACAAACTAATCAAATAAAAATTTCTTGCACACGCCGGAATTCGAATCTGGGAACCTCGGATTCGTATCCAAGAGCTTTATGCCCCCGACCATGGAGGCCGACAATTAAGCTTGCATTGTAAGAATTAGTAGGTCCCAAAGACTGCCAACTGCCAGATGAATGGGTGCCCCAGTGGAAGTGACTCAAAGGCAGATTGAGGAAGAGATGGATAGACTACGTGGAAGAGGATTAGAGCAGGACGGGAGACTGGGACGGAGAACTGAAGGCAAATAGCGAGAGACCGCAGCCAGCGGAGAGCATTTGTTGAAGAAGCCAAATCCCACCCGCAGACGTTAAACGCCATGATTAAGAAGAGAATAAAGTTATTTTTTAAAGTTAGCTTTATCAAGTGCCCTAGAAGTGATTTATCACTAATATGGCGCAATCACAATTAGCCAAGTATTAATATTAGAATTAAGTAGGTGTAGTTCCTAAAGTGGGCGTGAATTAGGTTTGGTTACAGGGGGGTAATGGAAAATGCGCAGTTTGTGCAAGTGACAACTATTCTAGAGCGTGTTCTTTGTGAGTCGAATGCATTACTATTGTAGACAATTATTATTATAGGCGCTGTAAATATAAGGTATGACATCCGCCACTCACTGGATAGAATGCTTTCTCAGTGGGTATATTCTTTAATAATAAAATTGCTGTAAGTGCACACAATGACATTCTTCTATATAAATAAAAATGTAAAAGTTTGTTTGTTCAAAATCTTAAATCTCCGAATGTTCTTCACCGATTGCTTTGAAATTTTGAGACAACGTTGCATTCAAATACGCATGAGTTTTTATATACCTATATTATATAGATGTCACCTGTGACAGGTAAAAACATGATCTTTTTGAAAAACAGCGCCATCTGTTGGACAAACATATTTATTTTAGAAACAGCGCCACGTGGGTGGTTTATTTATGGCGCTACCTGTTGGACGTAAAAGCAACACGCGCTATTGTTTCTCTATCTGCACAGACAGACTGAGCCACAGCGCGCGGCGGGGTACAGCTAGTTTTATAAATAAATATAAAACTAAACACTTGACGTCTATTCTACGGTTTATTGGTAACAGTGACAGGATCAATTCTTTATATAAGAATAATAACATCAAATTATCATGACAATAGAAATTTCCACACAACGAATTTGAGTTTTAAAGCTAGAAATGCCCACCTCAAATATGTCAGTTGTTCAGGAAAGGTCATTAAAAAATCAATTTACTTATGTAAAATATGCCGAAACATTATTTTGATAAACACGTCAGATAGACCACAAATTCAATAATCTCTAGCGATAAATAGGTATAAATAAATATAGATAAATAGGGAATATCTTAGAGTACTTTCTGATACACTTCTAACATTAACACACCGAAATAACACCACCGTGGTATAAGAATTGACACAACAGTACCGTCCTGGTGACCCTGTCACAGGACTGCCGTGTTTTGATAAAACCACGCAACCCAAAAGATTTCAACAAACCAGTCTAGCCGTGATATTTTCGAGTTACGTGGATTTTCCGTTACAAAAATGTAAGTAAGGATAGCATATAAAATTTTTTGTGAATGTGGGTGGATGGATCGCTGATTGGAATCAAATAAGCGATGTTAACACAGCAGAGGCGACATTAGTTAGTAAATATGTGAATGTGGGTGGATGGATCACTGATTGGAATCAAATAAGCGATGTTAACACAGCAGAGGCGACATTAGTTAGTAAATATGTGAATGTGGGTGGATGGATCACTGATTGGAATCAAATAAGCGATGTTAACACAGCAGAGGCGACATTAGTTAGTAAATATGTGAATGTGGGTGGATGGATCACTGATTGGAATCAAATAAGCGATGTTAACACAGCAGAGGCGACATTAGTTAGTAAATATGTGAATGTGGGTGGATGGATCACTGATTGGAATCAAATAAGCGATGTTAACACAGCAGTGGTTTTATTAAAGGATTCACAAAAAGCCATACACTAAAAACCAATTAGATGAAACTGTCCAACAAGTCATACTGTCGTTTTGGATTATTTTGACATCTAATTTGAAATGAGACATAAATAACGATAATATATTCTTGTAAAAATTGACCCATTTTTAAAGCGACTTTATTGTTATTGGAAAATGATTCACAAAGCATGTTATGATATAATATGCAGAAGTTTTATGTTAGTATTATTGTGGTTTTGAGCTATAATATCTGAGCTAATTGAACAACTCGGAAGTATAATATGCTTAATATTGTGACATTATTTTTCTTCTTCACTTAAGAATAATATTGAAAGGTCACAACACTGATTTTGTTATTAGAAAACGTGTTTAACTGTTAAAATTAATGAGGATTTAAGATGTGTTTTGAATCAAATGAGACATTTTCAATCGTTGTGCCAATTTCATTGTGTTTATCGTCATGTCATTTGAACTAGGCCTCCATGTTTACATTCTACTCGAAAGATTATGAGAAGAAAACGTGATAAATAAGATGTTGGTTACTAAAAGCTCCGACAATACGTGGTCAAGTTGTTAGTTTATACGTGGACGGATGAGTAATTCGGTTTTGAAGCCAATTAATTTGTAAACTTGACATTCAAAATTGGAGCTGTCAGATTGCTGGGTCAGTGAACCGACTTATCAAACAATGGCGGTAAACGGAGTATTCGGGGATTAGTGGCGGGGAATGGAGTATGTGTGCAATATGAATTACCTGATCTTGCCTCCGCAGTACTGGCACTCAGGCCCTTGCCATCCTTCGTTGCAGATACAGGTTTCATTTTTACACACCCCATTGGAGCAAGGCTGATCACTGTTACACTTGCCCGACACTTGCTCCAGGCAGAATATCACTAGGAACAGGAGCACTGAGCACAGGAAGGGCGGCAGCCACGCGTATTTCCGACGGTACTTGGATTTGAAAAGGAATAAAAACATTTGTAGGGATTCTACCATTTTGGAAATAACATTTTCCGCAGTCGACGGACGACAGCTGCTCGCAACGTTGTTCTTCAACGGGACAGCCGTGACGTATGCTCGGCCGGCAAGGCAGATGCCATGACACCTGACCGGCCATGTTTATATTCGAACTTAGCCGGGTTCCGATAGACGGCGGTAATGTAGGTTAAATAAATAATGTCGGTAATCGAAGACCGGCCCCGGCCGTGCTTATATTCGAGTTTAGCAGTTTTTCGCTAGATGCCGTAGTACCTTGCGACTCTTTTGTTATCTTTTCCTTAGAATGGCAGTACAATAATTAATTTCCTTTGCTAGATGGCGGTACAACCGCATAAAACTGACTAATGCTCATTCGATAATATATGTTATAATTTTGGTAGTAAGTTATTAGTCGGCACTGTTGGCAGTAATAACTACAATATGCGTTCGAAGACCTTTGAATGTTGATCGATAGATGCCTCAAAAGATCTCGTTATTATCATTTAATTTTGTGGAAATAATTAACAATAATATTTTTATCTAAGGTCTAACAGACAAATATCATCGTATTACATGATATAATACGTTGTATTTTTATTTTTATAATAACTATTCCATGTACGAAACATGTTGTATCTAAAACATTCATTTTTATTTTTTAGTAATTTACTTCGTCCACAGTGGTAAACGAGCTTAAGTAACCCATAAATATACCCTACATGCAGCAATACAAATACTTTGTGATAATTATTAGGTATGTATGTCTACATAGGTAGGTGAGGTGTACTTATGAAACTTCTTCATTTGGGGACGGCGCCTTGCATATAGGCAAATAACAAAGCATTAATTCTTTATACAAAATTTATTATTATTACGAAGTCATTTACAAGCCTTGTTATTAGTTTTGTGCAAATTAGTATTCCTATCACTGCAGACGATTTGCGCCCAGACCAAGGTGTTCTCTGGTAGTCTGACTTCGTGATTTTTGACACTATATTTTTTGAAGTTTTGTAATTAACACATTTTGTGATTGATCAATAATTTAGTTTATGAGACTTTTATTAAAACATAATTATTATTTGTAAACATCCATTTTTCGTGTTTAAAATAGGAAGGATAATAAAAAAAATATGTTAACAGTGTGCGCAAAAATATGAACTATTCTTTCTATCATCGTTTTTATTCCAAATAATATAAAACATTTTTTATTTAATTTGAATTTTATTTATAATGTACACAACAGGCAGAGAGTAAACATTAAAAAATGACAAAGAAATAAATACCATCCATCCTATAACGGTGTATAGGGTATATTATTAATATTACATCCAACTCCAGTAAAAAAAGTGGCAATTTAAACAACTCTTCCCGCTAGAGGGAGCCAGTACCTATAGCAGGTTGACTTTGACATTCCTTTCAGTGGCGGCAAATTAAATTTACTTAGTATTTGGTGGCAGTGTTTTGGGCTTTCTAAATTATATTTTTATAAACAAAATATATTAAAAAATGTTTAAAAAAATGAGTTACGTTGTTCAATTTACGAACAAACAGCGAAAAAATTCCCAAGTCATTTTTCAAGATGCCCAAAAACATTGATAGCCTATAGTTGGTGAAATGATTTCGTTAAATCCTATCGAACAAAATATTCTTGATTACGTAGAACGTGTAAATATAAATGTAAATATATATATATACAGGGTGTATCGGCAAGTACCCGACAAACTTTAACCAGCTATTCCTTAGCACATTTGGAGTAAAAAATGTTATGGGCGCTTTGCTGTCCGGTAACATTTTTTTTCCATTAAAAACAAAAAATAAATAAAAAAATCCACACTCCGTCACTGTCATTTGCATTGTTTCTCGTGTTCAACAGCTGTTATTAGCAAGTGTATCAAAAATTGTCCTCGCTCTTTCGTACACACTAAATAATAATAGTTAAAAATGAGACGAATGGTGCCGTGCCATTTCGTTGTGATTGTAAAAGCGCGCCAACGTAGGTACCTACGTACATTATTCAACGAAACTCGAACAAAATATTGCCAGACGGGTTTTCAAACTTTGACAAAGGATAAAACATTGGTGACATGTGGTGAAAATATGAATAATAAATTTTTTATTTACAGGGTGTATCGGCCTATATATATATTTTTAAAGGTTAATTCAGCAAAGCTGTGTGGACCTCCGTGTTCAAGTTGATGTTATAAATATCACCAATGTTAACAAATAATTATAAGCAATAATTAGTCATCCGAAATACTAATACAAATTGAAAATATCTCCAGAGTAAAAATATATGCCGCCCGTTGACTCATCAACCTTAGTGGCCGTGTCGGTACAAAAAACAAGATCTAGTCATCTGTTATTGACATTTTTTACATTGTTTAATTGATTTAGGTTAAGGAAATCACATAAATTGACAATTTCTTTTTCTGTTTCGGATAAGGTTGAGTTTTGAGAATCAGTAGAATTATCGCGGGTGCCCCAGTGGATTTTGGGTAAATTGTAATTACCGATGATAGTGATTTTACTATTTGGAAATTTGTACGACAATTGTTCTATATCCTCAAAATGACTTTTTTATACACTTATATCCGACGATGGCGGAATGTAAACACTGCCAATGATATTTTTTTGGTTTTTACCGTTTAATAAGATGTAAACTTGTTCCACATTACAGTTTTTGAATTTTTTTATGTGACGCCTAACAAGAGTAAATAAGTTTACAGTGTAAAGGCAGGAGAGCTATGTCGCCACTCGGTTGGGCAGCCTTGTGAGGCGGGTTAAGGTAAGGGCTGTAGGAAAGGATTCATATTATTAAATATATTGATATCTTATAGTGATTTCTTTTTGGGGTATTATGCCGCGATTCAAAGATTCGGACAGCATGGCAGTGTCCATTATGAAAGTCTGTCCGAAAGTAGGCTAAAGAAGGAGGTAGCGCAACACGGCATAATACCCCAAAAACAAATCACTATAATACTTTTGACCGTGAAAATCTAAAATATTGATGTCTTTTTGCAAAATTTCTCACAATTATATCAGTATTTTATTACCTTTCTGAAAACCATCAAAGGCAGAGTTAATAGCCGCTTTAATATTTTTTTAATGTATGAGCAAAAAAGCAGTAAAGTCTAAGGTCGTATGTTATATTTAATTTAAAAAAAATGATTTCTTTAATTGATTAAAGTAAAATAAAGAATGTAATTTCACAATATCAAAAAATGTATGAAAGAAATCCAAGGCGCACAAATCATGGCGCTACGAGGCGCTAGTGTAGCAGGTTGCCATCGGAATGTATGGGAAACGTCAGAAGTTGGAAGTATTTTTAATATTTTAGGGTTTTTATGAACAAGCGTTCCGACATCGTAATAATACATTCGTATTTTACTAAAAGCTTATTAGGATAAATTCATTCGTTAAGGTCCTGTAATCCCGTTTTTAACTGGATTACGAATAATTTGAAGAGATTCTTAATTAATGAACAAAATTCAATATTAGTAATTTTTGTCCGTTCGACTCTAGCGGCCAGCGTTGTTGATACTGCAAGGGTATTTGATATAACCAGATATTTTGGTATCCTAAAAGATGGCAAAAAATCCATAAAATTTCCCTTTCATTTGACGGCTTTGTATCGCTTTTTTCCATTATTTCAAGGGTAAATTGAATGAAGTCCTACCTGAAAGTTTTTCTATTTTCCCAAATAGCAGCTGAAGTAGTTGTTGATGAGAATTTACGCTAATGTTCCGAGTAGTCCCGACCCCGTCCCGCATCAGGTTTAGTTTAGTGTTAGAGCTTCCGGCGCCGGCCCCGGCACTACCGCAAACATTTATCCACGTTATCCCTAAGTTATGTACCTACAAATTCCGTGCCTCCTACGTGTTAAAGTGAGATCTTAAATGAACAGAGTTTATCGACAACCTTCCTGTCTAAATGATTAGATAAGATTAGACACCACCGAAAAGTAACATTCCCAAAAAATGTGGCTCCAAGTGTTTTACCAAAACACAGTCAATTTGCAGCTAAACTTTATACCACATACCATATTCTGCACTTAATATTATATACATGATTTTTATACGGAAAATGGTGTGTAAATTTAAACTTGATTTTTGATGCGGTTGCAATTGGGAATAAGGAATCACACGGTAGTTAATTTTAGAGAATTTTAAACAAATTTTTATTTGAAATGGATTTTCTTAATTTAGATTTATATCACGAGCAACGAGTTAGAAAAGTATCCACGTTTACCATTTATGGCACAGAAAACCATTTCACAGACGCTTTTATTTGATTATTTCTTGGCGACCAACTGTGCATTCGATCGACTTGAACTCGGCAATATTTCACGAAGCGCCACTGTTAACATTTCTGCCATGGATTTCAGTGGCGTGCCATGGCAGTCAAATCCATTGTTTGTTATTCTGTGAGATATTTTCACATTATTTTCATCATCTTTTAGTGCCCTCTCTTATGAGAAAACATAAAACCAGAAATTTGTCGCAGTCACGAAACCAGTCTTTTTCTGAATTATCATTAGTAAGTTAATTCGACAAATAGGTAATATTTTTCTTCAGCCAAAGATTTAACCACCGCAAAAGTAATTTTTCATGTTAGCCTTTTTGGAAACTAAAGGTAAACCTTTTATGAAACTAATTTCAAACGAACATTTTAGATTGGGCAATAATTACTAGAAATATTCTTACTACGAGTACTTCACAGCTTTTAGTGCTAGCAGTATGGGGAGAGTTGCTTTAAGTCATGTGTTCCCTTTAAAAAATGGAGAAAGTCAAACGTGTGTCGGGATGCAAATAAAAACATAAATAGGTCAAATAGAAACACAGGTCGTTTGTGACATAAAAAATATTAACAAACTTATGGGTTTGTAGCAGTTAAATTTTTATTTTTATGCTTGTGTTTTATTAGGGTAGGCACTACTTTTCATACATTATGGACTGCACGCCTCTGATATGAAATTAGGACTAATAATTTCTGAAATATAAAGAAGAAAACGGATGGTACAAAAAGAAAAGCCCATGTAATTATTTAAGATTTTCGAAACCTGTCTGCAAAAGTGTTTAGAATTCAGAGAGGAATTAAATAATATTCAAATTTTGGAAACGAACAATTTACTACACATTAGCCGGTCGCGCACAAATCGCCAATGTGTACCATTTCAATTT
Organism: Hesperophylax magnus; assembly: GCA_026573805.1. Taxonomy (NCBI): domain Eukaryota; kingdom Metazoa; phylum Arthropoda; class Insecta; order Trichoptera; family Limnephilidae; genus Hesperophylax; species Hesperophylax magnus. The sequence continues at coordinate 13,479,823 of JAIUSX010000019.1, forward strand.
TCTGTTTAAAAATATATACGAATTATTATTTTTTTCCCTCTTCTTTCTAAAAATTATTTGTTAGTAACAATAATAACACAGCAGTTATATAGCGCAGTTTAGTGTTATTTCACTTCAAGTGCACTCTACTATAACAAACTATTCAAATATTAGAACATGCATTACCTGTAATAGGAGAAGAGTTTCTTAGTCTAATAAACGAATCGTTAGAAACAGGGAAGTTTCCTGAATCATGGAAAACGTCTATGGTGATACCGATTCCAAAGATTTCGAACACAAAAAAATGTGAAGACTTTCGACCTGTAAATATGTTATCAAAATATGAGCAAGTGATGGAATACATAATTAAATCTCAACTTGAAGAATACTTGGAAAATAATAGCATCCTTTGTGACGAACAATCTGGATTTAGGAACAATGATTCATGTGAAACAGCGTTAAATTTAGTAATTGATGATTGGAAGGAAGATATAGATAAAAACTTGCATATTGTTGCGGTGTTTTTAGATTTTCAGAGAGCTTTTGAAACAATAGATAGAAAAAGAGTTATTAAAAAATTTAAAAAAATATGGAATAAAAGGGAAAGAACTGGAATGGTTTAAAAACTACTTAAGCAACAGACAACAAACAACAAAGATAGGAAACAATATATCAAATCCGATTGAAAATAAGCTGGGTGTACCGCAAGGATCTGTATTGGGTCTGATATTGTTTATACTCTACATAAATGATATGGTAAAAATATTAAAACATTGCAAAATAAGACTGTTTGCAGACGACACACTAATTTATATTGCAGAAGATAATTATGAGAAAGCAATCAAAAAGATAAATAGTGATTTAGAAACATTGTCAAAATGGCTCAAACTAAATAAATTAAAACTAAATGTAAATAAGACAAAATACATGCACATAGGCAGAACAAATACGCATGAGGAACCAAAGGTTTCTATAAATGGAGAAATCATAAAAAAAGTGGAAGAAATTAAATATCTAGGTGTTATTATAGACTCAAAATTGAACTTCTCAAAAAATGCAGACTATACAATTAAAAAAATTGCAAAAAAAATATCATTTCTTGGTAGAATCAGAAACAAAGTAAATAAAGAAACATGCCAGATAATATACAATACAATTATATCACCACACTTTAATTACTGTTCAAGTATTCTTTTTCTCTGCAATAAAGAGAAAATGAAAAAAATGCAAATACTGCAAAATAAAGCAATGCGAATAATACTTAAGCGCAACATATACACACGGATAAGAGACATGTTAAAGGAGCTGAATATTTTGACGGTGAAGCAAACAAACAAACTGTGTATTTGAATGTACTTATTTTTATACATAAAATTAAATTAGGGATGATGTCTAAGGAACTGAAAAGAAAAATAAATTACAATAACGAGATACACGGAAACGGGACGAGAAATTCTAAGCAAATTAGATTGCCAACAAGAAAAAAAACAAGCACCCAAAAATCTCTGATGTACCAGGCCGTTCAACTCTATAACAAAATCCCGAAGGAAATTGCTGTGATAGAAAATATTAATAAGTTCAAAAATGAATTAAGAAAATATGTCAATCTCAATTATTAATGTTTCTTTTTTTTGTGACTTTATTGAAATATTTAAAGAAAGATTATGTTTGCCAAACAATGTACATGTTTATATGTTTATAAAACTAATAGCACACACGAAGATGTGAGCTAACTTAAGATTAATAAAAAAAAAAAAAAAAAAAATAGTAATTTGGTATTTGGTCATGTTCTTAAAATTATTCCTACAGTGCGCCTTACCCAATACAGATCTAATAATATAACACTAAATGTACAGTTTATACAAAGCAATGACAATAACAGTGCCATTATAGCAAAGGACAAAACAAAAACATTTATTAACAGACATTTATTAATAGATAATGTTTTTTACTGTCTTGTTTATTACTATATGTATCTGTGTTTTCGCCAATAAAAAGATTTTATATCACGCATCTTTAAAACTCACAGATTTAATGGTACGTATACATTTGCGAACCATACCACGAATTACGGGAATGGAACGAATCAACTTGAAGAGGCGTTTCGCAACATTTGCGGTTGCTTCGTTTCTTTCCCATAAGTTGAGGTTCAGTTCGGCAGTTCGGCTCGCGGATGTATACGTAGCATAACAATGAATATTATTGCATAGAAAAAAATGTTTGAAGTTTCACCACTCAAGGTTCAGGCCTTCGCTAGAGTTCATACAAGTATTTAAAATTGAGATTTTTATAGCACGAATCTGTGGCTGTGAAGTACGATTTATTATCAAACTTTGTTTTTTATCAAATCCCGTACCTTGTAACTCTTATATATTTTTAAGGAATTTCTAGTTCATAGATTTATTTTATGTGTTTTTTTTCAGTAAAAAGGAAATTCATACAAAATCCGTGACTTTAGGCCAGGCCTGCCCATTGCCCAACCTCTGGCCCAATTGAAGATTTTTTGCAAAACAAAATGATGTTTTCAGTTCCTTTCTTTTTGCATTTTGGTATTCATATAAAAAAATCATTTTCGAAAATTAGAACTTTCTTGCTATTAGTCCTCAGACTCTCGGTGGGGGTTTTGATTTATTGCTTGAAAAGTCAAAACCAATTCCAACCGGTACATTTCTTCCGCACATTTCTCGGAAGATCGAGCGCAACTGACCTGATTTGTGAGGGTGAGTGCCAAGGACACATATAGGCGCGTGTATAGCAATGGAGCGAGCACTCAAAAAGTGCCATTTTTTTAATTAATAATACGCTGAGGGAAAACAAGTGGAAGATGCATTATTTAAACGAGAATATTAATTCTATGAAAATATAAAACGCATCACCAATTTGTGCTTGAAGATGTCAAGTAATAAATCAAAACCCCCATCGAGAGTCCGAGCCCTACTTGTTATACTCATGCTGGCTCTCACACTCAGCGAGCGTATGGAGGCGGCAATACAATAGTGAGAGTGAGACGGCTATAGTCTGAGCATTGACCAATCGAGTAATCGTACACTTTTTAAGCAACCGTTGTATTCTTGACTCGTGTTAGCGGTGATGCCATTCCTTCCGAAATTTCGGTACATCTATCGATTTCGGCAAAAATCTACCAATCTACTCATATTCATAGAAAATATACCGAAATTTGTGAAAATTAACCTAAATTATTTGATTATTTTTTGTAAATCTACCAAATTTACAAAAAATGATACCGAAGTTTTTGAAGCCTCGTAGATAATGGGGATTTTTTTCTTCAGAAATTCTCTGGCCACACCCCCCTGATGATCTTTGTTTTATATTTTTTTATATGTGTGGCCCAACTAAGCTCAGCAATATTTTTTTTGGCCCACTAAACGATTAGGGTTGGGTACCCCTGCTTTAGACCGTACGCCACTGAAAGATTTATGGACCCACGTATTTCAATAATTGGTTTTATAAATTTAATGCGGCAATAAAATATATATCGCAAAAGCAACAAATTACATAACACATTGCAAGTCTGGAACAGACTATTGATTTAAAAAAGCTTTATTCAGAATTGAATCGTCTGCATTGATATGGTAATGTTCGTCAAGGAAAACTTAATGTTTCTGTCTGTATTATGTTGGAGAGTCTCTACGTAGTTAATAGATTGTGGAAGTTTTTAATTACTGTTTCTTAACATGGCAAATTTACTGTTTTCGTTTTAATTTTTTACCTCACTAGGACTAATCCCGTGTTAACAATTTTATAAAGTTAATAAAAATAACGCAAACATATTATATTGAATTAAAAATTTCATTGAATGAATATTATTGTGATATAAATATATTGAAAGAATATTATTGTGACAAAAAAATATTGAAATAATTATTGGGACAAGAATATATCTAAATAATATAATTGTGATAAAAATATATTGAAATAATATTATTGTGATAAAAATATATTGAAAAAGTATTATTGTGACAAAAATGTGTTGAAAGAATATTATTGTGTCAATAATATATTTAATGAATGTTATTGTGGAAAAATATATTGAAAGAATATTACTTTGACAAAAATATATTGAATGAATTTTCCGATTTTATGTCCGGGTTAAATCTTCCCCATAGGAAAAACTAAACCCTTCCACACACTTTTCCACAAATGATCATCTAGTCAATCAAAATTATGCAAGTGCATTATATAAGCAAAATAAATACAAAACAATACAAGAACAACATGTCAACTCACCAGCGATCAAATGGGAAAATAATTCACCGACTCCAGATATTTTCATATCAGAGGGTTCGGTTCGGTAGAACTCCTAACAGGGCCTATAAATCCTACTGATCCCTCAACATAAATATTTAAAAAATCTTTCGTTATACTACATGTATTTAAAATGACTAATTTTTGCATTTTTATATTTAAATTTTTTGATAGATCTAATACGTCCAAAGATATTAGCTAAATTTTTAATGAGAGAACTAGGTAAAATGCCAGTAGCCGAAATAACGAATGGTAATATTTTTATAGTCTGAGAATGCCAAATTCTTTTTATCTCATTTTAGTTATTATTATTACTGTGCAAATATTATTATAAATTTAAAACGAAAAGTGACATTTACTCACGACACTGGTTGCTTTGCATGTTTTGTTTATGCTGAGTGAGCTGAATATACATTTGTTTTAGTAGTTCCCGCTTAGTGCTGCAGGGTTGTCAAAACTTAATTCTTGTCCAAAATTTAAAAGTTATATTTATTTTATTTTCATTATGAATAATAACGATAGTGCCGTGTCATCATTAAATATGGTGACAGAATCAATTTGTGCCCTCCATAAAGCCATCACCGATCCTGCACTTAAAATCACCAGGGATCAAATGACAAAAATATTATCACTACTATCAACCGTCTCTGTAAACATGACAGACGTAGGAGTGAAGGTGGGGATTCTCGTGGGTAAAATTGATACGAAAGGACAATTGACAAGAAACAAATTCCTTCTAACTGCTTTTCACTTTGTGATGGCATTATTTATTTTTTATTAAAACACAAATAACTTAGTTTACATCACTTTATTTCGATACAAAATCTCAACATGTTTCGTGAACCAAGTTCACATCATCAGGAGCACAAGTATACTAAAGTTATAATTAAAATTAGGTCTAGAAAGAAGAGGTAGAAGGAGCGGGGAGGGGTAAGAGTGGGGGAGGGTTATTCAAAGTAGGAATTAAAATGTCATTAGACGGGAAAGACCGGGTAATTGGGAAAATATTTAAAATGGGGTTTATAATTTTTTTTTGTTTATTAATAATATCTGCTTTCATATTCACGTGTTTTCTTATTTCTAAGATTTCAAAATTATTGATTTGAGATACCTTGTAACCAGAATGTAGTATTTTAAAACCTGAATTAATATCGAAAGTATGGTCGTTATTTAATTACCCGTTTAAGTACCCAATTACCCGGTCTTTCCCGTCTAATGACATTTTAATTCCTACTTTGAATAACCCTGCCCCACTCTTACCCCTCCCCGCTCCTTCTACCTCTTCTTTCTAGACCTAATTTTAATTATAACTTTAGTATACTTGTGCTCCTGATGATGTGAACTTGGTTCACGAAACATGTTGAGATTTTGTATCGAAATAAAGTGATGTAAACTAAGTTATTTGTGTTTTAATAAAAAATAAACAAATTCCAGTAAACTGCTCTCCAATAAATGATTTTCTCGCGGAGGCAGAAGAAAGAAAAATCCGATCGAAGAATATCATTCTCTTTAATGTTCCGGAGAGCATCTCAGAATCTACTGCAACGACTATCGCAATGGATAAAGAAATAGTCGTTTCAGTAATAAGTGATATTAATAGCGAAATCATACCAAATGTCGTAAAGATGTATCGACTGGGTGTACAAAGAGCTAACAAAACAAGACCAATTAATTTCACTCTCAATAAAAATGCTATCCCTGAGAATTTAAACATATGTATACACTCATATAACTGTAATATCAATTGACATCAATGTAAACCTGACTGCTCTGTACAGTCAAAACTAATGTTAAATACCTTGGTGTAATTGTAGACACTAACATAAAGTGGAAATTACAAATCAATGCGACAGTAGAAAGGTTAAGAAAATTAATGTACATTTTTATTAGAATACGAAACATTTTAAGCCTTAAACTATTACGAACCATATATTTTTCACTGATTCAATCTGTATTGCAATATGGAATTGTTGGCTGGGGTGATGCATTCAAAACCTCTCTCTTGCCTCTAGAAATCATCCAGAGAATATTAATAAAAATAATTTTAAATAAGCCATACGATTATCCCACCATCAGATTATTTAAAGAATTTAAAGTCCATTCTCTGCTAATCATTTATAAAAAACATTACTTCTACAAATTCACAAAGATTCTTTCAACAACGAAAACTTAACACTTTTTTCGAACAGCAACAGACCAAATGTGCATGGTTCTATAACCATCCCGTGCTGCAACACCATCACAGCCCAACAATTTTATAAATAATAAAATAAAATACTTTTTTGTTTTAAAACCACGATATTTATTAATTTAAGAACCGACCGGTTTGGCTTTACTTAAGCATCATCAGGGTACAAATTAATACTAAACAAGAAGTACATAATGTGTGCATATATATAAAAAAATATAGAGGGAGACAACATGATACAAATATAAGCAACACAAAGACGGTCATAAAATACATTAACATAAGTGCACAAGTAATGGAAAAACCGCCAGATAATTATGTAGACTAATGGGTTATACCAATAAATCGGGAGAAACAAAGCATCAACTGGAATGGTGGTAAGGAGGTAAGGAGAACTGGGAATTTTTTATGGGTTTATTGGAAACAGACTTAATATTGGCCGAACAATTATTACAATTTAAAATTAAATTGTAATAATTGTTCGGCTTTCTATATCGGTAAGACATCACGTAATGTTAATATTAGGATAAAGGAGCATCTTCGTTACCTCAATAATAACGGTTTTTCCGAATTCGCAAATCATTTGATCGATAAAGATCATACATTCTGTCATAGCACCGGTGCTAACATCTTACATAAAAACGGGCATGGTAACAGACTAAACAATTTAGAGGCACTAGAAATTTAAAAAGCTGTAAAAACCAAAAGTCAGATACTTAATAATCAATTAGACATATCAAGTAGTCCAATATTAAGTCTGTTTCCAATAAACCCATAAAAAATTCCCAGTTCTCCTTACCTCCTTACCACCATGCCAGTTGATGCTTTGTTTCTCCCGATTTATTGGTATAACCCAAAGATATTAGAAGAACGAGATATGCTATGTTGGCCGCCGGACCGTAGGCGGAGTACTACCTAATTAGGGTACTTTGAACGGTATCGGGACGTGTACGCACAGAAATCTGTTCTATGTATTAGTGCGGATACGTTAGCGTAAGCGAAGGTGTGCAGTAGTATTGGTGAACAAAACCGGCGACACTCGGCAAAACAATTCCACACAGTATGAACTGCTCATAGCACATCTCGTTCTTCTAATATCTTTGGTATAACCCATTAGTCTACATAATTATCAGGCGGTTTTTCCATTACTTGTGCACTTATGTTAATGTATTTTATGACCGTCTTTATGTTGCTTATATTTGTATCATGTTCTCTCCCACTATAATATATTTGTAGCATGTTGTCTCCCTCTATATTTTGTTCTATATATGCACACATTATGTACTTCTTGTTTAGTATTAATTTGTACCCTGATGATGCTTAAGTAAAGCGAAACCGGTCGGTTCTTAAATTAATAAATATCGTGGTTTTAAAACAAAAAAGTATTTTATTTTATTAAATATGTCAAACCACAAAGTGATTGCTTTCTACAATAATTTTATAAATATTGTGGAGTGAAATGGTTTAACCAATTACCTCTAGATGTAAGATTACAAAAAAATTACGCTAAATTAAAAAACACTATAAAATATAGTTCAGTATTTTTTTTTAAATTTATTACACCTTTAAAGTAATATCATAATTCTCTTAAATAATATTAGATATACTTTTTTCTGCTTTTTTCTTTTTTTCTCTCCTCCTTTTTTCTATTAATTTTTCACAAGAATCGTTTGTAAATTTTATTTTATTTTTCTTTGCTTAAAATAATAATTTGTTAAAATAGTAATTAATTACGTTTCTCCACTTTTTTAACACGAGCGTTTGCTCAGGAAAAAAGTGTTTTACGATACTGTTTCAGATATTTAAAAAAAAGTTTGTAATATGTATAAATTGTTACTGTACATCTTTAAACCAATAAAGAAATAAATAAATAAATAAATAAAAAAACTTCAATGTTTACAATGTACAGAAACTATATTCAAAAAATATTTTATTTAAACTGAAAAAAAACATATCCGAATACTCCACTGCCCAACATAAATACACAACCAGGGCAAAAAGCGAAAATATCCTGATTACTCCCAGTTTGAACACATCCTTTGGACAGAGAAATAATAAATTCCATGCTATAAAATTGTTCAATGCTCTACCAAATGAAACCAAAAAAATAAACGAAATGAATATATTTAAAACAAAAGTCAAAACATGGCTTAGAGATCAAAGTAATAATCAACTTACAAACATTATGAAGACAATGTAAAGACAATTCAAAACTAAATACAAAAATTTAAGAAAAACTACAGGCCGCCTCAGAACAGGAAACCCTAGTGAGGAGGACTGTGAAAAAAATACAAAAAATATACTTATATTATACTTTAAACCTACATATTGTACAAATTTTGCTATTGATATTAATAAAAAAAAAAAAAAAAAATAAAAAAAAAAAAAAAAATAAGATCGGATTTAAGGAATCTGTATCGGCGCTTGAGGTTTTATCAAGAAGTGCAAGAATTAAAATGGTGTCAAGGCCAGTAATGATCAAACTAATTTGCAGAGGGCTCAACTTCAGTATTTACAAAACGAACTAGACATGAGGAAGAAAAACGGTGAAACAAATATCACAATCAAATACGTGAACTCAGTCCCGAAAATTATAAACTGCGTACCAAAAAACTACGACAGCAAATAATAAAGTGCTATTACCAACATGTGAGAGGGATCCGCACCAAACTTCCCATTTTGGTAGCATCGGCAGCAACCATTAGCAGTGATATTTTCTTTTTATCCGAAACATGGCTTGACTCGGGAATTAAATCTGCTGAATTAGGCTTCCCTAATTTTAAAATATACCGCACGGACAGAAATTCTAAAACAAGTGCCAAAACATGAGGGGGTGGTGTAGCCATTGCTATCTCAAAAAATCTCAGATCCTCAAAAATATCAACGAAGAACCCAAGCATCGAGCAAATTTTTGTCAAAGTGAACACTTCTAGCGGATGTGCGTACCTACCTCCAAATTCTGACGTTCAATGCTACAGCAATCACTGTGAAGAGGTTAAATCAATTTGCGCCCAATACCCTCATACAAAATTACTTCTAGTTGGTGAATACAACCTGCCACATTACGACTGGTGTAATATAAGTACTGAAAATTATTGTTCCAATGTTAAAATTCGTGAAGTTAGAGATATGGCCAAAGATATTAGAAGAACGAGATATGCTATGTTGGCCGCCGGACCGTAGCCGGAGTACTACCTAATTAGGGTACTTTGAACGGTATCGGGACGTGTACGCACAGAAATCTGTTCTATGTATTAGTGCGGATACCTTAGCGATGCCTTAGCGTAAGCGAAGGTGTGCAGTAGTATTGGTGAACAAAACCGGCGACACTCGGCAAAACAATTCCACTCAGTACGAACTGCGCATAGCACATCTCGTTCTTCTAATATCTTTGGATATGGCCCTGTTCTTGGGACTAACTCAGTGTAATTGTGTTTATAATACAGGTGGCCGTACGTTGGACTTGGTCTTGTCCAATGTGTCTGATATCTGTGTTGTGAGAAGTACAGAAATACTTTTGCCCGTCGATGTTTACCATCCGCCACTAGAAATATGTATGTCTAATCTTAAACCAATTCCCACTGTAAAAAAAGCAGACTATGTTCAAATTTCTAACTTTCTTAAACAGAGTGACTGGTCATTTTTAGACACTGATGCTGATATTAATGTACACCTTGTAAAATTTTACTCCATTGTTAATTCTGCAATCAAAAATTTTGTACCTTTGACAGTTTACAGGGAAACTGAATTCCCGAAATGGTTCTCAAAAGAACTGATTGACTTAATTTACGTCAAAAAATATCGCACAATAGGTTCAAACAAAGTCGCCTGGCTATCGATTATATTGCCTTTCAAAAAATGAGGGCAGAATGTAATAAGCTCTCTGCTAAATGTTATAACAGTTACATGTGTGTTGTCGAAGGCTCTCTCATAGATGACTCAAATTTCTTTTGGAAATATGTTAAATCCCAAAAAGAAAATGGAACTTATATACCTAGTACTATGTCATTCGATTGTAAACAATCACAAAATCTACAGGAAACTGTTAATCTGTTTGCTGAGTTTTTTGGTGGTGTATATGTTAGTAAAAGTGTAGACAGTTAGACAGTAAGTACTCTTGTTCTAATTTGGTTGAGAACCTTGATATATCTGTCTGTACAGTAACTATAGAGGACGCTATATCTAAGCTAAAGAGTCTCGATTCCCACAAATCCGCAGGACCCGATAAAGTTCCACCTAGATTCCTAGTTAATTGTATGCATTCATTGTCAAATCCCATACATAAGTTATTTATGAAGTCACTCTCATCAGGTGTGTTTCTTGACCTTTGGAAGTTTAGTCAATTGACGCCTATTTTCAAAAAAGGAAATAGATCGAAGTAACAAATTATAGGCCAATATGCATAATGTCTTATTTACCCAAATTTTTCGAAAGCCTAGTACTGGACAAGTTGATATCTCAATTTAAACGAGTAATCTCACCAATTCAACATGGATTTATTGAAGGAAGATCAACGCTTTCCAATTTAATATTATACACTAATGATATCGTTAATGGCTTTATCACATCATATCAAACTGACTCCATATATACTGACTTCAGTAAAGCATTTGGTACAGTAAAGCATTTGGTATAGTAAACCACAGAATCTTAATACGTAAATTAAAATTGTTGGGAGTGAGAGGGAGCATGTTTGAATGATTAAAGAGTTATCTTTTGGGAAGGTACTTAGCGGTAAAGGTGGATTCATTCACTTCTTACAAATTTGCGGCATCAAGTGGAGTACCGCAAGGATCTCATCTGGGCCCAATATTATTTTGTTTGTTCATCAATGACATAGTAAATATTTTTAGCAAAGTCAATGTTCTGTTATTTGCCGATGATTTGAAGATCTACAGAATAATTAAAGATGATAATGATCGCGCTATTTTGCAGTCGAATCTGAATAAACTATTTGCTTGGTGTTCAGAAAATGATTTGCAACTAAATATTAGTAAATGCCAGATTATTAGTTTTTACAAAGGTAAAAATCTTCTTCATTTTTCTTATTTCATTAATGGCGCTAATCTTCTTCGAGTTTCACAGATTCTAGATCTCGGTGTCTTATTCCACGAAAGTCTATAGTTTAACTTACACATCGATGAAACTACAAGCGATGCAATGAGAATGCTCGGTTTAACTGTGAATTTTTTACAGTAATACCGCACAAGAGTCCCAACTGCTCCCGTCTGGAGCCAGTGAGACTATGGCATCCCCAATTGGGGTATGTTGTGAGGCTGAGGGTATTGGGGAGGGGAGGGAGATGGGGAAGAGGAAGGTGGGGAAGTACCTGGCTATTCAGATCTGGTCACCAAACACGGCTAAAGCCATTTCAAGCAACCTTTCAATTCTGAATGGTGGTCTTACACCAGGGCGATACTGAGAGTATCTTCCACTCTGGAACGTGCCGCAAATTTTTTTTTTTTAATATTTGTATGTTTTTTACAATAAATATACAATTATACATATTATACAGTGTTATTAAGGTAAATAATAATAGCTTTTCCTCACCATAAAGAGACGAGGCTCTTGTGTTTGGTGAGTGAATCCTAGCTCAATTATATGGAATCATGTAAGTAAGTAAATAATATATTTGCAAAACCAAAGGGATAAGTAAGAAATAGGCAAGATTTATCAATAATACAGTTTCAAGATTTGAAGGAAATAATAATAAGAGTAAGATATGGACTTTTATAGTAGTTTTAGGTAATTTTTTAAATTTCTGAATATCTTCAATATTTTTTAGATGTAATGGAAGGATGTTAAAATATGTTATACCTAGATAGATATAGGTATTTTGTGTGTGCTTTGTATTAAGTTTTGGGATTTTGATAGTTTTTTGATATCTTGCTGATGAATTGAAATGTAAGTTATTTAACTGTATTTCTTTATAAATTTGTAGAATTGAATATTTTTTATATATATTGTCTATTGTGGGTACATTGAATATTGAAAAGAGAATCTCAGTAGAAAATTTGGATGGTTTTTTCAATATTACTTTAATTATCAATCTTTGAACTATTTTAAGTGGATTTAATATATTGTTATAAGTTCCTCCCGAGCCAATAATACCATATTGTAATATAGATTGTACAATTGCATAGTACACTCTTTTTAGGTTTTCTAGTCTAAGAATATTTCTAAGTCTTATAAATATATAAATACATTTTCTAATTCTTTTGACAAGTTCACAAATTTGTTTTTTCCATTTAAATTGTTGATCTATATATATACCAAGATATTTAATTTCAGAAGTTAGACTAAGTATAGAACATTAATTTAAAATAATATACTATATATTATTTTAAATTAATTAATTGTGAAATAAAACAAATTAATCAAATAAAATTTATTTGCGCACACCGGGTTCGAACCCGCGACCTTCGGATCTGTAGTCAAAAGCGTATACCACTAGACCACGCCGGCCGTTAACTTTAAAACATCTATATTGCTCATTAGTACGAAGTAAATTAGAATATAATTCAACAGTATGGTCACCGTTCTACAAAGTACATTATTAAGCCTTAGAAAAGGTACAAAATACATTTCTTCGGTATATCAATTTTAAAATGAATATTTTCATCGAATTTATAAATTATAATAACTTACGTACCGAAACTAGACTTCTCAAACTATCGGATAGAAGAGTTCTAACTGATATATTATTTTTATTCAAAATTATCAAATCTCTCATTGACAGCCCTGAATAAGGAAGTTGAGTGAAAAATATTTTGACTTATAAAAAATATGTTCTTGTAGATCAAAAAATATCGATTCTAAATATATAAATATATATCAATATTATTATTCTTAGAATTAGTTAAACGTTCTTGAAAAAGCATTCAATAGCAATAAACTGAATACGCTCCACGATTGGTCGAAAGAATTCTGACGTCACATGTGTCGTGGCTTGTATATCACCGCAATGTCTATGGTGCATCTCTTTCTATTACATGAGAGAAGGTCGGTTTAGATGAGAGAGGTGTATAGGCCAAACGTTTATTTGGGCCAAATCACAGCCGGTCGTGGAGTTAAAGCTTCCAAGTAAGTATATCAAATTATTAATTGTGTACATTTGTACGTTACGATAAATATAATACATTTTTACAGTATAATAATCATTGCGTATCTACCCATCTGACATTTCGCCATAACCACTAGTTTTGTGCAGGTATATTTATTGATTTCGCATGACATGATAATTATTCTCTACTCATTAAAATATATATTATAACGTGGTGATGGCTTTTAAATATTTCATCTTTTGTTTACCATATAATAAGGCACTGCTGAAAACCAGCTGCATTCCCGGAGAAACCCCTTTGTCAATAGGATCTATGTGAAAAAAATAGCTCCCATCTATTGTCAAATATTTATGTAGGTATTTGTTGTTATTATTATATAAAATGGATTTCTAAAGATACACATTCGTATAGTGCTTTATAATAATATGTTGTTTATTGCATCGCTTAGAAGTTTTTATTATTATACATGTCACATTACATGTGATTACACTTCAGGCCTCCGCGCAGAAAAGTCTCACAGTGAACTGGGCTGTAAACCGTTATTTTACTTTTGGTCTTACTTTTCTGCGCGGCAGTCAACAAATAGCGTCTTCAATACCGCGCCGGGCGGGAGAAGCAAATATTCTAACTTAAAATATTAATTTAACTATGAAATCTTAATCAATTTTCTTTTTTTTAATAACATCAAATCTAATAGACGGTTAACATTGGTAAAAAAATTACTGGAATTCCTTATTGAAGAATTACATTTTTTTCCATACAAAATGTTTAAGCGACGTGGTTCTCACAGTTTGAATGACGTCACATCCACACCCCGCCTCTTACCGCTTGGATTCCGCTCATTTTGGCGGGCTTAATAAAATTTAAACTTTGATAATTAATTTAATTATGAAAACAGACTTTAAAAAAAAAAATACCAGTATTTAAGTTTGAATGCGAACATTGATAAAAAACAATAAAAAAATGGACTCAACTTCCTTATTATGGGAATTAATTTATATGAATGTACCTGCCAGACAAACTCGAAGCAAAGACACTTTTAAATGTAACAATAACCTCAATACTAACTACTCTATGTATTCACCAATTCCAAGAATTCGTCACCTTGCAAACAAATACTGTAAACTTATTGATATATTTGGTCTTAATAACTTTATGAGTTTCAAAAGGCAACTAATTTCAGACCTTTTTGCTAGTTATTAACTTGTATTATTTATTAGCTTTTAAAAAAGGTCTTGTCTTAATACTTTGATTTACTTTTGTATAATTTTCAGAGTAATTACGTACCACTAGTGACACCTATGAATGTTAGATTATATTGTTTATGAAAGGTTCTCGCCTCTGCTATTTGTTTGTGATTAAATTGTGTCCGCAAAGACGATCCCTGTTTTGCGGCCCTTTTGAATTTGAAGTATGTCAACAGTCTTTGTCATATAAAAGGTCGGGTTTCCTTAAAAACTCCCTCTTGCTAAAAATCAACCAAAGGTTTCACCTTTCCTAAAGAACCACAGGAACTAGCCTGTACCCAGAGTATTTACTGTAAAAAATGCCTAGTCATATTATGTGATAGTGGATATTTATTGTTAAATAAAGTGATTCAGTTTGCTCTCAATAACGGAGTTTAATTCCAAGGACCCTAATTTATAACAACTTTACCATATTATTTTCTAATAACCTTATGAGTAAATAATATTTAGCTATTTTATCCATGTACATGTTATACTTACATACATATACTGTCAACTTACTATGTAAAAGCCCGAAAGGGCGTTAATAAATAAATGTCAAATTATTGTGACAAATATACATACATTGAATTAGTGTTATTGTGACAAAAATATTTCTTACGAATGCATACTAAATACCTAAGCAGAAGGTAATGAGGTAAACATGTAGGATGAACACGTGTTCATTTTAATTTCTTTTTATAATACTATCGCAGAGCCGTGAAAATCACCGTAAAGTCATAGACGCGCTATTGCGTACGAAACGTTTTCCACCATCGTCACACGATTCGATAGTTTCCTTAGAGTATTGGGAGCGTTGGAAGTCAAAGTGGACTAATCGAATTTAAAAAGTGGAATAAAAATAATATATCAATGGGATTATCACAAATGAAATCAGTTACAATTCTGAAAACGGTGGGTGTTAAAGGTCGTGCTGAACTAAACGTAAACTAAATCAAATACGAACACTTATAAAGTTTTCAAAGGATATTCACGATTTCAACTAGCTCGGTCTATCGCGGCGCTAAAGATACTAGGCCATCATTCGCTGTTGGTAGACTTACCGTCCGTAGTATTGTAAGGGCGCTGCAGTGTTCGCTTACCACAGTGGACTCTAAAATAATTTTCTGGTCAACTTTAGAACTCATCTAATTTTTTACTTACCTCAAGAAGTTGCTCCTGCCCATCAGCTGCCTCACCTTGCCTAGTCTCTGCTCCAGAGTAACTTCTGGTGCTTACCTCATCAAGATCAGCCGGTCTTGTTAGACGACCGCAAAGTGCCAGAAGCGAGCAGGGGCAAAGCACATTCAGTGAATATTACCCACAACTATCATCACCATCATCGTAAAACAGCATTCTAGTCGGTTGAAGACACGGTCTGGGACTGGTACCTAAATCTACAGTCTTGTGCGGATGCACGTCCAGTATCATATTGCTTGATAGCTTGTCTGAACTCTCCAAACAAACACAATGAAAATTAAATCCAAATCAAAAGTTCTAGAATGCATTGAAACGGAGATACCAGGGCCGGCCCCGTGCAGGCGCAATGGAGCAGTTCGCTCCGGGCGCCGACTTGCTAAGCCTAACACCCGATACAATGTCCTTGATGTTTTTTACTACCTGGGAGTTACAGATGAAGTCATTACCAACAGTTTTATTTTAAGAATTAAAATATTATATAAAAAATCGGACAATTCTCGGCAAACACAAATATTTTAAAAAGTAAAGAAGTAGACGACTTATTCTGGAAGAATATTTTCTTTCACCAAAAAAGGTGCCTTAGTTTGAATTGTCATAAAGTTCAGACCAGAGCCAATTCTGGTAGGATGAATTTGCAGTGTTCTTTCTGCAATATTATTTTTTTTTTTAAATCTACAAATTGTTGAGATTGTGAGAATTTGTGAGATTTTAAGCTGTTTTAAATTCATGATTTTACATTCTTTATAAAGTAAATAAATTGATTATTTAATTTTTCTTGAAAATAACTTTAAGAATCAGTTGGATATTAAATGATTTGGGCAATATTAAATGATTCTATATTAGACTTTAGACAGGATCCCCAGAAAACTATATTATAAGACCGCATAATAATAAACAGCTGTTAATTTTGATCATTGAACACAATATTAGCGACTCTTAGATATTATTTTATATTTATTAGCGTCATAAACAGTCTTTATACATGCATATATGACAGTGATAAGAGTATTTATGTCATTGAACAATAAAATAATGACAAAAAAAACCACAACAGAAAAATACATAACAACATACCTAATGACCAAAAGTGTTTTAGTGATATATTTCCAAGGTTTACATTTAACGTTTAATGGACATCAATCTTTGAGGAAGTGATTTATTCGAATTCAAACTTACTAAAGGTAAAAGAGGAAATGTGATGATCTAATAATGAAAAATAAAATCAATGAAATATTAAGTTTTTGGTTAAACATATAGCATAAGATGCAGTGTAATTTTTTTACGGATGCTGTGAATTTAGCTAGGTTCGTGTTAAACACATCGATGTTTGGGCATAATTTATTAAATGTGCTACAGCTTCTTCTTATAAATACATTTTTTGATGAAAGATATTAAACAGAAAAGACAGAAAAAGATTCAGTCGCATCCAGGAGTTGAACCCAGGACTTTTTCCTTGCCGGGGTTCCTTGGTTCAATTCCTAGATGCAACTGAATCTTTTTGTTTTTTCTGTTTAAAATCTTTTGTCTGAGAGTCGTTAGTATTGTCTCCAATGATTAAACATAAATATTTGAGGTTTTATAAGATAAGTTATTTAACTACAAAAACAAGTTTTAAATTTTACTTTCATTTTGTATTATCCGTGGAGATATTACACCAAAAACCTACTTTCAATTGCATAATTTCTGATGAATTTTTAGCCTAAAATATTGGGAAAGACTAAAAAATAAGCAAAATATAGAATCACGTTTCATTTCTCTCCAGTGTTCACGCCTGAGTCGTTAAAGCGAGCTATTCCTATTTCAGTAAAGTAAACGCGCAAATAAATCTTATTATCGTTTTTCGATAGTTTTGTGTAAATTATTGCTGCAATTTGGAATTAATAAAGAGAAATTACAACGGCCTGTATCCATTAGGTCACTGAAGAGAAAAAACGATAGAATGCCCAAAAGCTACATTTTTCTGTACTTCATTGATCAATCATTTTCAAATGTCGAAATTCTTCCTTCAACAGATAATCTACAAAACCAGTGAGGCCAACATCATCAAATAATGAAATTCTTCCTTCAACAGATAATCTACAAAACCAGTGAGGCCAACATCATCAAATAATGAAATTCTTCCTTCAACAGATAATCTACAAAACCAGTGAGGCCAACATCATCAAATAATGAAATTCTTCCTTCAACAGATAATCTACAAAACCAGTGAGGCCAACATCATCAAATAATGAAATTCTTCCTTCAACAGATAATCTACAAAACCAGTTAGGCCAACATCATCAAATAATGTTTAAATATACATAATGAAAAATGATAAGCAAAGAAAGAGGTGTAAGGAGAATGTATGAGGTTGAGGACTCCCAAGAAAGACATGGCACGATCAAGTGAAATGAATAGTTATAACAAAACAATAATATTATTTCTACCTTAAAAATGCCCCTAGTTGTCAAGTACTTAGAATCCACAACCTAAAATCTTTACCCGAACAATTTGATTTATTTTGTAACTGTTTGGAAACTAAATGGATATTTCACAATTTCTTCATTTAAAATATTGAGTAGTATAATTGCAGAACATTCCCGAGTAGCAGTTCTGTTCTGCCGCGTGGTATGCACATCAGATCTTGGTGCCGCCCCTGGTAGTAGTTGTTGGGAAAGGTTTAATATACATTATTTTCAGATCGGTGCAGATCCTACTCCTAGAGACTACTTGTTCAGTTCATTCAAGCTATTCCGCACGGATAAACACAATACACGTTTTAAACATTAAAATTTTCCACTAAATTTTCAGGAGGATTTACGGGCGCTTACAGCAATGATCTGAGTTACTGACATTTTTAAACTAATTTATTACTGTAGCCGAGTGGTTAAGATCCTCGGAGGGTACAAAAACTGGTCCGCGCAAACGTATTTCTTTTAACGAATGAATTATTTCACTTGATATAAAACAATGTTCAGTATATATGTGGGACGTTTCACAGTTGTTTCAGCATTTAGAATGGAAACATTGCTTGAAATTACTTTTGCCGTATTTAGAAAACATACCTGAATAACTAGGTATAATTACCAACCTCTTTCTTCTCTATCCGCTTCCCCTCCCCACCCTTTAGCCTCAGAATATACCCAACTTGGGGGATGCCATTGTCTTAGTGGGCTCCAGATATTTGGGACTCTTGTGGGTTATTTATTAAAAAAAAATCCTTTTAATTTATAATCTATATCAACAAACATATTGTTTTCGGTTGTTTGTCTGTTGGTGTAACTCTGGTTCAATGAACTGTGTCTATCCCGTGATTTTTCACATGTCTGCACTAGTAATATTATATATATACTACGGTTTCAGGCTACAATTATTTTATACATAGATAACACACCAATGGTAACTCTTTGGTGTGTTAGCTGATGTTTTAAATTTGCCTCTATTGAAGTACAAAGCCGTACTAATTATATTTTGGCAGTGAATGTTTTAAAGAGATCATTATAATAGGGTTTTGTTTTTGTTTCTTTCTTAATTATTCTTTATTTCTAATTTTTTTATAATTAATAGTTGAATTCCATTAAAACGTGACTTTTAATGGATTAAAACACCTGTGTAATTTCTTCCACCTATTTATTGATGACCGAACCGGTTTCACCTTACGACGGGAATCAACCAGTCTGAAACCGGTCCGATTGTGAATAAAAAAGTAGAAGAAATTAAAAAGGTGTTTTAATTCATTAAAAAGTCATGTAAATTATTATTTCATTTTTAATTTCCTTTTCATGTGGTTTAGAGCAAAAGAGGTTATAGCAAGTTTAATTAATTTATTTATTTTATATTTTAGAACAAAAACAATTGATGAAAAAAATTATTTGAGATATTAAATATTTGTTTCCTTGTAATGTATAGTTAGTATATTTACTAATTATCGGGTGGCGTGTGCACTGTGCAGTGTATATGTGTGAATCTGCATTGAACAGTTATGTGTGAATTGTCACGATTCTCATTTTAAATATGGGCAGTTAATAATACAGATAAGCAGGTACTAAGTGGCATTTCGTTTCATTTTTCATGCTGGATTAATATTTAACAAAATATTAATATTTAATCATTGAAATAATATTGATAACTCTCCGTGTCTCTCTGCCTTGTGTAAGAGGATTTATTAGGAAATGTCTTTTCGCTAACCAAACTGTCTGTGATAAAAACACTGAGCTATAAATTAAACCGTTCTGAGTGCCTGTCGAGATCTCTGTGGCCGTATGCGGACCGCGGAACGGAAGATTGAGACCACTGCAATAGACTTTAATTAAAGTCATAAACCATTGGTGATTGTGTTAGATTGAAAGAAAATATAATAATAAGAAAATACAACTACGTTGAAAGACCTAAAAGTTGGAAACGAGGATTAAAAGTTATACTTAAATTCAACATGAAAAATGAGTATCGACTTATTGGTAATTCGAATACAAGCGGTATTTTAGGCCGTTTCCTGATAATTCCGTTTATGCCTTGAATGTGAAACCATGTCAAAATGTGAAAATATTAGAATTTTATGAACATGTATTCTGACATGGTGATAATACGATCTTATTTCACAAAAAGTTTGTCTGCAATCCCGTTTTAACCGGATTATGAATAATTCGAAAAGATTCTTATTGAATTAGTAATTTTTCTCCGTGTGGGATTAATTAAAAACAAGTTTTATTTTTATTTTGTATATTATTATATTGCTTATTTTGTGTAGGTACGTATTAAATGTCTAAGCTTCTTTTTCATATTAAACGAATCCATTATCTAGTCTAAAGTAACTACCCTGTATTTATTCATTCGATGCCAAAATACCCAACCAAATTGAAAAATCGAAAGGTTTATAAAATTAATTTCTGGCCCTATTTTTTTTACATTTATAATTTAAATAAAAAAACCTCATCCGTTTTAGATCATTGCTAGGAACACATTTTGATATTAAAATTAAAATTATGCAATTTGGTTGGGAATTTTGGCCTAAATCCAAAATTAGGGTTTTTATGAAAAATACCGTGCCGTGCGTGATGTAAGCGTAATGAGCAAGATTAAGAAATGAACGCTTATATCGTTTGGGGATGTAGAGCGAATGAACGAAAAATGAGTGTGAGATGAATATATTTATTTATTTCTTGAACACCCGTAGGGCTTTTACAGACATAATGTAATACCTAAGCACATATAATAAAAATTATTGGATATATTAAATATGTTCATGTTAATTTGTAGTTACACTGTCCTAGAATTTGCAGAAAGTAATACAACAAGTATACAATTATATTTGTATATTTTATACAATATATTTACACCAACCAGAAAAACATAAAGAAATATTTTTAATTTGTCAGACATCGACCAACTACATTTTGGACATCCAGAGTTTTGACTATGTTTGGGTTATAATTGTTTACGTTTCACCAAATGAATCAGTTCAATTTGAAAACATAAAATTTATTAAAGCGAGCTTATATTACAACTTTGTTGAACTAAATATATCTACAACATTGGAATATATGTTTCCCAAATTTTGGATTTGTCTCATAGGCGCGTAATACTGCGACGTTGTAGAAGAATTATTATAATAGTATGGAACATGGAACGAAATTAAATGCAGCAACTGAGGGGTATTCAATAACGAATCAATAATTTTAAACAAACACATTAAATACCGAATAATTCTTTGTTCGAATAGATTTAATTAGTAATTCTCTAGGAATACCGACTCTAAAATTTACATATTTCAAGATTTTTGTATTCTTTCAATGGTGTATGAGTAAACTTCATAATTTTGAAACCAATCTGTGGAATTATTCTCGATATGACTCCTTACTAGTGACATAATGTTTTGATAGTGTAAATATTATGAAAATCATTAGATAGTTTTAAAATAAAGCCGAACATTTTCAAAGCTTTGTTGGACATGGTATCTTTACGCTTTGTAAAATTGAGATTCATATGAAACCATATAGAAACTAACGATGCATCACTAATAGAATAATCAAAAATTATAGGAATCCTTATTCGATAAAACCTCATAATCTGACATTTGTTTATGTTGAGTTGTAAGTGATTGTCTTGACAACATATAAAAAGTTTGGACCAGTTATTTGACAATATATGGCAATCATTAACATGTCTTATTGCCTTAAATAATTTTAGATCATCTGCAAATATTAGGGCATGAACATCATCGAAAATATAGTAAAAGTCATTTACAAATAACACAAACAAGATCGGTCCTAAATGTGTCCCTTGCGGAACGCCAGTACGGAATGTGAATGGCGGAAGAAGTCGGGAAGGCCCGAGGAAGACCAGAAAAGTAAAGAAGAAGTAAACCATATATTTGGGTAGACTCATGTCAAGAGTTGGAACAACATAATAGTATGTATGAGACGATGTTTGAACGTGAATGAGGCAAGGAGTGTGTACCAAGACCGAACAGCTTGGCGGTCCGTCCTCTCTGCCTAGCCTTCGTTAAACGGCGTGATGGTTAATTAGTTAGTTAGTTAAAGGCCATGCAGCCGTTTCTCGCTATGTGTAAAATAATATCCCTTTATTATAGTACGTCTTAACAAATTACATACGGTGGAAGCAAAACCTGGCAGGCGTCTAAAATAATAAAATAAATACTCGTGTATAAACAAAGCAACGATATTACATTCATAATGTTACACCACAAAATTTTCGCTTTGCTGAAAACTACCCTCCAAGGAACAATATGTAAACAAAACACGTTATAATCTCTTACTTTGAGAGAACTACAACTTATCTCCAGGGGTGTTGTTTGGGTTAGGGGTGACACACTTAACTGTCAGAGCCCCGTATTAATAAGACATTGTTGTTTAAGTTAATACGTTCACATAGTTTATCATATCTCTCGGTGCAGATCGGCTTGGCAACTGTAGTTAGGTAACGTGTCGCAACTATTTAGCGGCGCAGCCCACTTTAAGCTTTCAAACCATATTTCAGAAAGTTTAGCCTTCACTTTTAAGGGTTTGATACATTGAAACAATTATACGAATAAAAATACAGTTTTTCGTTTATCGAAAAATCCCGCAAAGGCAAACCCAGTGCTCGAATATTATACTAGTTATTATAACTCTTAAATCTCATGTGCCGACTAGGAACACAAGACAAAATGTAACATTCTTCTGTACATATACAACCAACAATCAGACACACTCATTATCCAATATGATGAATGATATGGGCAGCAAGTTTGTTGATAAAGTTACTCCATTTATAGAATCGAGCTAAATCTACATAATATATAATTTGTTGAATCCTACCAATTATAGTAGCGTTGGTAATGTAGTTTAAGTGATTTGTCTTATATGTAGTGTTGTTCTAGTTTCGATATTCATTTTTACATGATTAAATAATATTGCTTCATATTTAGTTTATCAGTCTAATTTTATTTAATTCTTTAAAAACTTTGTGTTTAATTTTCAATTGCTCACTAGATAGATTTTGTTTTTTAAATCCAAGTAAAAGCCCGGCTGGGCGTAAAACCAAATAAAATAAAATAACATAACAATTCTATGGTTTACGGGGCTGACAGATTACGCTACAGTCACCATAGTTTGGCCTATTTCAGCACAATCCCAATCGTAATAGACCAAGCCATGAGAATTTAGCGCGCTCTGTCACAGGCTTTCGGCTAACTTAATTTAAATATGATATATTATTTGATTCAAAATAGCTACTAATCATACGTTCGAGAATAACAAATTATTATAAACAATAATTAGTCGCCTAAAATATCCATACAAATTGAAAATATCTCCCGAGTAAAAATAAATGCCGCTGACGGGAATTGAATAAGCAGTAATTGTTGATTGAAATACTAGTACCTACACATTGAATTATTTGGCGTGTTGGAAATAAGCCAGCGTAGCTCAGTGGTCCAGAGGACCTGACCGGACATCAAAAGATGCGGGTTCAATTCCTGTCTTTTCTAGGGAGATATTTTCAATTTGTATGGATATTTCAGGCGACTAATTATTGCTAAAAAATAAATTGTTATCCTTTGTGTTATGCATAAAAAAACCTTGTCTTATAAACATTGGATTATCATTAAAAAAAATAATAGGTTCGAGTGCCGAATAGTAACTAAGATCAAACTTTATTGATGAATACATCATTACATCGATGATAATACGTTATCTTTGGATAGTGCTTATCGAGAGGATGGTGGCACATAATCTATCGTCGGGATGTATTTTTTAATGTAAAATCGCACGAGAGTCCCAACTGCTCCCAACCATTTGGAGCCAGTGAAACGATGGCATCTCCGATTGGAGTATTTATTTATTTATTAATTCACCCCCTTTTTCGGGGTTTTAACGTATCAATATTAAGAAATATAGATTGTTTATTGTACATAACTGAAATGCTTCATTAACAACATTTTATATTTGTTTAAAGATAAATTGAAGATGTCCACTGACTTGCTATAATTGTTTCCCTCCATTAGTATTCTGGGCAAAGAGGAATACGTATGGTAGTTAGTCCCAAAATTTCTGCACTAAAATAAATCCTGACTTCTAGTATTACGTTGTTGAATACGGAAGCTTATCAATTCTAACAATACCCGATTTTCAACTAAATCATTTGGAATTTTATATAGAAACACCAAGTCAGTGAAAATTCTTCTGTCTGACAATTTGAGCATATTCATATAATTTAACAGAGTGTTGTAGTTCAACATAATTGCTGGAATACCCATTTTAAAAGTTATAAAACCTAAGAATTTGTTTTCTATTCTTTCAACAGCTTGTACATGTATATTATAATGTGGGTTCCAGACAGGAGAATTGTACTCAAATTGACTTCTTACATAGGCCAAATATAACAATTTAATAATCACTTTATATTGATAAAATTTCTGGTTAGTATAGTTATAATCCCAACATATTTAAATCCTTATTAGAGATTTCTGTTAAGTGGTTGACAAATGAAAGGTTTGATTGAAAAGTGATGCCTATGTCTTTGATTTGTGTTAATGCCTCAAAAGCATTGTTATCAATGTTGTAATAAAAAATCAGTGGATTTTTTATTTGAGAAAATCTAACTATTTGACATTTGAGATATTTAAGTGAAGTCTATTTTCATTACACCAAATTAATATTTTGATGATATTGTCTAAATTTGGGTACATTATGAGGCTGAAGGTACCGAAGAGGGAGAAGATATGGGAAAGAGGAAGGTGGGGAAGTACCTGGCTATTCATATCTGGTCACCAGACAGGGCCAAATCCATTTCGGTAAATATTCGGAATCGTTGGCTTAATATGATTTTTTTTAAATTTATTTATTTATTGCAACTCACTATACATAAAACACTTTTTTTCACATAAAAATCAACCTCACTAGGACTAACCCTGTATCGAGGTCAATAATTTACATTTGAGTGAAGCAAACATAAGAGCAATCACAAACATAAAGTTATTCTACATACAAACACAAAATTAAAGAAAAAAATAAGTATTAGATGTGTTACCAGATGGGTAATTTGACAGTATACTGTAACAATATTTGAACCACAACTAATCATTACTCATTATTCAAAAGAAGAAGCAAAGTAGATAATAAAGACAGATAGGGTGACATTCAGTTTTTAGTAAATGGGACTTAATAAAATCTTATTATTTAAGAAAGGACAAGGATGAAAAAATATTAAGACAATCGTCTGTCAATACAAAAATCTTAATTAACTTTATAAAATAAAACCTTTTGATTCACCTAAATTACTATAAAAGGCAACTATTTGAATTTCGGAAATTTTTAATTTTAACATTCTTATTTTTAATTACGTAAAATAAAAATTATATCAAATGGCAACCATTTCCAATAATTTCTGCCAACGATATTTTCATATGTTGGTATTCCCGATACTACACGCAGGGCTAGAAAAAACGTTAGTACCTACCATTTTTTTATTTATTTTTTTATTTTATTTATTCTTTAATATATTTGTTATACAATGGTATAGTATATTGTCCTCCACGCTAGGAGTTCACCTGTGTTGTGGAGGACTTTTTCAATTGTAAAGTTATATATAATTCTAAAACAATACAGTGGAGTTGGTTACACAGAGAAACATTAAAAATTAAAATATAAAATCGATTTTTCCATTGTTATAACAATAGTTTTTCCATAGTTATTCCAAAAAAGTGAAATATAAAAAATTAAATATTAAAAGGATTGTAGCCAGTTCCATATGTATTTTTTGTATTCTGTAAGATTAGATGTTTTATATTGTGTCGGAAGTGAATTGTATAGTTTTATAGCCTGGAATCTGTAGTGTTTTTGTCCAAAGGATATGTTGGTTTTTGGTATTAGTAGTTGGTGTGCATGTCTTGTTCTGGTATTGCGAGAAGTTTGTGAAGTTTTAAATGTGTTTAGGTTCTTGTAAAGGAAAGTAAGTATATGTTTAGAATATAATTTTTGAATCTTCAACACTGGGAATTTTTTAAATATGGTTGAAGTGGGTGTTTTTTTTTTTTTTTTTTTTTTTTTTTTTTATATTTACTCCACACAGGAGGCCCTGAAGAAAATAATTTCCCTCAGGGCCTATGTCATCTTTGGGGATGCTGTGTGGAGGGTCTTTTTGTGGAGAGGAAGGAGTGAACATGGGTCTTGAAGAGTCCCATGTTGTAGGAGGGAGGAAACACAGAGGCCGGCAGTTCGTTCCACAGCCGAGCTGTTGAACTTAAGAACGAATCGTAGAAGCGACCCGTTCTCATGTGACAAATGTCAACCGTGTACAAATGTTGGGCGCGCGTTTGGCGTGTATCCCGACTATGCACCGGTGCCGAAGGGATCAATGACGCTAGTTCCTCAGAGCATCTTCCATTGTAATACCGATAGAACAAGGACAGCATACCTACCTGACGCCTGTGACGTTAGTATTTGTACTCTAAGTATTACTTTTATTAAGGTTTTCTGAGCTTTATACAGTGTGTCTATGTATTTTTTACTGGCATAGCCCCAGGCAATAATGCCGTATTCCATTATAGATTGTGCTATTGCGAGGTATATATTCTTAATATTAAATATTTAATTCGGGCATTTTAGGTAGGCACTATTTTGACGGAACAATGGAAATAAAATATAATTAGGGTATTAAGGCATGTTTTTTATTAACAATTTTTTAATATTTTTGATTGTAAAAAACCTAACCTAACTTACGCTTACCTAAGCTATCCATACCTGATCTATCCTAATTCAACCTAACCTCACCTAACCAAACCTATACTAACCTAACTTAGCCTAACCCAACCTATAATAACCTAACCTAACCTAATATTAACTAACCTAATCTAACCTATACTTACCTAACCTATACTAACCTAAACTAAACCTAAACTAATCTAAACTAACCCGCACTAACATAACCTAACCAAACTTGTATTAACCTAACCTTAACTAACTTGTACTATCCTAACCTATATTAACTTAACTATAATAAAATAACATTTAAAAATATATTATTCGGTTCATTATGCATTGTTAATAGAACTGTCCTGCATTTTCACTTTATATTATTTTATTTCTCCAATATTTTTAACCATTTTTCTAAATTTGTAAAAATTTTCATATTCTTATACACACTACATACTTTTATTCTGTCAATAACATTGTAACGAAATATGTTTATATAATAATAAAAAGGGGAAACACTTTGTTTACAGTCACTTTATTGAAATTTTTAACGTCTACCGGTTTCGGTACCTCCGTACCATCATCAGGACAGTTATAAAAATACTAACAAATACAGAATAATACACATATATATAAACAAATAGTTGAGAGAGAAAGAGATAAAAAACAGAGAGAGACAGTATCAGTTGTGGGCGGGAAGTGGGGGAGGGGAGTTAGGGATAACAGGAAACATATTTATTATAGGGCTGAACGTTAAATTTAGTTGATTATTGATAATTTCAGCCTTTGAATTGACTGATTTTTTTATTTCCAACGCTTCCAAGTTGTTAAGTCGTAAACCTATCTCATTTTTGTGAAGGACTTTAATACCCGTGTCACGGTTGAAAGTGTGATCTTTATTAATTAGATGTTCTGCAAATTCTGAAAATCCCGAACTGGTTAGACATCTTAGGTGTTCTTTTATTCTAGTTTCTATATTGCGTGATGTTTGCCCTATGTAGAATGCTGGGCAATCATTACAACTAATTTTATATACGCCTGAGTGGCTAAGAACATCTTCTTTATCTTTGGCATTAATTAAAATTTTTCCTAGATTATTATTAGTATAATACGCTGGTTTAATTTCTGGGGGGAATTTAACTGTACATGTAGAGGAAAGGTTATTAATATACAAAATTCTTCTCCACTGCTGGTTGGAGTTATTATTGTTGAGAGTTGGTGGACTACTGTAGACGTATTTATTTATGGCAATACATCTTAATTTTTTTGTAAGGATTCTATCAATAAGGCCTATTTCATATCCATTATTAAGTGCTATTAGTTTAATTGTACTTAACTCATTAGCGTAATTAACATTTGATAAAGGAGTAGTGACTAAACGGTGGATCATAGAGTGGAATGCCGAATGTTTGTGGGAAATAGGGTGGTTAGACGTATTATGGATTGTAGTGTCTGTGAAGGTAGGTTTTCTAAAAATATTAAACTGAATTTTATTATCAATAATCGATAATGTGAGATCTAAAAAGTTGAGTGTCGAATTTATACCTACTTCTAGTGTGAATTGGATCTGTTTATGTAAGGAGTTGAGGAGTAATAGGAAGGAATTTAGCTGACGCTCTGTACCCGCCCAAATACATATGATATCGTCTACATAGCGTCTCCATAGTAAAATATTTTTTAACAAAGGTGTTTTAAGTTCAAAAATATTGTTTTCAAAATTATTCATAAAAATATCGGCAATAAGTGGACTTGTGGGAGACCCCATCGGTAATCCATCATCGGGATAATCCCGATGATGGATTAGCCACTCAGGCGTATATAAAATTAGTTGTAATGATTGCCCAGCATTCTACATAGGGCAAACATCACGCAATATATAAACTAGAATAAAAGAACACCTTAGATGTCTAACCAGTTCGGGATTTTCAGAATTTGCAGAACATCTAATTAATAAAGATCATACTTTCAACCGTGACACGGGTATTAAAGTCCTTCACAAAAATGAGATAGGTTTACGACTTAACAACTTGGAAGCGTTGGAAATAAAAAAATCAGTCAATTCAAAGGCTGAAATTATCAATAATCAACTAAATTTAACGTTCAGCCCTATAATAAATATGTTTCCTGTTATCCCTAACTCCCCTCCCCCACTTCCCGCCCACAACTGATACTGTCTCTCTCTGTTTTTTATCTCTTTCTCTCTCAACTATTTGTTTATATATATGTGTATTATTCTGTATTTGTTAGTATTTTTATAACTGTCCTGATGATGGTACGGAGGTACCGAAACCGGTAGACGTTAAAAATTTCAATAAAGTGACTGTAAACAAAGTGTTTCCCCTTTTTATTATTTAAAATGTCAAGTCACAATGTGTTTGCTTCTTTTGAAAAATATGTTTATTGTACATTCCTGTCATCTACTTCAGATACCTACAATAGTGAACACCTAGTAAAGTAGGTAATGAAAAGCATACAATTAAACTAACATTGTAATGAAATATGTTTATTGTACATTCCTGTCATCTACTTCAGACACCTACAATAGTGAACACCTAGTAAAGTAGGTAATGAAAAGCATACAATTAAACTAACATTGTAATGAAATATGTTTATTGTACATTCCTGTCATCTACTTCAGACACCTGCACTAGTGAACACCTATTGAAATAGGTAATGAAAAGCATACAATTAAATTAAATAGAAAATTAGTTATGGCACTTTCCTACTAATATTGTTGTTTGCGTTGAATACAAAACTGCTTGAAAATGCAATTGAAAATGGACTGTAAATAATTTAGATGAAACGTAATGTAATGATGTTTCTGGAATTGGGTTAAACTGTGAGTAGAATTGAACAAGGTATGGAAGGAAGGAAAGTGGTGTGGCCAATATCTTGCCACTTTATCTCTGTGAAGGAGCACACAAAAAAATCACAATGTAGTGAGTTTTACCGCCATACCTTGAGGTAATTATCGCCATAACAAAACGAATCAGTAGTAAAAACGATAATACGCGCTTCCAGGATAATAAGTCAAATTTCTTCTTTTTATTTTTCAACGTATGTAGATTAGGTAAACAAAAACCACCAACAACTTGCTTCCAAGGTAGTCTAAGTCCATAAATAAACCACTCACTCCCAATCCTTCGTCTATTTTCAAAACAATCGCACTCGAATTTACACTACCTATTTTCAATTGTCATGTTCCATAACTCAAATAGTTTTCCAGCAAGGTGATAGTTACAGAGAGGTAGGAATTGGATAAATGAAATTCCGGTAGGAATATTCTCTTTTCAAGACCAAACAATATGAAACTGTATAAATTATACACGCCGATTTATCAGCAATGAACTAAAGTGATAACTTAAAATTGATGACCTTGTTGTAAGAGTCTAGAAGTTAATTAAATTGAAGTGTGCAATCGCTTAGCAACGGGTTGGTTGCTTGTTGTTCGGCTAGTTTCTACGGATTTCGTTTAGCGGGCGCGGGGAGCAGGAAAAACGAGGAGGTGTGGAAGCAGTAAGCGCCATCTCATTGACTCATTGAATACACGCGGCCGCAGAGCGCTCTTTCGGCACCCAATAAAGATGCGTGGTTTCGAAGGAATTATAACAGTCATTCGATTGCTTCAATCTGCTCACCAACAGCAGCAAGTCCCACTGATATATCCAACCGAAAATGAGGTGTTTATGTGTAACCTTGATGTTGGTGGCAGCGATGGCGGCGATGCCAACCGAAAATAGTGAAGGCGTTTAGGCGTTTTACCTCTGCGTTTAGGTTCGTCAAAGAGTGCGGCGAAAGTGATCTGTCTTTGTGCTTCAAGGTATGACCTCAAAGATCTTAGAAAAAACTCCCAAAAAAGCTCACTTCCAACAAATATGTACTTAAATTCAGTCCAAACAGATTCTCTACAATCGATCTTAAAAACTACCATTCATTCGACACTTTTAAAATTAAAAAAGTATTTAAATGAAACATAATATATATACTACCTACTGTCTAGTCTAGTATTGACGTTTTTCTGTATCTCCTTCAAATTATCATAAAATTAACAAAATCAACAATAGAAAATAGCTAAAAAGTGGTCAATTCATCTAAATCGAAGATTGCGCACTGTCCAGTGTATTTCTTTTCACAAAAAGTGTGTTTTTTGCACCAAAAAAGAGTTTTTGTTTTTTTCTCGAGAGCTTGTGTCATAAACTCAAAAATCGGTGCCATAGTTCTTGAACATTAAAGAGTGAAGATCTCAAGTGTGGCAAAGTTATCCATCCTTAAAGGAAACAATTATTCAATAGTGCTCTTTTAGTGTGCATTTCACGCTCAGCGAATTTAGAATGAATACTCAATGTACTGCGTGTGAAAAAAACATCGAAGTTCCGGCTGACTTTATAGCATGTTCTGTATGTGAAGATGGATATCACATTTTGTGTGCAGATATAGCGGAAACTTCTCGCCGAGGTGCAAAAAGTCAATCTCAATTACAACAATGGAAATGCAAGAAGTGCATTAAAATTCCAAAATCAACTAAACAGAAACTTATCGAGAACATGAATGAAATCAATCAAGACTTGACACCTGTTGCCAAAAATCAAAAACGAATTGTTCAAACAGCGAAACCTTCAGTAACCAGTGAAAATCTAACATCATCATTCACAGATGGCTCTAATCAGCCGTTAAAGTTGGAAATATTTTTGAAGGAACTTGATAAATTTAAAACAACAATGATTTCTTTTGTGGACAAGAAACTAAGCATTTATGACCAAAAATATGAAGAAATATTAAAAGAAAACAATGATCTACTAAAGTCATTCCAATTCATGGCGGATCAACAGGAAGATCTAAAAAAGCGTGTGATTTCTATGGAAAAATTACAGGTTAAAGATAATGCTGATCTAATCGAATTAAAAAACCAAAACAACATTTTAAACAATACAATCTCACAACAAGACGTCAAAATCGACAGACTAGAATATATGTCTCAAATATGTAATATTGAAGTAAGAGGCATTCCAGAATCCATCCCCAATAACTATTTAGAAGTTCTCAATAAAATAGCAAAAACTATCAACTTTGAGGACTCTTCAGGAAATGTGAACTCGGCAATAAAAAAAATCTATAGAATGGGGCCTAAAATTGCTGAAAAAAGCCCAGATCAATCATTGCGACCTTTAATAACACACTAGATCGGGATAATTTCTTATGCAAAATAAAAACATACACAAAGGCCACAACTCCCAGCACAAATAAATTAAATACATACGATCTAGGTTTATCGCAAGATGCCCAACGAATATATGTATCGGATCATTTAACACAAAAAGCAAAATTCCTCCTAGGACAAACTAAACGATTCGCCAGAGAAAACAATTTTAAATATGCGTGGACATCTTTAGGGCGTATCTTACTGAAGGAAATTGACAGCTCAAAAATCATAACAATAAATAATGCCAATGACCTGCAACGTTTAAAACGTCAATCTATCTGACTTCTATTTCACTCTGTCATTATGGCTGTTAATGAAGATATCATTTCATGTTCTCATATTCTAATATATTGTTATAGAATATTTATATACTCATTTATTTTTATCACAATCAGTGAGATCTCATATAACCTCATACCTCTAGTAAATCTATATAAATCTGGGAAAAAATTAATAAATATATCTATATTCCTTTTATGGTCAGATTCTGGAATGGTTCGCAGGTAATTGTAACTTCTTTTTCTATTGCAACACACCCGTCGCACCAACATATTTACAGATTGAGTACTCACCGTGCTCTGATTAAGATTAATAAGTCGGTAATTATAAAATTCATTACTTGTTCATTTAAGACTCATTTCATAATTTTCAATAGGATAATGAATAAGCAATGTGATGTATTCTATATTTACCTACCACCCTTAGCTATTGTTATCACATATAATTTGTCATTAGGTAATAACATACAAATAACAACTGTGCATATATCAGAAAAAAAATTTCATTGCAAATACCTACGCACTATTTTGGCCACATCGCTGTGTATTTCAAATGTTTTTGTATGTATTTATTTTATGTCAACATATTCTTTGCAACATCTTTACAACTTAAGTACGCTCCATGCTCCGAGCTATATTTTTTTGTTAATATCATTTAAGGTTGAAAATTCGGTAATTATTATATTTATTACATTTCATTCATGAGTTATTTCATAATTTTTCACAGAATTTTATATGAGCAATAAATGGGTTCTATATTTTACCACTCTTAGCTGTTGTTATCACATATAATTTGACATTAGGTAACAACATACTAATAATAACTGTACATATATCAGAAAAAAAATTATTGCAAATACCTGCGCACTATTTTAGTCACATTCTGTGTATTTCTAATGTTATTGAATATATTTGTCAATTTAGTTGCGTCCTTGATGCTAACTTATTTATCTTACCAATCTATTACCACCAAAAGATCTATTACCACTCTATAACCACTTTTATTGCTATTATTCACTTATTATAAATATATACTTTAAGATTGATAATTATGTAAACATAATTTCCTTCGTTTGCACTTTCACGGGATATACCTACATTTTCGACAAGTATTCACGGGCTCAAATTAATATATTCCCATTATTATTCTTATTATTATTAATTACATCGCATATTATTTGCTTTTGTTTTATGAGTCACACCACCAACAACAACATGTATAAAAAAGTATTATATTTAAGCCTATATATTTTAAACACATTCAGTGAGTTTTTATGTAATCTCATACCTACTTACAGGAAATCTATTTTAAATCTGGGAAAAAACCTAATGAATGTATCTATATATTCTGTTAATAGGCATATATTTGTATACATCGCAGTCTATTGTAGCTGCTTATTCTACTCAAACTTATTTTTTGTACCAACCTATTTACAGCATAATTATTCACAGTGCCCTGAGTTACATTATTGTGTTAATATCATTTAAAATGCATAAGTCAGTAATTATTATATTCATTATTTGTTTATTTAAAAGCCATTTCATAATCTTCAACAGGATATTATAAAAGAAATGTATTGTATTCCATATTTATTTATCAGCCTTATCTGTTGTTATCACACATACTTTGTCAATAGACAACAGCATACTTATAACAATTATTTATATGTCGGAGAAAAAATCTCAATGCAAATGCTTATGCACTATTTTAGTCAGTTCTCTATATAATTGTATGTATGTATATTATTTCATGTTATTCTTCGCACCAATCTCTCTTTATAATCAGTACCTACTTACCTTTCTATTAGCCGTTTAATGGTTTATTTTTTTATGCTTCCGATTTTGTTGTCCGGGTTAAATCTTCCCCATAGAAAAAACTAAACCCTTCCACTCACTTTTTCACAAATGATCAGCTAGTCAATCAACACTATGTAAGTGCATTATATAAGTAAAATAAATACAAAACAATACAAGAACAACAACACGTCAACTCACCAGAGATCAAATGGGAAAAAAAATTCACCGACTCCAGATATTTTCATATCAGAGGGTTCGGCTCGGTAGAACTTCTAACAGGGCCTATAAATCCTACTGATCCCTCAACATAAATATTTAAAAAATCTTTCGTTATCCTACATGTATTCAAAATGACCGACTTTTGCATCTTTATATATAATTTTTTTGATAGATCTAATACGCCTAAATTTTTAATGAGAGAGCTAAGTATAATGCCAGTAGCCGAAATAACGAATGGTAATATTTTTATAGTCTGAGAATGCCAAATTCTTTTTATTTCGTTTCCTAAATCTGTGTATTTTCTTATTTTTTCATTAAAAGATTTTTGAATGTTACAGGAATTTAGAATAGCGACATCAATGATATAAGATATTTTTTTAATTTTGTCATGTAAAACTATATCGGGTCTATTATGACTAATCGTTCGGTCTGTTAGTATAGTTTTATCATAATATATTTTATAAAATTCGTTTTCTAAAAATGAATTTGGTTCGTATTCATAATATGGTACTATATTACGGCAGTCAATCAAGTTATGTTTAATTACCAAATTTTGGTGAATTATTTTTAAAACTTGATTGTGCCTAAATGTATACTAGGACGGTGCTAATATAGAACATCCCGATATAGTATGTTCTCTAGTTTCCGGAAAAGCCAAACATTTTCTACACAAATCATCAATTTGATTTGTATCTTTGACTATATGCTTTCTATAATTTTTAGTATTAATGACTCTATCCTGAATGGCAAGCATAAATCCTTCTATTTCTGCGCTCAACTCTCCAATACTCAACCATTTGTTTGACGAAAATTTGTCAACACACGTTTGGTTGAGATAATTGAAGTGTTTTGCGTGTAAAATTTTATTTGACCAGGAATCTAATAATTCCTGGTTGGGATTTATAAAAATGTTGGCATTCTCATCGTATAAATTTAAAGGTGTAATATTTCTATCTGCCTTGCAAATTATTTTGTGAATTTCTGAGCTATGAGCTTTCCTATGGAAAAAAGTTCTTAGCATTTCTACCTGATTATGTTTCAAAGAAGTTATTTTGACTACACCTCTACCTCCTAAATTTCTAGGTAAATTAACTCGTTCTATAGCTGAATTTGGATGATGGCAATTAAATTTTGCTAGCGTAGTTCTAATTAATCTTTCTTATTTATCTAAATCTGTATTAGACCATTTAATTATGCCAAATGAGTACGTTAATAGAGGTATTGCCCAAGTATTTATTGCTTTTACTAAATTTTTAGCAGATAGATTGCATTTTAAAATTTTCCTGATCCTAGTTTGAAATTTAATCCTAATATCATTTTTAATACTAGTATGGTCTAATCTATTTGATTGTGGGTATCCTAAATACTTATAAACCTCATCCCTTTTCATACTAGTAATTTGGAAATTTCTAAATATACTCTCGTCCCCATTTACAATTTTGCCTTTCTCTATATGGATCGTTCTACATTTATCTAAACCAAAAGTCATTTTGATATCATCTGAAAAGTTTTTAACTACCTCGATCATTTTCTCTAAATTATGTTCAGAATTCGAAAATAATTTTATATCATCCATAAATAATAAATGCGAAATTGTACTACTCTCCCTTGTATTACCCTTAACTTTTATTCCAAACTTGCTTTTAATTAACATTTTAGATAGAGGATTCAATGCTAAGCAAAACCAAAGAGGACTCAATGAGTCTCCTTGAAAAATCCCTCTTTTAATTGAAATGCCCGGTATTACTATTTTCTTACCTTTTAAATTGATAAGTAAATTGGTATTCCAAAAGGACATAATATTTTCCAAAAAGCTAATAATAATGGGGTTAATTTTATATATATTTAATACTTTGATCAGCCACGAGTGCGGGACACTATCGAAAGCCTTTTGGTAGTCTATATAGCAAGTATGTAAATTACGTTTTCGAGTTTGAATCTGTTTTAGAATTACAGAATCGATAACAAATTGTTCTTTACATCCCATATGTTTTCTGCTACAACCTTTTTGTTGTTCAGATAAAATATTTTTTTCATCTAAATGAGTATATATTAAATCTGTTAAACAAGAGGTTAAAATTTTGTACATTGTCGGTAAACATGTAATGGGTCTGTACTGAGAAGGATTATTAATATTTTCGCTTTTGGGTAACATATAAGTAATGCCCTTAGTTAGAAAATTTTGAGGTTGACTGACAAATTTTGAAAGATTTTTTGCCAAAAGAGGATGTAAAGTAGTCAGACGTTTGTACCAAAAATTATGTATCCAATCGCAACCCGTGGCTTTCCAATTATGAGTATTTTTAATAATTTTGGTTAACAATTCAACCGATATATTAGAAAAACTCATTTGTTCAATACCTGAAAAATTGAGTTCTTCATTTTCTATCCATGGAGTTGACTCGTTATGTTTTATATCTTTACTCCAAATTTTAGTCCAAAAATCGCGCATATCTGATTCAGATGGCAACGGAATATTATTATTCGAAATAATATTTTGTTTATCGTCAATTTTGGAATAAAATATTTTTTCATTTTTCTGGAATAATCTATTATTATTTTTTTTATTATACGTATAATTATATCTTTTTAATCTACTAGCTTTTTATTATTATTATTATTATTATTTTTTTTTTTATTATTTAATTTATTTTTTATTAACCAATATACATATAATACATAATATATAATATATAATATTAGTGGTAACAATACCTCCCTAATTGAGAAATTCTCGTGTTTAGGGAGGGAGCACTATCAAATTGACAGTACTATACATACTTATCAGTTGTTACAATTTGGATGCATGAAGGACTACTTTTTTTATACATAGTGAAAATATAACTTGCAATTTTTTTTTTTTTGTAAATAATGAAATTTTTTTTTATACATAATGAAAAATATAAGATGGCATTTGTTTTGTACATAATGGAAATATAGGTTGGCACATCGTAACACATACTTAGAAATTATATAATAGTAAAATGTTTTTTGAGTTTTTGTTTAAAAATTTCATAATTCCTCTCGGATTGTATTTCTATAGGGAGTTCGTTAAAGCATTTTATTGCCGAGTATGTGTAATGATGTTGGGCTGTTGTAGTATTAAGTTTAGGGATTATTATTTGTCCTAAGGTTCTCGGTCTGGTGCTGAATGACTTTATTGTTAGTTTGTCTTTATGGATTTGTAGCAATGCGTTTTTTTGATAAATTTTATTTATTGGTAATACTTTGAATTCATCGAATAATTTTTGAGTTGAATAGTCTAATTGTTTCTTTAGAATTATTTTGATGAGTCTTCTATGTACTATTTCAAGTGGGGTTAAGTTGGTTTTATACGCTCCTCCCCATCCTATTATTCCGTATTGCAGAACTGATTGGGCTAATGCATAGTAAACCTTTAGTAGCAAAGATTTATGTAATATATTTCTTAGTTTGAGGAATACGTAATAAAGTTTACGTATTCTATTTACAGTTTGCGCAATTTGATCTGTCCATTTAATATTTTGGTCTATAATTATGCCTAAATATTTAATATTCAGCCTCAGTGCCTCAGGGCTCCGTACTTGGACCATTACTATTTTTAATATATATAAATGATATTGCTAAATGAAGACTTAAGGGTACAATACAACTCTATGCAGATGACACAGTGATTCTTTATCACAATAATGATTTAAACGAACTTGAAAAGGAAATGGAAAGGGATGTAGCTTGCCTGGCAAACTGGCTGCGATTAAACAAACTTAGCCTAAACATAAAAAAAACACATTACATACTGTTTGCAAATAAAAAAAATGTAAGTCTCAATATAAGTCTTGATAATGACCGCCTTGAAAGGGCTGATGTTACAAAATATCTTGGCCTTTTCATTGATTCACAACTCACATGGAATCACCAATTTAAACATGTTCTATCCAAAATTACTCCTATAACTGGTGTTCTATATAGACTTCGCGGGTTACTTCCTCCCTCTCTATTAAAATCTATTTACCATGCTATGATTCACTCACATCTAATATATCTCGCCGGAATCTGGGGATTTGCTACAAAAAAAATGATTTCAGAAGTCCAAGTCGTCCAAAATAGAGCCCTGCGAAATATTTTCAGTTTACCCTGGGACACACA
This sequence comes from Hesperophylax magnus, assembly GCA_026573805.1. Lineage (NCBI taxonomy): Eukaryota > Metazoa > Arthropoda > Insecta > Trichoptera > Limnephilidae > Hesperophylax > Hesperophylax magnus. The sequence continues at coordinate 13,518,536 of JAIUSX010000019.1, forward strand.
TGTCAAAGACATCTACAGAAACACCCAAATACTTCCTTTTAATACCATTCCCACTTTTGAAATAACGAAAACTATATTACAAGTAATTCAACACTCGGCACATTCCAACGCCACACTCTATTACAATTACGACGTACACCAACACAACACAAGAAATCATAACAAACTACATATACCAAAAATCAAATCAACAAAATATGGACTAAGATCCCTAGAATACATAGCTCACACAAAATATAATCAACTACCCAACGAGATCAAATGTGCAAGTCAATGTAAAAAGACCTAAACTAACATGCTCAAACTTCATCTTATTAATGACTATCTGAAATAATAATGTTGTGTATGTCCCATCATATGTCCATTTAATACATACAGCTATATGTTTCATGTAATGCGTATCATTCCCGCAATGAGTTTATTAACTCCTGGGAGTACAATGCTTTATATAATATACTATATTCTGTCTTGTATACTTTTAATAAAATAAAAAAAAAATTTAAAAAAATAACTTTTTTTAAAGTTTTTTGAGCATTTAGGTGAATTGCAGTTGTCAGTATAATTATTACAAGAGTTATGGATAGTAATATTGGAATTTATTGGTGGGTGCATTTTGTCTGATAATGTGAAAGTCATGAAATAGGTTTTGTCAGAGTTTAAGGAGAGGTAGTTGTCATCCAACCATTTTTTTAAGTTGTTTATTTCTATATTCGCAGTTTGATAGGCTTCTTCCCAAGTTTTTTTTTCTATGATTAAAACTGTGTCGTCGGCGAAAGATATGATTTTTCCATTTTTTGGTACTGTAAGCATTTCATTCACATAAATGATAAACAATATTGGGCCTAGAACTGTCCCTTGAGGAATTCCAAATTCGGAATAGGTGGGTTCACTCAATATATTGTTAATTTTTACGGGTTGGTGTCTTTTATGAAGATAACTTTTAAACCATTCTTTAACTGTTCCTTGAATTCCAATATTTTCTAATTTTTTTATTAGCTTCTTGTGGCTTATACTGTCAAAGGCTTTTTTTAGATCGATGAATATACTTAAACATTTATTTCCCGAGTCAAGAGCATTATATATTATAGAGGTTATTTTTGCGATTGCATCTTGCGTACCTAAATTTTCTCTGAAGCCGAATTGGTTATCATTAATAATTTTATTTGAAGTGATATGTTTTGTTAATTGTGACTTTACGACTTTTTCAAATATTTTTGCTACGTTAGATACATTAGATATGGGACGGTAGTTCGAGACGTCAGATGTAATTCCTGATTTGAAGATCGGGGTTATTATTGTATTTTTATATATTTTAGGGTAGATTCCTTGCTGTATGCTGTTATTAATGATATGTGCAATTGGTTTTGATATTAACTGTCTCATTTGTTTTAATACATTTACTGTGATATTATCAAAACCAGGGCTCGCGAACACTCGTAGGTTCATTATAATTTTTTCTATTTCTATTTGGGTGCATTTTTCAAATTTTTCGAAAATATTTTGGCAAGTTTGTGTGGATGTATTGGTAGTATTTTTAGGTTGGAACGAGTCGATTTTTTTGGCTAGTTTCTCTCCGACTTTAGCGAAGTAGTTGTTGAAAATATTTGCAATTTTAGTTGGTTCTTTTATTGAGTCTATTGTTTCGTTGTCATAAGTTATTTTATTTATTTGTTTATTTTTATTACCGTTGCCGATAATGTTGTTAATTGTAGCCCAGACTTTTTTGTTATCTTTACCACTATCTTCAATTTTTACCTTGAAGTAATTTTCTTTTGTTTTTTAATTAAATTTGTAAGATTGTTTCTGTATTTTTTATATAATTCTAATAAAGTTAAGTCATTAGGTTGTTTTCGGGTTTGATAAAATAGTTTTTCTTTATTCCTAATTGAGGTAACTATTCCATGGGTGATCCAGGGCTTAATTTTTCAATGTTTTGATTTAGGTTTAACGTTTTTATGTATAGTTGCATTTATTATGTGTTCGCGAAGTGTTTTTTTTCGAATATAATTGAAGATTTTTCGGCATCTTCGGTGTTTAATGTTTCTTCCCATTTTTCCAATTTCAATTTTTGTTCAAGAAGTTTTATGTTTAAGGTTTTTATGTTATACTGTTTTAATGCAGTTTTGGAAAAGGACATATTTTTTTTAAATGAAGAATTAAAAAACACGTGTAGTGATCGGTAATGTTTGTTTTCCAAATGACAGGTGTTAATTGTGTAGTTGTGTCAGCCTTAGTCCAGATATGATCAATACATGATGGGTTTTGTCGGGGCACAACTCTAGTGTAATCGTTTATACATGAAATGAAGTTAAGCTCAGCCATCGTATTAAGTAAATCATTTTTTTCGACGCTGTTTGAATTTAGACCTATATTTATATTGAAGTCACCCGTCACTATAGTATTTTGACATTTTGTTTTGTTAATTACATCTTTGAGGTTCTCTATAAATTGTTGAGTTTTTGATCCGTGGGTTCGGTAAACAGAAATTACTTGATAAATCTGATTATTTACTTTAAATTGTAATGCTACGCAGTTCGTGAGGGTCATTTATATTTCTTTATAAGATATATCTTGGTGTTTTTGGTTAACGTAAATAACTATGCCACTATTTTTGTTAATGTGTGTTTTCGTGGAAATACAAGAATAGTTCGGTAATTGTGGTATATTATCTATATTTACTGTATTAAGGTGTGCCTCTGTCAAAACAATACAGTCGAGTTCAGTTTTTAAAAGACTAAGGGTGCATAATAATTCATTAATGTTTTTGTAAATGCTCCTAATATTTAAGTGCATAATAACTAATGAGTTTGTCATATTTTTGAAAACTAAGTTACATTCATCGACATTATTACATACTTTTTATGTTATATTATAAGTGATATCTAGTTCATCCGTAATAATATTATTCATCAGAATTTGAAAATGTGTGTCTTATGTAAGAGTAGTTGCGAATATATAGCATAAGCTTATAAATAATATATGACATTAGCATGAAAAGTATGTAGAGTTTAGGTATATAAATAATATAAGACATAATGTTATAAAGAAGATAAAACATAAGCATATAGAGAATGTAAAACGTAAGCTTTAGCATATAAGATATACGAGAGATATTAGTGTATTTATAGCCTTCAAGATAGCTATTTTCATAATTATCATCTGCATCGAATGTTTTTATACGAGACTACCACTATCAGCGTCTCTTGTAACCATAAAACTAACTTGTAACCATAAAAAAATACGTTTTTATACACAACGATACAATTAATATACTAAATAGAAATGGATGATTACATTATTCAACAACTAGAAAAAAAATTCTGCGTTCAAAATTTAATTTGTGACAACACTAGTGACTGTAACACAATACTTGAAATGACTCCAAATTCATTTACCGTAATACATTTAAACATACGATCTATAAAGAAAAATGTTGACCATTTTCTAGAAAATCTAAATTTATTAAAAAAAATCCGGACGTAATCATACTTACTGAAGCCCATTTAAACATTAACTCAACCATTCCAACTCTCCCCAATTACATCAACACTCAAAGCTCACATTATATTAATAAGAATAGTGGTATTGTAGTATACACTAAAACAATATATAAAGACGTACGCTTTACTGAAATAAATATGACAAAAGCAAACTGTATTATTATAAACATGAATATTAATAATAAAATACCTATTCAAATAATGACAGTCTACAGGACACACTCAGCTATAATACCAACATTTATAACAGAACTGAATAATATTATCCTAAACCATAAATGTGCAAAAAAATTTCTGATTGGTGATATTAATATAAAAATTGCTGAAAATAACCATACTATTGAAAAAGAAAACTATATCAACATGATGACCGCTTTAAACTTTAAACCCTGTATAAGTAGTTATACTAGAGAATTTAACAATCAGATGCCATCATGTATTGATCATATATGGTGTAATTCCAACTATACTGATAATCTCCAAACAATAATATGGAAAAACAACATAACGGATCATCATACATGTATACTAAACCTCAACATAGAAAAACAAAAAATAAATAATAATAATAATGACTCTGCCATTCCTAAAATAAAAATAAATCACCAAGAACTATATGAAAAACTGTCTCACGAAATGTGGGAATCTGTACTTATCACAGAAGATGTGAATATAAGTGCATCACAATTTCATGACACCTTTCAAAAACATATAAAAGATTCAAGCTATGAAATACCGAACAAAACATATAAAAATAAATTTCGTACACTTAATTTCACTAGAAATTACCCAAAGACTAATAATAAAAAAATTTATTAGGAAACCATCAGATTAATCAACCTCTCAACTTTATCAAGACTTTCAAGTCCCATCTCTAAAAAATACATATATAAAAAATACGCTGCTTCAAATACACAAAGATTCTAAGAAGTCACACCACGCCATGGTACGCGTAGAGAGCAATAGACATAACACAGTGGGTCGCTTAAGTACGCCATTAATGCATACCAGTTTTGCACAACACTTCTACACATACAATGGAGTGATGTGGTTTAATCAATTGGAAATGGAACTGAGGTTGGAACCTGACTATAATAAATTCAAAAATAGACTAAACAATGATATCTTAAATAGTTTGGCTAATATTTAATTGACAGTTTATTTTTTTAAAATTTATTTTTTATTATATGTATTTATAAATATTATTATTTTTTTATCTATGCACGTATATATTGTGTTATAATTATTTAACTTTTAATTTTAATTTTTAATAAACTTCTCTATGTTCCCGCCTTTACACACGAGTATTTTAACTCTCGTAAAGGTTATATATTGTATACATATATGTGTTTTTACAGTTTTTTAATCAATGTTGCAGGCTTAATTACTCATGATTATGTTACTTATGTATGTATATAAAAAACTAATAAAAAATAAATTCACATCTTTTTTTCAAATAATGATACAGTTGCCTTTGCAGCACGATTATTACCCAAATTGAAAAAAATATCACTTGTTTTAAACTCAATTATTACAAGAATAACAGTATTTACTTATTTAATCATATTTAAATCTGGGAGGCGAGTACAGGAACCGTTTATTGGATAACCAACACCTGTGCTATGAGTTACTCCAAGTGGATCCCTAAGTTTGATGATTTAGCAGAAGTACCCGGGTACATGGGGTGCGGTTTTATTGCATTGGCGGCGGATGCGTCTGCATACTAACTGCTTGGCGGTCCGGATCGGAAGAGATTGGTTGATGGATACCATTTAACTATCGCCTTGGTCAGACTGACCCCCAGATTCCTTAGTCACCCCGTCATAATCTTTTCTTTACTGAAATTCCTCTTCCTTGTTTCTTTAAAAAAGATCTTCGACGCATCCCCAAAGATGATATAGGCCCTGAGAGAATTTTTTTCCTAGGGCCTCTTGTGTGGAGATAATGTAATTTTTTTTTCGGGAAATCGACAGTTTACATTTAATCAATTTGTATACTTCCATGTAGTATAATAATATAGCCAAAATAAAACAAATTATGGATTTCCTCCTTGTGACTCTACCCCTTACAAGACAACATATACAAAATAGAAATGTCGGGGAGATGGTAAAAGATTAATTAAAATTTATTTTTTCTCAATCAAAGTATTGTTTGAAGGTTAGAAAATACTTAGGCATATTTTTTTTGACCTTTCCCTTACTGTGCTAAAAAAATCCACGCGTTCCGGTGCTGTGTAGTCAATACACATCACAAAATAAGCGATTTAATATCGGAAAAATATGAATATTCATAGCTAATCGCTTATGTTTATTATATTTTATATCAAAAGTAATAATAATTGTAATTTAATTGCTGAAAACACGAAAAAATCATCGGCAGATGCTAAAAAAACGTGCGAGGAGTCCACATCAGACGAAGGTCCGCGACCGACTAGCTGGCGGCTAGCACACACACAGGTATGCGGTCGTAGGTATCGATGGTCTAAATCAAAATACAACTGCGGACGTGTGGATTTCTCATAAAACTTTTAAAAAATTCAAATCACAACCTTTCAGTGTTCAATACAATTGGTCAATACTCATTGATCATTTTCCAAATCATATCCTTTCACTGTTCAATAGAATTGTTGAATACTCATTGATCATTTTTCAAATCTCATCCTTTCAGTGTTAAATAAAATTGTTGAATACTAATTGATCTTTTTTCAAATCAAATTCTTTCAGTGTTCAATACAATTGTTCAATACTCATTGATCCTTTTTCAAATCATATCCTTTCAGTGTTGAAAAAAATTGTTCAACAATTCATCTTTTTGGAGATTTTGAGGTGTCTGAAGGTATTTCTCTAGTTGCCGCCCCCTACTCATCTTGCTAAAATGAAGCCAGGTAGCTGGAAGACCCCATATCTGAAACCAGATTGAAGGACGCCTCAACTCTAATCATAAAGTAATAATGGTGTATTCATTTTAGACTTAAAATTCCCTTGGATTATACGTTTTTATTACATCCATTGAAATTGTTCAGAGAAGAATTTTTACATAAAATTGTAAATTATACCAATACCAATACTCGCTTCGATATACCGAACTACGGCTGCGTTGCGTCAACACTCGAAATCAACAAAAATTCGGGAATATTATTATTCATTAGAAATACATTCATAGTACAGAATATTGAGGAAGTTGCTTTTGACAAGGTAAACGTGTTGTACTATGTGTAAATAAACTGACAATCAATTTAATTGCAATCTACAGGACACACTTGTCAGACTTTTGGCAATTTATATGTCAACTAAATGAAATTCTTTGCAAAACACGGAATTCGTTTACGTTTTTAGTTGGTGATATTAATTTGGATATATCTGAAAATCATCGATCTCATCTAAAGGGTGAATATATTAATATGCTAACTGAATTGAATTTTAAATCATGTATTAACAATTTTACTCGTGACGTCGCCGGTCAGAAACCTTCCTGTATTGACCATATGTGGGTAAATAGTAATAATACTAAGAGATTTCAGTCTATTGTTTATAAAACCGGTATAACCGACCGCTATATGTGCCTACTATATTATAATGCAATAGCGCGTACTAATCAATTAAAAGATAGAGAATATATTAAACTAGTGTTAAATAAAGAGCTTCTCCGGGAAAAAAATATCTGAGGAATCCTGGGCTTGTGTATTAGACAGCCGGGATATTTTAGAGAGCTCTCGCCTCTTCGAGGAAATTTTAACAAAACATGTAGAGGCGAGCACCGACTACGAATACGGCCCAATAAAACCGTGGATTAGTCCTGGATTGGTAAAATCTGCGCGTGAAAAATAACGTTTATTTATTCTTTGTAAAAAAAACCCTTTCAATTAACAGACAATAACATTCTTTCAGGAAATCAGTATGGCTTCCGCAAAGGTCGTAGTGCCGCAGATGCAATTGCAAATTTTACAAAAGTAGTCTCTGATAACCTTGATAAAGGCCTCAAGCCCCTTGCTGTTTTCTTGGATCTAGCCAAAGCCTTTGATACTGTCTCTCACCGCATACTTTTGAAGAAACTCCTTCAGGTAGGAATAAAAGGTACTCCCCTTAAATGGTTTAAGAACTATCTAACAAATAGATCGCAATCGTCTCTTATAAATTCTGCTAAAGAATATAGAAGTACAAGTTTACCAATCACGTACGGTGTGCCTCAAGGCAGTGTATTAGGCCCACTTCTCTTTCTAATATATATAAACACTTTATGTAACTTGGCAATTGATGGATCTATAATTTCTTTTTCTTTTTCTCAACTATGGAAAAAGCAAATAAGGGCCTAAATAAAGTAAAACGTTGGTTAGACGACAACCTTCTGACTCTTAATATTGACAAAACAAAATACTTACTTTTCTCCATACGCAAAGTCACTACTTCTCAAAACTGTCCTAATCTTATCATTCACTCATGCCCGCAAAACCATATTACCCTTACGCCTCTCCTCAATAATTGCTCATGCACCAACCTAAAAAAATTCGACCACATTAAATATCTAGGGGTTGTTATAGATGACCAACTGCGTTGGGAGGATCATGTCAATTTCACAACAAAAAGACTCCGCAAATTGTGCTATATATTTCTCTCTCTCAGATCAATCCTGAACCTTCAAACAATGAGATGCATATATTTTGCACTTTTCCAATCAATAGCTACATACGGTATCGTGGGATGGGGAGGCTGTGCAGCTTCAATTATTAATCCCATGATCTTAATTCAAAAACTGCTACTAAGGATTATATTAAAATGTCACCCGTCTCACCCTTCAGACCCACTTTTTAAAAAATTCGCAATCCTAGACATTAGACAATTATACGTAAAGACAATTCTTATACACATAAGGAAAAATGATTTAACACTCAAAACTCAACACAATATTTGCACCCGCTACTCATCACACCAAAAATGTAAAATTCCTCCAACAAAAACAGCCTTCGCCCAGCGACAGTTCTCTTATATAGCGCCAACAATGTTCAACTTACTGAGTATTGATATTAAGGCATCGAAAACTGATGATTTTTATGCCATTAGTGTACAGAACTGGTTATTTGCTCAAGGAAGGAAATATTATAAAGAATGCCTTTCAACTTAATAGTGTTCTTATTTTTCGAGTAAAAATTTTATCTCTAAATTAACTTTCAACAAAAACTTTATATTACGCTGATGCGATTATTCTTATTTTTATTTCTATTATCCCTAGCATCTATTATCTATTATTTTTATTTGTATCCTACCATATTTTTATTTTTATCTTTATGTTTACAAGATTCACCTACTCCAATTCCTTTCCTGTATGGTGATCATGTACATATATTCAGTATTGGTTATTTATGAAGGGAAATAACTGTTTTAAAGAATACCTGACATCATTAAATAAGTTCATTTTGCTTTATTATTCTTTTTTTTCATTTCAATTCATGTTTAAAATTTTTTTTAAAAATTATTATTTAATTCATCTTTATTTTCATCGCTTTCTTATTTTCAGTTAAACCTATTTAACCTATACCTATTTTACAACTGAATGAATCACGTATTACATTTATATAATTATACATAAATTTCGACTACCATAATACGGACATGTGTCTAGTGTGATAGTCGAAAAGCATGTAAAAAACCTGAATCCAAATATATTTTTTATGAATAAAGAAAATTAAAAAAAAAAAAAAATTATATATTAAAAAATACCTTTGTCAAATATCGATATATGCTTACAAATTTAATAAGGAATACTAAAGAATAATATTATAAATTAAAAATGTCACAAGTAGAATATGATAAAAAAAAATGTGGTCAACAATTAATGAAATTATTGATAAGAAACGGAAAGGGTCGGAAATATACAGACTGACGTACAACGGTAATTCTATAGACGTAAAAGATGAGCCGACTCAATGTGCGAACTTATTTAATAATTTTTTTGCAAATGTTGGAAAAAATTTAGCACAACAAATTAACCCTTTAGCTGCTAGCAAAACCACTGAGGCTTTTGAGAGAAATTCAATAGATACAAATAAAATGCAACTTCTTGGACCCACATCGGAACCGGAAGTTGTAAATATAATTAGTTCACTGAGAGGTGGCTCAGCGCCGGGATACGATGGAATAACAGTAGAAATCATAAAAAATCTTAAAGATTTTCTAAAAATACCTATCGTGCATATCATTAATTTAAGTTTTTCAGTTGGAAGATTTCCAAATAATTACAAAAAAACTGTTATTAGTCCGATTTTTAAATCTGGCAACCCAGAGGAAATGACTAACTACCGGCCTATATCTTTGACATCTAACATTTCTAAAATAATTGAAAAAATAGTGAAAAAGAGACTATTCCTATTACTAGAAGAAAAAAAATTTCTGCATTCTAACCAATATGGATTTAGACTTAATCTAGAAACTCATGATGCAATTGCAAAATTGACTTCTCTAGTTATAAAACAACTTGAAATTCCGATTGAACCAGGTAGAATCAATAGAATTACTCAATATCCTGATAAATCTATCAATAAACCTGGAGCTCAGAGGATGATCATTCATTTCAAAGATGACAAGTCCTAATCTGAATTTCTTAACGCACGCAAAAAAAATTAAGCAATTGAAGGACTGTAAAGTATTGATTGGTGAAGTTTTATCCTCTTATTCAAAAAACCTTCCTTGGAAAACGAAACAAAAAGCTAAAGAAGCTAAGTTTCAATTTGTATGGTCTCGTAACAATAAAATTTGTGTGAAAAAGAACTCGGAACAATCCTCAAGAGTTCTAATCATTAAACACGCGGATGACTTGAATCAATTGTCTTAATCATCACTCAGAGACTGTCATTTTTATCTAAAAAAATAAATTAAATGGATGATATTTACAACATAATTGATTTGGCTGACAATAATGAACCTAACATAACATTAGAAGATTCACATTCTTGCAAAAATTTTTTGAGGGATTCAAAATTTTCTTTATTGTGCATGAATATTAGCATTTTAAGCAAAAATTTTGATGAAACTGTTAGTATGCTTAATAAGTACTAGTCTTCACAGAAGCTTGGCTGGGCAGTTTGATTAATATGCCTATCATTCCGGAGTATGTAGTCTACAAAACAAAGATGAACTATTCGCAAAATGATGGAGTAGCTATCTATATAAAGCAAAACATTCAGGTAACTGTTGAGGAAATTTCTCTCCCCAATGCCAACTGCTTAAAAATGCAATTTTCCAATAAAATATGTTTAATAGCTATATATCCGTCTCCATCTCAGACTAACTTTCTCGATTCATTGGATGAATTGCTTGACTCTGTATCCTTGCAATATAAGGAGATTATATTATGTGGGGACTTACATATTGATACTCTAGATTTGAAGAACATAAAAACACAAAAATATCTATCACTTCTAGCATTTCATGGTATTAAGCCCATAATAAACTCACCAACAAGAGTAACTCCTAACAAATCAAGTTGCATTGATCATATTATGGCGAATTAAAAATTTAAACCACAGGGAGCAGCTTTTACTACTGGCATAACGGACCATTTTGCAATTTTGATGAAGTTTATGAGCTTAACTCTTAAAAATATTTCAAATAATAATGGAAAACCAAAACTTATTGTTGACAACAACCTTTTGAATACCAAATTAAAGGAGGAATCCTGGGATACAGTACTATCAACGAAAGACATCAATCTGGCAACAGATAATTTCATAAAATGTTTGAAAACTCATGTGCAAAGTTGTACATCAGTACAAATTGAGAAACATTACAGAAAATATCTAAAACCATGGATAAATGTTGGAATAATCAAATGCCTCAGAACACGTGATAAATTGCATAAATGTAGAAGAGAAATCTATAACAAAGAACTGTTGGAATACTATAAAAGATATCGGAATTGGTGTACAAAGATAATACGAACAACAAAACAAGCATACTACAGAAAAAAATTGGATGAAGTCAATGGTAACATTAAACAACAGTGGAAGATTATAAAGGAGGCTACCAACCTACAAAAGGAACAAACTACCATAAAAAAATTGAAAATTAATAATATTATTACTTCAATGGAAGAGAGTCCAAATACAATTATTAATCATATAAATAACTTCTTCAGTGACATTGGTCCAAGCTTCGCTAATAATTTGTGCAGTGCTAATAAAACTAGAGAGATGTGTCTTGTGAATGATTTTAAATACAGGGAACAATTTTTATTTTAAACCAACTAGCATTTTTGAAGTCACAAATGTGATAAATGATTTAAAAATGTCTTTCTCGTGCGGTATTGATTCTTTAAGTGTTATGGTATATAAAATGCATGTATCCGAATTAGCTGGTCCCATATCTCACCTTGTAAATATTAGCTTCGAGAGCGGGATGTTCCCTTCTCATTGTAAGAAAGCTAAAGTTATTCCCCTTTTTAAAGGTGGAGATCGTCTAGATGTCAATAATTACAGACCTATATCCTTACTCAATACTCTTTCAAAAGTAATAGAGAGATTGGCTAAGTCGAGATTGGTATCATTCTTAGAAACATATAATATACTCTCTAGTAATCAGTTTGGTTTCAGAGAGAATATAGGAACAAGTGTTGCAGTGTTGAGGGTATTGTCCAAAGTCATTAGTGCGTTAGACTATGGAAAAAAAGCTTTGGCTGTGTTCTTAGATCTATCAAAGGCATTTGATACGGCGTCCCATGGATTACTCCTCAAAAATTATCTTCTCTTGGCATTCATAGTACAGCACTAGGCTGGTTCATATCCTATCTAAGTGATAGAACGCAACAAGTAGAGATAAATAATCATTTAAGCAATAGCAAACCAATCTCTTTTGGGGTTCCGCAAGGTAGTGTGTTTGGACCAATATTGTTTTTAATCTACATTAATGATTTGTGTAATTTAAATATTCCAGGTAACATTGTTAGTTTTGCAGACGATACTGCTTTAATATTTGAGGGTAAGACCTGGAGAGATGCTTTTAACAAATGTGACTTAGGATTAGGAGCATTGAAGGTTACACCCACCCTGTCCCACCCCGGTATAGGTGACTTATGGTCACCCCTTCGGAGCTCTCGCATGAATCTATTTTTTTTGAATAAACGGCTCTACAAAGTATAAAAATGAAGCTAGACCTTCAATGGATTAGGATTAGGAGCAGTAAAGAGTTGGCTGAATAATAACATCTTAACTTTGAATACAATAAAAACTAAATATGTGACATTTAGTATATCATCAAAAAGTCAGCCTTCTGACACTCATAATCTAATTATACATAATTGTCTGCTAAATTGTAATTGCCACCCTTTGGAAAGTGTAGATTGTATCATGTATCTAGGTGTAAAGTTCTGTTCTTGGAAATGCCCAAAATGCCTAATCAGACCGGGATCACCGTCTACATCCTCGGCTGCAAATACCGATGATGATGATATTCTCTTTATTCGTCTGACCAAACATTTTGACCAAAAGGTCACTGAACTTAAAAAAATGTTCGAAGACGAAATTAAGGAACTGAAGAGAAGCAACGAATTTATAAGTAATCAATATGAAGATCTGTTATCAAATTTTAAAGTACTACAAGACCTACAAAAAGATACACAATCCTTCCGTGAAATAAATATAAAGAATGACTCAAAAATTTCAAGCCTGGAAACCAGACTAGCCACTATGGAACAAAATAATCTCTGCGACTGTGTGGAAATGGCGGGTGTTGAATTGCGGCCGGGAGAACAACCAGCTGAAGCCGTTCTTCGGGTAGCCAATTCCCTTGGTATGCCATTGTTGCAGCAGGATCTACGCCTTGTGACCAGGACCCAGGACCGCAGAACTAACGCCCCCGATAAACTGCAAGTTAATTTCTACAACCAGAAAACGAGAGATATGGTCTTATCTTTCAAAAATACAGCCAAAATACTTAACCCAAAATCACCTATTTATATTAGTGAAGTGCTTACGCCTTATTATAAGGAAATGCTGTGGAAAGCAAAACAAAAGGCTAAAGAAACAAAATTCGAATTTGTGTGGTTTAAAGCCAATAAATTACTTGTTCGTAAGGGTCCGGGGGAAAAAATCATTCAAATCAAACATGAAAGTGACATTAAAAAAATGGTATTGTAGATTTTTAATTCTAGAGAAAACCCTTATTGTAATGGATATTATTAAAAATGGACTGTATTACCAATTATAGGACGTCAAATCCCAAATTCTGTAAAAATGTACTACAAACACACTCATCCTCTCTTCAAATCTTACAGCAAAATATTAGATCAATTTCCAAGAATTTTGACGAATTCTTGCTACAACTTGATAATATTGGAACCTCTTTTCATATAATTATTCTTACTGAATGCTGGATACCAAAAAATTATGCTTCTAAAATCTTGAAAGGGTATGATCACTACAGCACTTCAATACATACTAAACAAAATGATGGAGTTGTTGTCTATACCAGAACTGACCTGATTGGTTTATCTGTCAAGGAAATCCAAGTTAGCGGTGCAAACTGTTTGCAAATAACTCTCAATAATGACACATGTATCTTAGCAATATACCGTTCTCCATCCTCTTATAATATTTCACCATTCCTAAAATCAATTAATAACTGTTTAACTGAATTATGTAATATTAAAAATTGTATTATTGCTGGTGACCTCAACATAAATATTCTGCCCACAAACGAACATTCTCAGTGCCAAGAATACTTAAATACGCTCACATACCATGGATTCCAAAGCACCATAAACACTCCTACACGTGCTACATTAGACTCCATTTCATGCATTGACCACATCATGGTCAAATCCAACTGCCCAGTAATATCTATTGTATTTGAATCTACACTTACCGACCACTACACCAATATTCTTTCCATACAAACATGCAACAGAAAAGACAAACATAAAAACATAACAAACAAGAAAAAAATCATTCAAATCAATTATGATTGTGTTTGTCAATCTCTGATGAGTAAATCGTGGTCAGAATTACTTAACATCATAAATCCAGAAGACGCCTGGACGTACTTTATCAATTACTTACAGATTACCATTAACGAACATACAAACATAATTATAAAACATATACCAAATAATATTTTACCAATTAAGCCATGGATTAACCACACTATTATTAAATCTATCCGTAAACGTAACAAACTCCACAAAAACGTTATTAACAATCCTTATGATATACAACTTCGAAACTTTTATAAAAGATATAGAAACATTTGTACCAAAATAATAAGAAAGGCTAAAGAGATATATTACAAACAGAAAATAGAAAACTGTAATAATGATCCTAAAAAACTTTGGAAAACACTTAAAGAAGCCACCCACTCTCAACCTAATTCTACGAATGACTTAAAAAAACTAAAAGTAAATGATAAAATATTTAGTTTTTCTAGTAATCCCGATATTATTGTTAATCATGCAAATAAATACTTCTCAAAAATAGGTGAACAACTCGCAAAAAATATCGATGTAAACCATACCAACTCCAGTTCACTAAGCTGTAATACAAATTTGCCCAACAACTTGCATTTTAGTCTAAAACAAATTTCAAATGAAGATACTAGATTGATCATAAACTCATTAAAAAACTCGTCTTCAACTGGCTTGGACGATATATCAAATATTGCCTTAAAAAAACTTGTATCAGAAATAACCACTCCCTTAACATATCTTATTAACCTAAGCATCCTAAAAGGCCGATTCCCTGACAAACTAAAACACGGAATCATAATCCCAATACATAAAGGAGGCTATAGAGCGGACATAACTAACTATCGTCCAATTACATTACTAAATTCACTATCTAAAGTCTTTGGAAAAACTATTAATAATCAACTAATCGAATACCTTGAACAAAATAACATACTTTCACTCAACCAGTTTGGATTCAGGAAAAATAAAGGCACCTCCGAAGCCCTGGCAACAGTAACCGATTTTCTAAATGAAAACTTAGACAAGGGATCAAAATGCATATCAATATTTTTAGACCCGTGCAAAGCATTCGATACTATCTCTCACTCTAAACTTTTACAAAAACTATCTAATATTGGTATAAATGGTGATGAACTTACTATTATTAGCGATTACCTGTCAAACCGAAAGCAAAGTGTGAAAATCAACAACTGCAATTGCAATCAATTACCAATTAGCTACGGCGTGCCTCAAGGAAGTATTTTAGGTCCTAACCTGTTCTTAATATACATAAATGAATTATGTAATCTTCAAATATATGCCAAAATTGTAAGTTTCGCTGATGATACGATTCTCCTCTACAAATCAAGCAATTGGAATGATGTATACATAAAAGCTAACAAGGGCATAACTGTGGTTAAAAGATGGTTAAACGATAATACACTAACAATGAATGTGACCAAAACTAAATACATTGAATTTAGTATTAATCCTTCCTTAAGAAACCCAGAAAATCAAATTAAAATATGTGCTTGCAATCTGACAAATACGATAATATGTGATTGCCCTTATTTAGAACAGGTAACTAAAATTAAATACTTAGGTATTATTTTTGACAGCAATTTAAAGTGGAAACAACATATAACCACTACAGCAAACAAACTTAGAAAATTCATTTACTTTTTTAGACAAACTCGCAACTTTCTCAACCTAAGCCAGCTCAAATAAATCTACTATGCACTTTGTCAATCTTTAATAGAATATGGTATCATAGCATGGGGAGGAGCAAACGCTGCCGCCATTGATCCAATATCTAAAGCTCAGAAACTTATAATAAAGATTATCCTCAAACTACCAATCACAAGCAGTTCGGATGAAATCTTTAGGAAAATCTGTGTTATGGAAATTAGGCAACTTTATGCCAAAAACATACTAACATACCTCTTCAAACACAAAACTACTTTTGACAATATCCAAACTGCTCGTGATACTAGAACCAAAGGACATAATTTCTTACAAATCCCTTTCGCTAAAACAACTTTTGGCCAGAGAAATTTTAGATACTTTGCAACAAGGCTATATAATGCTCTCCCACTAGCCATTAGACTGAACGATTTTTTTTTGAAATATAAAACAGACATCAAGTCTTGGATCATCAGCCAAGACAGATCCATGATCAAAAATTTTATAAAAATCCCTACATAAGTATGTACTCCAACTAGATGCTGATTAACAAATTTATCATTTATTATTATTAATTTTTATTTTTTATCTTTTTCACAATGTCATTTAATGTAATGAAATATTTTATGTATCAAAAAATATGTAAACATTAATTCATGTATCAAATACGTCTGTCTCGACACAGGTTTATCCTAGTGAGACAGACATCGAAAAAACACCTGTAAAAAAACTTTATATTGATAATAAAAAAAAAAACAAAAAAAAAAAAGATTGATCCATTTTTAAGATGGAATGACCATATCGATATGTTAACAAAGAATATCAGGAGACTTACATTTATTTTGAAAGAACTGCGACACATATTGGACAAAGGGAAATTAAAAACTGTCTATTTTGCCTTAGTCCAATCTCGACTTTCTTATAACATAGTATGCTGGGGATCATGTCTAAAGTCCAATGTTGAACCACTAAAAATTACTCAAAAATTTATCCTTAAAGTAATGTACAAAAAAAAATTCTGTTATCCATCCAACCTACTTTATAAGGAATGCAATGTTATGTGTATAAAACAGCTATATATCACTCAAATACTTTGTCGATTTTATATCAATACTAAATTTGCTGAAAGAACACAACAAATGCGGACAACTAAAATTAGCTCTACATTGAACTTTCTGGCTGTACATACTAAAACTTCTTTTGGTCAAAGAAATTATTTATATCAGGCACCACTTATGTTTAATATTCTTCCAAATCATATTAAGTCTACCAATTCCGTAGTTAAATTTAAAAATTTAATTAAGATTTTTGTATTGACAGACAATTGTCTTAATATTTTTTCATCCTTGTCCTTTCTTAAATAATAAGATTTCATATAAGTCCCATTTACTAAAAATTGAATGTCACCCTATCTGTCTTTATTATCTACTTTGCTTCTTCTTTTGAATAATGATTAATGATTAGTTATGGTTCAAATATTGTTACTATATACTGTCAGATTACCCATCTGGTAACACATCTAATACTTATTTTTTCTTTAATTTTTTAATATTTTGTGTTTGTATGTAGAATTACTTTATGTTTGTGATTACTCTTATGTTTGCTTCACTATAATGTAAATTGTTAACCTCGATACAAGCTCAGTCCTAGTGAGGTTGATTTTTATGAGAAAAAAAAGTGTTTTATGTATAGTGAGATGCAATCAATAAATAAATAAATAAAAATGGGGTACTTGGATCGACGTCGAAAGTGTCTGGAAATATTTATCGATCTAAAAAAGGCTTTTGATAGTGTGTCGCATTCCAGGCTGATCGCTAAGCTAGAGAAAATTGGACTGGAAGACAAAGCTTTATCTTGGTTCCAGAGTTACTTAAAAAATAGAGAACAATACTTTAAACTAAATAATTCACTAAGTGAACCCTTGTCTCCTGAATATGGAATTCCACAAGGTACAGTAATTGGGCCTATACTTTTCCTTATACATGTCAATGACATGTTCACTCTCCCTCCTACTGGAAGTGTCATCTCATATGCGGATGATACAGTCATCATAATCGAAGGAATAACATGGACAGAAGTGAATATAGCTGCGAATGCTGACATTAACATATTGAAGGAATTGTTTGATGATAACTTACTTAGTCTTAATGTAGAAAAAACATCATATATACCTTTTTATCTTAATGATCCTGTCACAGATTCCAATATTATCGTGATAGTGCACAGTCGTTCGTGTAAAGGAGGAGAATGTAACGATAATAATTGTAAAATCCTAAAAGAAGATGTCAAATATCTAGGGATCACTATAGAAAGTAACATGAAATTTAAGAAACATATCGAAATCTGTGTAAAAAGAATTAGAAAACTTACTTACATTTTTATACAATTAAGAAATATCCTAAATCTTTCAAATATTAAAATGGTTTACTTTGCTCTTGTACAGTCAGTGTTGCAGTACGGAATAATCGCTTGGGGAGGTATCTATAAGAATAATCTGTATTCGATAGTAACAACACAAAAAATGATAATCAAAGTTATTATTAAAAAACCAAGACTTTTTCCAACCAACGAACTTTTTGAAAAATTTAAGGTCCTACCGATTTCAAAACTATTTCAAAGAAATGCTATTTTAAAAGTTTTTAAAGATTCTGAAAGGTCCTCAACGCAAACTTTTATACCTAGAACATCTGGGAACATGTATGTACCTAGATGCAACACGACAGCTGCACTACACCATTATGTATATATATATATAGGCCCAAAGATATTTAACGATTTACCGGATACAATAAAAAGTGAGAAAAATTATTTTAAATTTAAAAAAAAACTTTCGTTGTATTTTTACAGAGAAGATTGACTTACTTTTATCGATGATTTTCAGATATATTCTGTTGCTTATTTCTGTTGCTTATATTGTTGCTTATATTTTTGTTGATTTTTGTTGATATTCTGTTTCTATAATTATATGTAATTTTCTTATTGTACAATATTTTGTAGTATTTTACAGTATTTTTGAAAATATTCTTTTTTTTTTGTAACTATACATATTATTATCTATATATATATATATATATAAGCACATAGACTAGCTCCCCAGTTTGACCCGAGAATATTTCTCTACAAATTGGGTAAACAAAAAGAAGTGATGTCTGATATGAAATGTAATATATTTTTATCTCTTGTGAATATTTACTTTTTTTCTAAAAAAAAAAATAAAAACAAAAAAAAAAATTGTTGGATAGATCTGACATATTAAAGAGTTTAATTAACTTTCATGTTCCTACCATTAGATCTAGGTTTCATAGTTTGTATCATTGTAACAATCATACTACGGTTTCAAGCTACAATTCTGATGTAAATAGATAACACACTAATGATACTGATTATTTTGTTTCTTCTTTATCCTTTTTAATGACTGCACTATTGTGTATTGTTTTTCTTGTTAAATATTTTTTCCTTTCTTTCCATACTGTACTATGACTGTCAAAAACTTTTATGCATGTAATTACCACTTGTGCCGTTAATTATAAATAAATAAAAAAACTGCACTTTGTTTAAAATTTAATTTCATGCCGACCTGTTGGTTATCCAATTATTTTTTCTCGGGTGGCGGCTCCTGTGCCCATCTCCCAAATTTAAAATACGATATTACCTCAACATATTGACTGTTCCTGACATAACACGTTTTTCAGTATTAAAGCAATATTTTAATTGCCATTGTAGCACTGTGTGTGCACGTAAAGCTAAAATGCTTATTTACGTTTTTTAATTGGGTACATTAAATTTGCATTTACTTTATTTGGACACCTGGTACCTCTACCCACATAAGACTTTATTTATTGACTTCTTCTCTAATAAATTTGATTCTGGCCCAATTGAAACTTAATTTTTACTACAATTTCAATTTTTTATTTATCCACTATAATTTTTACATAATATATCCTTTGGGGACAATACATTGACTTGTAAGTAATTACTGTTAATGTCTCAGATACACAATACCCTATGTTGCTACTTGAAATTAGTATTTTAAAGTGAAATCAAATAAAACCGAAAGCCTTTAGAGTATCGCCAAAAGCTTGCGTTACGTGACCTCTAGCAAAATAAAATATTCATATCTTTGTCTTCCTAGATTTTTTAGATAAAAAAATCGTTTTCAGTCCCGATGTGGTTTTCATGAAGAGCATTTAAATACGTATCCTTAATTGAAAAAAAAAAACTAAACAAGACGCGATCTTTTTGGTTTCAAATTTTTCGAGAGAATTGGGTTTTGGCGTGAAAGAGATGTGATTAAGTATGTCACTGTTAATGTTTCCACGTGTAAAAATTCACGGTCAGGAATTCATTTTGAAAATCCAATTTTGAAATTTCAGCGAATATTATAATGGGATCCTTGGATTATGCTTATTGTTCACCACCAAACCGCGACAATTTACATTAAATACATTTGAAGGCGGAATAATCCCGAATAATCTCCCGGGCTTTATTATTTAGTCCGACCGCTTTTTTCCTCTGTCCCGTCGCGTCGTTAAATCCGGGTAATTGCTGTTCACAGCCCATTCTTGGCCATCCCGGGTTATCCCGGGTTATCCCGGCTATTCCGGGCCATTCCCGGCCAATCTATCCCCGGAGGGTGCTAATTGGAATACTCAACTAACAAACCAACTAAGCAGCACGCAATTTCTCCACAGGGATAGGCAGTTGCGTTGGACCGCCATACCGTCACCTCAGTTGGAGAGAGTTCTAACTTCACTTTACCTTGTTCTGAGATATGAGGTGTCAAAGTTATCAAAGAGATCAAGATATGCGATTGCTTTAATAACTACTTTTTTAATGTTGGCGCCTCTTTAGCTGGTAATATAATTAACAAATACACCCATGAACTGGATGAAAAAATTACATTAAAGTATGAAAATACGGAGTCAATATACCTACAACCCGCAACTGAACCCAAAATACTACCTATTATAAAATCCCTAAAATCAAATGCGAGTGCTGGTCATGACCAATTAAAATGTGTAACAGTACAAAAACTTGCCCCGCTATTAACACCTATACTAACTAAACTGATTAACCTGAGCCTAAAAGAAGGTCAAATTCCGAACAGTTGTAAAATCGCAAGGGTTATCCCAATATATAAAGGGAGCTCGAAAACTCAAACATCAAACTACAGGTCTATTTCTGTCCTACCAATTCTATCAAAAATATACGAAAGAGTAATATACGATAGGCTAAACAACTTTCTGAAAAAAAAAATCATTTCTATATGCCAAACAATACGGTTTCAGAAAAAAGTCTAACACTCTTTCTGCAACTAATGATCTTATAAATAAACTTAGAACTAGCATAGATAATAGAAACTATGTCATAGCAATTCTTGTAGACCTTCAAAAAGCCTTTGACACCGTAAGTCATGAAATACTGATTAAAAAAATAGAAAAAACAGGAGTAACCGGTCCAGCTATCAAATTAATTAAATCATATCTATCAAACAGAAAACAATATGTTAGCATAGAAGATAATAACAGTCAGTTGGAGAGTATAAACTATGGAGTTCCGCAAGGATCTATACTGGGGCCCCTCCTATTCCAAATATATATAAATGACATCTGCCAGTTGAAACTACATGGTGAAATATTTCTATACGCAGATGATACTGCAATATTTTACTTCGGAAAAAACTTAGAAACTCTATTAGAACAATCTCAAGAGGATCTTAATATTCTAAACAGTTGGCTAATAAAAATATATATTAACAATAAATATTAATAAAACCGGCTACATGATCCTAAGCTCACCTAAAATAATAATATCGTCGCATAAACCTCTACAAATAGAAGAAAGGGACTTGCTTATTCTAGACAGCAAAAAATACCTTGGCTTACATATTGATAAACATCTGACATTTAAACAACACGTAGAAAAATTAAAAACAAAAATCATCCCACTAATTGGTGTATTTGGTAGAATTGCCCATCTCCTACCAACGGAGGTAAAGAGGGGCTTATATTTTAGTTTAATCCAGTCCCATCTAAATTATTTAATAGAAATATGGGGAAACACATACATTACATACCTAAATGATTTACAAACAATACAGAACAAAGTTATTAAAAAACTCTTCAATTATAACCCGGACACTCCCGCAAAAAAACTGTATCAGGAAATGAAACTTTTGAAAATAAGAAAATTGTACGAATACAACATATGCCTCCTAATCTACAAAATCCAAAATGGACTTATACACACAAACACAACATTTAAACAAACGTCACAAGTACACGAACATTATACTAGGCAACATAACAAATTGTACACACATGCTGTAAGGACTGAAAGTGGCAAAAGAGGCATTGGCCACGAGGGTGTACAAATATACAATCTCCTTCCAGAGTAACTTAAAACTGATAGTATAAATGTATTTAAAAAAAACTTTTAATCTTAAGTTATTAGAACAATATTAGAATACTATTTATTTAATGTTATATATTTAAGTTAAGAAAGTGAAATGTAAATTTCTTTTAACTTATTAAAAAAAAAAAGTTTGTGACATCACTTTGAACCTTTGCAATTGTCATTATGTCTGTACCTGCCAGTTGATCGTTTTTACGAGGCGCAGTAAAATAGTTCTTAACTTTAGTAGGACATGGTTCTAATTTCGCCTTACCATGTTTGGAGGTGTCAAAGTTTGCAAATACGATTTCTCATTATCTATTTACCGATTTTTGAATTTGAGGTTGAACTTGGCGTAATACTTAATTTATTTTAGTTGAAAATATTTTTAGGAAAATATTTAAATTGGACTTATTTAGAATGTACCAAAACGTGCAGATAGAACCGTATGCAACTAGCCAGGCTATAAAGATTAATTGCATAAGGTTCTAACTACATTTCCAAGATAGCACATCCATAGCCATATTATAGCCACTCCATGATAGGGCCAGGGTCACGTTCTACATATTAAACATTCAAAAGATTGAACCTCAAAATCAGAAACTGTTAAATAGATTATGAGAAATTGTCTTTCCATACTTTGACACCTCATAACATGGTAAGGTTGAGTTAAAACCCCATCCAACTGAAGTAACGAACTACACAGCGCCTCGTAAAAACAATCAACTGTCAGATAAAAAAAATAGCAATTGCAGAAAGATCAAAGTGATATTGAAACCTTGTAAAATAAATTGAAGCTTTAAAATCTTAATGTTAGAACTTTGTCATATGTACGGAAATATAACACGAATGGGTCTGAAAGTTATTTTGGTTGATGAGCCTAGGAAATGGTTTTTCATTCAAAGCTCGTTTAGAACCTTGTCTGACTGAGGTGACGATACAACTCTGTAATGACTTCGTAGAACGACGCACGACTGACTCTTTTTTGTTGATAATCGCTTTAACAACTGGCCATTGAAATTTAAATGTAAAATCGTCACTAAATAGCCAAACAACGCTATGGCGTTTTTTATTATTGAAAAGGTCACCATCAAACCTCTAGTCTAGGTCCGTCTCAACTTTTGAACATTTTTTGAACAGAAGAATAGCACAACTGTAATGTTTTAATGCTTGTCAGCTGATCACGATTTGATGGAAAGTTGAAACGAACCTAGAATCAGCATTTACGGTGATCTTTCAATTTAATAAAATAATAAAATGGCGCTGAATGGCTATTACGTTACATTATTTTAATTTCTGCAGACCCCAACCTCAGATTTCTATTATATATAGTTCTGAGGCAGATGGTTGGCGCGGCTTTTTTTAAATATAAATCAACAGTTTTATTACGATATTGATGAAATTTTGCACACTTCACCTTAATAACAGGAGGACGGTTAACGTATATATGAGAATTAAAAATCTACCCCATTCCATTTTCCTACCCCTTAAAGCCAACTTTTGACAATAATAAGCTTTTAAACATTTTACGTGTGGCGATCTACTCGGATATGTAACGCATATTTGGGGGCGGTACATGGATCGTTTTGGTGAAACCCAAACCGTTGGGTTAGATATCTCCAAAGCCTTTGACAGAGTCTGGCACCGGGCGCTTATCGGGAAATTACCATCGTATGGGATCCACCCAACCCTGCATAGTTGGATTGTGGACTTTCTGAGGGGAAGAACAATTCAAACCGTGGTTGACGGCTCTTCTTCCTCACCGCACCAAATCAATGCGGGGGTGCCACAAGGATCTGTACTGTCTCCGACGCTGTTTTTATTGCACATCAACGATCTCGTTGAATGTGCACCAATTCACTGCTACGCTGATGACAGCACCGTTCACGAGGGTTATCTTTTTGACAGGCCCCCTTCCACCTATGATGTCCGAACAGCTCGGGAAGTTTTGAAGCGAAAAATTGACCACCACCTAGAGATGGTTCGTGCCTGGGGTAAGGCCAACTTGTTCAGTTTCAACGTCTCAAAAACCCAAGCGTGTCTGATTTCGGCAAAGAGGGAGATCAATGACTGTCTGGTGCAATTTGATGGGAGCACTCTCCCCAATAAAGACTCCATTGAAATGCTTGGAGTTACTATATCAGACCAGCTCAAGTATCGGGGATCCATAGAAGCCCGAGTAAATCAGGCCTCCAAAAAGTTGGGCGTCTTGTACAGGGCTAGGAGATTCTTCAACAGTGACCAGCTGCTGACCCTGTACAAGTCTCAAGTCCGCCCAACTATTGAATTTGGGAGCCACCTTTGGGCTGGTGCCCCAAAATACTTGATAAACCTGCTTGAGTCTGTGCAAAGGAGAGCGATCCGTCTGATTGACAATCCGTTGTTAACAGACCGATTACCTTCTCTGATGCATAGACGCAATGTAGGCATGCTGTGTCTGTTCTACAGGTATTTCAATGGAGCCTGCTCCAAGGAGCTAGCAGCATTGATTCCTGATGCACCGGTGCACGTGCGCGAAACTCGACGGACACGAGCTGAACACCCGTTCACGGTTGACGTTGGCTTCATGAGAACGGGCCGTTTTTACGACTCGTTTTTGTGTAAGTCGGCTCGTATGTGGAACGGGCTACCGGCGTCTGTTTTTCCTCCCTCCTATAATCCGAGCCTCTTCAAGGCCCGCATTAACAAGTCCCTTCCTACAGCCCCTGCCTTGCTCCGCCTCACAACGCCGCCCAATCGGGTGGTGACATAGTTCCCCTGTCTGTGCACTGCACGGGCAGGGACACTCTTGTGAGGTGTCACATAAAAAAAAAAAAATAAAAAAAAACGTTAAAAATAAGACAAAAATGACTGTCTTCATCAGATTTCGAAAAACTTCAACTAATACAAAATATTATTATCGTCCTTGTGGCTTGCGGCGCAGGTTTGAAAATATTTTTATAGCTTTATTAAACAATCAACGAAGTATTTTATTGTTTGAGTCCAGTTGAATTAATCAAAAATGTTTATCATCCTTCAAGACAAAGGAAGGAAAAACAAAGCGTGGATACATTATGGGGAAACTTTATGCCCCTCAACCCTCGCAATGGCCGAAGGGATGATACTTGAAGACAGGAATGTTTCCATTCATCTGAACCCTCAAAAATATGGTCAACTTATACGTCAGAGGTTCTCAAACTTGTTTTGCTCATCGCCCCCTACAAAAAGTTTTCTTTATTACTAATGGTTCGAATTAGGTAGATTATCCTATCTTAACAAACCGATTGCAATTTTGCAAAACAGCTGGGAATGCTGTCTTTATTCTAGCAGTATTTTTATGGAAGACAATTCAAGGTAGTAGCGTCATTGATACCTTCAGCACCGGTGCA
Source organism: Hesperophylax magnus (assembly GCA_026573805.1). NCBI lineage: Eukaryota > Metazoa > Arthropoda > Insecta > Trichoptera > Limnephilidae > Hesperophylax > Hesperophylax magnus. The sequence goes on from JAIUSX010000019.1 coordinate 13,544,406, forward strand.
TGGTCAGAAAATACGCCAATCGCAGGCCCAACATTTTTCACATGAGAACGGGTCTTTTCTACGACTCGTTTTTGAGTTTATTAGCTCAGCTGCGGAACGACTTGCCGGCCCATGTGTTTCCTCACTCCTATCTCACTCACTACTTCATCTACTCAAAAATATGTTCCACACAGCATACCCAAAGATGACATAGACCCCGAGGGAAAATGTTTTCACCTCCGTTACCTTTTGGTGACATCCGTGGCAGAGCGGTTAAGACGAACGGCTGCGCCATAAATAAACCACTAACTAGATTGATAACTCCGAACTTTTTGTCTGAAAAAAGTTGGTCCACTATTAACCATAGTCCTGCCAATATTTAGACACATTGCGTGTATACCTTCTACGTCACACACACATTGATGAGGATAGAATTAACTAAAAAAAATATATTTCTCTTTCGAAGCCTACCCCATTCGCCTGGTTAAATATTTTTTGAATAAAAGTGTTTTAAACGTCAAACCGTTTCCTCTACAAGCCTCTACCTGACGAAAATAAGTATATTTCTTTACAGTTCATTTTCTCAGAACTGCGATTTGTCAGGTGGAAACTTGATTTTATCATGAGATGAACAATCGAGCTGTCGTAAAAATATTCTAAATTTAGTCGAAAATTTAATTCCTTTGAACAAAATGAAGAACGTTAAGATTTTCAAATATGATTGTACTTTTTTGTGACAGGATTTCTCTGTTGGTAACAGAAAAATGAAAAACTCAGTTACATGTTAAGCATTTTTATTTCAGCAAGACAATAAATTATACATTCACAACAGGTTAAACGACGGAATTATACATTGCATGATATAATGACGAACCAATACGGCATCACAAAAGGCACAATCCTGATAGAAACACGGATATATTTACTGTTAATGATATGCACTTAAATGATGAAAAATGTTACACCTTAAGCTTTACTCAAAAAATTGAATTACAAAGGATTTTCCCTATGTTATTAATAATTATATTCTTAAAAAAGTGTCTTCCATAAGAGATTTAGCCAATCACATAAAATAATGGGAATGTCAGAATATGTAAACCTTTCAAAGACCCTCAACCAATTTTAATCATTTACAGTGCCTTAATTAGAAGTAAACTTGAATATGGAAGCTCTATTTAGAATCCACATGACTATAAGACTGTTATCTTTCAAATGTGGTCTACACAACCATCTTAAATCATATGACGCACATCATTAATACTTCAACATAAATTCAATTAAAATTAGAAGGCAACAAATATGTTTACACAAAATAATTCCCGGCCAACTTGATACTATTTATATTTTATTGTTATTTTTAAAGAAGACAAACATTCACGGGTTACGAATAACCCGACAATATTTGAAAATCTCCTACTACCACCACCGTAAGCGGAAAATGTTGCTTGTGTTGTGATGGAGGACTTCAACATACTACAAGGACAGCCGAGGAATTGAACATACTACGCCTGGGTGAAATCCAAACTTGATGTCAACTAAGCCACCTATGTCTTAGCAAAGTTGAAAGTATTTTTCCGTATTTCTATTGTTAAAAAAGCCATAGCATGTTTTACCTGAATGCACTCAAAAATAATATCACCTATTTTCGCCCTCTGACCCAAATATGTCGACTATATAATAAGATAGAGTTTGCTGAAGTAGATATTTTAGTGGATAATTTATATGTATTTATATGGCACTACCCCTGCATACATTTAACAATCAAGACGTATTCTGTCAAAACTCCTGTTTATAATATGTAAAAAAACAACAAAAAACGCAAATTAACAAGTGAAAAGTGATACAATTGGATTAATCGTCCACGATTTATTCCGTGGAAGTGTTATTTCAGTTTGAAATTGATGTTTTTATACTCAGTTGTTTAGTTTAATAATTTAAAATCTTTTTTTTTATTCCCAACACTAAAGTTTTACTAATAAACTGTCGTAATCTCGATTAGGCAAAGAAATTAGTGGATGTGAAGAATACAGTGAAAGTGAATATCATATAAAACAAACAAAAAACAATAGTTAATTTATTGTTTATGGAAGATTGTTGAACAGTGAAAACAAAAAATCTAAAATAACATTGTCATCTTCCAAAGGCGATTTATAATATATAAAGGACAATACTGTCGCTAACTCTTAACTCGGGAGTAGTCCTGTGGATAAATTGGTCACACCAGTTGATATTTATATCGACGGGGCGGGCGGACGTTCGAAACTCAACCAAACCAACAGGATTTTTATTTTTATTTTATTTATAATCAAAAGCACTACTGTAAAGTCTTGGCCTCAGATGTCACTACAGTTAATAAATAAATCAACAAAAGCATAAATTATTCAAATAAAAATTATAAATAACCTATTCCAAGAAATAACTCACTTAAAATTTAAATCAACTTCACATTACCTAATATAACCATGACAACTAGAGGTAAAAGTGCGCTTGAACTCGATGAAATAAAAATTGAAAAAATAATTCAACACATCGATAAAAAAAGGATAACATTAAAAAAGAAATCTTAACACAAATCGAATTATTCAAGGGAGAAACGCAAAAAAGTATGGATTTCATCAGCAAACAATACGATGACCTAATAAAAAAAAATCGATCTAACCATAATCCAAAACCGAAAAATTGAAACTGAATTCGAAACATTCAAAAAAGAACAACAAGACCTCAAAAAAACAGTGGAGTACCTTGAGAATAAAATTGATAATCAGGAATACGAGTCTCAGTCGAACAACATAGAATTGCGCAACTTCCCGGAAAATCCACATGAAAATCTAGTTACTATATTTCATAACCTATCCACAAACGTCATAAAATCGGTAGTACAGCCCGAAGACGCGAACTCTGTGGTGCGGGTGGGAGGCAGAAACCGCTCCGATGATTCTCGTTCAAAACCAAGAGATATAATAATCCCCCCTTAGCTCTAAACTAATGCGAGATTTATTCCTACTCAGATGGGTCACAGTACACCCATCTATATATCCGACCACCTGACTTCAAGAAAAAAATTCCTCCTGGCTCAAACAAAACAACAGGCAAAAATAAAAAAAAAACTATAAATTCGCATGGACGAAAAATGGTCAGGTGTACGTTCGTAAGTCTGAGGACTCTAAAATCCTTAGAATCTCGTATGAATCGGACATTAAAAAAATGTGACTGGAAGTCAACAAAAAAAAATCCATTAACTAATCTGCTTATCTTTAATAATTTAATAATTTTTATTTATTTTCTTTTCTCAGTCAACTTTGCTCACATCACAAATCTATCTATAATTATTAATAATCTTACTAAACTTATCAACTTGCTTCAAATATTTATCGTAACTTGCTCCATAATTCCCCTTTATCTGATCATTTTAAATCACTCAAATATTCTTTTCTATATATATTCAATGTTCTATTCTATATTCTATTCTACAACTATTCCAATTCATCCATTTATTTCCACTATGTTAATTTATCGCATTATTATACCAAACTTAATTTACTTAAATATTTTTAATTTCTTAATTACTTTATGTCGTATGTGATACATTCAATTGTTTTAAATTATAACATAATTTCAACTAAATTAACTCCTTATATTCCCATGATAATCCTAATCCTATCATATCATCAAATAAAATTATCTTACTTAAATCAATTACCTCACTTAACTTCTCTTAATAATGCTATTCAAAAATTGGATACGACTATTCTAATTAATTTCATAATTTCAAACCACTTGATTCCGTCTATCCTAGTGATTGCTTTTATTCTTGCACTTTTTTCACTTTTCAATTATGTCAATGAATCTTACTTTTCGTTGAATTTAAATTGTTCCATTTTTATTTTTATAAATATCCGTTTTAATTTTTTTGATTATCTCAATGTCTCTTATTTGTCGATGAACTTAAATTATTCCGTAATTGTAAAAAGCATTCACTTTGTGGCTCATCATAATTTATAATAAAAACACATAAATTTGTTTTTGACCACTATAGTTTTATTTTCACTCTACCGGTTTCGGAAGATCCCTTCCTTCGTCAGGAAAATATTTAAAACTGGTTTAAATATTCTCCTGACAAAGGAAGGGATCTTCCGAAACCGGTAGAGTGAAAATAAAACTATAGTGGTCAAAAACAAATTTATGTGTTTTTATTTTAAATTATTCCATCTTAATTTGTATATACATCTCTTTTAACTATTTTGATTATCTCAATGTCTCATATTTTTTGATGAATTTAAATTGTCCCATTTTTATTTTTACAAATATCTGTTTTAACAATTTAGATTATCTATATGTCTCTTATTTTTCGATGAATTTAAATTGTTCCATTTTTATCTTTATAAATATCTGTTTTTACTATTTTCATTATCTCATTGTCTTTTATTTTTCGACGAATTTAAATTGTTCCATTTTTATATACATCTGTTTTAACTATTTTGATTATCTCAATGTCTCATATTTTTTGATTTATTTAAATTGTGCCATTTTTATTTTTATAAATACCTGTTTTAACTATTTTGATTATCTCAATGTCTTTTACTTTTCGATGAACTTAAATTGTTCCATTTTTATTTTTATATATATATCTGTTTTAACAATCTTCCTATTGTTCTAATTCCGTTAATTCATATAATTCTACTAAGCACTAGAGTAACTAAACATCTGCAAAAACACATCTTAAATATCAATTGCTATGGTTTTCCATTATCTTTATACATCCACTTAACTCACAATGTTACTGATGAATTCGAGCCCCCACCATACACAGACGCTTATAATGGACCCAAATAACCCTATCGATAACTTACTAAACATCACGGTTCAAACGACAAATGATATAAATGAATATAAAAAAATTATCTCCACACCTAAAGCACTAAAAATATTTGCCATGAATATCCGCAGCCTCAATAAAAACTTTGACAATTTACTTGTACTCCTAACTGAATTAGGGAATGAATTTGATATAATTGTGCTGTCAGAGTGCTGGATAAATGCAAATTATATCCCGAAAATAATCAACAACTACTCTGTGTTCAATACAACTCGGCACATGTCCCAATCCGATGGGGTCATAGTTTATGTCAAATCTTACTTAAACCCTATAGTGTCTGAAATTTCAGTTGACCATGCAAATTGCCTTATAGTTACTATTAACAACTTAAATGTCTTCGCCATATATCGCTCCCCTAAGCTCAATAATGTCTCCCCTTTTCTCTACTCACTCGAAAAAAAAATCGAAGACTCAACTAAAGATCTCATCATAATCGGTGATATTTATTGTTATTAAGTTTAATTTGTAGAACTCCATTTTATTTATTTATTTTTTATATATTCAATAATATTATTATTGGGTTTATAAAAACAGTTTATTTTTAAACAAGTTCTGCTGTGTAATTATTATTACGCGTGACAGCTGTTTCGCCTTCTGAAGGCATTATCAAACTGTGGGTAGCCCACTTACAGACGATGCATTTATATTATTTCTAGGTAGGCATTTTAATTACAATTACTGATTTCTTAATTGATTTCTGAGTAAAATATTAGAAATTATTAATGGTTTTTACCCCAGTAAAGTTTCCCCAATTAGTGTAAAGTTTAAATTTGACTGAATGTCTTTATGTTAGTTATTCCCAAACGATGACTCATAGGGTTATTTTAATAGCATAATTAAGTACTTCATAGTGCACTCATATGTGCACTAGGTTTGAAGATATCTAGTAGGGGTGAACGAATTATATTTGTTTGTTCGTTAATTAGAATAGCTTTCGGATTATTAGAATTTTTGTTAATTTCTAACTGCTCTAAAAGATTCAGTTTACGGCCTGTATTTTGTACATGTAACGGAGTTGGTTTATTATTATCATTAAGTGAGTGATTTTCATCTAGGAGATGTTTGGCAAATTGAGATTGCATTTTATTATTATTTTTAAAAGATCTTATATGTTCTTTGAACCTAGTGTTAAAGGACCGGCCCGTTTGTCCAACATAAACAGCGTTGCATTCGTCACACTGGAGTTTATAAATGCCACTATTTTGTAATTTGAGTACCCTACTTTTTGAGTTTTTAAGAGATGATCCCAAGTTGTTATTTGTGCGGAAGGCAATATCTAAGCCACACTTTTTGAGGATTTTGGCAATTTTATCAGATGTCTGTCCGATGAATTCTAAACACCCGAATTTATTATTCGTCTTATTATTAGTCGCTGGGTAAATTAGTTTAAGGTTATTTTTGTGTTTGTTATTATTAATTATTTTTTCAATGTCTCTACCCTTGAAGCCATTATTTTTAGCAATAGTTAGGAATGTATTTTTTTCTTTCTCGTATGCTTTCTTGTCGAGTGGGATGTTAGTAAGCCTATGAACCATTGAGTGGTAGGCAGATAATTTATGTGACCATGGGTGTAAAGATTTATAATTAATGGTCGTATCTGTAAACGTAGGCTTACGGAAAATTTCAAACGTATGTTTATTATTTTCTCTACCGATTGTTAGGTCTAAAAAATTAATTTTATTATTACACTCTCTTTCAACCGTAAAGCAGATTTTACGGTTGATGGAGTTAGCAAATGTGACAAAAAGATCTAATTGTCTGTTGGTACCTTTCCAACAGACCAAAATGTCGTCAACATAACGAACATAGTAAATGATGTGTTTGCTAAAGATTGAATTTAAAATTTGTTTTTCAATGTGATCCATAAATATTTCTGCAAGAAGTGGACTGAGGGGCGATCCCATTGGTAATCCGTCGTTTTGTTGATAGAATTTATCGTTAAACTCGAAGTAGTTGGTTTCCACGCAAATTTTAAATAGATCGAATAAGTCTTTTTTAGTAACTGGGTTTATATTAGATTCGTCTAAAATATCTTCAATGATTTTAAGGCATTCTTGGATAGGGATATTGCTAAAGAGACTGACCACGTCTAAAGATATGAACTGGCAATTGTGCGGTAGATTTATGTTTTTTATTTTATTTACAAGTTCGAGAGAATTTTTAACGCTATGTTTTGGGGAAAATTTAGTATGTTGTTTGAAAAGAAAGTTAAGTTTTTTGGCGAGTATTGTCGTTGGGGCGTTTATAAAAGAAACAACGGGACGTATGGGGATATTATCCTTGTGAATTTTAGGTTGTCCGTATAATGCAGGAGCCCTTGGATTCATCACCATTGCACTTCTTCTAGCGTATTTATTTGGGAATATTGATTGGCAATTATTTATTAGGTTGCGCACGTTTACTGAAATTTTGTCCGTTGGGTCTTTTTTTAAGATTTCAAAGTCTTCTGGCTTTAAGAATGCTTCTACTTTATTTAAGTAATCAATTTTGTTTAATATAACGACGGAATTCCCCTTATCCGCCTTAGTAATTGTGAGGTCGCTATTTTTAATTTTGGCTTTAATATCATTTAAAATTTCCGTTTCTTTTATATTGAATTTATTTTTATTTTTACTGGTTGATTTCAGAGTTTTTCTCAAGATATCCGCTGTTATTTGTTTAGGTAAGCCGTTATTTTTTATTTTAGACAGAGAAATTTCTGTGTCGATTGCCAAACATTCAATTTGTTTTTTAGTGATATCTGAATTTATTTTATATTTGAAGCCTTTATCTAGTAAATTTATTTCATCTTCTTCAAAAGTTTCACCTGATAGGTTAATAGTTTTTATATAAAACTCCGTATTTGTATTACTTTGATATTCATTGACTTTTACATTTTTATTTTTAGATTCGACAAGTTTATTTTTCTGAGTTTTGAATTTATCAGATATAATTCCGCCGATGTGTTCACGAGTATCGTAATCCAGGGTATCAAATTCCCATGGATGCAGTTTAAAAGTTAATTCCGAATGCAATACCTTGATGTATTGAAGTATTGTGTCCCTTTTCCGACAACATTCCTTAGTCTCCTCCTTCAGCCATATCCTCTGCGCTCGATGCACGGTTTTTATGGCTGCCGAGGATTTGCTTTTGGTAGAAATATGCACGTACTTGGGAAACAGCTGTCACGCGTAATAATAATTATACAGCAGAACTTGTTTAAAAATAAACTGTTTTTATAAACCCAATAATAATATTAATGAATATATAAAAAAAAAAAAAAAATCGGTGATATCAACATAGACATCCTAAACGAAGCCAGCCCTCATACAACAAAATACCTAAACCTAATGGGCCTGCATGGCCTTATACCATACATCAACATACCTACCCGAGTCACACTCACTACTAAGACATGCATAGATCACATCATGGTCAGAAAAAAGCGATCTGCTAAATCAATTGTATTCAAATCTACTGTAACAGACCACTACTCAACCATCCTAGAATTACAAAATTCAAAATCTCCTCCCCCTAAGCCCAGTAATCCTACTCATAAAATTGTAAATATGGATCATCTGATAAAGGCAGTAGAACTAGAAAAATGGGAGTCTACCTTGCTTTCTGAAAATGTCAACACAGCTCTTCAAACGTTTTCTGCATCACTAACTGCCCACATTAATTACGCGTCTTTCCCCACCAAAACAGCCTCCAACAAAAACAAGAAGTTGAAACCTTGGATTACGAACGGCCTTATCTTCTGCATACGTACAAGAGACAGACTCCATAAACAAGCACTAAATAACCCTGACCCCCAATTCTCACGTTTCTATAAAAAAGTATCGTAACATTTGCAATAACCTGATAATAATAACCAAACAAAAATATTATAAGAAAAAAATTGAAGAGTCAGGATATGACAGTAATTTGGAACGTAGTCAACGACATATCAGAAAATAAAAAAACCTCACTCAACATTCAATCACTAGTTATAAATGGGAAAAATATCCAAGTTCACGAAGACCCAGAAACCTTAGCTGATCACGCCAACCATTATTTTAGTAATATCGGCACAAACTTAGCCAACAAAATTCTGAAAGCCACAAATAAAACCCAAAATCTTCTAGCTTCAAGGGTAAGACAACAGAACTTTCTACATCCCACACTTATCCTAGCACCCACATCCACCAAAGAAATTGTTGACACTATACTCTCTATAAAAACAAATAGTGCTGCAGGTAATGACAAAATTTCACCTTACATACTAAAACACATAGCTCACTTAATTACCACACCGTTAAAACACATTGTTAATCTAAGTTTCAAAAGTGGCACCTTCCCCAACCAACTAAAACATGCTTCGGTTATCCCAATCTATAAGAGTGGCGACAAAACAAATATCGAAAACTACAGACCCATTTCTTTGCTAAGTGTCCTATCAAAAATCATCGAAAAAATTGTCAAAAGTAGACTTATCTCCCATTTGGAAACCCAGAAGATTCTCTCGCCCAATCAGTTTGGCTTCCAAAAAAAATTAGTACAGAATCTGCAATCTTAGATTTGACTGAGAACAATAGCCTGGATGAAGGCGATTCCTGTCTAGCCATATTCTTAGATTTAGCCAAAGCATTTGACACGGTTTCCCACCCCATACTCCTAGAGAGGCTATCTCAAATAGGCATCCGGGACTCAATTCTTAACTGGTTCTCTTCATACCTAACTGGTAGATCACAAACTGTAAAAATAACAACACAGCTGAAAGTAACCCTCTACCAATTCAATTCGGAGTCCCACAAAGGAGTGTCCTAGGCCCTATTTTGTTCCTCATTTACATCAACAAACTCTGTAACCTACCCATAACCGGAAAACTAATATCCTTTGCAGATGACACTGTGCTCATAGCTCGTCATAAAAACTGGAAAAGAGCATTTGACATAGCTCAACACGACATAGGCCTTGTAAAGAATTGGTTAGATGATAATCTCCTGACCCTCAACGCTGGTAAAACAAAATTCCTAACCTTCAGTCTATCTGTTGCAACCCAACCTACTAACAATCAGAAAATAACAATTCACTCTTGTCCAAGACCTTATTCTTCCTGTACTTGCCCAAACTTAGAAAAAGTATCCCATATAAAATACCTAGGGGTCCTAATTTATCATCATCTTCGTTGGGATCAGCACTTAGCCAGCCTAACTCCCCGAATTCGCAAGCTCTGTTATGTTTTTCGAACATTAAGAAATATCCTTACTCCTACAATACTGAAAACAGTCTACTTTGCTCTATGCCAATCCCAATTAGCATATGGCATCATAATTTGGGGCGGTTGTGCACATTATCTTATTGATCTATTACAAAAAGCCCAAAAAACGATAATACGTGCTATCAACAAGCGACCGACAAGATTCTCCTCCACTCGACTCTTCACTGAATACAATGTCTTAAACATACGCCAACTCCACATAAAATTTACTCTAATGCATTTTTTGTACAAATATAAGAAAAAACCCTCGTACACCACAATTACACCACCAGAACAATAACCAACCGACACTACAACGTACCTACACTACATACCGCGTCAGCTCGAAGACATTTCATGTACCTAGCTCCCAAAATATTTAACCTTCTCCCTGAAAACTTAAAAACCGAAACCCAACACCATAAATTTAAAAAACTTATATCAAAATGGATAAGTTCACTTGGAGACCACAATATATAAAAATTGGTACATAAATTAAATTATATTATAATTTTATCAACTAATTTGTATAATTTTCAGGGTAACTATGTACCATTAGTGACATCTATGAATGCTAAATTATATTATTTATGAAAGGTTCGCGCCTCTGCTAATTGCTTGATTAAATTCTGTCAGCAAAGACGATTTCTGTTTTGCGGCCTTTTAAATTTGAATGTCAACAGTCTTTTTGTCAGGTTATAAAAAGGTGGTCTTTGCTTACAAACGCGCTCTAATACGAAAACAATCAAAGGTTTCACCTCTCCGAAATAACTACGGGAACTAGTACCTGTACCCAGAGTAGTTATTAAAAAGTGCTTAATCATACCTGTGAAATTGGAAGTTTATTGTCAAATAAAAAGTGATTCAGTTTAACTCTCAAGAATCTGACTTATTATTCTAAGGACCCCAATTTATAACATGGTCCTAGCGATCCGGATATTGTAATCCAAGCGAGATTACAGAAATTTAAACAAAAACCAAGCGGCCAAAAATATTGAAGAGATCCTTGAGAGATCAAGCTGGAAGTAGCTGGAAGTCTGAGAACCTGGAAACACGCCATCGCATCAGACAGATAAGTCCAATCCTTCCAAATCCAACTCCTATCACATCTAGAATTCCCAAAATATCCTTATTATTTTATTCAAATAATAATATTAGAAATAATTTGTTACAAGATATTCCGATTTACTGTTTGTCAACATCATAAAAATTGCAAGTCATAACTTAATTTTGTATGACATTTCACAATAACAATATTACCTACGTGTTTTATGTGCAGATTTTATCGAAAATAGTAAACATTGTAAGGATTTTGTCATCATTTCTTTCAAATTGGAGTATTAATACGCGAATAATTTACCAGTTTTAGTGAATTATTTTGTGATCATTTAATTATCGGAAATTTATTGTCGCGATTCATAATACGATGGAGAAATTGAAAGTATTAGTAAACAAACGCGGAGTTTTAAGGGGAAAATTAACCAGATTCAATGATGCATTGAATACTCTTTCAGCTCACGAAATAAAACTAAGATATGACAGAATTAAATCTATAATTGATGAATTTGAAGTTATTCAGGATGAAATTGAGGAAATCTCAGATGTAAATGAAAGCGAAAATGCTTCTCAGAGAGAATCATTTGAAAATCAATATTATTCATTAATGGCAACGGCCAAAGGTGCATTAGAATCCGTAGAACAATCGAGGGTAGAAATAAAATTACCTGACCTAAAGTTACAAGAATTCCACGGAGATCAGAAAAATTGGAACACCTTTGTAGAAACTTTTAAGAATATAGTTCACAATAATAAATCGATAAGCAATGTACAGAAATTTTATTATTTGCAATCTTGCTTAAAGGGAGAAGCAATTAAAATCATTTCGAATTTAGAAATCTCTGATTCTGGATATCAAGGAGCATGGGAACTATTACATGAGAGATATTCTAATTTAAGGGCAACTGTACATAAGCATATTCAATTCATATTCCAAATGAAGGAAATGAAGCAGGAAGATGCAGTCGCATTGCGGCGATTGATAGATGGAACTAACGTTAACTTAAAGGCTTTACACAACTTAGGAGTTCAAGTAAATCAATGGGATGCTTTAATTATTTACATAATTTCAAACAAATTAGATGAGATTACTAGAAAACATTGGGAACAAAGCCCTATTGAAGGGAAGTTGCCAACACTGAAAGAGTTCTTGAAATGTTTAGCTTCACGAGCTCAAACTTTAGAACTTATGCAAACTACGGACAAAAAACCGCACAGCCAAATTAAATCACATTTAGGGATTAATAATAGGGAATCAACTGTGTTATTATCTGTAAAAAAGGGAAAATGCACATTCTGCAGTGAGGATCATCCGATCTTTTACTGCAAAAAATTTCTAAAATTAAAAATATCGGAAAGGATAGAAGCCTTGAAAAAGAGCCGAGCATGCTTCAAATGTTTGAAGCCGGGTCATCTTGCACAGGATTGCAGGATCACCTTTAAATGCAAACGATGTGACAGTAATGATCACAATACGTTGCTTCATAAAGAGGGATTCCGAGTAGAATCTCCAAATTTAGGAACTGAGGCAGAAGATGTCTCAGTTAACAATCATTCTGCCGTAGGTAAGGCAGAAAATTTAGTATTGTTGTCTACGGCGATAGTAGGTATCGTGGGTAGCGACAATAATTTATATAAGGCAAGAGTACTAATAGACTCTGGAGCACAATCCAATTTTATGAGAGAGGATTTTGCAAAAAAATTAAATTTAAAATTTAATCACATAAATAAGCCGGTATCGGGCCTATACAATAATGTTACACACATAAGGAAAAGTGTGTCGGTAGACTTTAATTCTTTAAGAACCAACTATAAAAATACAATATCTTGTCTGATATTACAGGAAATAACCACAAGTCTGCCGCAAACATCAATACCAAGAAACCAGATTAAGTTGCCTCATGGATTAGAATTGGCAGACCCGAATTTCAACATCGCAGCGCCTATCGACATCTTGTTGGGGGCTGAAGGTTTTTGGGACATCCTGACCAATGATAGAATGAAGTTGGATACCGGTCCCACACTTCAACGAACACAACTGGGATGGATCGTGTCAGGACCGACCAACATTTATCCCAACCAAAGGCCAGTATCACAATTCTGTAGCTTATCCATAAATAAATTAAGCAATCAAATTGAAAAATTTTGGAATCTTGAAGAAGTCAACCCCATGAAATATCAAAATCATGAGGAGAAAGCTTGCGAGGCTAATTTCATAGCTACTCATGCAAGAGAAGAAGACGGTAGATTTACAGTAACTTTACCACGCCGTCCTTGTATTGATCAATTAGGAAACTCATTGACAACAGCTGAGAAAAGATTCCAAAACTTAGAAAGAAAATTATCTTCAAATACAGAATTAAAATCACAATATGTACAATTTATGCGAGAATACCAGGAACTAGGTCACATGGAGGTATGTGATAAACTAGAAGGAGATCATAACTCCTATTTTTTACCACATCACGCCGTCATTAAGGAATCGAGCTCCACCACTAAGGTGAGGGTTGTTTTTGACGGATCAGCCAAAACTTCCAAAGGAATTTCCCTGAATGACGCCTTGATGGTAGGACCTGTCATTCAAAAGGATTTATATACCCAATTGTTACTTTTCAGAAAACACCAATATGTCATGACAGCTGACATCGAGAAGATGTATCGGCAGATAAATGTGAGTGCAGCTGACCGCAACTTGCAGAAAATAGTCTGGCGCGAATCACCGGAAGATGAGATTCAGCATTACAAGCTGAAAACTGTAACGTACGGGTTAAGTCCTTCCTCTTTCCTAGCTACAAGATGCCTACAACAAGTTGGTATGGATAACCAAATTACTTTTCCTAAAGCTAGTCAAGTTATAAAAAACAATTTTTACATGGATGACCTATTGACCGGAGACGATAATTTGGAATCCTGTAGAAATTTAAAAGGTCAATTAATTGACATATTGCTGTCTGCAGGCATGAGGTTAAGAAAATGGAGATCTAATATCTTGGATTTGTCATCCGAGTCGGGCCAAGCTGAAATTGCCGGACAGAACAATTGTGAAAAAATTCTATCTGACAAACCCAAGAATGAAAAAATTCTGGGCTTAATCTGGAATAATGAGTTAGATTATTTTTCTTATGTTATAACAAAACCATCAAAGCATAGTGAAAATAAACGCCAAATATTGTCAAGCATAGCATCAACATTTGACCCATTGGGGTTACTTGGACCAGTTATTGTTGTGGCAAAATTAATAATGCAAAAGTTATGGCAATCCAAGGCTTCCTGGGATGAAGTATTACCAAATGAAATACTGATGCCATGGAGAAGTTATATAAATGAATTAAACCAATTGAATGTATTGAAGATTGAAAGGAAAATTGTATGCAAGCACGCTAGTAATATTAAATTACATGGATTTTGTGATTCCTCTGAAAAGGCTTATGGAGCCTGCATTTATATCACATCAATGGATCACAATGGCAAGCAACATTCTCATTTAATAACATCAAAATCCAGAGTAGCGCCATTAAAATGCATATCATTACCCAAGCTGGAACTATGTAGCGCTGTATTACTAGCAAAACTAATAAAAAATGTCAAACAAGCATTAGGTATGATGGAAGTAGATACATATTATTGGAGTGATTCCACGATAGCGTTATGTTGGATAAAAGGTCAACCAGCACGTTGGAACACATTCGTAGCGAATCGAGTCGCTGAAATTCAAGAATTTAGTAATCCAGAACAATGGCGTCATGTGCCATCTTCTGACAATGCAGCAGATATATTATCAAGAGGAGCTACTGCTGATCAACTAGTGAATTCCTCAATATGGTGGCATGGGCCAGAGTGGTTGACTAGAGAAAACAACACTTGGCCGCTATCGAAAATATCTTGTTCAAACCCTCCGGAAATTAAAGGAAAAAATGTTTTGATTGTAACTAATCCGGAAGAATGGGACATCTTTAAGAAATTCTCTTCTTTAACAAAACTAAAACGTGTAACTGCCTATGTATTAAGATTTATAAATAATTGTGATAAGTTAAAGACCAAAATATTAGGAAATTTAAACGTTGAAGAACTTGAATTAGCTTTGAAATATTTAATTGTATCGTCACAAAAATACAGTTTTCAGGCAGAGCGAGAAGCCTTAATAAAAAATGGAAGTGTAAATAAAAATAGTTCTTTAAAGGCTCTCAACCCATTTTTACATGACCAATTAATACGAGTTGGTGGGAGATTGTCCACAGCAACACATTTAACTTTTCAACAAAAGCATCCTATTATTTTACCTGCAAGGCGTAAGTTGACAGAATTAATAATACGTCACTATCATTATGCGAATTTTCATGCAGGAGCACAAGCGTTACTAGCCGAAATAAGGTTAAAATTTTGGCCGATATTCGGTAAAAACACAGTGAAACGAATATTACATAACTGTATAATATGTTTTAGATGCCGCCCCGTCGTAGGCCAGCAAATTATGGGTAATTTGCCTATGGACCGAATAACTCCTAGCAGGCCTTTCTCTGTAACCGGTTTGGACTACGCGGGTCCGCTCCAAATCAAAAGTGGAGTTCTGAAGAGAGCTCCTCTAATTAAATCGTATCTATGTATTTTTGTTTGTCTTGTTACTAAGGCTGTCCATTTAGAGCTAGTAACAGATTTATCTAGCGAAACTTTTTTAAATTGTTTGAAACGGTTTATATCTCGCAGAGGTCAACCCAAGAAAATATATTCCGACAATGCTTCTACTTTCAAAGGAGCATGTAATAAACTGGAGGAACTTTATGCCAGTTTGAGAAAAAATGATGACAAAATTCAGGAGTATTTAGCAAATAGGTCAATAGAATGGCATTTTATCGCTCCACGCGCACCAACGCAAGGAGGTCTGTGGGAGGCCGCAGTCAAATCTGCCAAATATCACTTGTATAGAATTACTAATTGTTCATCTTTAACTTTTGAGCTTTTTTATACTGTACTATGTCAAGTCGAAGCCTGTCTCAACTCCAGACCCTTAACACCACTGTCTAACGATCCTAATGATTTAAATCCTCTGACTCCTAACCATTTCCTTATGGGCACAAATGCATCTGTTATTCCAGAAGAAGATGTCCGAGATGTACCATACAACAGACTAAATCAGTATCAAAAAATGACAGAACTAATTCAATCCTTTTGGTTCAGGTGGAAAAAGGATTATCTGGGAGAGCTTCAACGGAGAAACAAATGGCAAACCAGCAACCAGAGGTCCCTCCAGGAAAATGATCTAGTTATTTTGAAGGAAGATAACTTACCCCCCACTCTATGGAAAATGGCTCGTATACTATCCTGCCATCCTGGAGCTGATGGAATCACAAGGGTAGTCACCCTCCGGACATCACAAGGGACGTTCGTGCGACCAATTACCAAAATCTGTCTGCTACCCATAGAAGACAACTTTGAACGCCAATGACTGCTTCGTTCAACAAAGGGCGATATGAAGAAACACCACGATCGTGCAATTTATGTTTTTTCATTGCACGCTACAAAACTGATGTAACCAAATTGATGAACCCGGCTCAAATTGATGAATCCTCGTGCAAAACTGATGACCCCTCGTGCACAAGGTTATTCTCATGTAAATCATAACAAGGAACCCATCCAGATGGAATTAGAAGATGAAGCCAATCAAGATTTGTGTTGTGTTGTTAAAAACTGAATCCTTTATATTTTATATGTATTTTGTTTTTTCTTTCAATGATTTTAGAATTTAAATTTTTTATTTTTTATTTTGGTTAATATTAATGTTTATATTATGTAGTTATATAATTTTTTCTTTTATTAGAAAGAACCTTAATTGGTGAATTAAGTTTCTTTCGGGGGGTGCATGTATAATTTTCAGGGTAACTATGTACCATTAGTGACATCTATGAATGCTAAATTATATTATTTATGAAAGGTTCGCGCCTCTGCTAATTGCTTGATTAAATTCTGTCAGCAAAGACTATTTCTGTTTTGCGGCCTTTTAAATTTGAATGTCAACAGTCTTTTTGTCAGGTTATAAAAAGGTGGTCTTTGCTTACAAACGCGCTCTAATACGAAAACAATCAAAGGTTTCACCTCTCCGAAATAACTACGGGAACTAGTACCTGTACCCAGAGTAGTTATTAAAAAGTGCTTAATCATACCTGTGAAATTGGAAGTTTATTGTCAAATAAAAAGTGATTCAGTTTAACTCTCAAGAATCTGACTTATTATTCTAAGGACCCCAATTTATAACATAATTATCAATTATTATTAATATTTAATACTATTTTTATTACTATAAATACATTTAGAAACCATGATTTTAATATTTGTAATGCAATTAAATTTCTATAATTTAATAATTTTTAATTTAATTTAATTTGTATAGTTTTATTACTTACTTATTATTTAATTTAATTGTATAATCTAATTAACTTATATTTTAATCTAATTTGCAAAACTTTATAACTTATAATTAACTTATTTTATAAATCCAATCTGTAAACATCACCAGGCATAACATAGGGAAATCCCTAGGATGGCGGATGAATTATCACAAATATGTATAAATGTTCAACAAGTTCTTATAATAAAATAAATAAATAAAATATTCAGAAAAAATGTTCTGATTTTGCTAAAAAATATGTTGCGCTGATTATATTATGTATTACTTGCGACTCTATTTGTGTCTCTTTTGTATATTTTTTTTTGTTCTCTTTGTCTTTCATATAATTTTATAAGTATTATTTTTATTTGTTTTATATTTTAATCTTTATTTAGATATGAGAATTAATGTATCCTTTGTCTGAGTAGATTTTTATAATTGCTGTGCCTATTTTAGTATAAACTGAGTTTTTATAACCGGATTGTTCTTACTTAAGTGAGATCGTCTGCAATAACCCAGTATAAATCGGAATTATGGATATAATGGCCCACAAATAAAAGACCGCCTGTTTTTACAGGCGGTCTTCCTGCCATGAATTTGGATGTGATATCTATGGAATATGACAATATATCCATTCGTTCGTTTACCGCCTGAACGCACTTTTTCGATTGATGTTGTTTTTTGCTTCAAAAGTAAAATGAACAAAAATAAAAATAATACAAAACGGTCTGAAATAATTATTTCTGACAAATATATTAACGGCGAAATAAAATATTGACAAAAGCATTTACAATGACCATTTCATTGTGTATTCTACGTAAAATGTTTCTTAGTATATACATTCATACATCGTCTCATATATGAACTCTTCTGTTATTCTGACTCTTGACGTGGCCCAACTCAAGTATCTGATTCACTTGATCGTGCCATGTCTTCCTCGGGCGACCCCGACTTCTGCTACCATTCGCATTTGCATAATATATCCTCCTTACACTCCTTTCTTCGCTCACTCATTCTACATGCCCAAACAATCTAAGTGTCCCTTTCTTAATCTTACTTATTGCGCTTACATCTGCCTTGCACTCTTTGCGGATCTCTACATTTCTCACACGATCACGCACAGTCTTACCAGATCGGGGATCTATTTTTTGCAAATTTCTATAAAACCATGGATGAAATAATGCGACTGAATATAACATAAATTATAAACAGAATTAAAATATTTTGCATAAAACAAATAACCACTTCCAAAGGAATTTCAAGATTTTCGATTCGTTCTGCAGATTCGGAAAATTTAGATTTTATCATCTTCTGTATTTAGCGTCTTAAAGGGTTTTATCAACCCACAGTCGATATGATATCCTTCATCGGAAATCAATCGGCCTCACATAGGAAACTCTACTGTGACAATCACGTATAAACACTTTATGGGGCAACATAGATTATAGCCCATTTTGGGAATCTCTGATATGAAGGTATTGTTCACCATCCACTTTTTCCCTTTGACGCTGTCTGACCGTAAGGTAGTTGAATATTTTAAAGGGAATTCAAATGCAACGTTTCCAAATGTTAAGTCAATAAAAAAGTCATAAAGTTTTTCATCCTGGAGGTATTTTCGTTTGCCTTTATGTTTTGCTCCGTCTGGAGAACGAAAGTGCCTTTGTTTTTTTACGCTAGCAAAAATAACTTTTATACCGGCAGTTTTTTGAAACTACCACATATATAGATATGTTTTTCAACGGGGTTTTGTACAGAAAGTAAAATAATACATTATCATACAAGGTAGATATTGTACAGGGTTGTCAAAAATATATACTTGTCTTTCCGAATGCTTAATGGAAAACGGAAACTGCGTTTGCGTTTAAGGGGACGGTATAAAATCTCGACTTCAGCACAGTTAGGTATTATTGCTACTTGTAAACGAATTGGTCGGCCGCTAGAACAGCTGCGCTTTCAAGACCACCACCTACGTCTTTTGAGTAGATAGGGGAATGATTGACACAGTTTTGATAAATCAGTCAGCATTTTGATAAAATACGAAATAAAAATACACGTGCTTTATAAAATTTATATTTATTTACTAAATAATGGATACAACTTGACAGAATAAAAATAATATTAGTAAAATAATGGATATACAGACACATCTTTTACGCCCTGGACCTTTTTTGACGTTTCAGTTTTTCACTCAAAGTGACATAGAATCTAATCGTGTTTTGACTTGGAAAAGATTTTTGATTCATAAATTTGATTGTATGGTTTGTGTAATGACAATAACTGTTTTTTTTATATATAATATTACCAGAAATCAATGGGTGTGAAAAAAGGGAAAACGTAAAATTAAGTTACGACAAATATTTTTTGATTATATATTAAGTGCGATAGAAATGGAAAAAAAGTTTATTTGTAAATCATGAATGTAATTTGAAATTTTATTTAAATGTTTTTTTTCGTACTCGGGAAAGAATATATTTTACAATATTAACTTAGAAATAAAAAAGTAGAATGAAGTACATAAACTAAGAAAAAAACACAGTCTAAGATAAAGAAGTTGATAAAAATTGATATAAAATTATCTAAATGTCTTGGTTAAAAATACTTTTTTCATGTTTTCAGCATAATATCCTCGAAAAGTGCCAAAACTACATTAATGGGATAACAATAATAACCTTCAAAAGTTAAAAAGAGAGTTTTTCGTAAAAAAAATTTTTTTTTTTTTAATAATTTATTTATAATACTACTACCCGGAATCAGCCATCAACAAAATTCAGTGCATTTATCAATGGCTCTGATAGACATTGTTCCCAATCTTAACGACAGTTTGAAAGGAATCGCTAGAATCGTTGAAAGCACCTTCACACTAGTCTCGCAAAGTCCATCTCCAAACTCCGTAATCCAGATTTTGCACCAAATCGGCAGAAAACTCAAGAAATTCAAGCTGGATGCTGAAGTTATGACATAAGATCCGAGTTCAGTGCACATCCAAACTCCTTAATCCCGATTTTGAACCAAATCAGTAGAAAACTCGAGAAATTCAAAATGGATGCCAACATTATGTTTTTTGACATTAGATCCGAGTTTAGTGCACATTAGGGCGGAACGAATTTTTTTTTTCTAATTTTGATTTGGAATAGTTGTATTAAGTTGCCAATTGCCATCAATTACCTCAATTAAAAATATAAAAAATATCAGACAACGGTAAAAGCCCCCGCCAAGACATCGAACATTTACAAAAACGACAGTTTAGGGGCTATTTGCGCGGCCTACAAAATAGTACAGAATTTATTAAAATAGGTTTATTTTAATTAACAACATATTCAAATATAGTTAACTAGCTATTGCAATAAAATATTTCTTTATTTTAATATAATTTGGCGCTGTGACAGAGGAGCAAAGTGCGGGACGAAACGGGGGCCGCACCTGACAATCTACGAAAAGCACTGTTTTGTTTAAACTAGTGTCGATAATTGTCTCAAGGTGAAAGGTCCCGCGTCAATTATATTCACTAGTACTTATTGATAAACGTTTTTTAAGTGAATTAACATGACTTCTAGAAGACAAAATTTAATATGTCCGATATTTGGTGTAAGTGCAGAGTTGAAAGAGAATATACTACCTACGTATGAAGAAGTGATGAAATTCTACGAATGGGTTAGACAAGACTAAAAAATAAGGAATAACACAACAAAAAAACTTACGTTTTTGGAAATTGCCGAAATAGTTTGAACGAAAATTGAAGATTTGTGGATAAAATCTTCTATTCCAATTGTCACACACAAAAGAATCTTACAGTTACTAAAAAGTTATCACTCGAAGGTTATAATTTGAAAAAGTCTTCGAAAAAAATTAAGGAAGAAAAGTTAGAATAGTTCAGAGTACAAAGTAGAAAGATTTCTGACATAGCTGCAAGTTAATGTCAAGAATTTGTAAGCTTTACTTGTTTGAGAGAAAAAAAAGTGCCAAACGAGGAACAAATGTTTGTAGAAGACCAACGCACTAACTGACTAATGGCTTTAGGAAGAAAGGATCTTATCCAGAGTAAAGAATTGCTGAATAGAAGATTACGTACTCTCAAACAAGAAATGAGGCATAATAGATAGGATGAAACTAAGAAGAATAAGACAGAATGAGACGCGAGCAAATTTTAACCGAAGAAAGAGTAACAGAAATTCCTTTATTATATTTCGATGGAGGGAAAGACAAGACGGCCAAAACTGTTTTAAAAAGATCGAAGAGGCTTAGAATGATTGTACAAGAGGAATATATTTCGATTATAAAAGAACCAGGTACTGTTTATGTTGGGTATGGGGTTCCAACATTGGGTAGTGAAAGAAATATTGAAAGAGCTATCGACAGATTTTTAACGACTGAAAAGATATCACTAGATGGTTTAATGACTGTTGGCTGTGATGGAACAAATACAAATACAGGGAAAGTGGGAGGCGTGATTCGTCTTTTGGAAAACAGACTATATCGACCATTGCAATGGATAATTTATCTCTTACACGCCAATGACTTACCATTGAGGCATTTGTTTACCTATTTGGATGGCCCTTACTGCAGGACCTAAATAATTTGCAGGTTAAATTGGTAAAGCATTAGAGATATGCAAGACGCTGCCGTTGGCCAACTTTGAGAAGATAGAAGGTAAACTACCTCCACAAATATCCACAGATCTCAGTACAGACCAGAAATATTTACAAGAAATTACTACTGCTGTCATAAATGGATCCTGGTCTTCTGATTTATTACAAAGAAGCCCAGGTAAACTACCCCATGCCCGCTGGTTGACAAGAACTAATCGCATACTGCATTTGTATATTTCTACAGAAAATCCACAACAAAATCTTGTGATTTTAGCAACGTTTATCATATAATCATACGCACCTGTCTGGTTTGCTATCAAAACACATTAATCTTACAAAGATGGTTGAAATCATTTATGAAAGCTCATTAACAGCACTAGATATTTGTCCAACGAGTTGTAAGCGAAAGTGGACCCTGTTATAATTCGAAACAATTACTTTGCTCATCCAGAAAACTTGTTGTTGAGTATGATAACAGAATCACATAAGCACATAAGAGAACTCGCTGCAAGACGCATTTTAAAGGCTCATCAAGTTAATGAAAATTCTGTTTCGCGCATGTCTGAGGTGCCAAAAGTGGACTTAAATGCATGTTCTTACATTGACATGATTGACTGGCAACAAACTATATATGAACCCTCAATACTGATGAATATTTCCGATGAGCAGTTACAAGATCTTATTGAAAATGGAGAAGATACAGTGTTGGAGTTTATGAGACTGCCTTGCCACACCCAGGCTGTGGAAAGATATGTTAAAGTTATGACAGAAGCAGCTCTAAGTGTATTCGACAAGACAAGACGAGAGGGATTCATAAAATCAATGCTCATGCCAAAGTTTGGGCCGAAAAAGGATTAATGCTATAAAAAATGATTTTATTCATACCATTATAACTTTCTGAACCTGTGTTTACTTTTGAAAAAAATATTTTTATTAATTAAAATATACTTTTATTTTATCATTTAATGCATAATATATTATATTTACTTATTATTTTGTTTATAGGGTGTTTAATACAAAACGTCTATAAAACCTTAAAAAATAAAATTTCAAGTCTATGGCGGGACCTCAAGCTGTCGATCTAGAACTTCCAAATTGATAAGCGTTATTTAGAATTACATAAAGCAACTTTTCCCTGGTATTCCAATTCGAATTTCGAAAAAAAAAAATTTTTCATATAAAAGTGTTCCACCCTAGTGCACATCCAAACTCCCTAATCCCGATTTTGAACCAAATCAGTAGAAAACTCGAGAAATTCAAAATGGATGCCAACATTATGTTTTTTGACATTAGATCCGAGTTCAGTGCACATCCAAACTCCCTAATCTCGATTTTGAACTAAATCAGTAGAAAACTCGAGAAATTCAAAATGGATGCCAACATTATGTTTTTTGACATTAGATCCGAGTTCAGTGCACATCCAAACTCCCTAATCCCGATTTTGAACCAAATCAGTAGAAAACTCGAGAATTTCAAAATGGATGCCAATATTATGTTTTTTGACATTAGATCCGAGTTCAGTGCACATCCAAACTCACTAATCCCGATTTTGAACTAAATCGGTAGAGAACTGGAGAAATTCATGATTGATGCCGAAATAATGCATTTTGAAATTAGATCCGAGTTCAAGCCACCACCCGACTCCGTTGTACCGACTTCTATCGAAGTCGGTAAAAAAATGTAGAAAACGTGTCCATCGGAATGATGTATTTTGACAAACCTTATTCTTCTTTTCCTCCAGTGGAGCGGTCTCTTTCTTAAGGCGCTGTACGCGCGAGCCCCTTTATTATTTCCCATTTCGTATTGGTACCTGAAAAAGGTAAAAAAAAATTGAGACCGCAAAACAAGTTTCAAATTAAATATTAGATAATAAATAATATTTAATTTCCACTTACCCCTTGGCTATAGCACCAATCTCCTCTGGATTCCTATTACAAATTTGAAAGTTGGCTGCGGACTGGAGAAGAAACAAAACAAGCGTGCTCTCACTTCCGAATTCACCTCGCGACTGGCAGTGACTGGCGGTGTTTGGTCAAGCCCTTTACAATGATTTCATCCAAAGGATTTTGTATGACGGAAAATAATTGAAATATTCGGGAAGTTTAATTGAATCACAACAAAAATCCATATATGTTTAAGTGTTTTTTATTTATTTAAAATGACCTGTATCATATTTACTTTGAGATTACCGATGGATTTAAAAAAAAAATCTCTCTGAAAGGAGCTACTTTCCTTCCAGCGAAGGCATTTTTGAAGTTTTACGTAAAGTTGCAATGTGTATTTCATATAGAATAAAAAAGTTTACGATAAAAAAAATTAATTCACTGGTAACATAAGACATTTTTCTAACTACCCCTATAGAATTTTTAGATAAATTATTTGTGGTATTCCTTTAACTAGGTAAATACAAAGTGATGTTTAGCGCTATTTATGATACTTCCCCCTTAAGTTTTAATGTTTTGTCATTACAGATACATTTTTTGCAGTTACAGCATTGTGCCATTGTCAATCTTTGGGAAGTTACCACAATAAACAAATAACAGTAAATTAATGTGATGTAACTCGACGAATGGAATTGATTGAGCGCCGTAAGGTCACAATCCTGTATCTATAGATACGGCATATTGCCATTACACGTACGTATGGGCGTATTTTTAAAGTGGAACTCTTCTTTGTTCGCTATGTAAAATCTTATACATGTAATATGGCTGAATGAACCTCTCTACATACGTGCATATACAAGAGTAACAACAATAGGAGTATCAGCTAAGTACATTATTCTGGAGCCAACTACCACATATATGCACATATTTCTATATAGAAACAAATTAACCGCAGTAGCTTCGCTACAATTCAGATCATTAACTTATTATTTAGCCACTTTCCATTTAGCCCATATAGCTTCTTATTTTATAAGATTTGTAATTTCTTACCTAAATAGATTTTACTTCTAGTCCAAAAGACACATTGTTTCATTTCTTTTACCCTGCTCACATAAGTATTATAGTTGCCTGCCTAAGGTTCACAACCTGAGATTTAATTCAATACCCTGCCTCCTTGTTTCTCATGTCCTCAATAAAATAGCATTCCATAATTTTTTAAACATTTTAGCACCCAACTTGTTTAGCTTATATTTACTAAAACAGTAGTTCAGTACAGTGTAGCCTGCAACTCGCAGACTTCAGACGTGAGTGACTGCATTCTAACAAAACAGTAATACCGTCAAGATGGAAAAAGAAGTCGATCCCCACGATTATATCCATAAAGCCAAATACAAAATAGCTGAAATGAAAACACTATTTGAAGATTCAAGAATCACGAAGGAAACTAATAAAACAGAAATCTAAAAAAAATAAAAACTCTATCATGGAAAACATTTCGCATAAGGCGATAGATCTTGCAAAACTAAAGGAACAAAATAAAATGATGAAAGAAATGCTGAAAATACAAAATTAAAGAGGGACATAAGCGTCAGCTTTAAAATCCAATTACCAAGAAACTGAGATGTTGAGAAAACATCTCTATAATAATAACACCTTTAAGTGCTAACCTAATCAAGATCAACTCAAGGAAACTATCCAGAATAAAATCAAAATATCTGCTCTGGGTATCGGAGTAAGCAATATGAAAAAAATAACAAACAATCGATTAATTATAATATGCCCTAAAAATAAGATGCAACCATACTGAAGAATGAAATCAACAAAATTTCCAAAAAGGACATAAAGGTAGAAGAAATACCCAGGAAAAAACCATGTGTAATATTTAAAGGTATTATTAAAGTTGAAACGAATTATACTAAAGAAGAATTCCTAGCATACTTTTGATGTCTTCATTTCCCAAAATGAAGAAATATTTCAGATGAAGACCATCACCGAGAAAAAAAAACAGTAAAAAACATACTATAATTGTTGAAACAAACGGAATTATGATAAACTCCCTCATAAGGAAAAAACGTGTAAATTTAGGATTTTTCAGAAATATACGCCAAAGACTGCAACCCTTTAACACAATGCTACCACTGTTTAAGATTTGGACATACGAGTACTGCATATAAATGCCTAAATAAAACAAAGAATCCAAGATGTATGCACTGCAATACCGGGAATGTAAATCTCTGGATCACCCTCCCAAATGTGCCAACTGGTGGGATTCTAATCAAAATAAACAACAAAATTACCCAACCGATCATCTACCAAATAGTACAACATGTAAGTTTAGAAATTACATGTTAAAAAATGCTAAACAAAAAATCGATTACCATACAGAATAATTCATATTATCCAAAATCTAACCACTCACCTCAATTAATTTTAAATGGATGTTTTAATATCTAACCAAATAGAAAATAGTTATAAAAAAATCCATGAATACGAATGTGCAAGAACTGAAACATGTACTGATATTTTCCCCAAAAATTTTAACGGTCTATTTATATTCCAAAAAAAAAAATCTATGTACCTCCCGAAATTTAGATAAATTTATTATTAACATCAACATTTTAAAAATTCAGCCGGACGGCATAGTGTTAACCGACACATTTACAAATCACGAGTCACCCGCTTATCACGTCCTACCACACATAAATCGCATTCAGGCAACAATATTTCAATATTCGTCATCGAGTGTTCTTCGGATACCGAATTATAATTATACATCTTATGCGATAAATAGAAATAACGATATTGTTGTAACTGTGTAATATTATTATTCAAATATCACAGCGAAAGAAGTAATTTTACAGCGAGCTAATTGCTTAAATAGTATTGCTTAAATAAGTTAAATGCAAATAAAATAATTCTTATTATGGCGACTAACCGAATACACGGATCTAATGAAACTTCTAAGGATGATTTCAGAAAAATTACTTTAGAAAAACCATAATTAATTCAAATGAATGAATTCATAGATAACGAAATTGAAAATAATTATAAAATTCAAGAATATGAATGTGTGTCCACTAATTCATGTAACGAACTTATATCCAAGAATCTAAATTATTATTTTTTAATATCAATATACGGAGATAAAGATAACTTTATAAAGCAACATTAAAAAATCCCCTAGATGAAAAAGCAAACATTTAAAAAAAAATTAAAAATAAACCAACAACCTGTATTAAAAAAAGTAAAGAGGACTATTTCAAAAAGAAAATACTATCCGCAGACAATAAAAATAAACAAATATGGAAAACAGTTAATTTAATTGTAAACCTTATTACTTATATGTACTTTTACCTTTAATAAATAAAAAAAAGTAAATTTACCCCTGTTTAATAGACAATTGCATTAAATTTTCTAGAATCAATTGACATAATGTTTATATTCATTTACGTTGTAAAAACCTCGTTACTCTCTTTTATTTTTCTGTATTATGTATCTTATCAAATCATTTTAATATGCGCTTTGGTATGTATTTTTTTATTTTGTATTTATTCTTAAATATATTTGTATTACAAAGGTATAGTATATTGTCCTCCACGCTAGGAGTTCACCTGTGTTGTGGAGGACTTTTTCAATTGTAAAGTTATATAATACTAAAACAATACAGTGGAGTTAGTTACACAGAGTAACAATAAAAATTAAAATATAAAATCGATTTTTCCATAGTTATAACAAAAAAAAGTGAAATATAAAAAATTAAATATTAAAAGGGTTGTAGCCAGTTCCATATGTGTTTTTTGTATTCTGTAAGATTAGATGTTTTATATTGTGTACTTATATAGATATTATGTATTATAAACCTTCGTTATATTATTTTTTATGATATCTGCAATTTATAAACTGGTTTTGTTTTTTTTTCTTTCTCTTGTTTTGTATTAGAAAACGATAAACACCTACTAAAATCAATTAAAGAAAAGTTCAATGTAAAAATACCAAAATGATGAAACTATCTTTGTAATTAATTATAAATTTTAATATTCATAATTACAAACACTAAATATTCTTGATACTCACCAGCTAGACACAAGCGCCAGCTTCTATAGAAGGGGAACATTATAAAATCAATAGCAGTGAAAACTAATTGTACTAATTGTATGAATTATCTTTGTTAACATTATTGATTATACTCTATAAATTATAGATAACCCAATGTATTTGTAACTGCTGTCTTTTCACATTTTCATCAGTGGAAATTTTAAAATAATATTTATTTATAATATTTTATAGAAGAATCCAAGAATATAGATTTCACGAGATGAATAGAATTATAAAATGCAATTAAATTAAATTTATTAAAAGGAACTGCTTATGGTCTCACAGGTTAAATACCTTGAACATATTCTTCAGAAGATGTGAAGGATATAGAAGATATGAAACGACAAAGGAGAGAAATCAGTATAAGGGCCGGGATGCTTTCAAGGCGGTTCTGCCACTGTAGCGAAGATGTTAGAAAATTGCTCTTTAAGGCGATTCTGCACTGCCCTCTACAACCTCTGAACTGTGAGTTCTACACCCAGCAGCACAATGGGACAAGCTGAGGGTGGTAACTACCAAGGTTCTGCAGTGCCTCCGCGATGTTCACAGAAGGGAGGGTGCACTCATTCCCCGCCTTACTTCACCACCGACCAGCAAGCTTCTGGGGCAGGACACGAACATCAACGATCGTCATCGTCGTGGGTGCTTCCGAGTGGCTCAGCTCTCACTTAATGAATGGTGGACGGACCATCCTTACATTTTAATTTAAATTTTATATAATTTAACTTATTCATATAATGCTTATTTTATGTTATCATTAAGTACCTACCCATTGCGTGTTTTTTTGTTTGTTTTCATTTTATTTTTATAATCGCTGTTTTTATTTTTCTCTTTAATGCATATATATTATTCGACCGGTCGGTGGCCGAGTTGACATCGCGTTTGGGTCCCACCCAGGCGTAGTGTGTTCAATTCCTCGGCTGGCTAAGTTCTCCATCACAACACAAGCAACATTTTCAGCTTACTGTGGTGGTAGTAGGAGATTTTCAAATATTGTCAGGTTATTCGTAACCTGGGAATGTTTGACTTTCTTTTAAAAAAAATATATATATATATATGTAATGTAATATGGCAAACTGGGATTGCTATACCCTCCTCGTCCTGTTCGATTAAAAACTTAATAAATAAAAATAAATAAATAATATTTAAATGTATTTCTTTAGGTTATCCTTGTATCGTGCGATTTATTCTATATCCGCAACGTTTGTAGGAAAAAGTTTCAGTTGTACTTCAACCGAGGTAAGTCTAGTGTAAAATGCTGCGTAATTGGCGGAATTTCCCTTCTGATGATGTTTCGCAGTAAAGTTAACATGGCCGGCGTTTTTTCGAGGCGGAATGGTAGCATTGTTATGTTTTACGATATATTTCAGAGAAAACTGTCGAAAGTTATTTCTAGGTACCTCGCGAATGTTACATCTTGAGAAGTTATACTAGCAATATTTTAATAGTCAGCTGTAAGAGCAAAAGTTCAAGTAAGATTAATGTTATTTATTTATACAAATAATTGTAATTTAATTAAATCGTAAGCACGATAATCATTATAAGATCAATTGTGAAATTTCTAAGAATCGTATTTCATGATTTTTTTTTTCATTTTTCGTTCATTCCATTCATTTTTGTTTGTAAATAATATTTATGTAATGCATAATTGGAGACCACATAGTTGACGCATAATCTAAATGTCTACATGCATATGGAACATAAACACAAGTATTTTGTATTTCTTCTCATTTATCCAGGTATTTGGGCTGCTTTGTTTAGTATTTGATTAGTGTGACATTTATATTGTTATTTAAAATATATTTTTTATTTAACAGATAATTGATTTAGAATTATTTGTTTTTTTTTGTCATTCTTGAACCATAAACATAATTGGTTATTCTGACAATAAATATCTAGCTACGCTATTTCAGTCACCTGTATTTTTTTAATTTTTTTATTTATTGAATAAATAGTTAATACATATCAACAAACAAGTCCTGCTAAGCCAATTGAATTGGCTTGTCAACAGGTGCTTAAAGTTTAGTTACATAAAATTTTTTAGAAGTTATAATTTACATCTTATATCTACAGAATCAACAATTTTTTCATAGAATTTTTCACACATATTAAAGTAAATATTTTTTTCCTATAGCCAATTTTTCACCATATATTTAACCTTATTCATAGACTTACATTGCTTTATAGTGTCAGGTAATAAATTAAATATCTTCGGTATGTTGTATTCAAACTTCCTCCCTCCGTATTTATTATTAAATTTCGGAATTATTAACCCGTCATTGCTCGTGAATCTAGTACTGTATTTATGTTTTAATTTTTCTTTATGTTGCGGGGTAAATATATACTGAATTATGATTTTTTGCCATAGAATAGCCTTAACAGGTAAAATTTTGGCACTCTGAAACAGCAACGGTGTATTATATCTCTGTTTAAAAATATGAGGGACGACTAGTAATTTTACAATTGCGTTTTGTACAACTTGGACTTGTTTCAGATTGGTTATAGTAGTATTTCCGCATATGGTTAATCCATATCTTATAATAGATTCTGCCATTGACATATAAATTATTTTAAGTGTTTCAATTGATAGGAAAAGAGTTTAATGTGTACATTCTGCCAGCAATCGATCTGAGTCTTTTACAAGTTTTTTTTTAATATGTTTGTCCCATTTGAAAAAGCAATCTACTGTAACACCAAGATAGACAAATTCCGTAACTAATTCTAAGCTTTCACATTTACAATTAGTCGGGATATTTTTATGGATGCAATTAAAATTATGAGAAATAATATTAGGATTAAATTGAAATCTGGCATAAGGTAATCTTATATGCATAACTTTGGTTTTTTAGCATTTATTAATAGTCCTGCATCATGTGACCATTTACAAAGTTGATTAAAGTCAATTTGCATGAGTTAAATTGCAATTTTTAGATCTTTATGTGATATGACCAATGCCGTATCATCTGCGAATACAAAATGTTTAACAAAAGAGAAAAGTTTTTTCATTATGGTCACATAAATTATATATAGTGTAGGTCCCAATATGCAACCTTGTGGAACTCCTGCAGATACATTCTTTGTTTTACTAAAAGTATTATTTATTTTGGTACATATTTGTCTATTACTAAGATAATCTTTAAATAAATTTTACACATTTCCTCTTATTCCAATTTTTTCTAAGGTTTCTAGCAGTTTTTTAGAGATACTTGTGTCAAAAGCTTTAGAGTTATCGATAAATAATAATAATAATAATAATAATACCTGGATGACTTTTATAGCGCCGTTTTTGTGCAAAAACACCTCAAGGGCGCTGTACAAACTTGTAATACATTTCTACAGTGTTATTACTTAACTATTTATGGAGAAAATATACAGTACAATACTTACCTGGTAGGTCACTTGAGATTAACACTTAATTAATATTATCTAATTGTTTATTGGCGAAATTTAGATACAGGGTTTAGGAATTAATTGAAAAATTGAATATAACTGGACTTTCTCTTAGGATTGGTATATTTAATTTAAGGGTACGACAACTTAAAAAGGTAAGTTTTTAGTTTAGACCTGAATTCTGTTGGACTTGTTATGGATCTTAGTTCCGGAGGGAGTTTATTCCAAGCCTTCGGCCCAGATACTCCGAAAGCGCGATCACCAAACTTAGTATTTGGCTTGCGCATAGGTTCTATCAGTCTGCCTACAGCTGCTGATGTTGCTGATCTAAGCGTTGACTGCCTCAGACCAGTGTTTTCCGGGAAGCATAGTTCAGAGATGTAGGGTGGGGCCATTTCATTGATGGATTTAAACACCATCCAGCACAGTTTGTACTGGATTCTTTCAGGGCACTTGAGCCAGTGAAGGTTACGAAGGTGTTCTGAAATGTGCGAATATTTTGAAACCCCGGTTATGAGCCGTGCTGCTGCATTAAACACTGATTGAAGTTTGTCAATTTGATATTTTGGAAGGCTGGCATAAATGCCGTTGCAGTAATCGAGACGTGAGACTACGTAAGAGTTGATAAGTAGTTTTGTTGCTTCTGAAGGAAGGTTTCTTCGGACAGACTTGAGTTGTCTTAGGTGAAAAAAACCGGTGCTTACAGTCCTATTTATTTGACTTTTAAACGAAAAGTCTGAATCTAAATTGACACCGAGAAGTTTGACTGTTGTTTTTGGGATGATATCGCTGCCGGAAATAGTAATAGGTGAATTGTCTATGAAATGTTGACGTTTGTTTGTAGCTACCCAGAGGAACTCAGTCTTAGATGGATTGAGCTTCAGCTTGTTTGAAGACATCCAACGAGTTATTGCTTCTAGACATTCAGTTATACGGATCTTGAGACTATTGATTTCATTTGGAGCGCAGTAAAAATAAACTTGCTGATCGTCAGCGTAGCAGTGAGACAAGAGATCAAATGACTCGATTATTTTGGCGACATCATTTGTAAAAAGGATGAAGAGAAGTGGACCCAAAACGGATCCCTGGGGTACCCCTGAAGAAAGTGTTGCGAAGTTGGACAATTTATTTCCAACCCTCACGGCTTGTAAGCGATTGGATAAATAGGATACCAGCCAATTTTTTACGTCGGAGTTCAAACCAAATGTTTCCTCTAATCTCCTAATGAGGAATTCATGATCAATCGTGTCAAACGCTGCACTCATGTCTAGGAGTGAGATAAGTGATAACTTACCTGACTCTACGGCCAGAGTTATGTCTGATAGCATACGAAGTAGTCCGGTTTCAGTTGAGTGGAACTTTCTGTACGCAGATTGACGTTTTGCGAATAATTTATTTGAATTCAAGTGACTGGTTATTTGTGCGGCAGCAATTTTCTCCAGGATTTTTGAAATAAATGGTAAGTTTGAAACGGGCCGATAATTACCTAAGTTATCGGCGTCTAGATGTGAATTTTTCAGGATTGGTGTAACTACAGCTGACTTGAGTGGTTCAGGAAAGTCACCCGTGCTAAGTGATTTGTTAAAAACATGAACTAGGAATGGAGCTAAAACAGTAGAACATTGTTTTAATAACCATGTCGGTATGGGATCAAGACTGCACTGTTTATTAGGCGAGCTTGAAATAATTTTTATTACTTCTTCCAAATAACACAATAACATGTAATTTATTATTTAATTGATTATTTATGTAATTGGAAAAATTTTGCAGTAGTTTTTCAGTATTTTTTTTGAAAGCCATATTGATTTGAATCTATGATAGCGAATTTTCCGATGTAATTATTTAATTTATTTGATAAAAAAATTTCGAGAATTTTTTCTAATGCAGGTAGTATACTAATAGGCCCAAAGATATTAAAAGAACGAGATATGCTATGTTGGCCGCCGGACCGTAGGCGGAGTACTACCTAATTAGGGTACTTTGAACGGTATCGGGACGTGTACGTACAGAAATCTGTTCTATGTATTAGTGCGGATACCTTAGCGTAAGCGAAGGTGTGCAGTAGTATTGGTGAACAAAACCGGCGACACTCGGCAAAACAATTCCACACAGTATGAACTGCTCATAGCACATCTCGTTCTTCTAATATCTTTTATTAGGCCTATAGTTTCAATGTGTTTTCCACCTTTAAATATTAGTCTAGTAATGCTACATTTAAATTCTTGTGGAATTTTTGCAGGTTTTATTATCTTATTGATTAAATGAGTAATTATTGGCCCAAGAGTTTTTATATTTCTTTTTAAATCAAACATTCTTATATTGTCAATACCTGTGCTTTTAGAGTTTTTCATTTTTTAACAATGTTTTCAATATCAGTTATCACTCTTGGTATAAATAAACTATGAGACAGTTCTTCCAGTACAATATTAGTAGCTTTGTGATTGCATTTATGTAACATGTTGCTGATGCTATCCGAGAAATAATTCACAAAATCATTTGACACAGAATCCTCAGTTCTATCTTTTTACATATATCGTGTAAAAAGATAGAACTGAGGCTGAGTTTCATCACAATCGTTTTTGGTTTTACGTCCTAAAATATTATTTATCTCATCCCAGGTTTTTTTGTATCATTAAAACAGTTTTTAAATTTATTATTATAGTAGTTAGTTTCATCTTTATTTATAAGTTTATTGACAAGGTTTCGCGATTTTTTGTATTCTGTTTCATATGTTTTGTTTGTTGGTGTACTTTTCTATTTTTTATATTGTTTATCCCTTTTATTTATGACATAATAATTCACTGCTTACCCATTCATTTATTGCATAAGGTCGTGTTTTCGGTTTTTGCACTATCGTTTTAGAACTACTCTTGTAAAATTTATTAAATAAAGATTTTATTTTTTCATATAATGAAATACAATCCTTCTCCTCTATAAGTTTACTCCAGTTATAATCTCTGATATATCTATCAATATCCTTTTGTGAGATGATTTGAATATACTTATTTGCAAAGTTAACCTGACGTTTATGAGATTTTATATTAATAGCAGTGATAAAATGATCGGCAATATTATTTTCACAGACGCAAGCAGTTATTTTCTTGCCTTTAAATTTGGCAAATATATGGTCAATATACGTGCGAGTAATTTATCCATTTAATACAGCTTCTCTGGTTAATATATTGATGCATTAAGTTAAATAATGGTTAGTAAGTAAGTTTTCATATGAAGTTACAATATTATCTTGTTCATCATGCAAATTTAGATTTATATCTCCAAGCAAGATAATATTTTCCTTACTATTAATTGTCTCATTTGATAATCATTCAGTTTATTCATGGATTGTCATGGTTGGCAAATAATTATTTCAATTCATTAATGCGTCATTATTAATAATTTTATTCTTACCATTTGGACTTATATTTTTTATACATTATACTCTTTTATATTTTATACCTTACTTAATACTTTATGATTTATTCCTTACACCGTATACTTTAACCTTTATAAATTATACTTTATGATTTATACATTACACCTATTACTTTATACCTTACTTTGTACTTTATGATTTATATCTTACACATTATTCTTTATACCTTACTTTATACTTTATTATTTATACCTCAAAATTTATACCTTAATTTGTACTTTATGATTTATAACTTATAACTTATATCTTCTACTTTATACCTTACTTTAAACTTTATTTATTTATTTTTAAATTCACGCCCGGCTGAATGAACGGCTTTATGATTTGTACCTTACAACTTATACTTAATACCTTACTTAAATCTTTATGGTTTATACCTTACATCTTATACTTTATGATTTAAACCTTACAACTATTCCCTCATTATAATTATTGCAAAAACAATCAAATATATCTAAACACAGATAAATGTAATGTTATTACTTTTACACGAAAAAAACATTCAATTTATTATACTTACAAACTAAACCATGTACCCCTACAACGAGTAGAAACAATAAGAGATCTTGGAGTAATACTAGATTCTAAAATGTTATTTAGGGATCATATTGAAAATATTCTAAAAAAAGCTTATAAGCAATTGGGTTTCATTATTCGCATTACAAAGCCTTTTACGGTAGCACACACCCTAATTCTGTTATATATGTCATACATATGTACGGTCACAACTAGAATTCGCCTCAGTAATTTGGAATCCTCAATATCAAACATATATTAATCGCATTGAAAATATTCAGAACAAATTTATGAAACACCTATCGTATCGTTTTAGTGACCATCGATTTGTCCCTGTCACTTTGTAAAAACGCGGAAAAATCTCTGATGCATTATTCTTACACAAAATCGTGAACTGCCTTGTTGATTCATCATATCTGTTAGAAAGGATTGCATTTCGTTGCCCCAAGCAAAACACCAGATCGAATCGATTTATTTAGAATACCACATTGTAAATCCAAATACGCGCAAAACTCTGTAATAGGACGTATCTGTGATACTCACAATGCCTTACGAGATGTAGACATTTTCAACCATAACTTAATATCATATAAAATTCAGCTTAATAAATTAAAATACTTTTATTTTATTCGATTTTTTTGTTGTGAAAATTATATTATTATCACCCATAGTGAATAGTATAGCTATGCGAAAAGTTGTATTTTTTCTTTTTGTTTTTAATTTTATGTATTTCTATATTATGTTTATTTTTTTGCCATTTAATATGTTATGCAGGTAAAAAATACTAAATCAACATTTAACTCAATGGAACTTAATTGGTCTAGAACAAGGCTGCCCAACCTTTTTAGCAGTTGGGCGAAATTGACGATTTTGAATCACTGGCGGGCCACTGAATACCTGACGGTTCCTATTTCCATGGGGGGGGGGGGGGGGTTGTTAGAGAATTTCTATAAAACATAATTCCCCACAAAAAAAAATCTAAATAAGTGCTCCGCACAAAATATTTGAAATCCATGGGGGGGGGGTTGTTACGGAACTTCGCTGAGAAAAAATTCCGAACATCATATGTGATACCCCACAGCAATTTTTCGAATTCCATGGGGGGGGGGGGGGGGGGTGGCTACAGGATTCCATCGACGCAAAGAATATTATGTCGAAAACCGGTGTATTTTTGTTTCAAACGTAAGTTCAACAGGTTAGATTTTTTCGTCGCTGATTCTCGTTCTGAGTAGCCTAAATAGCGATAAATCGCCGTCGTTGGCAACACTGGTGACCGCGCGCAAGCTGCATTGTTTGTTTTACCGCGGGCCCGCGACACTTTTTCAAATTGGCGGATTGGCGGGTTTTTTGAAAATGTTTCACGCGGGCCACTTATAATTCGTTCGCGGGCCACATTGTGGCCCGCGGGCCTGGGGTTGGGCAGCCTTGGTCTAGAACATATGAATAATAATTTTTTACTGTACGACTGTTTGCTTCCTAAATAAAAATAAATAAAAAAAAAAAACTTATAATTTATGATTTACACCTTACACCTTTTACTTTATACCTAACTTTGTACTTTATGATTTATATCTTATACTTTATGATTTATACCTTACTTTGTACTTTATGATTTATATCTTATACCTTATACTTTATGATTTATATCTTACATCTTATACCTTACTTTATGATCAGACCTTACACCTTATTCATCTTATTTATTTATTTATTTATTGTTGAGGAACATTTACAGACTATTAACAAGAGAAAAAAAACATTAGATAAGCGCTGCAAAAAAAAAAGGAAATGTCAACAGTCCACTTAAAAATGTTCACATCATGCACAGTTTAAGTGTCATTATACACTATGTATTAACAAAAAAATATATAAACAGCAAAACGTGAAAAAGGCAAAAAAAGAGATATCAAAAACAAAAAATACAGATTCATATATGATCCAAAAAACAAAAGAAACAAAAATAAAAACAGAAAACAAATAGAGTAAATAAAAAAAAAAAACAAACAAACATTCACAATCTATTGCTAATTTGCTTTTTAAAATAAGTGAGACTATTTGCATATATATCTATGTTGTTACACTCAATAGAATTGTACAGACGACACATTCTAGATAATGGATTGAAGTATGCAATATTGTTCTTAAATAATTCTAGATGGAATATATTATGATTCCTTAGATTACGTCTATTAGGAATTTTAATAAGAATATTGCTCACACAATCAGTTGCTTCAAGCTTGTCATGAATAATTTTGTGTAGACATATTAAGTCAGCAAATTGTCTTCTTTTATCCAGGGTCGTAAAGTTAAAGTATTGGAGTCGTTCCTCATAAGACTGCAGTACGGAACTTAGTCCAAGTTTAAAGGATAACAATCTTAGAAATTTTTTTTGTACAGATTCAACAGTTTTTGAATATTTCAAGTAGTGTGGGTTCCAGATAACACTACCATATTCCAATTTGCTTCTGACCAACGAGTGATACAAGGTTATAATGGATTGGGTATTTTTAAATGGTTTCGATATTCTATGTATAAAACCAACCATTTTCAAGGATTTACTCGTGATATCACTGATATGTACATCAAACTTAAATTTTGAATCAAGTGTGATTCCTAGATCTCTAATAGTGGTGACTGCATTTAATTGAACATTATTAATGAAATATGCACGATTCTTTCTTCTTCTGTTACGAGTGAAGGTTATAATGTAACATTTATCAATATTTAGAAACATATCATTTTGAGTACACCAGCTATGTAGTGTGTAAAGATCTTCTTGAAGCATAACTTGATCAGAATCAGTGGAAATTTTACGGTAAATCTTGAGGTCATCAGCAAATAAAACAAAACGGCAGCGTAACATGGGGCCAAGGTCATTAATAAAGATTAAAAAAAGCAGAGGGCCTAGATTGGACCCCTGAGGTACACCTGAGGTTACAATTATGGGAGGTGACTCATACCCATTTATAAGTACTAACTGTGTTCTGTTTTCCAAGTAAGATTTAAGCCATCTTAATAGATCACCGTGGATACCTATACGATCAAGCTTCTGTAGTAGAATAGAATGGTTTACTTTATCAAATGCCTTTTTAAAATCTGTGTAAATGGTATCTACTTCAGTTCTTTCGTTAAAAGCATTGCAAACGTAATCACAAAAGTCAAGAAGATTAGAATTAATAGATCTATTGGGAACAAATCCATGTTGATTAATGCATAATTGTGGTTTAAAGTGTGTGAATATGAAATTATACATTATAGATTCGAAAACTTTTGCAAAACATGATAAAACACTGATTGGTCGATAATTTTTCACAAAAGACTGATCACCAGATTTATGTATTGGAACAATATGTGCATTTTTCCATAAATCTGGGAAAGTTCCTGTAGATAATGATTCGTTAAATATAATGAAAAGTGGCTTAATCAACGAGCTAGAGCAACGTCTGACAAACAAGGGAGGTATTTTGTCTGGTCCTGGGCCTTTATGTATATCAATTTTTTCTAAACAGGATTTGATTGATCCCATGCTTACATTAAGTTTACTA
This sequence comes from Hesperophylax magnus, assembly GCA_026573805.1. NCBI lineage: Eukaryota > Metazoa > Arthropoda > Insecta > Trichoptera > Limnephilidae > Hesperophylax > Hesperophylax magnus. Next base: position 13,583,368 of record JAIUSX010000019.1, read on the forward strand.
AGACTAAATTGGTTGAATAGAGCAGCATTTAGTCCGAAAGTATTTGATGTGGGATTCGACTGAGTATAAACTGATCCAAAATAATTAGAGAACATGTTGGCAATCTGCTGTCCATTATTTGCAGACATTGAATCCATATACATTATTTTTGGAATAGAATTTGTATTACGCAATGATTTAGAATACGCCCAGAAAGTCTTTACATTATCTTTTATCCCTTGCTCAACTAGGTTAATATAGGTTGTGTAGCATTCTTTAAGTATTTTTTTTGATCTTTTTCTAAGAGTAGCAAACTCGGCATAGTCTCTTGGGTTATTGTGTTTTTTAGCACGTAGTCTAACCTTATTTTTCTCTTTGAGGAGCATTTTTAGAGATTCGCTAAACCAATTGGGATAGTGATTTTTTATGTGAGTTTTTTTTTTTGGAATGTGTTTATCTATAATTTCCCATAGAATATTGTAGAATAACTGTACCTTATTGTTGAGATGACAGTTGCTGAAAAGTGAGATCCAATTTACATTTGTTAGATCATGACAACATCTTTCATAATTACCTTTCTTGAAGTTATGTTTGACAGGAGAGCGATTTTCTTGTAAGTATTGCATTTTTTCTAAATTTACATTTATTTCAAAACAGGGATGATGGTGATCGATTTTCGATAAGTTAGCTGTGGCTGAAATATTAATATTGGTTTTATCGGATAGAACAAGGTCGAGAATATTAAAATTTTTGTTAGGTAAATGATTAAATTGGTGAAGGTTACACACTGAGATCAAATTGACAAGGCAGTGAGCTTTGTGACTAGAGTAATTAGATGGAGCTAGTATTTTTTTATAATATGCTATGTCAGGTGTCCATTTAATTTCAGGTTGATTAAAATCACCAATGATTATAAATTGAGATTTGGGATTAATGTGTTGCAAATAAATATCCTGAATATTTTTGATTCGATTACAGTAATCATCGACAGATAGATTAGGGGGAATGTATAGTACACACATGTAGATGAATGAGTTCGAATTTTCATGCGGTTTTATCATTAACCATAAATCTTCTCCACCACTTTCCCAAGATGATTTATGAATTGTTATTATTTTTTTATTGACTGCTGCTAATACCCCCCCACCTTTTCTAGATGTAGAGTTAGTGGATTCCCGATCTCTCCGAAATTAATTATCCGATCTTAATTATATATTTATGTTAATTGCACATTTTGTGCCGTTTGTATTAAAATAAATAAATACATAAGCCGCTCATCTCAACTTACAATTATAGCAAATAATATATACATATCTTTTTTTATAAAAACGTGGTATTTAATTTAATTCTTTTTTTTTAAATACAAACATAAAAAAATATAATATTGTTACAAAAATAAGAAGAAAGTAGTGAAAAAATATGTTTTTTAATTTTTCTACACCAATGAAGATAAATAGCTCTAAATATACATTAAAACTTAATCTTAAAAATATTAACCGACAAAAATATAAACTTAAGTTTTTCATACTAAAATTATAGATGGGTAGCACGTTTAAAGTTGGCAACAAAAACATTATACTGAATAAATAAGTATTACAAAGTACCTGTGTTGGCTTATCATCCACAATCATTAGGTGACCATACTGATAATGATAATTGACGGCCTCCGTGGTGGAAGGGTATGGCTCTCAAGCGGAAGGTCACGAGTTCGAATCCCGAGGCGTGCGCAAATAAATTTTATTTGAATAATTTGTGTTATTTCACGTTAAAAATAATACATAGTATATTTCCAGAGTGGAAGATCGCCCTACTGTAAAACAAGCATCTTTAATTGAAACGTTGCTATAAATGGCTTTGGCCGTGTTCGGTGATCAGATCTGAATAGCGGGTACTTTCCCACATTCCCCTCTCCACCACATTCCCCTCTCCACCACATTCCCCTCTCCACCACATTCCCCTCTCCACCAAATTCCCCTCTCCACCAAATTCCCCTCTCCACCACATTCCCCTCTCCACCACATTCCCCTCTCCACCACATTCCCCTCTCCACCACATTCCCCTCTCCACCACATTCCCCTCTCCACCACATTCCCCTCTCCACCACATTCCCCTCTCCACCACATTCCCCTCTCCACCACATTCCCCTCTCCACCACATTCCCCTCTCCACCACATTCCCCTCTCCACCACATTCCCCTCTCCACCAAATTCCCCTCTCCACCAAATTCCCCTCTCCACCACATTCCCCTCTCCACCACATTCCCCTCTCCACCACATTCCCCTCTCCACCACATTCCCCTCTCCACCACATTCCCCTCTCCACCACATTCCCCTCTCCACCACATTCCCCTCTCCACCACATTCCCCTCTCCACCACATTCCCCTCTCCACCACATTCCCCTCTCCACCACATTCCCCTCTCCACCACATTCCCCTCTCCACCACATTCCCCTCTCCACCACATTCCCCTCTCCACCACATTCCCCTCTCCACCACATTCCCCTCTCCACCACATTCCCCTCTCCACCACATTCCCCTCTCCACCACATTCCCCTCTCCACCACATTCCCCTCTCCACCACATTCCCCTCTCCACCACATTCCCCTCTCCACCACATTCCCCTCTCCACCACATTCCCCTCTCCACCACATTCCCCTCTCCACCACATTCCCCTCTCCACCACATTCCCCTCTCCACCACATTCCCCTCTCCACCACATTCCCCTCTCCACCACATTCCCCTCTCCACCACATTCCCCTCTCCACCACATTCCCCTCTCCACCACATTCCCCTCTCCACCACATTCCCCTCTCCACCACATTCCCCTCTCCACCACATTCAGCCTCACAACATACCCCGATTGGGGAAGCCACAGTCTCACTCTCTCCAGACGGTTGGGAGCAGGACTCTTGTTCGGTTTTACATAAAAAAAAGTATAAAATGACAAGGGGGATAGTATGAATAATGTATAACTAAAAATAACGGTAATTAACTGCAAAAAAGAGGTAAATAATAATAAGTAAATAACGGTAAGTAAATAAATACATGTAGATTAATTACACAATAATGGTATGTAAATATTTATGTTGAGGGATCAGTAGGATTTATAGGCCCTGTTAGGAGTTCTACCAAGCCGAACCCTCTGATATGAAAATATCTGGAGTCGGTGAATTATTTTCCTATTTGATATCTGGTGAGTTGACGTGTTGTTCTTGTAATGTTTTGTATTTATTTTGCTTATATAATGCGCTTGCATAATGTGGATTGACTAGATGATCATTTGTGGAGAAGTGTGTGGAAGGGTTTAGTTTTTCCTATGGGGAATATTTAACCCGGACATAAAGTCGGAAAAATACAAGTCAATAAATAAAAGCAAATTAAGTACACGATAATATAATTTTTTGAAATTAATTAAAATAAAATTATTAAGTCGGCCTTCAAGGCCATTTTCAAACTGGGGTTATAACTTTTTGATGACTTTTTATTTAATTTACTTTCAGAGTTCCTAAACATAAGTTTTCTGACTCTAGTATTATTATGTAGGATTATCTATAGATCCTTTACTTTTATATTTTGAGTATTATGGATTGGTTTGAATAAGAGCTAAAACTATACTGCGGCTGTGTGCAGGTTTTTATTCCTTCCTGAGGATTATCTTTGTCTTTTTAAATTTAAACTTTTCATTTTTACTATATTTTGCTATAAGGGTTTTATTGGGGCTGGGAAGGCCGGCATAAAACTTAGTTGCTTGGGAAAAAAGTCCTTTATCAACGGAATGGTGAAGTCATTATGGATAGTTGAAATTCTACTCCATTTAGGCGCATCTAACGCAAGTCTAATGGCTTTGTTTTGAAAGTTTTCATTTACATACTTAAATTACAACGCTGTTCTCCGAAGTAAAATTATTCCAAGTGAATTTGAAGATTATAATGGATATATTATATTATAAACGTAAAAATCCAAATATATGGAGAACATTACAATAATTATCATAGTTTATCAATATTTATCAATGAAAATATCTTTAATGAAATAAAACAATATTTTTTGTTTAAAACCACGAATTTTTATTAATTTTAAGACCGACCGGTTTCGCTTCACTCGAGCATCGTCAGGGTACAAAATTAAACTAATCAATAATACAAAATGTGTCTTTATATATACATACAGAGGGAGAGAGAAAGTAAAACCAAAATGAAAGAACAATATAATAAAAGAAAACGATTAGTGTATATAAATATTATAATAATAGAGAATAGGCATTAATAATTGTAAGGTGATTAAGGGATACTGGGAATTTTACAGTTTACAGGGAATATTCCCAGTATTGGGCTTTTTGACAAATCTAATTGATTATTCAGAATTAAACTTTTGGTTTTAATGGCTTTCTTTATTTCTAGTGCTTCTAGGTTGTTCAATTTGTTACTATGGTCTTTTTTAATGAGAATCTTAGCACCGGTGTTTTATTGAAGGTATGATCTTTTTCAATAAGATGATTGGCAAACTCTGAAAAGCCATTGCTATTTAGGCATCTAAGATGTTCTTTAATCCCAATGTTGACATTGCGCGTTGTCTTCCCGATATAAAACGCTGGACAATTATTACAATTTAATTTATAAATTCCTGCATGACTAAGTGTGTCATCTTTATCTTTAGAATTGACTAAAAATTTACCTAAATTGTTGTTGGTATAAAACGCCGGTTTGACTTCAGAAGGAAGGTTAACTATACTGCAGGAAGAAAAATTATTAATGAATAGAATACGGCGCCATTGGAAAGGAAGATTATTATTATTAATAATATGTGGACTCGCGAATAAGAAGTTTTTAACTGCTAATTGTTTTAGTTTTTTACTTAAAATTCTATCAATAAAATCTGGATCGTATCCATTATTAGACGCCATTTTTTTAAATTATTGATAATTCGTTAGAGAAATTAATATTAGTTAATGGAATCGTGACCAAGCGATGGACCATTGAGTGAAATGCTGAGGGTTTGTGTGAAAAAGGATGATTGGATGTATTAAACTAACTAACTAACTAACCATCACGCCGTTTCCCCGCAGGGGTAGGCAGAGAGGACGGACCGCCAAACAACTCGGTCTTGGCACATACTCCTTGCCTCATTCACATTCATTCATCGTCTCATACATACTCTTCTATTGTTCTGACTCTTGACATGGCCCGACTCAAGTATCTGATTCACTTGGTCGTGCCATGTCTTCCTCGGGCGTCCCCGACTTCTGCTACCATTCACATTTGCATCGTATATTCTCCTTACACTCCTTTCTTCGCTCATTCGCTCTACATGCCCAAACATCCATTGGATGTACTATGTATGACAATACCGGTGTAGGTAGGTTTCCGAAAGATGTTAAAATCGATTTTATTATTTATGAGAGATAAGGATAGGTCTAGGAAGTTTAAGGATGAATTAATGCGTATTTCTAATGTAAATTTAATATGTTTATGATAAGAATTTATAAGGTTGAGGAAGGAATTTAGTTGACGTTCCGTGCCTGTCCATATACAAAATATGTCATCGACATATCTTTTCCACAGAAAGACGTTTTTTATAAGCGGTGAGTTACCGGCTAGTATTTTACTCTCTAAGTTATTCATGAATATATCGGCAATCAAAGGGCTAGTGGGAGCACCCATAGGTAAACCTTCTTTTTGCTGATATATAACATTATTAAATTGGAAATAGTTTTGACTTAGGCACATATTAAATAACGACGAGAGATCATTTATAAAGTCTTTGAATAAATTAGAAGTATTTAATAAGTCTGATATTAAACATTTACTTTCCCCAATGGGAACATTAGGAAACAAATTAACGACGTCAAACGAAATGAGTGTACAATTATTAGGGAGAACCAAATCTTTCAATTCTTCTACTAATGTAAATGAGTTTTTAATTGTGTATTTAGGAGTGAAAACATTGGTATTATTAAACACTTTAGTAATAAATGACGATATTATAAAATTTGGGGCATTACAACATGATACTACTGGTCTAATTGGGTTGTCAATTTTATGAATTTTAATAAAACCATATAATTTTGGAGATTTGGGGTTTTTAGTTAAAAATTTTACTTGGTGATATGAATCATCTTGGAATTTTTTAGTTTTACATGCCTTAAGTGTTTTTTTAACATTTTCTAGGTACTTGTTAGTGGGGTCTTTATTCAGAATTACAAAATTATCACTATTAATGAAGTCTTTCACTTTTTCATTATATACATTTCGTGGGATGATTAAAACTGTATTTCCCTTGTCAGCTTTAGTCAGGATCAAATCTTCATCGGCTAATTTTTTACGAATATTTTTCATTATAGTTGTCTCAGGATTTGGCATAGGTTTGAATTTGGGTATGAGTTCTTTTATTGTTTCAGCTCTCTTGTAGAAGAATTTTTGTCGATGATTATGTAAAGCTGAATCTATATCCACTGCAACTTGTTCTATTGCAGCATTAAACTGATTATTAGAATACTTCAGGTTATATTTTAATCCCTTGGATAGAAGGGGTGGTTTCTTCAGGTAGAAAATGTACATTTGACAGGTTCTGTACACGATCGAAAAATGTATGGGCTGGTTGTAGGTTATCACTCTTATTGTTGGTTTTGTTTTGAGGAGCACAAATTTTCAAGTTTTTTATTAATTGTATTAAGCTTATTAAAAGCTTTAACAGAAACCAAGTATCGCACTTTGTCATCAAATAAGTCCCATTCGATAGGGTGCAACTCGTATACAAGTTCTGTATGTAAAAGTTTTAAATTTAGTTTTATGTTGTATTTTTGTACTTGTATATTGTACTTTTGATTTAATTTACTTTCAGAGTTCCTAAACATAAGTTTACTGACTCTAGTATAATTATGTAGGATTATCTATAGATCCTTTACTTTTATATTTTGATTATTATGGATTGGTTTGAATAAGAGCTAAAACTATACTGCGGCTGTGTGCAGGTTTTTATTCCTTCCTGAGGATTATCTTTGTCTTTTTAAATTTAAACTTTACATTTTTACTATATTTTGCTATAAGGGTTTTATTGTGGCTGGGAAGGCCGGCATAAAATTTAGTTGCTAGGGAACCAGTCCTTTATCAACGGAATGGTGAACGGAAGACATTATGGATAGTTGAAATTCTACTCCATTTAGGCGCATCTAACGCAATTCTAATGGCTTTGCTTTGAAAGTTTTCATTTACATACTTAAATTACAACCCTGTTCTCCGAAGTAAAATTATTCCAAGTGAATTTGAAGATTATAATGGATATATTATATTATAAACGTAAAAATCCAAATATATGGAGAACATTACAATAATTATAATAGTTTAACAATATTTGTCAATGAAAATATCTTTGCCTGCTTCATTATCTGTCTGCGTGAAAAGCACTAGGAGGATAGGTTTTTTTGACCTACCGTCCTTCATCCTATGGACTGATATCACTGGGAACTTTTGGATCACTTCCTCTTTAATTTCCACGGAGGAGATATCCTCCGGGATGCCTCTGAGGACCACCCGCAGGGACTTCTCTTCAGGGAGCCTGAAGGTATGGAACTCAAACTTTTTGGACAGTAGGTTCCTAGTAACCACGTGATGGTCACGCGGCGTCTTTGTTATTATATTTTTTCCGTTCCCCATATTTTTCGCGGAGAAGTCGATCCCTTTGTATTCCAGGAAGCGAAGAAGGGTAGTGGTCTTCCTTTTATGGTGGAGAACAATAGGCGAGATGCGCGTATTTGCGAGGCGCTACCTCGTTAACTGCTGGCTCTGTAACTTGAGCTTGGGATGTTGGGGACGGGTAATGCGACCTAAGGGAGGCAAATTTATTGCAGATAGCCACGTCGACTATGGGACACTATGGGTGACGAACAAGATTTTTTTGCTGGATTGGGGAAGAGCGCGGTAAGTTAACCGATGTCGATGAGCCGTTTGAGTTGGTGCGCGAGCGTTTGCGCCTAGCTACTAGCTCGTAGCCGGATTCGTCGAAGGAGGAAGGACAATCGGTGATTTTCTCAGCTGCGGGAGCTACCCGGTTGGGGTTCAGGGTTTAGATTCTTGGGAGAAGAGACAAGTGAATCCTAAAGGAAGGATTGAAGGGCTAACTTGGCGAGTTTGCGATGAACGTTCTCAGTTTGGTTTCAAAGGGATCTTGGTAAGTATACATGTTTATTTTTTTTATTAAAATTGGTTTCTGTGTGGCTGGTTAACGGGTTGGACTGAAAGCTAATTGTTAATTGCCTGAAAATTCTTAGCAAGAAATCAGTTCAGTGCTCAGCTTCGCAATCCAGTTTCAAAGAATTGAATATTTCATAAAATGGTTACCGGCTTGTTGTTCGCTAGAATTTCGCATGATTCACTGGGGGGAAAACGCGGCAGACGGGCGTAAAAGTATTATGAATTTTCAAACTGTTAAAACAGGATTTTACTCGAAAGAAAGGTGAAGAACTCTGTATAATTAAATGAAGGTATGAATAATTAAATAAACGAATAAATCTCTGAGCGGGTAGAAAGAAATGTATCAACTTACTGAACCGTAGAAGGCCAACGTGTACACTTGAAGCACCTTAAAACACCAAAAACATCCACATCGGACAAACAACAAACACTGAATTGAATATTCACGAACACACGCTTATGACAGCTGGAACACGACGTGGAAATCCTCTCTGAGGCAAAACACTCGTTGTTTGGTCCAGCGCTGTGATTTTCAATGAAGGTTTTGTATGCAATTTTAGCAAAATAAATGCGCGGACCCAATTACAGAGCGAGATCGGAATTCAAGTAACTGTTTAGGCAAACGTGAGCAATAAAAATAATGTACATACGTATGACAGGAGATGTTATCGCTACCGCAGGCAGAAGCAGAGTGTGTGGTTATAACCACGTATAGACGACTTATTTATATGATTCTATTTTACCCCCTCCCAATTTAAAATGATTTATTACCGGTTAAACCGATTTAATGATAAAATAACTGTGACAAAAGATTTAATATTCTGTGGGGGTATTTTGAAGTCTGTTTTCCCCACATTAATGTTATCTTAATTGTTAAATAATGATGTGGCTGCTATTAATTTATTTTAATGTGTTATAATATACATATACAAACTGTTGAAAGAATACAAAACAAATTCTTACGTTTTATAAATTTTAAAATGGGTATTCCAGCAATTATGTTGAACCACACAACTGTTAAATTATATGAATATGATCAAATTATCAGACAGAAGAATTTTCACTGACTTGGTATTTCTATATGAAATTCTAAATAATTTAGTTGATAGTCCGGTATTGTTAGAATCGATAAGCTTTCGGATTCCACAACGTAATACTAGAAGTCAGTATTTATTTCAGTGCAGAAATTCTGGGACTAACTACCATATGTATTCCTCATTGCCCAGAATACTAATGGAGGGAAACAATTATACCAAGTCAGTGGAAATCTTCAATTTATCTTTAAACAAATATAAAATATTGTTAATGAAGCAATGCAGCTATGTACAATAAATAATGTATATTTCTTAATATTCTCACGTAAAAGCCCCGAAAAAGGGCGTTAATAAATTAATAAATAAATATTTTTTATGTCTTGTGAACATACTTAGAAGCAGGGAATAAATAACTTTCCTTACTTTATTAATTAATGTTATACATATTAGGGTCATTGGTTCTTTTATTGATTTATATTTGTTCAAGTAAATTTAATCTAAGGCCCTTTCTTTCTATATGTAAGGGTTTAAGTTCATTGCTGTCAAGCAGGACGTGATTATTCACTAAGAGATGTTTTGAAAATTTTGAAAAAGTGCTTTTATTATTATAACATCTAATATGTTCTTTGAATCTAGTTGAAAAAGCACTTTCCATCTGTCCGATATAAGTAGCGTAGCAGTCGGCGTGGTCACATTTTAATTCATATATGCCACTTTCATTATGTATAGGATTTCTACTTTTAGAGTTTTTAAGGTTTGTTCCTACATTTTTTTATTTTCTTTTAACATTTTTATGGATATTGGACCGATGAATTCGAGACATGCAAATTTTTTATCATTTGCCGGATATATTAAATTAATTTGGTTTTTATATTTTTTTCAATGTTATTTATGTCATAGCCATTATTAACCGCGATGGTTAGTATTGTTGCCTTTTCTTTCTCATACGCTTTATTGTCCAAGGGAATGTTAATGAGTCTATGTACCATGGAATGGTAAGCTGATAATTTATGAGACCAAGGATGAGTTGAATTTGTACTTATTGTAGTGTCTGCAAAAGTTGGCTTTCTACATATTTCAAAGTTACGTTTATTATTACTCTTTCTAATTGTCAGATCTAAAAAAATTATTTTACCTTTGATCTCATCTTCGACTGTGAAGCAGATTTTATTATTAACAGTATTGGCCCAATTAATGAAGATGGTGCCTTTCCAACATATTAAGATATCATCTACATATCTGACATAGTATATTATGTATTTAGCTAAGGGAGACTTAAGAATTTAAATTGCTCAAAATGGTTATCATTAAAAAGAAAATAAATTGCTTGTATGCAAATTTTTATGAGCTGGAATAACTCTATTCTTATTATCGGGTTGACATTTGATTGTTCCAGGATATTTTCAATTACTATAAGGCATTCTATAGTGGGGATGTTACTAAATAAGGATTTTACGTCTAAAGAAATGAATTGACAGTTATGCGGAAGATCAAATTTTTTAATTTTATTGACAAGTTCTATTGAGTTTTTGACACTAACATGGTGAAAAATTTGTATATTTTTTGAAGATGAAGTTTATAAAAGATACAACGAGTCTTATGGGAATATTTTCTTTATGAATTTTGGGTTGGCTATACAGAGCAGGGGCTCATAACCCTGACGCTTTTCTTGGACCATTCGGTGGGAAATATGGCGTTACAACTGTTTAAGGATGTTAACGTTATTAACGATTTTAGTGGTTGGATCTTCGTTAGGATTTTAAAATCTTCTGGTAACAAGAAGCCTTTTACTTTATTGATATAATTTATTCTATAAAGTATTCCAATTGAGTTACCTTTGTCGGCTTTTTTATAGTTAAGTCATTATTTTAAATTTCTTTTGATGATTGGATTTCTGTACTGATAGAATATTTATTTTTAGTATTATATGCCGTGACGTTTTTTGTTAAGTTATTATTTGCCAATTTGCAAATAAGAAATTTTAGTGTCAATAGCTAATGATTATATTTGTTTTCTCGTTACTTTGGCAGGGATTTTATATTTAAAGCCTTTATATAATAAATTATTTTCTTCCGTTTCAAATTTTGTTTATACACAATAATTAGTAAATAAATACAAGTAAGTAAGTAAAAGCAAATTAAGTACACAATAATAATAAGTAAATTATTACAAGTAAATAAAAGCAAATTAAGTACACTATAATAATAAGTAAATTATTACAAGTAAGTAAATATTAAGCAAATTTATGTACACAATAATAAGAAAATAATAGTAAGTAAATAAATGAAAGTAAGTGAATATAAGCAAATTAAGTTCACATTAATATAAAAATAATAGTAAGTAAATATATACAATTTTCGTTTTATTGAGTTTTATTTTCCAATGTACACTTGTGTTGTATTTGGTTATTAAAAGGTTCGGGTAAGTTCGGGTTTTACCGAACTTAACCGAACGCGACCTACCGTCACCTGTTATATCGTCGTGTTCGCCAAGAGAGTACGATTCATTCGCTAGACGGCCTTTGGGCAACTTCTTACATGCATTATTATAGTATTATATTCCAAATAAACCAGCTTTCATGTACTAAGTACTTACGTGTATTCAGTGTTTATACCAGATCCTTTCTTCATAGAATACTGGAGATAAAGGGCCCAGTATTCTACTCGTAAGAAGATATCGTACAATAACGATACGTTAAATACTTAACGTTAATTTAAATTACGTTTACTTAAATTTTGTTTTACTTTGCTACCGGTTTTACCAGCAATCTTAAAACTAACTCAAAAACTATACATGTACATAAAGATTTGATTTTATTAGGTTGTCGGGGTGATTTGGGATTGGGGGAAGGGGGCAAAAAAGGTGGGAGTCAACAAAACAGGGAAACATTGTCAATAAAGGTGACTTACAGGTGCTATTATTTTGTTAACTAAATTTATTAATTAATTTTTTTTTTGTTAATTTCTAAGGTTTCAAAAGCGCACAAATTAAAATATGTTTTAAAGTTTAAATGATTAAATTTTGTTTTTTCTTTGTTGAAGATGTGGCCTGTCTCTATTAAATTATTAGCAAACACAGAATAGTCATTATTTCGTAAACAGAGTTTATGCTCTCTGATTCTAGTTTTAAAATTCTAGTAGCATACCTATTTACTGTGCGTCACATTCTGCACATTCTAAAGTGTCCCATATATCCCATAAAGTATCCCATTTTTTTCAAATTTATTGGAAACATCCTGTAACTGCACAATTTGGCTAATAATAATTTAGACTCGTTTGGTCGCCAGTGTAATGCAATACACTCGCGTACAATTCAAGCACTCTAGGGCCATTGTAACATGAATAGTATAAGACAATGAGGATTGCTTTGTTATTGAATAAAAGAGGTACGATGATTAATTTTAAATTTATTCATAACAAATAGAGCTAGAGATTCTCAAATAACATGATTAGCATACTCTCAAGGGGTGAGCGACAATTCGAAGAATTGATCGCACGGAAGGAATTTTAAAGTAGCAATAATAGTTAAAAGTGTGACATTGTGTATAACATTAATATCTGACCTGATTCACCGAAATGAGCGCCATACAACTCTTAGGAAAGAATTGTAAAAAAGTGAGAGATTGACATGATGACCAGCGATTACATATAACTAGATATATCCGCAATCAGCGTCTCCCGTGAAATATGTCGACTGGAGCAGTTGCCCGTATCACATCTATTGGCGCGACCTCACTGCAAGGCTGTGCGATTGGTACTGGCATAAATATACCACTCTCTAGATCGATATCTTCGGGCTTTTTGTATACAACAGAATTATACAGTACTTAACCACAGATATACAAGCAGTACTTACCGGGCGGAGCAAAGCAGTAGACAAGCTAGAAAAAACTCAAGGCCATTTAAAAGTAAGATGCAACCATATACAATATAATCTCTCTCGGCCTACTCCATTCATTCACTAGCCCAAAAAACTATTTTAAAAATAAAAATTTCCTTGAAGCAGAAAAATGTCGAAATGTTTTCCACGGGCAAAAGTTCATCTGACTAAGAAAATAAACTTTTACAGTTTATTTCCTTAAGATGAAACTTGTTAATCGGAGAAGAAGAAACCCAAAATGACGAGAAATTTGCAAAAAACACTGAAGAAAATTTCCATAACATGATTGTCCAACAGTACGACGATGAATTCCAACATTTTTCTGCCTATTTTGAACTCATGGTTGCATATGTTTAAAAATCTTTAATTTCACCAAAACAATAAGATAATACAGGATAACACTAATCAATAACATGAATAAGTTGGTCGATATAATAAATAACATTTATACGTTGTGGAGGAAGACTAACCTAAAAACTGTCAATTCACTTTAAACTTGAACTTACGTAGGTAGAATGAATATATGCTTGTAACTCGCTAACACTATACTGGCTAATATTGTATTTTTATGACGAACAACTTTAACACTCAATATTTTCGACGCGAAATTACAGTTTTTCGGCAGCAAATGACAACCCGCGTGTATAAATAAGAATGATTTGAAAACAGTCATATGACAAAATTCAGTCATCTCTTTCTGTTACACGAGTCATAATGGTAGAGAGCGAGAGCTCAAACCAATCCTTCTGCTCTAACCAATGAGATCTGCGCTTTTAGCCATATTATTCGTTTTCTATAAGAATTTTGAGGTGGGCGTGGCGGTTTCAAATGAGTTTCAAGGCCAAAGCTGAGAGAAATGCCCCTGGGTACTGGCCAGTACTGGCTTTTGGAAAGGGAGTCGCTATATGCACAGCGACTAGTCGACAGGGGGCGTGGCCAACATATCCGAGCATACCCGAGCTGTTCCGAGTTGCAAAATCAGTGAAACGAAACGTCAGAAATGGCGTTGTAATAATATAATGTAAGCAAACCTTTTTAGAACTACGCTAGATTTGTGTAACATGGTTTGTGATTCAAAAGAAAGTGTCCCCTTAATACCGCCTGCTCGCGTCAAGGCAAGAAAAACATCCCAGTTTTCAATTAGTTTAGCGGCTACGCTAGGTTTGTGTAACATGGTTTGTGATTCAAAAGAAAGTGTCACCTTAATACCGCCTGCTCGCGTCAAGGCAAGAAAAACATCCCAGTTTTCAATTAGTTTAGCGGCTACGCTAGGTTTGTGTAACATGGTTTGTGATTCAAAAGAAAGTGTCCCCTTAATACCGCCTGCTCGCGTCAAGGCAAGAAAAACATCCCAGTTTTCAATTAGTTTAGCCGCTACGCTAGGTTTGTGTAACATGGTTTGTGATTCAAAAGAAAGTGTCCCTTTTATACCTATACTTCACTTCGGGTATGCTCGGATATGTTGGCCACGCCCCCTGTCGATTAGTCGCTGTGCATATAGCGACTCCCTTTTGGAAATCATCTCTTGCGCTTCCCTCTAGAAAGCCCATAGAGTACGAGTGCCATAGATGAAGGCGGCCTTTGGATAGTTTGTTAAAACGGTAGCGGGGAAAAAGTGAACTGCTACAATCCTTGTTATTCATATTTATTTTTTTATTTATTGTAAGTAAATAATCTAAAATAAATAAAAGAGTCTAAGTTTTATCAAATCTTACCACTGTACCAACATCATGTTTTTTTTAATTTTTAAAATATTTTAAACAATTAACTATACACGATACAAATAAAATCTAATAACAGATTTTCACATCAAATTATAACAAAAACTAAGGATCCGGTACTTGTGAGCCAAGAATTTATAAAAAATCATAATCGTTTATATCGGACAAATAAAAATAAAATCCTTCTTAAATAAATTACAAGCTCTGATTATAAGTGTTTTGTCCGTTATTAGTAGAATATTTAAAAAGATTAAAAATTGATTTATCTCTAGTTTTATATCTAGTTTTCGAGCTTGGGACTTTAAAATTAATATCAGTTAAAAGGGCTGCCAAAAGCCACACACGGACATCCCTAGCACCCGGGTCAAATAATACAAACAATGATTTACTGAATAATATATAAACAGGGTGTTAAGGAACGTACTTGAATCACTTTAACCAGTGATTCCAGACATTATTTGTAGTAAAATATGTTTAGTGAAATTTTGGAATCCGGTGACTTTTTTCAGTTTTTTTTTTTTAAATCTTCTACATGTCGTTATTGGTCTCTCAACCTAGTAACCGAGCAATCCCTCACCCCGATCCTAACTGTCCAATACCTACTGACTTTTTTGAAAAGATGTTTTAAGTTGAAAAAAAAACATCGAAAATGTCACCAGATTCCAAAATAAAATTTCCACTTTACTCCAAATAATGTCAGGGATCACTGGTTAAAATAAGTGAAGTACGTCCTTTAACGCCCTCTGAATATTATAATTGTTCCAGTCTGAAGAACACTATAATAAACTGAAAGCGGTAACGGTAAAATAAATGGAAACATTTTAAGATCGTTTAAATACATTATTTTAAAGTTTATGATAATAAAGCGCACTTGAACCTTCCTAAAGCCCCCCTTATATACGCACTGAGTTCTGTAGATCTGTATGCGTGATGCCGTATTGCACACGTTTATCTTCTTGGGGCCGGTATTGCAATACTATTAGGTTAATGATGATAATGAGGTTTTTTACGTTTAGTTTAAATGTAGCTGTCAAGTACCGGATACCAAAAACGCACACTTATAGACTAAAAAAAACTAATCAGGCTAAACTTAAGTTTTAAATGCTTTATTTATCACACATATGTCTCAGGGATCTCATTTATAAAGAATTCAGTCTACCTTCATCGTTCTTCTGCCAGTTCTATACCTCACTGCCTTACATCTAATATAACGTTGATCATGAATTCCTCATTAGGAGATTAGAGGAAACATTTGGTTTGAACTCCGACGTAAAAAATTGGCTGGTATCCTATTTATCCAATCGCTTACAAGCCGTGAGGGTTGGAAATAAATTGTCCAACTTCGCAACACTTTCTTCAGGGGTACCCCAGGGATCCGTTTTGGGTCCACTTCTCTTCATCCTTTTTACAAATGATGTCGCCAAAATAATCGAGTCATTTGATCTCTTGTCTCACTGCTACGCTGACGATCAGCAAGTTTATTTTTACTGCGCTCCAAATGAAATCAATAGTCTCAAGATCCATATAACTGAATGTCTAGAAGCAATAACTCGTTGGATGTCTTCAAACAAGCTGAAGCTCAATCCATCTAAGACTGAGTTTCTCTGGGTAGCTACAAACAAACGTCAACATTTCATAGACAATTCACCTATTACTATTTCCGGCAGCGATATCATCCCAAAAACAACAGTCAAACTTCTCGGTGTCAATTTAGATTCAGACTTTTCGTTTAAAAGTCAAATAAATAGGACTGTAAGCACCGGTTTTTTTCACCTAAGACAACTCAAGTCTGTCCGAAGAAACCTTCCTTCAGAAGCAACAAAACTACTTAT